>CM050942.1:32718066-33356816 GCA_027789145.1 Solanum arcanum | reverse complement strand
TTCACGAAAGAAAGAATCGTGACTCATATCTAGCCTATCAGTGCTCCATATAAAGTTCCATTACATTCATCTCACACATCATAGAAGTTGTCTTCTAGCATGAGGACATCATTGCTCCTTAGATGATTTCTCATCTCATCATTAGTATTAAGGGTGCATTAATGTCAATACTTTCATTAGAGTGTTCTTAGAGACTGGTCTCTTTATTAATCCTATACTCTCATAGGTGAGTACGGTTTTTGGTAACATTTACTTAAGCTCATTTGAGATTGATCTCGTCTTTCATATTATCCTCTTATCATGTTGTCACCAAATTCATTAACTTTAAGATATTAGCTATTCATAATTACTCACCCCTTTATGTGAATGTTTATTTATTCATATGCCAATGCACTTGCCTTTTAGTGGGTTTCACAGTCTTACTTAACCCTTCTTGGGTCACATCATTTCATCACATATATCTTAGGTTCACTTATTTTTAAACGTACACTGGACTTATGAACCCATACGTACAAGCTATGAGGCTTCATTCATAATTCGTCTAAGTGGCTCATACTTACCCAAGATTATGTGGTACAAGACTTATGCATCTTGTAAGTATGGGAAGGTCCCGAACATTCATTAAATATTTATTTACGTAAGAATTATGTATTAATTATGAGTTGGGCAAGGGAACCTGATTTCAAATCCCTTTAGCAACACTTAGTCTTGTATTAATTTTTATTTAAAATTATGGCGTTGGGGGACCCGAGATCGATCCCCAACACCTACACTTCCCTTTTTTTTCATTGTTTTCTCTCCTTTTCCGTTTGATACCAAGAGGGTGTGGTATAGATCCCCCACAACCTCATTTTAGTTTTCTTTAGCTTTTCTCCTAATTTTTTCACCTATCCGAGAGGTTGTGGGTTCGATCCCACCCACCTCATTTTGTTTTATTCTTGCATGGACTGATCTTAATTTTGGCCAAGGACACACGAGATCGAATCCCATGTGCCACATTTATTTTAATTCATTTTCTAAGTTCTCTTACTCGGCTAAGACCCAAGTTCGATTCCTCCTAACCTCACTTTTATTATAAAAATTTTAGTAGCTTGCATATGGTGAGGTTTTGGGTTCAATCCCTAATGACCTCACACAAAAATTTAATTTTTTAAAAAACCAAAAATTTCCTCCATGCTTATTTCTTGAAATTTGGTCATCGTTTCCAGTCCATTTTTCTCAATCCTTTGTATGTTAGATTTTTATGAGATTTCGCTGGACATTTTGTACATTATTACATGCATTTTTCTAAGCAATTTCATACAATATCACAGGGATTTAACATACCATTTTCATACTCCAGACCAAGGGACACGGCCACACACACACATTGCACACGTTTATCATCACATAATTTCGAACATACATACATGAACATAATCATCACTAAAACACGTTACATTCCTAAATTGTACCAGCAAACATACCTAACCTAAAACAATTGATGAAAGCTAGTGACAGAGACATGCAAAGGGGAACATTCCTAGTTTTCGTATTAGAATTCGACTGAATCATAAGGGTGTCTTGGGAAAGGGACCAAGAGGAATAAAAACCATACCTTTTTCGTCGTTTAACACTTTTCAAAACTGATCTCAAGTGCTGCCAACTCCCACGAAAAACAATTCTACTCCAACGAACCCTCACGTGCAAATTATTTGAAAAATATTTTCGCTTTTCATTTTTAGTTTAGTTTTTCTTTTGAGTTTTAGCGTACAACTTCTTCAAGAGTGATGAACTCTTATTTTTTGTTCTTTCTGCTTTGTTTACTTATGATGAGTGTTAGAAAGAGAGTGGACAGGCGTGAGAAAGAGAGTGGAGAGATGTGAGAGTAAGTTTAGGAATAGGAGTTTTAGTTGAAGTCTTAGTCAAACTAGGACTCTTTTAAATTAAAAAAATTTGATTTTCCCTTACTTAAATCAAAAAATTAATACCAATTAATTCAACTTGATATTGCTGCCAACAAAATCCGAACCCGGTTGGAGCTCATCTCGCAAAAATGGGTCAATTCGGGTCAACCCTACCCGAATTGTCAAGTATATTAACTAATTAATTGATTAATTAATTAAATACTTAGGGTAATTACAATACTATCCCTATTTTGGAAAATACAATTTTACCCCTAGACCATCTAAATCGAATATTACCCCTTTCAAGTCTGGTTAAGACTCATTCACATGAATCTTAATATTCGGCTGCCCTACATGGTGGGACCCAACCTTGCCTAGCTCAACTAACTCACCAAGTTGGTTGGCTTGGTTGGTACATTGGTTCAGAGGTCTCATTTGGGTTCAGAGGTCTCGTTTAACGTGCATCATTCTGTGTGAATCCAATCTAATCTAGGAAGAAACTGAAGCAACCATTATGACTGCACAATCAACTCCATATTGCGGGCAATTTCCATGGTGGTCATTGCTAAAGGTTTCTTCTTTACCATTTTGCAGTGAATAAGATAGAATTATCAGAGAATTGTAAAAAATTATTAGGAATTAATTAGTGTAAGATATAATTAATTAAATAAAATATAACAAATAAATAAAAGAATATTAAAAAATATAATTTCTGAAATGGTGCTGACGTAAGCTGATGTGGCAGCGAGTATAATACACTACATATTATGAGAGTGGCGTTGCACATATTATGGTGGCATTGAATTCACTTTTAAATAGTAAAAGTGTGTAATAAGTTGTCATGATAGTTGAAACGTACAAGTGACTTTTCAAAACAAATATAGCAGGGAATCTATGTCTTTCCGTATTTATTACTCATATTTATTTCAACATTGTTGATTTTCCATATTCCATATCAATAGTAAATGTTGCATAATTTTTTCAAATATCTTTTGTAGAATGTAGAAAGAAATTAGTGCTGAAGAAATAAGTGTAAAACCTTTAATATACATCAATAAGATATTAAACAGAGTAATTTGTAGAGTTATTATGTTTAACTTTGGATAGTTTAGTTAGAAAGTCATTGAACTTATATAAATATATTTAGAAAGTAGTTAATTTTTGGTTTATTATTCAAAAGTCATTCAACTATTGGTATTTTAATCAAAAGTCGATCATCTATTAATTTTGTATTTAGAAAGTCACCACTATCTTAAATTATTTTCCCCTAAATTTTGTTTTAAAGTAATTTTTATATAAAAAGATAACATGCTCGTTTTAATTATTTTATTAAATTTAGTTGCAATTTTTTAAACTAAATTTGGAAGAAAAAAAATGATAAGATTAACTGTGTTTGTTTTGATTACTTATTAATGTTACACACCTTTTTTGGACCAACGGAATATGTTTTTTTTTTCAATTAAAGTGACGGTATTGATTAGGGATTGTTTTTTTTAGAGTGGTCATTTGAAATTGAGATATGATTTTCCAAGTCACCTTTTTTTTAAGTCCTAATCAAAAGGAAATGATTTTTTATTTTGTTTGCGAACTAGAAAACCGAGTGAGGAATTATATTGTCCGAGGAAAGGCATTAGGCATTCCTCAAGTCTTGTGCTTCTAGCACAATTATTTTTATTGACTTATACTTGTATTAAATTGATGTTGTTGTTGTTGTAGGAGTCCATTATGTATTTGCATTTTTATTACTGAATTTGTTTTTAAATATAGATTGATAACCACATGCTTGGTGTTGACATTTAGAAACATTAATATCTTCTTATGTCAACCTAATAATTTTATCTATAAGTCTTTACTTTAAACTAATAAAATTTAATTATATTGTTACACAAGGTGAGTCACCACATCCTTGAATTTATTTTAATGTTTCAAAGAAGATGTGTAACACATTCATGAGTGAAACCATATCTTTTTAATGTGTCTAAAACTTTGTTTCATCTTTAAAACCTAATACTTTATCCCTTATAAATAAAACCAAATAAAGTAAAATAATTATTAAAAATGTTGTGCATTATACATACATATATATATATATATATATATATATATATATATATATATATATATATATATATATATATATATATATATATATATATATATATATATAGTGTAGGAAATTGTGTTTTCTTATTTATCCCTTAAAGTTTGACCAATATTATTATTTACTGTATACTTGCATTTTTTATCCTCTATTTCATTATTTTTATTCTCAATATTGAACTCTCTCCTATATTTTTTTTGTCTTATTTTTGCTTACAAGTACAAAAGAACAAAAAATTACTTTTGAATAACTTCTTCAAAATCCCATGATGTTAACCGAGCAATCATTACATTGAAGGAACATAACACTAAATCGATATTCTTCTATTAACTTATCAAATTCATGATTTAGGTTTTATTATTCCAAATTTATTTTATAATTTTTTCTTAAAAATATGTTATTGTTCATATTCTTAGGTCATAGTATATATATTCTTGTTTAGTTATTATTAAAATTATTCAATTTGAATATGTCAACTAGAAAATATGATTTTGATTTGACCAAAAAGAAGGAGAAAAAGAGAAAAATTAAAGAATTAAATAAATCTCACAAAAGGAGATTTGGTAGAGTTTTCAACAAAAAATTAAAAATTTGAATAAAAAGTATTGGTTATAGAATAATGTTAATTGCCACAACTGTTGCCTTAGGCAAAAGATGTTTTTCGAAACTAAAATAATAAAATCTGATATAAAATCAACAATATCTCAAGAGAGATTGAAGGGATTAACTATATTATCAATTGAAAATAAATTATTACAACATATCGATTATAAAATAATAGTTAACAAGTTTGCATCAAAAAAGGCTAGAAAAGTAGAATTTTAAAAATATATATGATATTTATTTTTATTTTTAAAAAAGAATTTTAAAAAGTAGGGCCTCTCTTTAATATTTGGATTTAGGCCTCCATCTTGTTAAGTAAACTTTGCTTTCTAAGAGGAATAGTTTGGAGCTCTATAAATTGAAGACTCATCTTCTCATAAAGTAACACAATAGCATTCACAATAATGTAATCGTTTAAGAGTTCTGTTTATGGAAGAATTATATTAATCATACTAATTCTATTAAATTCAACAAACAAATCAAAGAAATAACTATAAATACTTCATAACTATAAGGTTAAAGATTAAAAAGGGAGCACATTTCATGATTGTTAAAGAATAAAAAATATAAAAAATGACTATATTTTATGACTGTTGTTGAATAAAAAACTCGAAAATGACCACATTTCATGATTTTAGAAGAATAAAATATATGAAAGGGACCAAGTTTTATAATTGCTAATGAATGAAGAACATAAAAGTCAATATATTTTTATACAAAAATAAATAATAATTCCTAAATTATTTTGGGATCATATATGAAGAATACATATGAAATAAACTCGATACCAAATCAATATGATAATAAACATAGTATAAATAAATATATTGTGTAGAATTTGAATCAATGCCCAGGACTATGAAACATGAACCAATAAAAGAAATCATACACAAAACACTAAGTTATGAAGTTCGAACAAGAAAAGAATACGAACCTTTGAATAAAAAATGTATGCACAAAATAGAGATTCTTAGTTCACAATCCTATTTGGTTGTTAAAGAGAAACTCAATTTTGCATTAGATTTTATTTGTTTGAAGAATGAATGGAGTCAATGGGCGTACCCACGTGGATTTCAGGGGGTTCACTCGAACCCCTTCGGTAAAATATTAAATGATATTATATATATATATATATATATATATATATATATTATATATATATATATATATATATATATATATATATATATATATATATATATATATATATATATATATTATATATATATATATATATATATATATATATATATATATATATATTATATATATATATATATATATATATATATATATATATATATATTATATATATATATATATATATATATATTATATATATATATATATATATATATATATATGATGGAGCAATGACAAGTACCCTTGAAATTGAGTTATTATAACGTTATAACGACCGGGTTTCGTGGTTATTGAAATTCCAATAGGAAAAATTATGACCGAAAAAATATTTTCGTACAACTAGGAGTTTCCCAACCTTGTCCACATTTGGAGGAAATTTGAGTCATTAAGGTGTAGGAAAATCTGGTATCAATCGGGTGGAGTAAATAGGAATTTTATTACATAATCAGGTAACTGATTAGGGGATCTATATGAGTTAGGGCTACTTTCTAGGCATAGTGGGTTAAGAGTATGTTGTGAAAGTCGGAAATTGAAAATTCCTTGGGAGCTCATTGCCTCACTTTGTACCGCTGCAGCGACGCCGCTACAGCGGAATGGGTACTGTTGGAAAAGGCTAAGATTTTATTATAGGATTTTTTGAATTTTCAAGATGGAGCTCACTGGTTCAAAAAGTGTTGTTGCAGCGGGATCTGTGCCGCTGCAGTGACACCGCTACAACAGGATGTGTATCGATGTAGTAGGATGGCGGGTTTTAAAATCATAAACAAAACCTTTTTAACAAAACCTTCCAACTAGTTTTCCACCATTCTTGAAGCTAGAGGTAAGTTTTTCACTCCCCGAAATAATTTATCGATCCGCTGAACATTTTAGAATGGGTCAATACTGATGGGGAAGGAATCCTTGATGAATTCTATGGTGGAACTCATCCTAAATTGACTAGTTGGGGTCATGGGTTTGTACTAGGGTTCATAGTTTGTTAATATTTTGGGAATTTAGTGTTTTTATTGAATTCTGCATATAGATTGTTGTTTGTAGACCACGAACAAGTGGAATGAATACGAAAAGGGAAGGATCAAGTTGTCTAGGGTTTCAAGTTTATTTCGAGGAAGGTAATAAATGTAATTCTATGATTATGTGATACACACCTTCTTTGCTTCGTTGTGATACTGGTATATGTATGCATGTTGAAATATTGATAATAGATGTGGAAATGGGATATATAAAAATCAATACCATGAAATCATGATTGAATGGGTGATTTTAATGTGTTATTATGATGTGTGATTGGAATCGGCTGCCACGTTCCGACACACTAACTTGGATGGGATAGCCACCTTCTGGCATACTAACTGGGGTCAGTTGCCACGTTCCAACATCAAAATTGAATCGTATTGCCATGTTTTGGCATGTTAATAGTTGACTTTGTGTTCCGTGAGAGGACCAACTATGTGATGAAACATGTGAATTGTGATTTTATTCTTATGGTAGTATTGAATATATTGATATTACGCATGTCTACAATGTTGTAATTGCTTATTTATGTTACACTAGTAGGATAGCCGCGTAATCCTACTAGTACGTGGTGGTTGTGTATTGGTTCTGCACTTGCTCTTATTTTTGTTGAGTACAACACATCTTCACGCAATTGTTGACGGATATCGCTTAGGATATTGGTGATCGCATTGAGTTCAAGGGTGAGCCACATTGTTTGGGCTGTCATGGAATTCTCTTTAGTCTATGTCCACCATTTTCTAATCTAGATCTTGCTTAAGTTTGTTAGATAGTTCACTAGAAGTTCTTGTTAGATTTGGTTCTTGTTGCTAGTTTTGGTACATAGAATTCATATTCTAGGTTAATCTTCTGCATTATTACATACTTTTAAGATCATTAATTAGTAATGGAACTTAACTTATTTATTTAACTTGCTTCTGTAACTTAAACGCCATAGATTTTAGATTTATTGCTTTGTTTTTGTTGCTAGTAGTGGTTTTCCCATCAAGTTGTAGTGTGGGTGTCAATCGTAATGGTCTGGGTCGTGACAAAATTTGTATCATAGCCTAGGTATGTTGCTTTCGATGTACCAAAATGATCCAAATAAAGTCTTGCGGAAGGGTACGCGGTTTACTTTTCTTTGAGAGGCTATAGGACTTTAGGAAATCCATTTTCTCTTGTGAACTTCGTGCTATGACTTCATTCCAATAGGTATCTGGTGATTCAAATTAATATCTTACTTCTTTCACTCTTCTATACGCAGATGGTTAATACTAGGTATAATTAACATCATTAGGACCGTAGCTCCTTCTAATACTCCAGTTGTGGAACCCGCAATGAGAGATCGCAATTGAGGCAGACGTTGAGGAAGATATAGGGGAATAGGCCATGGGAGAGTGGCACATGTTGTGACTAAGGTGCCAAATGACTATATTCGAGTGAATGAGAACCCTCTGGCACATAATGAAGAGATAAAAGATGAAGTTGAGTTTTAGAATGCTGAGGAGGTTGAAAATGAGGAAAGAGGGCAGGTTGAAGCTATTGAAATCACCCTCCCATTGATTTTGTATTAGCTCAACAGATCATGTCATTTTTGAAAGGGTTGGCTGGTCCAGGGATGATTCTACCTACTCAAGTACCCATGAATTCTTCTATTGCTAACATTGTGCCCAAGAAGGTTGGGGAGGTAGGTAATGATGCTTTATTCCTTTTTTTTTGTATGGTTTTGTGATGATCGGTAATGAGCATGATAAGTTGACCCAGTTTTTGAAGCTCAAGCCCCCGGTATTTCTTGAATCTTAGATAGAGAATGCTTATGAGTTGATATTGGATTGATAATTTGATATTTGATTGTTATTAGAGGTTGCATAGGTTGGGTATCATTCACCAACACAGCATTGAGTTCTTGTCATTTAAACTTCTAGCTGAGGCCAAGCCGTGGTGGAGATCTTATATGAAATATAGAGCAACTACATTACATCCACTTACTTGGCCCCAATTTCATGCCTTGTTTTTAGAGAAAATATGTGCCTAGGACTTTGAGAGATCACAAGAAAGATGAGTTTATTGCATTAGAATAGGGTAGTATGTATGTGACTGCTTGCGAATCCAAGTTCCATGCTCAAGATGTATATGCTACATAATTGGTTACCACGGAAGAGGAGAGAATCTTGTTGTTCATTAGAGGTTTTGATTATGAGTTTCTAATGTTATCCATTGATATTACTTCTGCTGAAAGGAGCTTCGATGTAGTGACTGATTATGTCAAGAAGAGGGAGGGCATAAGACGAGATGGTCAAGTTGAGGCATTGTCTAAGAGGGCCAACAATTCTGGAAATTATTAGGGCTCCTATTTTAGATGATCGAGCCGACCAACACTCACAACCAATCCAATTTAGTCTGCCATGGCCGTCTCTACCAGTAACTATTCAAGGACCCTTTTTAATAATTTCTTACCTGATCAGACTGTTGGACGTGGCCGACAACGTACCATATAGAGGCTGCACTTACTTTTGTTTTGGAATCTTGGACACATAATGAGGAATTTCGACAACCGTGTTTGCTTGAGTCTAGGTAGGAACCTTCTCTAGCAGTTGTACATGTGGGAAATGGTAATAATGGTAGGGGACATCCACAAGTAGGATGAGGAGGAAATTAGGTAGAAGTAACATGCAACCACGCAAGGAGATGGCTCGTTTTGATGATAGAACTCAATGTTCTACTTCTTCGGGCAAGAATGAGGCAGAGACATTTGATGCAGTGATCATAGGATCTATTCTTGTCTGTGACCGAATGACTAATGCATTATTTGATTTTTATTACACCTATTCTTATGTGTCTGGGAGATTTGACTCTGATTTTAAGATTTTATGTGATATTCTTGATAACCCTATACGTGTTTCTACCCTGGATGATGAGTCAATCATAGTTACCCGTGTTTATCGTGTTTGCCTTATTTTGTTTATGGGATTCCAGACTTGGGATGATTTGGTTGTTTTGGATATGGAGGAATTCGATATAATCTTATGCATGACTTGGTTGTATCCCCATTATGTTGTTATTAATTGTAATAGTAAGTCTGTGACTCTAGAAATTCTGAGAAGGGAAAAATTAGAGTGGGAAGGGATGTACAATCCTAAGCAAGCTAAGACTATATCCTCCATTCGTTCTATTAAATTAGATGAGCAAGGTTTTTTAGCTTATTTGTGTCATGTTAGGGATGTTTAGGTTGAAGCTCCATCCATAAGGTCTATTCTGGTGGTGTCCAAATTTAATGATGTTTTTCCAAATGATTTGACCGGTATGCCTCCGGATAGAGACATAGATTTTTGTATTGACTTAAAGCCTGGTACACGCCCCATTTATATCCCTCCATATTGCATCGCTCTGATGGAGTTCAGAGAGATTAAAAGGCTCAAATCCAAGTGCTTCTTGATAAGGGTTTTATTCTTCGTAGTGCTTCCTCATGGGGTGCTCCGATTTTATTTGTTAAGAAGAAGGATGGTAGCATGATGATGTGCATACATTACCGACAATTGAATAAGGTCATAAATCAGAATATGTAACCCTTGCTTAAGATAGATGTTCTTTTTGATCAATTTCAAGGTGCAACAGTCTTCACTAGGATTGGTTTAAGATCCGGGTATCCTCAATTGAAGAGTAGGCCTGAAGATATACCCAAGACGACGTTGAGGACTCGTTATGGGCACTTATAATATTTGTTCATATTATTTGGGTTGACTAATGCACCTAAAGCTTTCATTAGCTTTATGAATGGAGTATTTAAGACCTTTTTTTGACTCTTTTATGATAGTCTTTATCAATGACATTTTGGTGTATTCGAAGTGAAGAAGAACTTGCTAACCATCTTCGTACTATTTTGGGTACCCTTGGAAAGCAAAAGTTATATGATAAATTTTCAAAGTGTGAATTTTAATTGAAGTTTGTTGCATTTTTTGGGGCATGTGTTATCAACATAAGGGGCATGGGTAGATCCCCAAAAGGTTGAAGAAGTCGAGAATTATGTACGACCTAGTCTTGTGACGAAAGTTAGGTGTTTTATGGGACTTGATAATTTCTATAATTTTTTTGTACCATTTCAATTGACTGAAAAATGGGAGTAGAGCTTCCAAAAGCTTAAGACTCTTTTGACCACCGCGCCTATTCTAGCATTACTGGTTAAGGGTAAGGAATTTATCGTTTATTATGATGCTTCACAAGCTGGATTGGGTGTTGTTGATGTAGGACAAGAATTTCGTAGCTTACTTGTTACATCTGGCAATCAGCCCCTAGCCGTAAGCGGCGCTGTCATCCTAAGAGAGGATTTTGACTAGCCTCTTATAATTCGTCATAACATATCAAAGGTTAAATTGCATAAAATATAAAACTTGTCGCCTACACTTACAGAATGAGGTTAACCTTTCGCATAGGAAGCACTACATAAGCTTCCACTTTTATTTCACATACATAATATATAAAGATATTCTAATAGGAAATTTTCTCACATTTAAACCATCTAGATCGAGTACAACATTCGGGCATAACCCTAACTTCATTTAAGCAAAGGCCACATATAGGCATATAATATAATATGAAAGATAATGAACTAATGTCTTTAAGAAAAAAAATATCCAATAGGTAGATAGTGGCATTGTCCTTGGAAGGTGAAGACCTACCAAACTTGGAGAATGACAATCCAAGTCTTCTTCAATGGCCCTCGAAAAGCTCCACGTCTAGAAAGTACATAATTATGGGAACATAGAAATATGGGTTAGTACACACTTGTACTACCTATGGAAACATGCACATAAAACATTTGAAATCATGCTAAAGGGTCATTTTTTTAAAACCATGCTAAGTTACTTTTGAAAAGCCTTATGCACAACCAAGAACTCATACATGCCAATAATCACACATTCCTTAAGACAAGACCATGTACAACACAAGACAACAACATCAAGTGCAAGAAAGTCAATCATGTGTAATAGCATTCTTGAGTACATAATCAAAACAACTCCAAAATCATGTTATGATCCACAATGCATCAATAAGAGTTCATAACATTACAACATATACAAGTCCCTCACTCATAATCCCCCCCCCCTCAAGTCAACAAGTGCAATGACCAAGTAAAGACCCAAAACTTTACTCAACCAAGTAAACCCAACAAAAGACCACAAGCAATGCCTAATATCACATAACATAGCATCAATAGTAGTAATCATCATATCTAACAATATAGACCGTTAGCTTTTTCATAAGTGAAACAAACATCATATAGGATCATTAACATGTAGAGTCAATATATGCATAATCATTTACTTTATATAACATATGAACAATCTACTAGGACTTCCCTCTAAGTGAACTAGTGCAATGTGTAGGTAGAGTCCCATACCCTTACCTCGACTAAGTCAACCCCTCAAGTAACCCTAGTTAGTGTTCACTTCTTTACTTCATTTTACTTTCGGGAACACTTGCCTTAAACAACATAGACCACCATATCTAAAGGTGGAATCCGGTGTCATGAAACCGTACACCAAATGAAGATGGACTACTTGCCAAGGTAGTACCAAAACATGAACATAACATTCTAGGTGGATCCACTAGCTAATATTCATATGGGAGAAACATAATTCAAGTAAAAGGAGATATACTTGGTACCCTCTTTATGCATATTGAATTATAGTCTTCAATTTGATGATTAAAATAGTGAACCTACCTTCCATAGTTGGGAAGGGACACTCCTATTTACTAGTTCACTCAGTTCTAAGCTAGAGTCCCTTTTTGAAATGTCTTTAAGCCTTTATTAATCATCATAACTTAGGTTAGGTCATAAGATACTAACTCCTTGTATATCATAAATATTAGATCAATAGGAATTGAATGATAACATCCTTTCCATACTACTCTTATATGTGAGATTAGCACATCATCGTCATCATGTAATAATAAGGCGCATAGGCAACTCATAACCAACATTATATCAAACATATTAAGCGTTATATCAAAATCACATAATTAAGACATTTTTATTTCATCATCACACCACCAACTACCTAAGTCAATGACAAGACATGCTTAAGTTTAACTTCATCACCAAGTAAAAGACATCAGAGTTCAAGTAATGTTTCAAGATCACAAAGTCTTACAAATTTTCCTCCAAAAGCCATCATCATCGGTCTTACCCTCAACAATTATATTTTATACATAAATAGGTGTAATGACATCAGATGATAGTAATTAACACACTAACTAAGTCAATTGCATCACTATTAACCAATTCAACATGAGTTCAAAATCTAGGGTTAGGGAATTTAAGTAAATTCATGATCTATTCCAAATACTAGGTTAAATCATTAAGCAATACAATATTGAATAATAATACATTATAATCTAATCATAATAATTAGAGTAAACCACAAACAATACAATTTAGAAGATCAAATTCGGATTGGAAAGAAACCCATATAAAATCATATTTTTTAAAACCAATTTTGGAAGAACCCTATGGGGAAAGGAATCCCAAAGGTTAAAAATTCCCATACCTTGATATATTGAAGATTGATGGATAAAAGTGATGTTTTAGAAGCCATAGAACGCTTACAACTTTCTCTTCGGTGGACTGTCTATTGGGAGAAAGAAAGTAGAGAGAAGGTAGTGTAATTTGGGTTAGGGAATTGTGGGGGTGTTTCGTTGGGTTTAGGCTTAGGGTAGTTTATATAGTTACTTAACTAAACTAAGTAACCACCCATATGAGTCTAATTAAACCACTAAATAATTAACTAATTAATTGAACCATCTTAAAACAAGACAGTAAAATTGCAGACTGACATACGAGACCCCGACCTACGTTCTATAGGTCAGTCGAAGGCCACTTGCACCACCGTCCTGCAAATCCATCTATAAGTTTAGAGAGTTGTAATTTTGGAAATTTTGTAAAAAAATTTAAGTCTCCAAATACGGAGGCATCAATGCCCCCATCGTTCTACCTATGCCTCGTCGCCTGCAAACGTAGGTGGACACTGCCTAGTGACAACACTTTTGGCCAAAATGGAAGGGTACTCCACAAGAAACTCTAGTATATGTTTAACATATTTCCACCAAATTTCATCAAATTCTGACTCCTAAAACCTCGTGAAATTTGCTAAGGAACACTAGCACCTCTTTCACTAGTCTCCAGATGTCATGGACGTTCCTTGACGTCTTAACTCTAAAACTTACTAAATGACTTATAACCACTACTTTTGACATTAAAACAGTGTTAAAAACTTTATAAACTTACGTGAGGCTCTATATTAGGTCTTGTACATTCGGAGTTTTACATTATCTCCCTCTTAGAAACATTCGTCCCCCGAATGACACTAAAATCTTTGAAGGGAAAGGATAGATTCAATACAAGCTTCCACACCAACATACATAATCAATACGAGTTACAAATCAAATCAACAAAACAACTTGTCATTTACACATAGCAACTCAAAATGTTAATTACCAAATATAAGAGCTCAACTTCACAACATGAGAAATTTCCTTCTCCACAAAAACATGAGCTCAACAATATATAAAGTCACTTATGCAAAAAACTCATTTCAAAACATATAAACATCCTCAATATCATTTATTCAATGCAAAAACATACAAAATACACAAATAAGTGCAAATAAAACAGAAGAGCATTTTTCCATAAAAAATCATTTTACCATAGACTTTTATTATAAACACTAATCTTTGCAAAACAAGTCAAATTCAAAATTACTCATTATTTCATTATTAATAAGAACAACTAAAATTAATTAGAAAAGAGATGAGGATAACGGGACTTCATATCAGCCTTGGCCTCCCATGTTGCTCCCTTAACTAGGTTTTCCTCCATAACACCTATATGGAGGCCACCTCTTTGTTCCTCAACTTATTCACTTATCGATCAATGATTTCCACCGGAACTTTTCATAGGATTGGTTCTCATCCACATCTAGGCCTTCAATAGGAAGAATGGACTCGGGTCACCAATGCACTTGTTAAGTATGGATACATGGAATAATGGGTGAACCAAAGCTAGCTCACTAGGTAATCTCAACTCATATGCAACCTTACCAACCTGTTGCAAAATTTCATAGGGACCCACATAACAAGGACTTAACTTCCCCTTCATGCCAAATCTCATCACCCCTTTCATGGGTGAAATTTTAAAACACACCTTGTCACCTTCTTCAAATTCTAATTCTCTTCTCCTATTGTCGGCATACGACTTTTTCTATCTATAGGATGTTTGTAATTGATTCCTTATGGAATGATCTTTCTCCAAAGTCTTATAGATCAATTCGGGACAAAAAAATGGAGACTCACCAGTTTCCAACCAATCAATTGGAGACCTACATCTCTTACCATACAAAGCTATAAAAAGATCAATGGATATAGTCGAATAAAACTATTTTTATAAGAGAACTTAACCAAAGGCAAGTGTTCATCTAAACTTCCCTTGAAATCAATAACACAAGCTCTAAGCATATCCTCAAGGGTTTGAATAGTATGCTCCACTTGACCATCCGTTTGGGGATGAAGTGGTGCTTGGCTTCGCTTAAGTACCCAACCCTTTTTGGAAAGACCTCAAAAATCAGGAAGTACATTGAGCAACTCTATCCAAAATGATGGATAAAAGTGATCCCATGAAGACTTTCAATCTTGTTGATATAGATTATTACATACTCTTCCGCCGAATAAGTATACTTAACGGGGATAAAGTGAGCAGATTACATCAACCTATCCACAACCACCCATATAGAGTAATTTTGCCTTCGATTTCGAGGCGAACTCACTACAAAGTCCATATTAATGTGTTCCCACTTCCAAGCGGGAACTTGTATTTCTTGAAGTAAGCCATCCGTCTGTTGGTGTTCGACTTTAACTTATTCCCAATTTGGAGACTTCTGCAACAATTCTTCTATGTTACTTTTTAAGACATCCCACCGAAATACTTCTATAAGGTCATGATACATCTTAGTATAACCCGGATGAATCGATAAAGAGAACCATGAGCTTCCTCTAGGATCCAATTTCTCAAAACTCCATCCCCCCTAAGGAGAATGACTCATTAAGCTTACTAAGAACCAATTCCTTTAACTCCATCAATTATAGATCAAGGTGTTGCTTATACTTCACCTTAACCACCATAGACAACTCGGAGTTATGATAAAACATAAAACCACTATTTGGAGAATCTTCCAATAGAACACCCAAATGAACTAACCTATGGACATCTTTCAGTAGGTCTTTCTTACCCTCTTCAACATAAGACACACTACCCATGGTCATACGACTTAGAGCATACGCAACCACGTTGTCCTTGTCAAGGTGGTAGAGAACACTCATGTTGTAATCTTTCAACAATTCCAACCACCTTCATTCTCGGAAATTCAACTCCTTTTGAGTAAAAACATATTGAAGAATTTTATGATTAGTATACACATCAACATGAACACCATATAGGTAATGTCTCCATATTTTTGAGGAAAACACCACGACCGCTAACTCAAGATTATGAGTTGGGTAGTTCCTTATATGAACCTTATGTTGCGTAGAGGTATAGGCAATAACCTTACCATGTTGCAAAAGGACTCAACCCAATCCCACTCGTCATGCATCACAATATACCATGAAACCCTTTGTACCCTCTAGTAAAGTCAACACTGGAGCTGTGGTAAGCCTATCCTACAAGGTTTGGAAGCCTTTTTCACATGCCTGCGTCCACTCAATGTTCACATTCTTTTCGGTCAAAGTACTTAAAGGAGATGCAATGGACGCAAAACCATCCACAAACCTCCTATAGTACCCGACTAGACCTAAGAAACTTCTTATATCGGTTGGACAAAATTATTAAGCACCTTGGTTTTCTTTGGATCAACCTCTACACCCTCACTAGAAATGACATCACCAAGAAACGCCACCGACCTTAACCAAAACTCACATTTGCATTACTTGGCAAATAATTAATGTTCCTTCAAGACTTGCAACACCACTTTAAGTGATCCATATGATCACCCTCATTCTTCCAATATATAAAAATTTCATCTATGATGACAATCACAAAGAATCTAGGTAATTTTGGAAAACCCTATTCATTAGGTCCATAAATGTCGTCGGTGCATTAATCAACCCAAAATATATCAATCTAAACTCATAGTGACCATATCTTTTTCTAAAGGCCATTTTGGGAATATCTTCATCTCTCACCCTATGTTGGTGATATCCTAACCTAAAGTCATTTTTATAAAAGTAGCTTGCCTCTTGGAGTTGATCAATCATGTCGTCAATCAGAGGGAGAGGATACTTATTCTTATAGGTAACCTTATCGATACACATCATAAGGGACCCATATTTGTTGTTCACAAACAAAACTGGAGCACCCCATAGGGAAATACTAGATTGAATGAAACCTTTAGTAAATCCTTGAGTTGAGCCTTCAAATATTTCAACTCGGTCGGATCCATCCGATGAGGAGGAATTAAAAATGGGATTTCTATCAAATAATAGGTTTCTTTGAAAATAAATTCACGCTCGGGAGGAATTATGAGAAGATCATTAGGAAAGACTTACAAAAATTCCCTTATTACGGGGACTAACTCAATGGGAGGAATTTTGGAGTCTAAATCTTTGACTCGTACAATATAATACAAACACCATTTACAGATCATCCTAAAATCCTTTAGACAAGAAATGATATGACCTGACAGAATAAAATTTCCCCCCTCTCACTCTAAGACGGGTTCACTAGGAAAATTGAACTTGACAACTTGTGTCCTATAATCAATGGATACAAAACAATCATGCAACCAATCCATTCCCAAAATGACAGCAAAATATACCATATCAAGTTCTACCAATTAAATATGGGTAAATCTATTGGGGAACATTATAGGACAATTTCTATATACCCTTTTTGCACCCACTAAATCACTTATCGGGGTAGACACCATTAAAAGCTCATTGAAGATATTGGGCAGAATATAAAACTTTATAGCTACAAAACGAGTAAAAATGAAAATGTAGCACTAGGATCAAGTAAAGCATAAACATTTATAGAGAAGAGTTGTAACATATCGGTCACCACATAGGGAGAACTCTGTTGTTTACCCCTAGAACGGAGAGCAAAAAATAGATTCTTTCTTGGACCATCAACATTAAAACCACTTGGTTACCCACTCCCCTTTTCCCCTTTACATAGGGAAATATCTAACCTTCTGACCACTTTTACCAAACCTAAAGAAATTATACTTTCCAACTAGGCATTCACCCATATGTTTTTTGCCACACTTTCCATAAGTAGGCTTCTTGCTTGGTGAAGTAGTACCTCTTCCCCTTTGAGACTTAGAGTTAGACACCATATCACCACGAGCCTTGAGAAATTTGGAAGGGACATGATTGGATGACCTCTTCTTAAATGTAGGCTTCGCTTAAATTTCCAACCTCCTCTTTGCATAACCACTTTCAAAAGAATTGGCCCTCTTGGTCTCTCTATTCTTCCTCCTTAGTCTACTTTCTTTCACTTGTTGAGCATGAAACATTAGACGGGAAATATTCATACTGTAATGAAGCATAGCCGAATGACATTCTTCCACAAAGTCATCAGACATTCCCGTAAGAAAATGACTAATCTCATTCCTTGCGTTAGACACCAACCATGGAGCATACTTAGACAATTTTGTAGACTTTAAGATGTAATCAAGAACACTCAAACATTTTTGACGAAGGTTGATGAATTCTTCCACCTTAGATCCCCTCAACTCTCTCAGAAAGAACCTATTACAGAAGGCTCTCTTGAACATCTCCCATGTCAGTGGACTACCTCTTAGCACCCTATTATCCCGTTATTGAGTGTACCAAATTTGTGCCACATATTTGAGTTGATAGGCGTCTAACTCAGCCTTTACAACCATAGTCACACCAATAAAAAATAGGATCTTATAGACTTCATCTAGGAAATATTGAGGGTCTTTATCTTCTTTTGACCCAAAGAACATAGAAAGGTTAATCCTAGTAAAGTCTCTCAAACGAGATGCCATAGTGATAGCATGATGAGGCATACGGGTCCAACTTCCCAATTCACTTGAGCCATCATAGCTTGGACTTTAGAAAGTACAATAGTATCTTGTGAAGTCATCGCTCGGGCCAAATTGGGAAAAGATACCCTTATCTCTCCGGTGATAATTGTGGAGGAGCAACTGAGACTTGATCACCCATAACAACTTGTTCAAGTGGAGGTACTTGATTGTCTTGCTGAGGATCTTGGTTGTCATGAGACCCTGCATTAACAATCCCTTCCTAGGTCTTTCGCGCCGCTGCTCTTCGAGTATTCATAATTATAACTAGAATAAAACACATAAATGAGAATACTATATAGACTGTAGATGCATGACATAAGATTACAAGAAAGATAATAATTTACTATGCATTATATGGTGTCTTAGTCATAAGTGCTTCGCGCTTCATAATTATGAATAAGAATATATATAGATGTGGTTTCGTGAGATATCGATCCTTAAGAATTTCAACCTCATGCTTTGATACCAAGTTTGTCACAATCGGGGAGCACCCCCTAGACGTAACCAGTATCGTCATCCTCAGAGAGGATTTATATTAGCCTCTTAACATTCATCATAACATATCATAGGTTAAATTGCGGAAAAGTTAATACCTTTCATCTACGCTTACATAATGAGGTTTGCATAGACCTCTCGCATAGGAAGTACTGCATAGGATTCTACTTTTATATCACATACATAATATATTAAAATATTATAATAGGAAATTGTCTCACATTTAAACCATATAGATCGAGTACAATATTCGGGCATAGGCCTTACTTCATTACAACAAAGGCGACATGTAGGCATATACAATAATAGTCTTCAAATGAAGGAGAATAAACTAAATATCTTTAAGACTAAAACAACATCCAATAGGTAGATAGTGGCATTATCCTTGGAAGGTGAGGACCTACCAAACTTAGAGAATGGCCCTCTAAAAGCTCAACAACCGGAACCTACATAATTGTAGAAACATAGAAATATGGAGTAGTACACACTTGTACTAAGTATGAAAACATGCACATAAAACATTTGAAATCATACTAAAGGGTACATATAATCAAAACCATGCTTAGTTACTTTTGAAAGCCTTATGCTCAACAAAGGACTCATACAAGCCAATACTCACACATTCCTTAAGACAAGACCATGCATAACACAAGACCAATATCATGAAGTATAAGCAAGTCAATCATGCCCAATAGCATTCTTAAGTACATAATCAAAACGACTCCAACATCATGTTATAATCCATAATGCATGAATAAGAGTTCATCACGTTGTAACATATACAATACCCTCACTCATAACCCCCCCCCATCAAGTGTACAAGTGCAATGAGCACGTAAAGCCCCATAACCTTACTCAACCAAGTAAACGCAACAAAGGACCACAAGTAATGCCTAACCTCACATAACATAGCATCAAGAGTAGGAATCATCATGTTTAGCAATATTGACCATTAGCATTTTCATAAGTGAAACTAACATCATATAGGATCATCAACAAGTAAAGTCAATTTATGCATAATCATTTACTTCATATAATCTATGAACAACCTTCTAGGATTTTTCTATAAGCCAAGTAGTGCAATGTAAAGGTTGAGTAGACTAAGTCAACCCCTCAAGTCACCAAATTTAGTGTTCTCTTTTTTATTTCATTTTACTTTCGGGAACACTTGCCTTAATTAACATCGACCACGAATGCTAGAGGTGGAATCTAGTGTCATGAAACCCTACACCGAAAGAAGGTGGAATACTTTCCAAGGTAGTACTAAAACAAGAACATAACATTCTAGGTAGATCCACTAGCAAGTATTCCTATAGGGGTAGCATTGTTCAATAATTAGGAGATATACTTGGGACCCTCTTTATGCATATTGAATTATAGTCTCCAATCTCATGAGTACAACAGTGAACCTACCTTCCCTACTTTGGAATATAAACTCTTCACTATTAGTTTACTTGGTGCTAAGCCAAAGCACCTTTTTGAAATATCATTAAGCCTTTATTAACCATTATAACTTAGTTTAGGTCGTAGACACTAACCCCTTGTACATAATAATCATTATATCAATAGAAATTGCATGAGAACATCCATTCTATACAACCCTTATATTTGAGATTACCACATCATCATCATCATGTCATAATAAGGCACATAGAAAATTCATAACTACCCTTATATTATTACATCTTAAGCATAATCTCAAAATCCACATAATCAAGACATTTCAATTTCATAATCATACCGACACCTACCTAATTCAATCAAAAGACATGCTTCAATTGAACTTCATACCAAGTAAAAGCCATAACAATTGAAGTAATGGTTCAAGATCACAAAGTCTTACCAATTCCCCTTCAAAAGCCATCATCATTAGTATTACCCTCAACCAATACAATTTCATCCATCAATAGGTGTAATAAAATCATACAATATTAATTAACACAATAACTAAGTCAATTGGATCACTACTAACAATTCAACATGATTTCATAACCTAGTGTGAGTAAAATTTAGGTCAATTCATGATCTAATCCATATACTAGGTTAAATAATCAAGAACTAGCAATATTGAATAGTAATACACCATAATCTAATCATCATAATCAGATTAAACCATAAACAATACAATTTAGTTGATCAAATTCGGATTGGAAAGAATCCCATACGAAATCATCTCTTTGAAAACCAATTTTTGAAGAACCCTTTTGGGAAAGGAATCCCAAAGGTGAAAGTTTCCAATACTTTGATATTTGCTGATGATTTATGGATAAAATTGATTTTCATGAAGCCCTTTTATCCTTAGAACTTGCCCTTTAATAGAGTCTTTTCTGGGAGAAAGAAAGTAGAGAGAAGGCAGAGTAATTTGGGCTTGGGTATTATGGGGTGTTTCGTTGAATTTAGGATTATGGTAGTTCATATAGTTACTCAACTTACTTAATTAAACACCTGTTAAACCATAATTTACCCCCTAACTAATAAAATAATTAATTGAACCATATTAAACAAGAAATGAAAAATTCAAATGACTTACGAGACCCTGACCTACGGTTCATAAGTCAGTCAACCGCAATCTGCACCCACCGTCCTATAGTGCTGGAAAAATTTCTAAATATCCAACATCATAGAAATCGATGCCCCGTTTTTCCACCTACGCCTTGTTTCATGCAAACGTAAGTGGACACTGCCTAATGATAGCTTTTTTGCTAAAATGGAAGGATCCTCCTTAATGAACCTTAGGGTAGTTCTTGGGGAGTCACACTCAGACGTGTCATCCCTAAACACACTCTAGTATATGTTTGATACCTTTCCACAAAATTTCATCAAATTCTGAAACCTAAAACCTTGTGAAATAGACTAAGTACTAGCACCTGTTTCACATATCTCCGGACATCATGGACGTTCCTTGACTATAAAACTTACTAAATGACTTAAAAATATTTTTTTGACTTTAAAACAGTGTTACAAAACCTTAGACACTCATGTGAGTATCTACATTAGGTCTTGGACTTTCGGTGTGTTATATTATTCCTCGAGTCGGTTGAAGGTGCACGAGAGAAATTATTCCATATGGAGGATCAGGGATCGTGTTATTCTATTCATACAGGTATGACCAAGATGTTTAAAGATATTAAACGATTTTATTGATGGTCGGGTAAGAGATAAGACATCAAGAAGTTTGTAAAGAAGTGTAAAAATTGTTAAAACGTGAAGTATGAACATCAAAGACCTGCGGGGCTACATCAAAATATGTCAATTACAAAATGGAAGTGGGAAAGGATAGCCATGGATTTTGTGGTTAATATTCCCAAGACTTTGGGGAAATTTGATTCTATTTGGGTTGTAGTCGATAGGTTGACTAAGTCATCCCATTTCATTCTATTAAGGGTGGATTATAATAAAAAACAATTAGCTAGCATTTTTGTAATAGATATAGTGAGGCTACATGGTGTTCCCTTTTCAGTCATCTTAAATAGATGTACCCTTTCCACTTCCATGTTTTGGAGGAAGTTACATGAAGAATTGGGATTGCAACTAATTCTAGTACAGTCTTCCATCCAAGGCGGATGGACAATCAGTTAGGACTATACATGTGTCGAAAGACATATTGAGAGATTGTGTAATTGAATTTGGAGGGCATTGGGATATGTTCGTACCCCTATGTGAGTTCTCCTATAATAATAGTTATCACTCGGGCAATGATAAGACACCATTTTTGTCATTATATAGGATAGGATGTAGAACTCTCATCGATTGGTTTGAATTGGAGATTTAAAACCTTTGGGAAAAGTTCACTTAGTAATGGACACTCAAGATAAGGTGAGGAGCATTCACGCAAAACTCCTAGCAGCGCAAACTAGACAAAAGAAGTATGTGGATTACAAGGTGAGAGACATGGAATTCCAGATGGGAGAGACTGTTCTTCTCGAAGTATCACTCATGAAAGGGGTGATGAGGTTTGGTAAGAGGGGTAAGTTGAGTCCTCGCTATATTTATTCCTTTGAGATTCTTGAGTGTGTAAGACTTGTGGCATATAACTTGCTGCTACATTCTAAGTTGTCCGATGTACATCATATATTTCATGTTTCTATGTTGAAGGATCTCACAGTGATGGTTACTATATCATTGAATGGGACTCAATAGTGCTAGACAAGGACCTCCAATATTAGGAGGAACTGATTGTTATTCTTGATCGCGATATTCAAAAGTTGAGGACCAAAGATATTATGTCCTTGAATGTTCGATGGAAGCATTATCTAGTTAAAGAAGATACTTGGGAGACCGAGAAGATCTGCGAGACAAGTATCCACAATTGTTCATTAAATCAGGTACTACCTTGTTTCTTTTCTAGCCTACTTCTCCTCAATTGATAACCTAGGGACGAGTGATGGGTAAATTGTTATATATTATAATGGTCCAGTTCCATCATTATATAAATTCCAATGGGGAAAATCAGGGTCAGTAAAACTTTTCATAATACTAGGATTTACCCAACCTTGTCCAAATTTTGAGTGAATTGGAGTCATCAAGGTTTGGCAAAATATGGTAGAAATCTGGTTAAGTAAATAGAAATTTTATAACATAATTGGTTAGATAACTCGTTAAAGGATCTGTAAAACTTTACGGAAATGATGTTTGATAAATAAACCTCCATAAAATCGACTGTAGCGTTAAAGATACTTTTTGATTGTAGTGGGTTAGGAGTATGTTGTGAAAGGAAGAAATTGAAAATCCCTTGGGAGCTCACTGCCTCACTTCATGCAGCTGCAGCGAGATTCTTTCCGTTGCAGTGACACCACTACAACTGGATGGGTACCCCTGCAGCAGACGAGGTGGAAGGTAAATTATCAAATTTTTGGGATATTTTAAGACAGAGCTCAGTGGTTCAATAAGTGTCACCGCTGCAGGAAGCGACACACTACAACGGGAAAGGTGACGCTGTAGCGCGATGACAATTTTTAAAACCATAAATAAAACCCTTAGACAATCTTATTTTCCCTTTTTATTACTTTTTGGGTTAACAAATGATCCCTTTGTCTATTCCAACTCATTCTCCACAATTCTTGAAGCTAGAGGTCAAATTTTCACTCCCCAAATTCATTTTTTGATCCGTAGAACATTTTCGAATCGGTCAATATTGATGGGGAAGGATTTCTTGAACAATCCTATTGTGGAATTAAGCCTAAATTTACTAGTTGGGGCATTAGTTTGAAGTAGGGTTCATAGTTTTTTAGTATTTCGGGAATTTAGTGATTCTTTATTGAATTGTGTATAAAATTGTTGTTTGTAGACTACGAAAGCGGAATGAATATAGAAAAGAGAAGGATCAAGTTGTCTAGGGTTTCAAGCTTATTTCGAGGTAGATGATGGTTGTGATTCTATGAGTGTGTGATATACACTTGCTTTACTATGTTGTGATACTTGTATATGTATGTATGTTGCAATATTGATTGATGTTGAAATGAGATAAATAAATATTGATACCATGAAATCATGATTAAATGGGTGATATTGATGTGTTATTGTGATATTTTATAAGATTGACTGCTATTTCCCGCACAGTTAGTTGGATCGGATTGTCACGTTCTGGCATGTTAACTAGGATCGATTGCCACGTTTTAACATAAAAATTGGATCTTATTTCCATGTTTCGACATATAAACATTTTGACTTTAATTTCCATAAGATCACCAACTATGTTATGAATCACGTGAATTGTGATGTTTATTCTTATGATAAAATTGAATATGTTGATACTTATGCATGTGTTATAATGTTGTAATTGTTTGTTTATGTTACACTAATGGTATAGCCGTGTGATCCTACCAGTACATAGTGGTTGTGTACTGATTCTTCACTTGGTCTAATATTTGTTGAGTACAGTGCATCTTCACACGACTATTCACTGACCTCGCTTAGGAGATCAGTTATCACTTCGAGTTCAAGGGTGAGACACATCGTTTGGAATTCCATGGAATTCTCTTTACTCTATGTCCACTCATTTCGGATGTAACACATAAAAAAATTCAAGACAAGTATTAAATCTTAACATAGGTTACATGAAGTTAAAACAATGTTCTAATACCTTTTTTAAATAAATATAGGTTATTTAGGATGCTTAGGAACCAAAACGTCCAAGACGTTCGAAAGCTAGTTCTAAGAGGTACTACCGTGCCTAAGCCTATTTAACGAGCATTAGAAATCGTAAATCCATGAAATTAAGTAGAAGGGTATATAACATGTGTTAAATATGATTTGTGGTTGGAAAAACCGGTTAAGACTTCTGAAGAACCAACCAATGGCCCTTAAGAAGGACCCTAACACGTCGGAGGCAACACTGCCTGGGCGGTGTGCAACTACGAGAGACCATCAACAGCTCATATGTAGATCGACAGGTGTCGATGCCAACCATAATACCACACATATACAAAATTTTGAAGTCCCTCAGATGCACAGTCGCTCAACACAACAATGGTTGTGCAGCACGTATGGCATAGTGCCCGTCGACTCACAGATGGACAATTGACGAGATTTTGTTTGTGAGGGTCCATTTTTCTGCAAATTCAAGTTAAGTCCAATTAAATAAATTATGGGGGTTTAGGGGTTACCTATGTATTAAAGGAATATAAAATAACTAATTTAACTCCCCATATAAAGAACACAACCCTCATTAGATTAAACACAACTCTCAAAACAAATTGTCTTCCTTCTGTCTTCTTTCTCTCTCTAGTTGGAAGATACCATTGAAGAATATCTAGGGGAGGGAATTGGGGATGAAAAAGGGATTATTTCACCATAAAATCTTCATAAAACTTTGAGGTATGGGATATAATTCACTTTTGAGACCTCTTTCCTCAAAGGGTTCCTTCAAAATACTTTCAAAGATTGGGTTTTTATGTGGGTTCTTCTCAATCTCGAAATTAAGGTTATGAATAGAATTGTTTATGCTTTATATTGGTAGTATGAATTGACTAACATGTATTCTAACTTTATTATGTTATATCTTGATGATTTGGTTTAGCTTGTAGATAATAATCCTTAACCCTTAACCCTAGGTTGGATATTGACATGAATTAGGTTGAAATTGATACAATTGACTTGGTAATTGGTTGAATTGCTATTAATTGATGTTGTAACATTAATCATGAACAAATTGAAGTTAATTATAGTCTTTCATGCTATTTCTTGAGATTATGTTCTAGGTTAGAAAGTGAATTAACCTGTCTTATCTTAAGCTATGATCTATTAATGAATTGTAATGTAGTGATTCTCCTAGCATTGTTATCATGTTGATTATTGAACTAATATGTGGTACATCTAAATTGGATTGAATTTAGAGTTTATGGTAAGCCCTTAATGATGAACTAAAGCAGACTTGGTAAGTCTTACAATATATATCCTTTACTTCCAATTGTGATTAATTGTGGTTAAGTCATGATGTTATATTGGACTAAGCCTTGCATTAAGATTGATAGGGTGATATGATGTTTAATTGAAATGTATTGACGATGTTATGAGGTTGATTAAGGTGTATGTGTTATATGGATAATAATGACAATCAATGTACATTATTATGATATAAAATGCTAATGTGCTAACATCACTTATATGAATTGTAATGAAAGGAATTATGCTCATACAATTCCTATTGAGATATTGATGATTATGATTATATAAGGGGTTCACCCTATGACCTAAAATAAGCTATGGTTTATAATTAAAAGCTTAAAGACATTTCAAAAAGGGACTCTAGCTTAGCATCGAGTGAACTAGATTGAGGAGTGTCCCTTCTCACATAGGGAAGGTAGGAGCACTAGAGTATTCTTTATATTGGATACTACAATACATGAAGAATAAAGAGGGTCCCAACTGTATCTCCTAGTTCTTGGACTATGTTGCCCCCATAGGAAAACTAGCTAATGGATTCGCGTTGATGCTATGTTTTATGTTTTGGTATTTAAAGTTTGAAATTTTCAACTAAATTCGACTTATGAATGTGATGATGTAAGTCAAGAGGCTAGTCCTAGTCCTCAAAGAGGACGCCGACGCTGGTTACGTCTAGGGGGTAAACCCAGATGTGACAAACTTGGTATTAGAGTAGTAGGTTGAATTATCTTAGACTCAGTTGCTCACTCAACCACGTCTATGTAAGTTCATGCTAATAATTGTGAAGTGCGCCACACTTATCAAATAGGAACCTACATGATTCCTAGGAAATCTTATATTGTGCCATTAGAGTATACTTATGGTGTGTTTTTGCATCTAATCTCATGGTTGTTCTTATAGGAAGAATGAACACTCAAAGGAATGCTGCACGAAGACTTGAAGAGGAAATTGCAAATGTGGTATCTCCTTGTTGTGGTGAGCAAGTTCCTCCACTTGAAGAAGATTCTAATATGGAAAAATCTCCGGTCAATCCTCAACCCTTGATGGATAGATATATAAGGGCTACCCTCATCCAATTGGCTCAATCAGCCTCTGTTCAAGCCCAAGCTATGGCGGCCCATGACAATCAAGAGGTTGTACCCCGTCTTTATCAACAAGTCACTATTATGGCTTCCCATATATAGAACTTCGCTTGAATGAACCCTCATACATTATACGGGTGTAAGGTTGAGGAAGTTCCCCAAGAATTCATCGATGAAGTCTATAAGATACACTTGGCTATGGGGTTGTCCACATTTGTCCACTTATCAAGTCAAGGATGTGTCTCAAACATGGTTTGTTCTATGATGAGATAATAGGCCATTGAGGGGTGATCCCTTGACAAGGTAAATCTTGAAGCAGGCTTTTCAAGATTGGTTCTTTCCTAGGGAGATTAAGAAGGATTAAGTGGTTTAGTTCATCAACTGTCGCTAAGGAGGTATGAGTGTTTATGAATACTCCTTTAAATTTACAAAATAGTCAAAATATTCTCCTTCTTTGGTTACTGATCGTAGAGATGAAATGAGCCGCTTTGTGACGGGGGTGCCAGATGATTTGAAATAGGAGTGTCATTCGGCTATGTTACATGACAACATGAACATTTTTTTTCTTATGGTGCATGCCAAGCGTGTTGAAGAGGCTAGGGCTAAGAGAAAGAGTAGAGATGTTAAGAGCGAAAGATATTTTTATGGAGGTTCTTCAAAGAGTAGGCTTGAGATACAAGACATGCCTAGGTTTAAGAAGCGGGTTTCAAGTCATGTTCCTTCCAAATTCCTAAAGGATAGTGGTGATAGGGTAAAATGTACTAGTTCACAAACCGATAAGCCAACTTGTAGAAAGTATGGCAAGAAGCACTTCGTGATTGACTTAAGGGATAAAATATTTTTTTAGTTGTGGTAAAAGAGGGCACAAGGTTAGGGATTGCCCTAATATAAAGGGCCAAGAAAAGAATGATCAAGCTCAAGTAAGTGGTTCAAATGAGGCTCCAAATACGAATCACTTCAATGTTCTCCGCTCTAGGGGTACGCAAGAGACTTCTCCCAACATGGTGATCAGTATGTTGAAAATCTTCTCTCTTAATGTATATGCCTTACTTGATTCCAATGCTACTTTATCCTTTGTTTCTCTTCTCATAGCCAAAAAGTTTAATATTTTACCCTATATTTTACATGAACCTTTTATGGTGTCTACTTCGGTGGGTGAGTCGGTTATTGCAAGAAGGGCGTATAGAAATTATGCTATAATGTTACCCAATAGAGTTTCTTATGTTGAACAATTAGAACTTGATATGCTTGATTTTGATATTATATTTGGTATGTATTAGTTGCAAGCTTGCTTTGCTTCTATTGATTGTAGGACAAAAGTGGTGAAGTTTAACTTTCTAAATGAACCCGTTGTTGAGTGAAGGAGGGAAACTCTACTCCTAGAGGTTGTATCATCTCTTTTCAAAAAGTATGAGAAATTATATTTAAAGGTTGTCTATATCATATTGTAAGAGTCCAAGATCATAGTGAGTGAATTTCTGGAGATTTTTCCTAATGACCTTCTCGGTATTCCTCCCGAATGGGAAATTGATTTTGGTATTGATTTTACCGAATAGAAATCCCTTTTCAATTCCTTCTTATAGAATGGCTCCGTACGAATTCAAAGAGTTGAAGGCAAAACTCAAGGATTCACTAGACAAAGTCTTCATATGACCTAGTATTTCTCCATGGGGTGCTCCGGTTTTATTTGTGAAGAAGAAAGATGGGTCTTTAAGAATGTGTATTGATTACCGCCAACTTAATAAGGTCACAATCAAGAACAGGTATCCAGTCCCTCGGATTGAGAACTTGTTTGATCAACTCCAAGGGGCAAGCTACTTTTCTAAAGTTGACTTGAGGTTGGGGTATCATCAACTTAGGGTGAGAGGTGAGGATATACCAAAGATAGTATTTTGGACTAGATATGGTCATTATGAGTTCTTAGGAACGTCCTTTGGTCTTGCTAATGCTCCGACGACATTTATGGACCTAATGAATAGGGTGTTTTGAAATTACATAGAATTATTTGTCATTTTCTTCGTTGACAACATCTTGGTATATTTGAAAAATAAGGGTGATCACATGAATCATTTGAGGGTAGTGTTGTAAGAACTTAAGGAACATCAACTGTTTGCCCAGTATAGGAAATGTGTATTTTGGTTGAGGTCGGTGACAATTCTTGGTCATATCATCTCTTGTGAGGGAGTTGAGGTTGATACAAGGAAATTGAAGGCGATTACAAATTAGCCTAGACCTTTAACTACAACTGATATTAGAAGTTTCTTGAGTTTAACGGGTTATTATCGAATGTTTGTGGAGGTTTTTTCATCCATTGCATATCCCTTGACAACTTTGACCCAAAAGAGTAAGAAACTTGAGTGGTCGGAGGCATGTGAGAAGAGTTTTCAAATGTTAAATGATAGTCTTACTTTCACTTCGTGTTGACCTTACTGGAGGGTACAAAGGGTTTTGTTTTTTATAGTGACGTATCCCAAGTGGGTTTGGGGTGTTTTCTTATGTAATATGGGAAGGTGATAGCCTATGCTTCTACGAAACTTAAGGTATCCAACTTATTACCTTGAGTTAGCAGCCGTCGTGATTGCCTTTAAAATATGGAGGAATTACTTGTATGTTGTTCATGTTGATATCTTTACCGACCATAAGAGTACCCAATATGTAGTTACCCAAAAGGATTTGAATCTCTGACAAAGAACATGGTTAGAATTTTTGAAAGACTATAACATGAGTGTCTTCTATCACCTCGGCAAGGCTAATGTTGTTGCGGATACCCCAAGTCGTATGACTATGGTAGTGTCTCCCACAATGATGAAGCCAACAGAGGCCTAGTGAAGGATGTACATAGGTTGTCTAGTTTGGATGTGAGCTTGGAAGATTCTTCAAATGGAGGTTTCGTGGTTCAAAACAATTCTGTGTAATCATTAGTAGTCGAGGTGAAGTCCAAACAAAATCTTGAAAAAATCATTGATGGAGTTCAAGGAATCGGTCCTTAGTGAGATTAACGAGACATTCTCTCTGGGGGATTGGTGTCTTAAGGTTCCAAGGAAGACTATGTGTTCCCAATGTAGATAGGTTGAGGGATCGGAACATTGAAGAAGCCCATGGGTACCTCTACTCAATTCATCCGGGTTCAACAAAAATGTACCATGACCTTAGGGAAGTATATGGGTGGGAAGGTATGAAGAAGGACATAGAAGAGTTTGTCGTTAAGTGTCTGAATTGCCAACAACTTGTCACGACCGGAATCTATACCCCAGAAAGGACCAGTGTCGTAGACCTCTCATAGGTCATAGACAAGCCTACAAACGTCATCATTACATCATCTAGGTTAATTTTAGCGGAATATTTGAAACTTTTAGTTACTTGAAGTATACTTAGACTTCATAGTAGGATCAATTATAATAATATAAGATTTATCTACATCATTTCATGATCGTTCAGAAAAACCATCTTATTCCAAGATACTCAACTGAATGAAATAGTCATATCATAAAATATAAAGTTGCAAGAATAGCACCAATACAATGTCTGAAAATAATTGAGAAAGAAATGCTAGTGGAACATACTATACTAGATCAAGACTACATCAAAGCTAGAATATAACAGGAAAGCGTTCTCGAAAGCATGGGGGTCTACCAAGTCCAGATAAATACTCCACGTCCGGATAACTTCAACATCGTCTCATAAACTCTAGCATCCACCTGTGCCTGCACCAAAAAGTAGAGAGTTGTATGGGATTAATACACACTTCTACAAAGTATGGGTAAATGCAAGCACACACCAAAGACATGCATGATTAAGAATATCTCTCTCCTAACGATTTGAATTTTGGAAAGTCAAGTAAGTGGACTTGCCCAAATAGGATTAGTAAAGTCATGCTTTGAGAGTAACATGCATCATCATACGTAACATATTTCAACACATAAAATATTGTTTATTTGCACATAACATATTTCATATCATTCGTAGATATGCCATGAGACCCTAGAATCATCGATTCGACATTAGGACTTTCCAAAATGAGGGCTCAACATGTGGAACCTCAACTAGGGAGCCTTCTTTTGCAAACACAGAGTCTACTTTATTCATTCATACATACTTCATTTTCATTAGTTCGTAAGCTAGTGTAAACACCAGCCATACCAAGGATGTACTTTAAGACTTTCATCGGGTTCGTTGTGCAATGGCCAAGAATGACCTAGTGTCATTACTTAAGTTTAGCTCACCTCTTTATTATCCTATCCTAACACCTTTGGTGTAGTTCATTTCATTATGTGCATTACTTGAGGCTGGCCTCAATTTTTTTTGGGGAACTTTAACCTTAACCGACATAGATCATGTGAGCATCATTAAATACATTGTTTAACCCCACACCGAAAAGGGTGGAATCACCGGCCAAAGTGAACCTAAACAGGCTAGCGTATATAGGGAATCGAATCCTGCTAGAGCCCTATATTGGCAATATAGGTTCAAATACTAGGAGATATAAGGAGACCCATACCCGTCTGGACGGATAGTATCATCTCATAATAATTACACGAACCTCTGCTTCTCCAAAATGAGGAATCATAAATCATAGCTATCCTATCGGTACTTAGTATAAAGTTCCATTACATTAATCTCTTACATGAGGGAATCATAGCTAATTACATGATTTCTCATCTCATCATTAGTATTAAGTACGCATTAACTTCAATACTTTCATTAGAGTGTTTATAGAGATTGATGTCATCATTAACTTTACACTCTCATAGGTGAGTACGTCTTGGTAACATTTACTTAGGCTCATTTGAGATTTCTCTCACCTTCGTATTAGCCTCTTATCATGTTGTCACTATATTCTTTAACATTAGCGCATTTACTCTTCATAATTACTCACGACTTTACGTGAATGTTCATTTTATCATATGCCAATGCACTGGGCCCTTTATTGTCTGTCACACTCTTACTTATCCCCTCTAGGGTTTCATTATCCCGTCACATAAAATCTAAGATTCAGTTACTTTTAAATGTATGCTAGACTAATAAGTCCACACATACAATCCATGAGGCTTCATTCATAGTTTGTGTAAGTGAATCATATTTACCCAATATTATATGGTATTAGACTTATATATCTTGTCGATTTGCCAAGATATTGAATTCGATCCTTAGAGGAAACATTTATTAAATATATGTTCACGTACGACTTATGTGTCATTACGGGATTGGGCAAGGGAATTCGATTTCGATCCCCGTCACTCCCATAATATTTCCTTTTTTTTCCTCCTCTCTTTCTTGTTTAAGGCAAGGAGATTGTGGGATCAATCCCCAACAAACTTATTATTCTTCTCTTAATTTATCTCTTAACTTTCTTACCTATCCAAGAGGTTGTGGGTTCTATCCCCACTTACCACATTTATTTTTCTCCTTTATTTATCTCCTAACTATCTCATATATTAAAAAGGTTGTTGGTTAAATCCCCACTCAGCACATTTATGTTTCTTCTTTATTTTTCATCCTAACTCTTTCATCTATTCAAGAGGTTGTGGGTTCAATACCCACTCACCACATTTATTTTTCTCCTAACTCTCTCATCTATATAAGAGGTTGTGGGTTCAATCCTCACTCACCACATTTATTTTTCTCCTTTACTTTAATCCTAACTCTCTCATTTATTCAAGAGGTTGTGGTTCAATCCCACTCACCACATTTATTTTTCCTTTCATTTTCTCATGAAATTTGTATATAATTTGCATTTGGTGAGGTCTTGGGTTCAATTCCCAATGACCTCACATTTTAAATAATATTTTTAAAAATGGATCCAACTCAGAAATATAGGCCGAGACCAACATTTCCAGCGAACTCGAAAATTTGGTCCTCTTTCAATTTGTTTTTGTCCTATTTTTTTGTATTGATTCTTGGAGTATTTCGTGAGACATTTATTCAGCAGCATTACAGTTATATGAACATCACACTTTTAAAATATTCGTACATGTATAATACCACATTTTCATATGTAATTTTCATGCAGCAAAAAATAGTTAATTCATGGCACACATATGCACAAACAATTAGCTTAATAAACTTTCTTAGAACACATATTTCATTCCTTACATAATTTTCAAATACACATTCAAACATGTAATCACAACCATCCCCAAAATTATCTACCAATAGACATACCAACTCAAACTTTGAATATTTCAATGGATCTAATGACAGAGGTATGCAACAGGGACACCCTTAGTTTCTTGATTGGATGTTACACAAAACATAGGGGTCTCTTGGGAAATGGACCAAGAGAGAAGAAACCTATACCTTTAGTCGTTCAACACTTGTTTCAATGCTGCAAATTCCCCAACACCACTGCCTCACCACCAAAATCCCAAACACAATCCATCGAGAAGAATGTTGTTGATTTTCGGTTTTAGCCTAGCTTTTCATTTGAGTTTTTGTGTATAAGTTCTTCAAGAGTGAAGAACTATTATTTTTAGTTCTTTTACTAATAAAAAGGTGAGAATTAGAGTGAGAGACGTGAGAGTCAGAGTATTAGGATTAAAAGAGTTAGGTGGAGACTTAGCCAAACCAGGACTCCTCATTATTTATTATTAATATTATTATTATTATTTCGTATTAAAAATCTGATTTAAAATTAATTAAATAAGAAAATTAAAAGTTAATTCGTTTAACTAATTCACTAAATACAATAAATCAATTAAGTCATTGCTTCCACCAAGTCTCGAATTCGGGTGGAGAAAGATTTCGCTCAGAGGGTCACTTTTGACCCTTTCGACCCAAATTTTCCCACCACCACATTTATTAATTAATTAATTAATTAAATATTTAGGGTAATTAAAATTCTACCCTTACCCTGGAAAAAGATAATATTACCCCTAGACCCTCCTAACTTAAGATTACCCCTTTTAATGTCCGGTTAAGACTCATCCGGGTAGATATTCATATTCGGGTGTATTACATGGTTGGACCCAACCTTTCCTAGCTCAACTAATTCACCAATTTGGTTGAATTGGCTGTTTCAAGGGTTTAGAGTTCTTGTTCTACGCGCATCAGTCCGTGTAAACCTGGTCTGATCGTAGGCATTCTATATATATTCAGCATTACTTAGCATAGACATTTTAGGGTTGTTACATTCTCCCCACCTTAAGAACATTTGTCCCCGAATGAAACTTCTGAAATCTAGCACAACGCCTGTCATATCATAACATAGGTTATATACATAGTCAAACAAATGGAAGACTAATTAAGGATACGCACCTGAGATATCACCAGAAGTGCCTTCTTCGGCACCCCTAGATTTGAGTGCAAAGAATCGTTGTCTACTTGGAGTCTCTTCACTTGGATTATTCGTCTGAAGTTTCTCATTCCCTTTTTCCCGACCTCTCATATATGGACAATCCTTCATCATGTGACCCGATTATCCACAATTGTAACAAGCATTAGAGCCCCTAATACATTCTATTCCATGAAGTTGGCTAAACTTCCTACAAGGTGGCCTTTCCTGAGGTATATCTACTTCACTATTTCTCCTAACTTCGGGCTTGAAATTTTTATCCTAGCGACCCTTGAATGAACTTTACTCCCCTTGGTGGGAGAGTCCTTTCTTAATCCTGGGCTTATCCCTGATTTCACTACTACTATTCCTTGAAAATTTCTTCTCAACTACCCTTGACCTGTTCCCTGTCCTAGTATGCTTCCTCTTCCTATTTTCCTCCACTTGTTGGACAAGGACCATAAGCTTAGAAAATTCCATGCACTTATGCATCATAGCTGCCCTACACTTCTCCTCGCGATTCTTAGCAGTCTTCGATTTAGTGTAAACGAGAGGATTCATTCTCGTGAAGTAGCTTAACCTGCTAACCATGGTGTTGGCAGTTGGTTCTCCTTGGGAACACCTGTTGCTCTGACTGGGCTGTCATAGCCTGAGCTTGTAAAAAGATGGCTTAATCCATCTGTACTAGGGGTATCCTTACTTCTCCATCTGTCAACCCAACTAGGTTAACCGGCATTTCTATTTCAGCAGCTGGGGCTTGGGGAGGAACTTTGTTTTCCTTAGAAGCTGCTTTCCCTCTTCACCGACCAACGTTCCTCTTTGTGTTCATTTTCTTAATAATTAGAATTGATTTTATATACGCTCATAACACCAATGAATAAGACATTAGAGAGGGAACCATAAGACCAGAAGAAAGGAATTTTTCCTATGTATCATGCAGTCTCTAATTCAGGATAGTGGTGCACTTCACTAGCATGACTTAGAAACTACTCGACGTGGTTGATGTGAACTTATTATCCTAGCAATTTAACCTAGGGATCTGACACAAACTTTGTCATGACCGGAAACTATATCCCAGACGAGACCAACGTCGTTGACCATTTAGTGGTCGCACACAAGCCTACATACGTCATTGTTACATCATCTAGGTTAATTTTAGCGAAAAAATTGAAACTTTTAGTTACTTGAACTATACATAGACTTCATAGTAGGATACATTATAGTCATATAAGATTTATCTACATCAGTACATAATCGTTCACAACAACCATCTACTACCAAGATACTCAACTGAATGAAATAGTTATATCATAATATAAAAAGTAGCCAGAATGGCCCCAATACAATGTCGTGAAATAATTGAGAAAAAAACGCTAGTGGAACATACTCCACTAGTTAAAGCCTACATCTAAGATATAATATAACAGGCAAGCGTTCTCGAAAGCATGAGGGTCTACCAATTCTGGATGAACGCTCCATGTCTAGATAGCTTCAACGTCGTCTCGTAAACTCTAGCGCTCACCTTTGCCTGCACCTAAATGTAGAAAGTTGTATGGGATTAGTACACACTTGTACTAAGTATTGGTATATGCAAGCACACATAAAGGACATGCATGATTAATAAGAGCTCTCTCCTAAAGATTTGAATTATGGAAAGTCAAGTTAGTTGACTTGCAAAAATCGGATTAGGAAATTCATGCTATGAGAGTAACATGCATCATCATACGTAACATATTGCACAGGAAACATAACATATTGCTTATTAGCACAGAACATATTTCATATAATTTGTCCATATGCCATGAGACCTTGGAATCATCAACTTGACATTAAGACTTCCCAAAATGAGGGCTCAACATATGGGACCTCAACTAGGGAGCCTTCTTTAGCAAACATAGAGTCTGCGTTATTCATTAATATGTAATTCATTTTCATTCGTTCGTAAGCTAGTGTAAAAACCAGCCATACCAAGGATGTATTTTAAGACTTTCATCGGTTTCGATGTTCAATGACCAAGAATGACCTAGTGTAATTATATAAGTTTAGCTCACCTCTTGATTATCCTATCCTAACACCTTTGGTATAGTTCATTTCATTATATGCATTACTTGAGGCTGCTTCATTCTTTCATTGGAAACTCTAAACTTAACCGACATAGATCATGTGAGCATCATGAAATCCAATGTTTAACCCCACATTAAAAAGAGGTTGAATCACCAACCAAAGTTAACAAAAAAATGCTGGCGTATATAGGGAATCAAACAATGCTAGAATCCTATTGTGGCAGTATATGTTCAAAGACTAGGAGATATAAGGAGACCGATACTCGTCTGGAAAGACAGTCTCATATCAAGAGAATTACACGAACCTGTTCCTTCCCGAAATAATGAATCACAAGTCATAGGTAGCCTATTAGTGCTTAGTATAACGTTCTATTACATTCATCTCATACATCATAAAAGTTGGCTTCTAGCATGACGGCATCATAGATCATCACATGATTTCTCATCTCATCATTAGTATTAAGTATGCATTAACTTCAATACATTCAATAGAGTGTTCATAATGACTGGTCTATTCATTAACTGTACACTCTCAAATGTGAGTATGTCTTGGTAGCATTTACTTAGGCTCATTTGAGATTTCTCTCACCTTTCGCATTATCCTCTTATCGTGTTTTCACCACATTCTTTAACTTTAGCATAATTACTCTTCCGAAACACTAACCACTTAACATGAATGTTCATTTTATCGTATGCCAATGCACTTGGCCCTTTAGTGTGTGTCACACTCTTACTTAACCCCTTGGGTTTCATTATCCCATCACATATCATCATAGGTTAACTTACTTTTAAATGTATGCTAGACTTATGTGTCCACACATACAAGCCATGAGGCTTCATTCATAGTTTATCTAAGTGATTCCTATTTACCCAAGATTATATAGTACAAGACTTATGTATCTTGTAGGTATGCCAAGATATTGATTTCGATCTTGAGAGGCAGCATTTATTAAATATTTGTTCATGTACGACCTATGTGTCAATACGGAATAGGGAAAGGGAACATGATTTCGAATCCCTTGAGAAACACTTAATCTTATATTAAACTTGAAAACTGCATTTTTCAGATTTGGGGGACCCTAGTTTGATCCCCACCACTCCCAAAATATTTCCTTTATTTTCCTCCTCTCTTTCTTGTTTAAAGAAAGGAGGTTGTGAGATCAATTCCCCACAAGATCATTCTTTTTCTCTTAATTTATCTTTTAACTTTCTCACCTATGCAAGAGTTTATGGGTTCAATCCCCACTCACCACATTTATTTTTCTCCTAACTTTCTCATCTATTCAAGAGGTTGTGGGTTCAATCTCCACTCACCACATTTATTTTTCTCCTAACTCTCTCATCTATTCAAGAGGTTGTGGGTTCAATCCCACTCACCACATTTATTTTTCTCCTTTTATTTTTCTCCTAACTCTCTCATCTATTAAAGAGGTTGTGGGTTCAATCCCCACTCACCACATTTATTCTTTCTTTCGTTCTTCTGATGAAATTTTTATGTAATTTCATTTGGTGATGTCATGGGTTCAATCCCCAATGACCTCAAGTTTTAAAATAAATTTTAAAACATAGATCCATCTCAAAAATATAGGTCGAAACTAACATTTCTAGCAAGTTGGAAATTTTGTTCTCTTTCAATTCGTTTTTCTCTCATTTTTAATGTAGATTCTTGGAGTATTTCGTGTGAAATTTATACAAAAACATTAAATTATTAATATATTCATACATGTAAAATACAACATTTTCACATGTAAATTTTACACAGCAACATATAGTTAATTCACGGCACACACATGCTAACTTAGTACACTTTCATGGAACATATCTTTCATTCCGTACATAATTTTCAAATACACATTCAAACAGATAATCACAAGCAGACCTAAAATCACCTACCAGAAGACATAACAACGCATACTTTGAATATTTCAAAGGATCTAATGACAGGGGCATGCAACGGGGACAACCGTAGTTTCTCCACTAGAATTTAAACTGTACTTAGGAGTCTCTTGGGAAAGATACCAAGAGAGAACATAAACCAAAACTTTTATGTCGTTCAACACTTGTTTCAATGCTGGCAATTCCCACGGCACCATTGCCTCACCACAAAAATCCCAAACACAATCCGTCGAGAAGAATGTTGTTGATTTTTTGTTTTTAGCTTACCTTTTCATTTGAGTTTTTGTGTGTAATTTCTTCAAGAGTGAAGAACTATTATTTTCAGTTCTCTTACTAATAAAAAAAACATAATGAGAGGAATAGGATTAGGAGAGTTAGGTTGAGACTTAGTAAAACTAGGACTCCTCATTATTTATTAATATCATTATTATTATTAATTTCTATTAAAAATCTTATTTTGCTTTAATTAAATCAGAAAATTAAATGTTTATTAGTTTAACTAATTCACTAAATACAATAAATCAATTAAATCATTGTTTCCACAAAGGTTCGAACCTGGGTGGAGCAAGATTTCGCTCAAAGGGTCAGTTTCGACTCTTTCTACCCAAATTGCCCCTCCACAATATTAATCAATCAATTAAATTAATTAAATATTTAGAATAATTACAATTCTACCATTACCTAGAAAAAGACTATTTTACCCATAGATCGTACAAGATTATGAATACCTTTTTTTAAGTCCGGTTAAGACTCTTCCAGGTAGATCTTCATACTTGGATGTCGTACATAGTTGGACCCAATCTTTCCTAGGTAAACTAACTCAGAAAGTTGGTTGGCTTGGTTGTTGCAAGGGTTTAGAGGTGTGGTTCTACGTGCATAATTCGTTTAAACCCAGTCAAATTGTAGGTGTTCTACATAAATTAAATATTACTTAGCATATCCATATTAAGGTTGTTACATAAAAGCGGAATATCAAAAGTTGGGTAGCTTACTACAAGAAATCCAAGTTCCTACTTAGAAGTGGGAAGACATCAATCAATATGGATTTTGTAGTGGGTTTACCTCGGACTGAAAAGTCATATGATTCTATGTGGTTGGTTGTGGATTGGTTGACCAAGTCCGACACTTAATTCCCATCAAGTGTACCTATTCACGGAAGATTATACTAGGATGTTCATATATGAGATTGTGTGTTACCATGGTATTCTATTATCTATAATATCAGATCGGGGTGCACAATTCACATCTAGGTTTTGGAGGTCATTCTAAAAAGGGTTCAGTACTAAGGTAAAGATGAGTACCGCTTTTCATCCCCAAATGGATGGTCAAATGGAACGTACTATTCAAATCTTTTAGGATATGCTTAGGGCTTGCATTATTGATTTCAAGGAAAATTGGGATAAACAGTTGCTTTTGGTAGAGTTTGCTTATAATAATAGTTTTTATTCATTCATTCATTACCATGGATCCCTATGAAGCCTTGATGGTAGGAGGTGTATGTCTCCTATTGGATGGTTTGAAGTAGGAGAACCTTCACTTCTTAGTACCAATATGGTTTATTAGACTTTGGAAAAAGTTCATATCATAAGGAACCGATTACAAATGGCTTATAGTCGGCAAAAGTATGATGCCGATCATAGAATAAGGGATTTGGAGTTTGAACAAGGTGATAAGGTGTATTTAAAAATTTAAATAATGAAAGGGGTGGTTAGATTTGGCAAGAAAGGGAAGTTGAGTCCTCGTTATATGGGTCCCTATGAAATCTTGGAAAGAGTTGGTAAGGTTGCCTATGAATTCAAACTTCCTAGAGAATTGGCTTCAGTTCATCTAGTTTTCCATGTTTCCATGCTTAAAAAGTGTATTGGTGATCCCGAGTCTATTCTTCCTATTGAGGGTCCTGGTGTCAAGGATAACCTCTCTTATGAGGAAGTTCCGGTTCAAATTCTTGATAGGCAAGTCAAGAAGTTAAGGTATAAAAAGGTGCTTTCGTAAATGTGTTATGAAAGGATCATCTAGTTAAGGGTGAAACATGGGAGGCCGAGGCCGACATGAAGTCTTGTTACCCTCATTTATTTGATAACTAATGTTAGTAGTTCTTAGTTCTTACTAATAATAAAAATAATGATTAAAATTGAAGTTGTTTTAATTTTTTGTGAAGCATTGCAAACTGTGCATTTTTTAATTTTTGCTTTACAGGGATACAGTGAAGTAAGCATTTGAACTTGAAATTTTTCTCTTTGGGTTGTTTTGAGTTATGTCGTGCATTTTGATATGGTGAGTCTTTATGAATTTATATATAGCATGTTTTTGGACTGAAATTTGACAAAAATTGCCTCATCTAAAGTATGTTGAGGTCATGTTGTTGTTGTAAGAAGGATATTCCTCATAATGTAATGTTAAACCTTATATGTGCCGTAATTGAATTTTTGAATAGCCTTATAAGAGTAAGATTAATGTTGTTTTTATGTATTGTTTTTGGTTGGGCTGGTAGTTTTGAGTCTATTCGTTCCTTTCAGGATGTTTAGTGTCATTCGAGGAAGAATGTTCCTAAGAGGGATAATGTAACACTTCAAAAAATTCAAGATGAGTATTAAAGATTAACATAGGTTCCATTAGGTTTAAACATTATTTTAATAACTATTTTAATTAATATAGGTTATTTAGGATGCTTAGGAACCAAAACGTCCATGACATCCGAAAACTAGTTCTAAAAGGTACCTGCGTGCCAAAGCCTATTTGACGAGCTTTTAGAAGTAGGAATCCATGAAATAAGGTGGAGGGTGTTAACCTATGTTAAAAATGATTCGTGATCGCAACGTCCGAGTACGACTCCCCAAGGACAAACAAAGGGCCCTTGAGAAGGACCTTAGCTCGTAGGAGGCAACACTGCCTGGGCAGTGTGCAACAACGAGAGGCCATCAATGGCTCGTGTGTGGATTGATGGGGCATCGATGACAACTATCATCCAACACTAAGCCATTATGTTGGAGGCCCTCAGATGCACAGTCTCTGAACTCAATAACGGTGTGCAGCACGGAAGGCACAGTGCCCATCGACTCAAAGACTGATTTGCGATGGGGTTCCGTCTGTGAGGGTCCATTTTTATGTACAACTTAACTTATGTCCAATTAAATAAATAAAGGGGGTTTAGGGGTTAGTTAGGTATTAATGGAATATTAATTAACCAATTTAACTCCCCATATGAAGACCCCAACCCTTATTAGATTAAACACAACTCTCAAAACAAATTTTCTTCCTTCTCTCTTCTTTTTTTCTCTATTTGGAAGACACCATTTGAAATATCTAGGGCATGGATTTGGGGGGCTCATATAGGGATGATTTCACCATAAAATCTTCATCAAACGTTGAGATATGGGATCTAATTCACCTTTGAGACCTCTTTCCTAAAAGGGTTCCTTCAAAATATTTTCAAAGGTTGGGTTTTCATGTGGGTTCTTCTCAGTCTCGAAATTAGGGTTATTAATCGATTTGTCTATGTTTTCTATTGGATAGTATGAATAAATTAACATGTATTCTAACTTTATTATGGTATATATTGATGATTTGGTTTAATTTGTAGATGATGATCCTTAAACCTTAACCCTAGGTTGGATATTGACATGAATTAGGTTGAAATTGATTCAGTTGACTTGGTAATTGGTTGAATTGCTATTAATTGATGTTCTTACATTAATCGTTAAAAAATTTAAGTGAACAATACTCTTTCATTCTAGTTCCTGAGATTGTGATCTAGGTTAAAAGTGAATTAACCTAAGTGTCTTATCTTAAGCTATGATCTAGGAATGAATTGTAATGTAGTCATTCTCCTAGCCTTGTTATCATGTTGATTATTGAATTATGATGTGGTAAGTCTAAATTGGATTGAATTAAGGTTTTATGGTAAGGCCTAAATGATGAACTATGAAGGAGACTTGGAAAGTATTACGATCTCTATCCTTCACTTCTAATTGTGATTAATTGTGGTTAAGTCATGATGTTATATTGTAGTAACCCTTGTATTAGGATTGATAGGGAGGTATGATGTTGAATTGAAATGTATTGACTATATTTTGAGGTTGATTAAGGTGTATGTGTTATAAGGATGGTGATGACTATCAATGTACATTATTATGATATGAAATGTAAATGTTCTAACCTCGCTTATATTAATTGTAATGAAAGGGCGTATATTCATACAATTCTTATTGAGATTTTGATGATCATGATTATAGAAGGGGTAGACCCTATTACCTAAACTAAGCTATGATTGATAATTAAAATCTTAAAAAACATTTCAAAAGGGGACTCTATCTTAGCATCGAGCTAAGTAGATTGAGGAGTGTCCCTTCCCACATAGGGAAGGTAGGAGCACTAGAGTACTCTTGAGATTGGAGATTACAATACATAAAGCATAAAGAGGGTCCCATCTATATCTCCTAGTTCTTGAACTATGTTGCCCCTATAGGAATACTAGCTAGTGGATCCACGTAGTTGCTATGTTTTATGTTTTATTACTACCTTGCCAAGTAGTCCGCCTCCCTTAGGTGTAGGGTTTTATGACACCGTATTCCACACTAGCTCATGTGGTCTATGTCGGTAAGGGCAAGATGTTCCCGAAAGGTAAAACAAATTAAAGGACTTGAACTCTAACTTGGGCAACCTAAGGAGTCTTACTTGGTCTAGGTAGGGGTATAGGACTCTACCTAAACATTGCACTAGTTAGACTTGAGGGGAGTCTTAGGAGGAGGTTCTTATGTATGTTTATGTTTATAAGGATATATAATATCTATATGAAAGAATTGCACATTATATATATTTTTATTAGTTCCATTATGAGTATATGTGGGTTGATATTGTCGAAGTAAGATGAAATGTATTTCTAAATGTCATTTTATGTGAAGTAGGATGTTATTCATGATTCTTGTTGGGTTACTTAATTGAGTAAGGTTATGGGGTATTTCTTGGTCATTTTACTTGTTGACTTGATAAAGATTCGTGGACGAATGACTTGCTTTGTTATAATGAAATGTACTCTTATTCATGCTTATTGTTTAATATGACTTGGATGTAGAATTACTAGAACATGTATCTATTTGTATAGTGGGAATGTTTGATTGGACTAGAGTTTATGATGTGGGATTGTGATGAGTATTCCTATGACATAATAAATGTGAATGTATTTTTGGATACGGTATTGTTGAATATGCATATAGGTTTTAAAAGAAAAATGCATACTTATGGAAATATCCTTTTCTTAGCATATTTTATAAATATATGTGCTTATGGTCGCATACTTAATACAAGTGTCGTATTAACCCCTTTTCTTTCTTTTTCCTAACATTTTAGGTTCCGGTCTTTGAAGTCTCATTCAAGACTTCTTGAAGAAGACTTGGATATTGTCTACCATCCAAGTGGGTAGGTTCTCAATTTCCGAGGGCGATGCCAATATCTTGGTTATGGACTTGCTTTGATTTCTAAGACTCTTATGTTCATTTATTTTCATTTGAGTATGATTCGTATAAGCCTATATGCAGATTCTTTACATTGATGTAGGGCTATGCCAAAATCCTATGATCATTTATATGGTATGAGATGAGAAAATCGTTAAGACTATGTTCTATCTTTTATATAGATATGTGCAATAAAAGTAAAAGGCTATGTAACCTTCCTATATGAAGGTTCTATGTATACTCGACATATATATAAATATATGTATGTATAAATGTATGTATGTATATATGTATATATATTATTGATACGCTCAAACTTACTTCTCAAATAAGAAGTAAAGCGGTCGTGTCAAGTAAATAACCCAACTAGTAAGGTTTGGATCGTTCCCACGAGGAAAATAGTCTAGACTTAACTTCAACTTGTTATTACTATTGTTTGGTCAATGAATTCGTTGGAAAGTAAAAACAATAAAAGGGGTGTTTCTAATTCTAAATGAATGAAAATAACTAACGCAATTGAAAGAGACACTTAACAGCTTTGAATGTTGTATTTTAATCAATTAATCAAAGTAACTAGGGTTTACGTGTTCCCCACAGGTTCATAACTTGATAATTGTAACTATATCAATTCTTTCCTAGTATCTTGCATGCAAAGTTATAAGTAATGTATATCTAAATCCTTGGTCCGGCATCTAGAAAATCTCACTCCACACCTTGGTCCGGCTACGTGTGTTGTTATCCTAACCCTTATCTTTACCTCATATTAAGCATCGTATTCTATATTTGACTAAGTTATTACCTGGTACCAATAAATACTAGCCTATTAGATAGTAAACACTAAATCTATGTTGATAATTCTTTTCCTATTATCTACCTCCTTGGTCCGGAAAGTAGCATTAGGGCGAGTTTTAACGTTGTCCATCCGTTAAAAAGACTTCTAAGCGAAAGAATTATTAATAAATGCAAGAGACCATTCTAGAATTGTTATTTTAGTTAGGTTTTATCTCATTATTTGCCTATGGTTCCCACAACCCTAGTTATGGAGTTTAGTTACTCCCAGTCATAATCACCAACAATCACCAAAAATCACCAACAATCAATGATAATAAAGTCTAATAATCAAAGAGTCTAACAATACGAAGTCTAACAATGATGTAGAGTCTAACTATATGGAGTCTAACTATCCACAGTCTAACCTCAAAAACGAGGTTTTTCGAACTATTTATAAAAAAAAACCTAATTAAACAAGGACTCTATTTGCTGGAAATCTGCAAAAACGCGACTGGGTCGACGGATCGTCATGGTCACGATGGACCGTCATGGACTCCGTCTTCCCATACTTATGCAATTTCTTCTGCTGCTCTTTTTCATTACCCTCGACGACAAGTACAACACACCGTCATAGGCACAACGGTCCGTTGAGGGCCTTCGTTCCAAAACACTTCAACTGTTGGAATATGGGTACTGGGATTACTTCTCTGAACTTCATGACGAACCTACAGGACGGACCTTCATAGACACGACGGACCGTCACAAGCTTCGTAACCCCATACTTGGTCAGGCTTTCCCATCTTCCTTCAGCAGTTGCACTACGCTGCCACCTACGGACCTTGACAAGCACGACGGACCGTCATAAGCTTCGTAGGTGGTCTCTTCTGCTTTTGTTCGCTCAAAATCTCCGCATTCTGCTTTGGACAGATTTCCTGCAAAATAAAAAGAACTTATATAAAAATTAGCACAAAAAGGATTTTGTACACACTTAACTTAAGGAAAAAGTATTAATAATACCGTGAAACCACGGTATATCAACACCCTCAACTTAAATTCGTTGTTTGTCCTCAAGCGACGCACTATAACTCAATACAAAATCTTTGTACAATAGTATCCATGTTTTATCCTTTGCAATCATTTGGCTATCAATCCCGATTAATATCATCATATCCATGCATGCTATTACTATTAGGCTTGAATTATGTGGGATCAGAACATGAAACAGACACACCATGCACTAACACCTATCCTCTTCAATTTCTCACCGAGGTGCTAACAATTCCGGTATTGAAACTAGTGTCCTCACTTTAAAACAAAATCCTCCTTTTTCACACAATGATTTCAGTTTGAGTATAAGGATTACTTTTCAACACTCGCTCTCAAAAGAAAGTCACACCCATTCATACCTATTGCCATAAGCTTGGCCTTATTTTCACTGCCTTAAGTTCGCTATACAACCCTTAGGATCACGATAGGACTTTCTTAGCTAGTAACATAGGCTGAGGGTTTGGTAGGGTATATTTACGTATACTTTAGTGAATTTTTTCCCTCTTTGACATATCGACTAAACCTTCCACTTTCTATCATTTTATCTCGCCCAGTTTCTCATATTCTTTCACCTTGGTATTTTCTCTTCTTTCTTCATTTGTGTAAGCGACTCTCTTCTTTTCTTGCTTGTATTTCTTGTATATTTTTCTTTTTATTTACTTTTCTTTCAACTAATTCTTGAGTCACTTTACTTTTGTTCTTTATCTCTCTTTGTTCTTTCAACCCCACTTTCCAGAGCATTCCTCATAATAGCCACCCTCAACTCATGGATTTGCCATGAACAAAGTACACAATACCCAAAGTTGGGTCAGGGCCATAACGAAGGTTGTTTACTGCATTAGCCACCCTCAACTTATGCTTTTGGCATAAGCTGAGGTGCACATGTCCAAGGAGGGACTAGGGCCAACACATTGTTCCGAGAAAAGATCAGTTAGGGTGAAAAAGAAAGGTCAAATTTAATCTCAGATCATTTGGATCAAAGAAGGAGAAATTTCATTTGGTTTCTTTTATTAAGGCTAGAAATGGAATATATTGAATAAGGGCCTATGATCCTTTCCTAATTGTCTATTACAGCTCACTTTTAGTAGGACTAACCAGGCAAGTTCTAGCTCAGTACCAATAGTGGACTATTCATAATTTCCTCACACTCACTTGACATCTAATCACTAAACTAGATTATCAGACACCTAGTTCGAATTTTAGACTTAGGGTAATGCAAAGGTGTACCTCTATGTCATGCTTAGGGCCACACAATTATCAGTTACTATGCCTAGTCATGCATCATTTTCCAGTTTTTCAAGATATCATTTTAGCCATCATGCTCAAGAATTAAACTATCTACAAAAGATATAAACATGTCGGTTCAACAGAAAAAGTAATCAGTTTGTTGGGGAAAAAGAACACATGCAAGAAAACCCAAAAAGAGGATAGTGAATTAGGCTACTCAGACTTCACCCTAACACTCACTTTCCATTTACCCCACCTCCAACAAAAAAAACATGCAATTGTCCCCAGTGCATAAAAATTTAAATACTAGAGTTGTATGTGAAGTAAACCTGTGGTGCAAAGCGTCGTCGATCAGCAAGCTGGTGGGTCCGGTTCCCCGGAACCCACGTCCTCTACAATATGGAAACCCTCAGTAGTGTCCTCAGCAACAACCGCACCATCAGTAGTGCCTCCTTCTATCTCCACAGTGCAGGAGCTATACGCCCCAGCCGCTAACTCTGATGCTCTCATCTGGTGTGCCTTCTCCTCAGCAAGTGAGGCTCTCCTTGCAGCCTCCATCTCTCAGCGCTTCTTCTTCCGTGCTCGCGCTTCGTCCTCTGCTCGACCCATACGCCTCTTGCCATTTTCTCGAGGGGGAGGTGGTGGAATCTCTGAAGTGGCAAATAGGGCCGCCAACACTGTGTCTTCAACAGGCTCGACAGAAGGGGCCTCAGACTCCGGCACCCTAGCCTCTAAGATCGTGTCGATATTTGCACGAAGACTATCAACTGCAGCCTGAAGAGTCAACACATCCACCGGAGGGGCTGGTCGGGCTAACACCCTCAACTCAAAGGCGTCCAAGCGCTGATGAACATCAGCGATCTTCCGCTCTGTATACTGGACCATTTTCCGCTCTAGGCGCTCTTCTGACTCAGTAATCGACTTCTGCATCCACGGCTGGATATGATGCAGAAGTGTAGCCATTTGTGCCTCAAATTTTTGGACCCTAGCAAGAGGGACCAGTGCCGGTAGAGGGGCTGTGCGAGAGGAGCTCGGGGTAGTGCTACTACCCAATATAGACTCGACCGGGGTAGTGTCAGTGGATGCCTCCTGTGTAGCCGTGCGGGCCTGGGCTACCGTATCAGCAAGATCATTAGCAAGTGGGGGCAGCTCTTGACGGGGCCCTCTGCGTGGAGCCAACTCATTGGCCTCATCTCTGACGAGGCCGACGTCAACAGTGCCCTGCGGGTTCTTGAGCTGATCTACGTGCCATATAGGCACACCCGCGGACTTGCAGAGAGCAAAGATTATACACAGGAAAGGGTAAGTAGTAGTGACCTTGAAAGCCCTCTCGTGCATGACTGCTTGTAGAAGCCATGCGAAGTCCACCTCAAACTCGGCTATCATCGCCGCCATCAACACTACTCGATCCCATGTAACGATATTATCAGCAACTGTGGGGGAAAGGTAGTGACGGACAATCAGCCACCGGAACATCGCTGTGAAAGTGAGTTTGGCCTTCTTGATGGCCCCTTTGGCTCAGTTACCCAGTCGGCACCCTCTCCATCAACTGACAGGTGCAGGGCCATCCACCTTTTGGTTGTCTCTCTCAGTGATGGCTCGCGCAGGAACTGGCCATCTTTAACTATCTGTCAGCGGAAGTCAAACTCGGAAGTGAGAGGGGTCCGAGTAGCATCAACACCCTCGCCGTATAGAAACCTGCGAATGGCAGGCAGGGAAATGTCAACCTGTATGCCCCGTACTTGGACCTACTCCACTGGGTCCTATTTAGCGGGGGCAGTTCTCCTATCTTTTTGTGATCGGAGAGTCGCTACGTAGGATGCGTAGAACTCTCGGACCATTTATTCACTGTAACATCCCAACGGACGTGTTGTCCACTCCAAGCGATGCCTGGTGAAGAGATTGTGGATCTCAGGCATCATCGGGAGACTCCCTGTAAGGATCTGCCGCCCCAGGGTGAGTGTTCGAGTCATCACTCCTTTATTAGTCAGGAACTTGGCGTTGGAGTAGACTTGAAATTGCCCGTCGACACACCACCGGTTGGGCTAGTCAGTGGCTGGGGTAGGGGCCTGAGCTGGTGAACCTGATGTGGATTCCGAACTGTTAGCCTCATCAGACGAGGCAGACGCTGCAGCGGTGGCGGGTACGGGAACCTCAGCAAAGCCGGGGGCTTCCTCGGACCACGATACTGCTAAGGAACCAGATGCTTCTTCTTCATTTTTGGCTGACCCAGAGGGTGTTCCGGTCAGTGTGCGCTCCTCATCAGACTGGGAGGCAGTGACTACGCCGGACGCCACCTTTCTGGGTGTGGCTCTGGGAGCACGTGCATCACGGGTAGGGGTGGAACTACCTGGGGGCACATACTCGGAGTCACGCTCATCATCCAAGCCAATGACCATGCTGGCAGATGGGGCGACAGACTTTGATAGCCCCTGTGCGTAGATTTTTTCTTGCTTGGGTTCCATAGTAGATAGTACTTGTAAAGGATCAATATTAGTATGAGAAGTGGCAAACAAGACAAGCAAAACAACAAAAACAATTAAAATAGTATGTCATTACTATGGTAACAGGGACACACGACGGGCCTGGTTATGGCTCGTCGTGACTATGACGGACCGTCATGGGGTCTGTCGTATTTTACTTAAACTACGTATATATGGAGAACCCTGAATGAGAGTCTTTGACTAGTATGATGGTATGTGCAGGACTGACTGTCACAGGTACGACGGTTCGTCGTATGTTTCCGTCATTGGAAACTTGAAAAAAAATATGGAGACCCTTAGGAGAGGGGTCTCTGACCATCAAAACGGTCATGCAGGACAGACCGTCGTGTCTACAATGGTCCGTCACATGTGTCCGTTGAAGGACACTTAGAAAAAAGTGAGATACCCTTAGGACAAGGGTCTCTAACCGTTATAACGATCATGCAGGACGGGCCGTCGTGGGTACGACGGTCCGTCACATGTGTCCGTTGAAGGACACTTAGAAAAAGTGAGAGACCCTCAGAAAGAGAGTCTCTGACAACCAGAACGGTTATGCAAGACGGATCGCCGTGAGTATGACGGTCCGTCACATGTGTCCGTTAGGGGACACTTGGAAAAACATGGGCAGTGGGGTGTTAGGGCTTTTTGAACGGACCCTACGACAGTCCGTCGTGGGCACGAAGGTCCGTCATCGTGGTCTCGTTCTGTAGATCAATGATAGAACTGGCGTACCCCATTCATCCCCGATGAACCCACATCGAACTTGTAGTGTTATGGACCTACATTTGTCTAACCCAAGGACCTAGGAAACTAGTAATGCGAAAGCACCTATCTCTAGGGTTGTAAACATGGCAATTTCGAACATTTTTAACCTAGGATAGACAGAATCTTATATAAAAGAAGCGAACGTATCACGATCAACTAAGCTAATACTAATTAATAAACAAAAATGCAAGATAAATGAGTAGAAATTAGAGACACGTACCTTAGAAATGGAGAAAAACAAGATGGATAAGTACTCGTTGACCAAGAAGATACCCACAACAGCAACTCCGACTAGTAGATTATAACTTTTAGGACTTCGGAGAATTTAGGGGGAACAATGATCAAGGGAGAGAATGTGGAAGTTGAAAAGAGAGGGAAATGGGAGGAATAATGAAGGAATGGGGTGAAATGAGGGGTTGGGGGGGGGGGTTTAAACAGTCTGATTTTGAAAAAGACTCCAGCCGGGTCAGGTCGGGTAGGACTAATTAATGACGCAACGACTCCCCGACGACGATCCATCTCAGTTGTGACGATCCATCGTTGGGTCCGTCGTGTGTGCCCTAGTTTGTAAATAACAGAAAAACGTACCTGGTACGACGGAGGCATACGACGGTCCGTCTCAGGAGAAACGGTCCGTCGATGTATCTGTTAGTGGCTGCTGCAGAGTAATTTTCTGCAGAATTTCCTGGTGATGTGCCTGCATTTTAAAAACCCATTAGTAGAAAAATGCTACCATAACTAAAAAGACCATAAGTATTGGGTTGCCTCCCAACAAGCGCCTTATTTAATGTCGCGGCACGACTGAGGACACTTGATTACTCAGCCTTCATTAAGATGGTTTGCCTCTATTACTTTATTCCCCGATGCTTTATGCCCAAAATAGAGTTTTATTCGATCTCTATTCATCTTAAACCACACTCCCTCCTTGGATTTTAACTCAACTGCTCCATGAGGGAATACTTGGGTAATCAAGTAAGGGCCAGTCCATTTGGAATTGAGCTTGCCCGGAAGATAAGGCGACCCAGAACTGTCTACAAGCACCAAATACCCAACCCTAAACTCTTGTTTTGCAATTTTTTGTTCATTCTCCTTCTTGACCTTTTCTTTGTGGGATATGACAGATACTGATTGGAGCTTATTACTCTGCCTCATAGTCCTACACACATTGAAAGTCGCTTCTTCATTGTTCAACCGAAATTTCATCTGCCCCTTTTCCATATCAACTAAGGCTTTCCCTGTAGCAAGGAATGGCCTCCAAAGAATAATAGGCACTTCAAAATCGACTTCACAATCAAGAATAACAAAATCAGACGGAAAGAAGAATGACTCCACTTTTACTAGCACATCATGGAGTATCCGTATAGGCCGTTTCACTATCCGATCAGCCATCAGTAGCTGCATTACAGTGGGTTTTGGGTCACCCAAACCCAACTTCTTTTAGATCAAGAGGGGCATGAGATTTATGCTTGCCCCCAGATCGCATAATGCTTTCGCAAAATGTAATGACCCAACTGTACAAGCAATAGTGAACGTACCCGGATCTTCTTTCTTTTATACGAGGGATCTTGTAGCAATAGCACTACAATGCTGCAGTCTATCATAATCCTCAAAAGTGACCGATCTTTTCTTGGTGACCAGACCTTTCATAAATTTTGCATTACCGGGCATTTGTTCTAGAGCTTCTACCAAAGGGACATTGATAGAAAGCTGCTTCAACATTGTTATGAAACGCTGGTATTCACCATCCTCGGTCTTTTTAACTAATCTCTGAGGGAAAGGTGGTTGTGGCCTAGGCATGGGAATTACCTTCATAGGTACTTCTGCATCTTTTCCATTACATTCCTCTACTTTACCACTACCCTTTACCACATTATCATTATCCTTTCACACATTTTCCTCAGTAGACGGCATAGGTGGGTCAATGGTTAGCTTACCACCCTGAGTAGTGATTTCCATACAGTGCGCATCATTCTATGGATTTTTGACAGTGTTGCTAGGAAGAGTGCCCGGTTGCCGTGTGTTCACTATCGTAGATAATTGGGCCATTTGCAACTCGATCTGTTTAATCGATATTGCATGTGTATCAACTTTTTGCCCAATACTAGCTAAATCACACCTTAACTCTTTAATGTGCTCATCACTAGCATCGAACCTCCTCATCATTTTGTGCAACATATCCTCAACTCGCGCCATACTATATCCACTATCCCTAGGAGTAACTTCACGATTTTGAGTAGGGACATAGGGCCCATTCCTATCATTTCTATTACCGTAGTTACCCTTCTTGAAGTTGTTGTTGCGGTTGTAGTTCCCATCTCAGACATAAAGACCCTCACGGTTACAGTTACCATAGTTCCGACCTTGGTTCCCTTGACCTTGACGCTAATTATCCTGATTTGAGCCTTGGGCGCTTGGTCGGAAACCCCCCGTCTGCTCATTTACTGCATAAGTGTCCTCCGCATAATAGAATTCATCATTAGGAGGTGGTGGTTTAGCCAAGTAGTTGACTGCATTTATCTTTTCTGGACCCCAGTGACATGTTTTAGTACCACCCCAAGCTTGGTTCTCATCTAAGCCATTTCTTCACGAATATCATCTGTGGCTGGGTTGTGAGTGGAATGCACTGCGAAGGTGTTTCTCCCTGTATCAGACTTCCTAGTACTCCAAACTTTGTTATTCCGGGAGATTTTCTCTAATTTTTCAAGGATCTCAGCATAAGGACACTCCCCATAAGATCCACCTGCTAAAGTGTCCAACACCACTTTATTATTATCATCCTATCCCCGATAGAAGTATTCCTTCAGTGACTCATCATCTATACGGTGATTTGGGACACTTCTCAAGAACGAGGTGAATCTATCCCAAGAACTAATAACTGACTCTCCTGGTGGTGCCACAAAGTTATTCACTCTGTCTTTGTGGTTTAGTTTCTTGGAGACCAGATAGTAGCGTGTTAAGAAGACATCCCTTAGTTGGTTCGAAGTGAAGATTGAGTTGTATGGGCGCTCAGTGAACCACATAGCAGCCTCTCCCGTCAATGAGAGAGGAAACACTCTGAGACCTATTACATCTAAATCCAAATCAGGCCTCCCTACACAGCTTTTACACACTTCCCTTACCTTAGCAATATGGGCATATGGATCCTCAGAAGGTAGCCCTCAAAACAAACCTCTGGCGTGAGCATTTGCATCAGGCTACTAGTTACCACAAAGGTGTGTCCTGTGGGTAGAGAAGACAAGACAAGTGGCCCATCCGAGTCTGCTATGTTATCATAGCCTCTGTAGTATGCCTGGGGCCGTGGGACGGGATTTTGTCCCTTCTGTTGGTGTTCACCCAGAGCATCGGGTAACATCTGACCATGAACATCAACTGGAGCTGGGATGTTCTGGTTCGGATCATCACCATTAATTCCCATGTTTTGATTCATATTGCGCAGTGTTTGTCATAGACATTTTGATTCGGACAATGCTCCGTGCGGAACTTGACAGTTTACTCACGATTCTTGCACGTTCTTGCAAACTAAAGTTAGCCTCTCCGTCGGATCGCTAAGAAAATAAGAAGTAGACAGAATTTTGGAAGAAGGAACTTCTATTACTTGCTGAAAATGCTGGATGCTTTACAAGTTAAATGAACAACTATATATACTACTCTAATGCCTAAGAGTAAATAAATGCTAACTATACAAGTTCCTAAGTCTATGCCTACAAGACAAGCTTCTAAGTCTTCCAAAAAAGAGTCTTAGATGCTCCTAGTCTGCCCCAAAACGCCTAGGGCCTTGAACAAGCCTCTTCAAGGCTTGTAACTGCAGTAAATGCCGGCCCATTATCTGTATGCAGAATTTATGCAGAATCGCCAGTAAATTTGAAACTATTGTAACCGCCTCTCCAAGCTGCCCGCCTTTGCTGGCAGCTGGCTTGGTCGGCTGCCGCTTTGCGCGCTTTGGCAGCCTAGTTGGGTGGCATCCTGCCTGGATGAATGGTGGGGCGTCACAATCTCCGCCGCCTAATGATGCGATGACCGCGACGCATTATTGCAAGAACTCCTGAATTTTGTCTTTGAACTTCCACAAGTCTTCGTACTTCTCCCAAGTGGCTTCTTCCGGAGTCTGTCCCTTCCAATGTACGAGAAACATTGCACTAGCCTGCTGTCCTCGTTTCCGCTTGGCTTGGTAATCAATTATAGCTTGAATTTCTCGATCATGCGAGGCAGTAATAGTGATAGGGGCACGTTGTGATTTGTTCCGGCTGGGATTGTCCTTATCCTCATGATAAGGCTTAAGAACGCTTGCATGAAAGACCGGGTGGATCCTTAAGTGTGGAGGTAACTCCAACTTGTATGAAATTTTACCCACCTTGGCAACAATTTTGAACGGACCCTCATATTTCCGCACCAAGTTGTGATGTACGCCTCTAAGTGCCTTAAACTGCGTCGCATTAAACTTTACCAAAACCATATAACCTTCTTTGTAGTTGGTGGGATGACGCTTGCGGTCGGCAAACTTTTTCATCCTCCTTGCCGCCTTGCTCAAATAAGACTTGGCAAGGTCGAGTTGTTCTTCCCAACCCTTGGCAAGGTTGTAAGCGCCCAAACTCTTCCCCTCGAACAAGGTTTGCAGTGAGTGCGGAGTTTTGGGTTGCTGGCCTGTTGCTAACTCGAACAGTGTGCGCCCTGTAGATTCACTCCTCTGCAAATTATAAGAAAATTGTGCCATGTCTAGGAGCTTAGCCCAATCTTTCTAATGTGCACTGACATAGTGCCGAAGATAGCATTCCAACAAGGCGTTGATGCGTCTCGTTTGGCCATCAGTTTGGGGGTGGAAACTGGTGGAGAAGTGAAGTTTTGAACCAAGAATTTCAAAGAGTTCACTCTAAAAGTTTCCAGTGAAACGAGGATCCCGATCGCTGATGATGAACCTCGGCAGCCCCCAATACTTCACAATATTTTTGAAAAAGAATTGTGCTGCTTCCTTAGAAGTGCAACCGGCTGTGGTAGGCATGAAAGTCGCATACTTGGAGAACCTATCCACTACGACCATAATCGTGCCAAACCCGTTTGACTTCGGCAAAGAAGTGATGAAGTCCATAGATATACTCTCCCATGGACGATCAGCTATGGGGAGTGGCTCCAACAGCCCTCCGGGTTGCCTTTGCTCTACCTTGTCTTGCTGGCACACAAGACAAGTCTGCACATACTGCTCGATCTCTTCCCGCATTCGTGGCCAGAAATAGAAGGCCTACAATAATGCCCTCGTTCTCTTCTGTCCCGAATGCCCAGCCCACGGAGTGTCGTGGCTTTCTTTTATAATACGCCACCTGATGAACCCGAACTTTGGTACATAAACTCTCCGTCCAGTGGTAAGCAAGAATCTGTCCTCTACCCAAAACCGTTTGGTTTGGCCTTGAGGATCCAGCTGCATAATCTTCTTGGCTTCCAGATCGCGTTACATACCATCTTTGATTGCGCCTTGGAACTCACTACGGACTGACGATATGGCCGCTAGATCAGTCTTTCTGCTCAATGCATCGGCTACCACGTTGCCCCTTCCTGGTTTGTACTCCAAGTGGTAGTCAAATTCCGCTAAGAAATCCTGCCAACGAGCCTGCTTTTGAGTGATCATCTTCTGTGATTGAAAATAGCTAGTGGCAACATTGTCAGTTTTCTCTAAAATTTGGAACCTAGTAGATAGTGCCTCCATGTGCGTAAACAATGCACATTGGCCGTCATCTCCTTCTACTGCACCGTGTACCGTCGTTCGGCTTCATTTAACTTGTGGCTTTCAAATGCTATGGGGTGCTTCTCCTGCATCAGAACTCCCCCAATGGCAAAATCAGAAGCATCCGTATGGATCTCGAAGGTCTTGGTGAAATCTGGCAGCATCAAGACTGGTTCTTCAGTAACCGCAGCCTTAAGACGTTCAAATGCTTCCTGGCACTCCTCGCTCCACAGCCAAGGCATGTTCTTCTTCACCAGCTCGGTCAGTGGGGCAGCAATAGCGGAGTACCCGCTAATGAACTAGCGATAATAATTAGCAAGTCCAAGAAAAGAACGTAGCTCGGTCCCTTTCGTAGGCGCTTCCCAATCTTGGATCGCCTTTACCTTAGCCTCATCCATACGAAGTGCACCTTGGCTGATCACATGGCCCAAGAAATGTATCTTTGGTTGGGCGAACTCGCACCTCTCCCGCTTGACATAAAGCTGATTCTCCCGCAAGACTTTGAAGACCTTCTTCAAGTGCTCCACATGTTCCTGCAAAGTGCTACTATAGACGACTATGTCATCTAAGTACAGTACTACGAACTGGTCCATGTAGGGATGTAAAATCTCGTTCATCAGCGTGCAAAATGTGGCAGGTGCGTTGGTTAAGCCGAAAGGCATCACCAACCATTCGAATGCTCCATACCTGGTCACGCATGCTGTCTTTGGCTCATCCCCCTCTGCAATGCGCACTTGATAGTAGCCTTTCCGGAGATCCATCTTGGTGAAGTACTTGGCCTCTCCAAGACGATCAAACAAATCTGCGATCAGCGGGATTGGATACTTGTTCCGAATTGTGATCTTGTTGAGCGCCCTGTAGTCAATGCATAGGCGCATCGACCCATCTTTCTTTTTCTGAAACAGCACCGGCGCTCCATAGGTGCCTTGGATGGACGTATGTGACCTGCTTCGAGGAGCTCTTTTAACTGCTTCCTCAGTTCCTCTAACTCAGGCGGAGCCATGCGATAAGGTGCAAGCGGAGGTAGTGTTTTCGGCAGATCCTCCGGCATCACGTCAGTGTTTTCCTACAAAACAATTTCTATGATAGGTGGAAATGGCTCCATAGCACCATGGTCTTCACCCGAACTTGCCATGGTGGCTAAGAAGGTTGGCGCTCCTTTCTTCAGGACCTTCACAATCTGCATGGCCGACAATTGGGCATATCCATCTTTCTTTGGCACCCTGACAAGAGGCACCATACACGACCCTCCCCCCTCCATCACCATGAGTTGTTGAAGGTAGGGATCAATCATCGTGTGACAACGCTGAAAGAATTCTTGTCCAAGAATAACATCGGATGTGTCCAAAGGATCTACGGTAAAATTTGTCTTACCTCTCCACCGTCCTAAAGTGATGCTGACCCCATGAGCAATTCCATACACGAGAGTTGGTGGGGCGTTGACCGTCTTGAGGCGATTGTTGTTTGGAACAATTTTCAGTCTCAATTTTTCTGCCGCCGCCTTGGTCATGATGTTGGCTTCAGCCCCGGAATCTACCATGGCCCGAACTGGTTGCCCATTGATGGATATGTCCACGTATTGCGTACTGAAATCCCCTAGGTTGTCGGCCTGTTTGGCTATGGCTCCACAAATTCCAACCATGCCCAACTGAGTGGTGTCTGTCGTTTTTGCCTTTTCTTGTGCCTCCTTTTCCTTCCGCTCATGGACGATGTCACTAAGGCTCTTCATCTCTGGGAACCTGGCATAACCGTGTGGTCCGCCGCATATATAGCACCCGTCTCCTCTGCTGGACTACGTCCGCTTCTCCGAGTATTTCTGGCGCTCAAACCGTCTGCCATCGGGCTTGGGTGTGTCTTGCTGCTTGGGATGTGCCGGCTGTTCTCTGCCTCGGCCACCTTCTCCCCCGCCTTAAGATTGACTGCCCCTTGCTTACTTGCCCTTCGCCTTGTCCAAACGATCATGTTTGAAATCTGTCAAGGTTTCGGCTTGAGTGATGGCCTCATCGATGGTTTTTACTTGACGCCGCTCTAACTCGGTCCTCGCCCAATTCTGCAGCCCATCCATGAAGGTGAACAGCATGTCATATTCCGTGAGTTGGGGAATTTGGAGGGTCAAAATTGTCGTCTGCTTCAACTCCGGGAGCTTGCGTTTCATTTCATAAACAGCATTGTTGGGGAAGAAAGCTTTCTTGAATTCCTCAAGGAATTGTTCCCATGTGTTGATGGTGCATGTGCCCCTCTTAATCTCGGCATCTTTGCATTTCCACCATAACATGGCTACGTCGGAAAGATACAACACGGCAGTGTTGATCTTGTTTGCATCGCTCCTGACCCGATTACACCTGAAATAATTTTCCAAGTGCCATAGGAAATTTCCTACCTCTAGGGCGTCGCGGACACCCTTGAATGTTGGTGGCTTGGGAACCTCGACTCTGGACTTCCTTTCCTGGCCAAGTGATGTCGATGCTCCAACCTCCCTCTCTTCTTCGAGGGCTTCTACCTTGTTCTTCAGCGTCTGGATCGTCGTAAGGGCGTCCAAAAATCTGAACTCCAAGGAAGTAATGGTTTCCTTCATCGCTAATTCAGACCGCTTGCGTACCTCTAACTCCTTCCGAATGGCGTCAACTTCCTCAAGGGAGTTCTCTTTAAGGTCTTTGACATCACTGTCCAACCCATTCAAGCGCTGGCCTAAAATCTCAACAGCTAGCCTTGCCCTCTCGACGTTGGCAAGCCATTCATGTCCAACAGTGACGTCGATGGTATCTTCGTTGTCGTCGCCGTCACTTTCATCGACAATATTATGCTGGAAAGATGTTTGTCCATCACTTGGTGGAGGAAAATTTGATGGTAGATCGCCTGATGGCTGACCGCCTGATGGAAGACTGCCTGATGGCTGACCGCCTGGTGGAAGATTGCCTTGTGGAAGTCAAGTTGGTGGAGGATCAGTGGGTGGAAGATCGGGAAGAATAGGCAGATTGGGTTCATTTCCCTTCTGCTGCTGCATCTTCCCTTTCTTGTTTTTCTTTCTTACCTGAACGTTGGGGGTGTTGCTAGCGCCGCTTCCGTCTCCTTCATTCGTCATTCGATTATGATGAACCTGGCTCTGATACCAATTGTCACAGACTTTTTGATTCGAACAATGCTTCGTGCGGCACTTGACGATTTACTCACGATTCTTGCAAGTTCTTGCAAACTGAAGTTAGTCTCTCCCTCGGATTGCTAAGAAAATAAGAAGTAGACAGAATTTTTGAAGAAGGAACTTCTATTACTTGCTGAAAATGTTGGATGCTTTACAAGTAAAATGAACTACTATTTATACTACTCTAATGACTAAGAGTAAATAAATGCTAACTATACAAGTTCGTAAGTCTATGCCTACAAGAAAAGCTTCTAAGTCTTCCAAAAAGGACTCCTAGATGCTTCTAGTCTGCCCCAAAACGCCTAGGGCCTGGAACAAGCCTCTTCAAGGCTTGTAACAGTTGTAACTGCCGGACCATTATCTGCTGTAACAGCTGTAACGGCTGTAACTGCCGTAACAGCTGAAACTGTTGTAACAGCCGCCTCTCCACCGCCGTCGCTTTGCTGCTGGCGCCTTAGTCGCCCCGCTTTCTTTGCCGGGCAGCCTAGTTGGGTGGCGTCCTGCCTGGATGGATGGCGGGGCGTCACAGTACGCTCTAATTCGTGATCGTAAGGAAACAAGAGTTCTCTTCCTCTCCGTGTATTTGGCATACAAGGAGGATAGTTCTTAAAAAACTCAAAAACAACAAAACAAAGTACAATCAAGAAAATATCAACTAAACTATAGTAATAAGTTCAAGTTAATCTAAAAGCTACTTTCTCCGGCAGCGGCGCCGAAATTTGACACGCTAAAACTTACTTCTTAAATAAGAAGTAAAGCGGTCGTATCAAGTAAATAACCCAACTAGTGAGGTTGGGATCGTTCCCACGAGGAAAATAGTCTAGACTTAACTTCAACTTGTTATTACTGTTGTTTGGTCAATGAATTCCTTGGAAATTAAAAACAATAAAAGGGGGGTTTCTATTTCTAAATGAATGAAAATAATTTACGCAATTGAAAGAGACACTTAACAGCTTTGAATGTTGTATTTTATTCAATTAATCAAAGTAACTATGGTTTACGTGTTCCCCACAGGTTCATAACTTGATAATTCCAACTATAACAATTCTTTACTAGTATCTTGCATGCAAAGTTATAAGTAATGTATTTCTAAATCATTGGTCCGGCATCTAGAAAATCTCACTCCGCACCTTGGTCCGGCTACATGTGTTGTTCTCCTAACCCTTATCTTTATTAAGCATCGTATTCTATATTTGACTATGTTATTACCTCATACTAATCAATACTAGCCTATTAGATAGTATACACTAATTCTTTTCCTATTATCTACCTCCTTGGTCCGGCAAGTAGCATTAAGGCGAGTTTTAACGTTGGTCATCCGTTAAAAATACTTCTAAGCGAAAGAATTATTAATACATGCAAGATACCATTCTAGAATTGTTATTTTAGTTAGGTTTTATCTCATTATTTGCCTATGGTTCCCACAACCCTAGTTATGGAGTTTAGTTACTCATAGTCATAATCACAATATTCAAATATATTAAATAAGAATTCATGTACTCACTTCAATGAGAAAGAGTAAAATCCGAAAGTTTGCTTTATTAATCACCAAAAATCACCAACAACCAATGATAATTTAAATTCTAATAATCTAAGAGTCTAACAATACGGAGTGTAACAATAATCCAGATTCTAACTATATGGAGTCTAACTATCCGCAGTCTAACCTCAAAAACGAGGTTTTTCGAACTATTTATAAAAAATAAAAATCTAATTAGACAAGGACTCTATTTGCTGGAAATTTATCAAAATACGGCTGGGTCGACGTACCTCGCGACGGATCGTCATGGTCACAACGGACCGTCATGGACTCCGTCATCCCATACTTATGAAATTTCTTCTACTGCTCTTCTTCATTACCCTCGATGGCAAGTATGACGGACCATCATAGGCAAAACGGACCGTCGAGGGCCTTCGTTCGAAAACAATTCAACTCTTGGAATATGGGTACAAGTATTACTTCTCTGAATTTCATGACGAACCTGCAAGGGACCGTCATACACACGACGGACCGTCACAAGTTTCGTAACCCCACACTTGGTCAGACTTCCCCATCTTCCTTCAGCAGCTGCATTACGCTGCCACCTACGGACCGTCACAAGCACGACGGAGCGTCATAAGCTCCGTAGGTGGTCTCTTCTGCATTTCTTCGCTCAAAATCTCTGTATTCAGCTTTGGAAAGATTTCCTGCAAAATAAAAAGAAACTTAAATAAAAAATAGCACAAAAAGGCTTTTGGACACACTAAATCTAAGCAAAAAGTATTAATAATACCGTGAAACCACGGTATATCAATTATGTGTATGTAAAGGGTGTATGTAAACCTCCAAGTCGAAGTAATAAACGTTTTAAATTTCCACTAAATTTGACATATGAATGTGATGATGTAAGTAAGGAGGCTAGTCCCAGTCCTCAAAGAGGATGCCCATGCCGGTTATGTCTAGAGGCTAAACCCGGTTGTGACATCAAACTTAGATCTTGTTTTAGTAAGTTAGATAGTTCATTAGAAATTCTTGTCAAATTTTGTTCTACTTTCTAATTTTGGTACATCGACTTTCAGAATCTAGGTTTATCTTCCGCATTGTTAGTTAGTTATTAGATCTTTAATTAGTAATAGAACTTAGATTAGTTATTTAAGTTGATTTCATAACTTAAATGCCTTAAGTTTTAGATTTATAGCTCTGGTTATTTGCTAGAAGTTGTTCTCCCAATGAGTTATATTGTGGGTGTCAGTCACCTCGGTATGGGTTGCGATAGTTATAGGTCGCTGGTTCGTAAAAGCATTTTATTTTTTCTTTTCAGTTTCAACTTCTTTTAGTTATCTATGTATTTGGTTATTATTTTTTGTTCTGTAATACAAGTTGTTTTGAGTTTTTTTTTTCTTTAAAAAATGTGCGAAATATTTTGTTTTAAACCCAAAAGAATTTAGGGTTTCGGTTTTTAAAGACTTATTTACACGTTTATATTTTTATTTTTCAAAATCCCCAAAGGAAAATCGTATGTCCACCACTGTCGGTGAAAATTATTGATTAGGTCGGATTATTCCAAAGTACAACGGAATATGGTATAGTTAACTGAAAAGTATAAAAAAGATATATTTAAACAATTTTCAATAGTCATATATATATATATACATATATACAGAGAGAGAGAGAAAGAGAGAGAGAGAGAGAGAGAACTCTAGGCCTGACTACGTGGCGCCACCACAAACCATGATTCCCTATTAATTTATTTATTTCCCAAAATAGTCTTTCCCGTTCATGAAATGTTGTGACTTTCATGATAAATTGTGACTTTTAAGAAAACTTGTGACTTTTACGAAGACTTGCGACTTTTATGAAAAGTTATGACTTTATCAAAAGTTGTAATTTTTATGAAGAGCTGTGACTTCTTTGAAAAGTTTTGACTTTTATTAAAGGTTGTGACTTTTATGAAAGGTTGTGACTTTTTATATGTCACAATAAACATTTCTTTATTCTATCTTGTTGTCTATAAAATAGGATTTTTCTCTCATTTTTAAACAACGATAACGCTAAAATAAACTACTTCTTCTTCTTCGGCACAATTGAATATTTATATAATTAATCATGTCAAGTAGTTTACTACACCAATGTTTTTTTATCAATACACTGGTTAATAGAATTGTTCTATCATGAGAAGATTTATTCTTTTAAACCACGGATACTAGAGGAAATTATTTCATTAAGGGAACATTGTGCCTTTAGTGGACAACATTTTTCCATATTGTTTCATTTTATTGTTACGGATCCTGCTATCTTTTTTTACATTCATTAAATTATGCTTATGTTATTGATAGCTTTTTTAGTACATCGTTTAAGCTTTCTTATTTAAGTTCTTGTAAAGTAATGGTTATAAGTATTTGTTAGTACTGATTAAATAGAACACGTTAATTAAGTATTCACGCAAATTTTCTCTACTGAAATTGTTAAGGAATGGTAAAAATAATTCTTATAGATATACACTGTCATCTCTTAAAGACAAAATTTAGATTTGACATGTCATTGTAAGGACATAAATACCTTATAAACCTTATCGCACCTTGATATGCGAAGTGAAGTAGGAAAAGATGAAAATAATTAATAAACTTTTGACATAGGCTTAAGGATGTGCCAGGTGACCTAGAGAGGAATATGACTAGATTGGAGCCTCTTCTAATCCCATAAACATAGACAATTACACAATAAATTAGTTGCTCATATTCAATATAAAGTATGGACAGATTCTCAAATTTACTACAAGTTGTAAATATTTTGCTTGAAGTAATAGATATGTTTCTAGACAATGCTATTAAAATAGAAGAGTAGTTTCAAATTAAACTTCATCAGTTTGGTATGTTAATTTTTTTCAAAATACCCAAACAACCAGAATAATTTTGTGTGATATTTTTTCCTTTCAACTTTATATAATAAGTTGAATTATATTCCAATATGATGCATTCTTCCTTTAATTTTTTATTTTATTAATTACTTACGATACATTTAAATTGGGACTTTAAAATGATATATGTAAAGCAAAAGGTAGAATTGGACTTTCCACACATTAGATTTTGAATATTTGCTCATTTTTTTGACCTTTTAAAACTTACTTATCCTTATTATTTATTTATTAAAAAATTTAATATCTCCGATTGATGTTCATTTGATTTCCAAAAAATATCAAATAGTAACAGTTCTTATATGCAAAATGATAAATTTTAAAATCAAATTATAGATGATTGATTGAAAGATAAATAAGAAGATACTATAATTATCATCTCCCCTTACATTATTGATGTTTCTTATGACATACTTGTATGTAAGTTAATATAGTTTTAGTTTAATACTAATAGTTTTTACATATTTTTTTTAATATTTTGTGATATTAAATTCTCGTGCAAGGCGTGAGTGATTTTACTAGCATATATAAAAAGGAGAAACATAGACATGGCGATGTGGCACCACTTTATGACATTCATTCATATTTACCTTTTTTTCTCCTTTTTTCTACTTTTTTTCTTCATTTTATTTTTCATTTTATTTTTTATATCTCAAAAAGTCTTTAATTCAATTACTCAACTTTTCACCTCCTACTATAATAATGTATCATACTCTCTCTGTCCCTAATTACTTGTCCACTTTTGGATTGACACATATATTATGAAAACAATAATTAACATAGTGAGTTTACCATTATATCGTTATTAATTATGAAGCTGATAAATTACAAATGTCAGAGTTTCAAAAAGTTTTACATTTTTTAGAGTAATTAATTGAGGGTATAATAGGTAAAAAAAAATTATCCTTTCTTGATTTGGCAAAATGGACAAGTTATTAGGCACAACTATAAAAGAAAAAGTCGATAAATAATTAGGGACAGAAGAAATATTTATTACATATAATGTGAATTTATTTATTCTTTCACATTTCCTATTTATGATATATTAAAACACCTAAAATATCGTTAATTACGGGCCCCATTTGTAGTTTAGAAACTTAAGGGTCATTGTCATTAAGTTAGTGATCATTCATTATGTAGTATGACAACATAAATTTATTTATATAAACTTTAATATTTTTTTTTGGCGTCTATTACAATGTGAATCTGATTTGTTACCCTTTCAAAGCTTTCATATTTATAAATATTTTTGCTTTGTGATTTAAAAATTGTAATTTTTTTTAGAATTCTATTCCCTTATAGGAGTTTTTTTTCAAGGTTGTTGATTTTTATAAGATGTCTAAGGCTACACGTATATATGGATTTCAATTTATTTGTTATCCTATACTTTCTTTTATTTTCATTTCTTCATTTTTCTATTTATTCTATAAATTTATGAGTTTCACTTATGAACAGTAGCTTTATATATATAATAGTTTTTTTATGTGTGTTTCATGTGATTACAAATTTAAAAAATATATGTTATAGTAAATAATATTGCTTATTTAAGCGAAGATATGAATAATAAGTTTAGTAAAATATACTATGTCATATTTTTTTGGAAATGTTCAATAAGAATAATCATATATATATATATATATATATATATATATATATATTATCTAAGCAAACATATGAAGATGGTCAATGAAAAACTTTTTTAGTTTAATGCAATGATGTATATATTTGTTTTAATTAAATAAAGTTCAATCATGTAGTTAGTTTTATCTCACTAATATGACCTTATAGACATTATTTGTTTTGTATTTTGCGTGTCATACAACCATATTTATTTTGCATGTGTATTCCCCGTTAAATTGTTTAGATGTCATATGAACATGGGAAAAGAAATCTAAATTTTATATATTCACATATTTTCACATTTTTTGTGAGATTATTTTTTTAAAATAAGCAAGAACTTCGAAAATTTTAAAACACATATTTTGAATTTAGAAGATCTTGTTATTTTGATAAACTCATTTTTGCCATATATGTTTGCAATAATGAAAATATTTATCTCATTAAATTATCTATTTAATAGATAATAAAAATTAAACTAATACAAATTTCAATCGGCGTTATTACAACTTATATAAATTTTTCTTCGTCCAAAATATCAAAATATTAAAAATAGTAAATAAGTATAACAAAAGGACAATGTTAATATGGTAATTAATATTTTGAAGCAAACTTCATGAGAGTCTTCATCACATAAGCATTGATAAATAAAGTCATTCTTTTGTCTTGAGCATCAAAAACAAATTGTGACATTTCTCTAAATTTTTGAAAAAAATATTCAGAAGAATATTGTTTGGAACAAATTTTAAAGTGACAGAAAATAAATTAAAATCACAAATAAAATATGAAGTCCATGATCCGAATGCCGTTAGTGGCGTATTTCTCAAAGTAGGATGATTTTGATTTGACCTCTCCATATGAATAATCCACCAATTCGCAGATTATTCTAGATCTTGATCTCTTTATGGAATTTCCGAGATGCTATTTAAGAGAATTTAGTACCCTTTATGTAGGCATAAACTATGGTTTAGGGTTGAGTAGACTTGAAGAATCCTAATTTAAGTTGAACAAAATTTGTAAAGTCCCAACTCAAATTGAACACATCTTGTAGAGTCCCACTAAATTTCAAAGTGTAAAAATGCCCACTGCTTCAAGGCTTGCCGAGGGTATACTTGATGAAACTCAAAGACGAAGCTTGAAATACTCACTCTTCCACCTTTGCATATTTGATTTAAGAGAGAAGAGATGAAGGGCAGATTTGGTCCCTCTGGGCGTGCTAATTTGCTTGCAACAAATTTAAAGTCAGAAAATAAATTAAAATCACAAATAAAATACAAAGAAACATGATTTTATTGATCAAAATATATTGAGGATACAATTATGTTGATCCCTTGATTTTACACTCCTAGGATTTATACATAATCTTAAAACCGTTAGCTGCGTATTTCTCGAACTAAGATGATTTAGATGTAACATTTCAAAAATCCAAGACGAGTCTTAAATCCTAACATAGGTGTCATGTGGTCTAAAAATTGTCTTAAAGACTTATTATAATAAATATTTTTTTAGGAAGTTTAGGAACCAAAACGTCCAAGAATGTCCATGACGTTCAGAAACTAGCTCTAAGTAGTACTAGCGTGCTTAGCCTATTTGACTAGCTTTTAGATGTCGGAAATGCATACAAAATTGTGGAAGGATAGTTAATAGGTGTTTAAGATGATTCGTGGTCGAAAATTTCGGTTAAGACTCCCATGGAACAACCAAGGGACCTTGAGGAGGACCCTTGCACGTTGGTGTCAACACTGCCTGGGTAATGTGTAACCACGAGGCAGTCGACGATTCGTGTGTGGGTCGACAGGGTGTCGTTGCCAACCGTCGACCAACACTTATAATATTTTATTAAGAACCCCAATTTTATCGATGGGCCTGCAACTTTCCTGGCCGTCGATGGACCAATGGCCCGTGGATCGAGGTCTCATCAATGGGCCTGCAACTTTCCTGTACATTTTTATGTTAGTTTCATTTAATTAGTTTGGGGGTAGGTTTAATGGACTCTAATTAAGTTAATTAAGCTGAATATAAAGACCCCGAACCCTCATTAGTCTAAATACACCTCACAAAATAAACACTCTTCTTTCTCTCTCTATTAGGAAGGCTCCACTGAAGACAAGCAAGGGGGAGGTTTTGGGGTATGAAAATGTACGATTTAACCATTCAATCTTCATTAAAATTTGAGGTATGGTATCTAATTCACCTTTGATACTTCTTTCCTCAAAGGCGTCCTTCAATATATTTCTAAATGTTGTGTTTTCAAGTGGGTTTCATTCAATTAGGAATTTGATTATATGAACTGAGTTGTTTATGTTTTCTTTAGGACATAATGTACACATTAACATCTATTTTAACTTAATTATGGTAATTTGTTATGGTTTGATCTAAATAGAAGAACATGATCCTTAACCCTTAACCCTAGGATTGATCTTGATGTAAATTAGGTTCGAATTGGTTCAGTTTACTTGATTATTGGTCAAATCACTATTAGATGATGTTTTTACACTAATCATAAGCAAATTGAGATGATTTTGTACCTGTTCTCACTAGTTCTTGAGAAGTGATCAAGGTTATGGAAATTGACCTAAGTATCTTGGTTTAAGCTTTTATTTAGTATTGAGTTATGGTGTAGTGACTTTTTTTGCATTATTATTATGTTGATTACTTAATTATGATGTGTTGCATATAAATTGTATTGACTTGAGGGTTTATGGTAAGGCCTAAATGATGAACTATGAAGGAGACTTGGTTTGTGTTCTGGTCTCTATCATTACTTCCAATTATGATTAATTGTTATTAAGTCATGATGTTATATTGGAGTAATCTTTTTTTAAGGATTGATATGATGGTATGTTGTTTAATTAAAATGTCTTGACTATGTTGTGAGGTCGATTAAGGTGTATGTGTTATAAGGATGGTGATGACTGTCAATGTGCATTATTATTATATGAAATACTACTTTGCTAACCTCACATATATGAATTATAATGAAAGGACTTATAAATCGTACTGAGCTATTGATGATGATGATTATACAAGGGGTATAGCCTATGACCCAAACTAAGCTAATATTGATAATTAAAGGCTTAAAGACATTTCAAAAAGGGACTCTAGTATAGTACCGAGTGAACTAGATAGACGAGTGTCCCTTCCCACATAGGGAAGGTAGGAGCACTAAAGTATTCTTGATATTGGAGGATACAATGCATGGAGTATAAAGAGGGTCCCAACTATATCTCGTAGTTCTTAAACTATGTTTCCTCCATAGGATTACTAGCTAGTGGATCCATGTAGTTGTTATGTTTTATGGTTTTCTAATACCTTGGCAAGTAGTTCGCCTTCCTTCGGTGTAGGGTTTTGTGACACCGGATTCCACACTAGATCATGTGGTGTATGTCGGTTAGGGAAAGATGTTCCCAAAGGTAAAATGAATTAATGGATTGAACTCTATCTAGGACAACCTAAGGGGTCTAGCTTGGTCAAGGTAGGGATATGGGACACTACCTAAACATTGCACTTGTTAGACTTGAGGGGAGTTTTAGGAGGATATTCTTATGTATGTTTATGTTTATGATAATTTATGATATGTATATGAAGAACTTGAACATTATTAATTCAATATGTTGACTAGTTTACTTATTAGTACATGTTGCTTTATATTGTTGAAGTAAGATCAAATGTATATTTAAATGTGATGTTATATGAAGTACGGTGTTATTCATGATTCTTGTTTGGTTACTTGATTGAGTAAGTTATGGGGCTTTGCTTGATCATTGTACTTGTAGACTTGATAAGGGTTGATAGGTAATTGTCTTGCTTTGTTATAATGAAATGTACCCATATTCATGCGTGTGATGTCATTCCTTGATGATAGGGTTGTAGTAGATTATGGGTTCAAGTGCTATGATATTCATATTATTTGTTTGAGTTAGTAAGCATGTTTTATTACTTGGTAGGATTTGCTTGAATATGCATAAGACTTTTAAAGGGAAAAATAGCATTGTTTAACTAAATGTTCCTTTTTAACAAATTTTGAGCAGTGCATGTGGTCTCATACTTAGTAAAACTGGCGTACTTACCTCATTTTATTCCTATTTCCCAAACATTTTAGGTTCCGTTCATTAAAGGCTCATTTGAGTCGACTTGAAGAAGGCTTGGATATTCTCTATCATCCAAATGGGTAGGTCCTCACTTTTCAAGAGCGATGCTGATATCTTGCTTAAGAAGTTGCTTTGTTTTTGTAAGACTCTTATGTTCATTCTACTTTCATTTGAGTATGATTTGTATAAACCTATATATGGCTTCTTTACATTGATGTAGGGCTATGCCCAAATTACTATGATCACTTAGATAGTATGAAATGAGACAATCCTTCAGACTACCTTCTATCTTACTTATATATATGTGCAATAAAAGTAGAGGTTCTTCAAATAATAAGCTTGAAATCTTTCCCTTAGGACTCAATAAATGAAATAACTTTCAACTAATCATATTAATTAAATTTTCAATTTTCTAAATCGATTCAAAATATGGAATTACTTGTTAATCTGTTGCTAAAAATAAATTAGTCAGTAATCACTTTCTGCACCATTTCTTTTTATGTTGTCACTTAGAATAAACTTTAAGCTAATAATTCGTGAATAAAATTTAAAAAAAATGTTACCATTTTGCCATTTTAATAATATTATGTTTCTTGTTTGAATGCTCATATGTCACACACTTTAGCATGAAAACCTATGACAATTATGTGTTGTTTGTAAGCATGTCTAGTTAAATTTACAGGCCAATTGAGTCCTATCGTGCTGAATGACCGTATTGTTTGTCTTTTGATTTGACTTTGTGTCTGGGAGGGTCTTATATTCTATATTTGTCTAAACCCACGCTATTAAGAGTCCAATGCCTCTTGGACATTACGTTGGGATGATTAGGCCCCTTTTAGGTACGAAATACATGCGGTGGTGGGAGTAGTTGGTCCTACGGAGATAATGACATCGACTCAGGCTTGAAAGACAAACCTTGGTTTAGTCTGTCCTTATTCGGCAGCCTATTGAAAAAAAATAAAGAAAAGTTGAGTGATGATCCAAAAAGTCTTTCTTAGAGTCTTGCTTCCCTTAATCCCTTTTTGTTTGTTTAAATTATGTTTATTTGGTGTAGTTTAAAATAAAATATATAAAATTGTTTTCTTATTCATTTGTATCTTTTCTATCCTCCCGGTTATCTATTTATTAATTCCTTAGTATATATTTTATTGTTATCACTTAGACTCACATGTTTAAATATTAAATAAAATAACAACATGAGTTATTTGTTCGACTTGTTTATCACATAGTCTCGTATGATAAAATAAATGAAAATGGCTTGATTGTTTATTTATTTCTATCACCTAGCCTTGCATGTTTAAATTAATTAAAATAATAAAATAGTCTTAATTATTTTATATTTGCTATCACTTAGCGAGCATGCTAATTAATTAACTAATAAAAAAAGTGACGTTATTTTCTACTTGTAACCCCCATATAAAAAGCATGAGATACACCCGGGACCCACATTTCTAGACCTCGAGGGATGCCTAACACCTTCCTTTCGAGGTAATTTGAACCCTTACCCTAATCTCTGGCGCGTTTATCTTAGCTAGATTTAGTTAGGTTAGATAGGTACGTTAACGTGCCTTAATTAGTTAGGTGGGGACTCCTTAAACTCCGAAATTCTAAAAGAGTTGTTAGGTTTTGCATAAAACCCGCTCGCGAGAAAACGGGGGGCAATGGAATGGAGACTCTGTTGGGGAATATTAAGTTCTTACCACTATGTATTTCATGCGAATTTATATGGGATTTACTTTATTTGATCATCTTATTATTTGTTAGGTGCTTACCATATTTAGTTATTATTTTGTTTCCTTATATATTTTCTACTTTCCATGTTCCATCCTTTTCCTTCTTCCTTTTTTGTTTACTACAATGTCTCACCTTTTTCCTTTACCTTATTGCTTACTTACATCTTTTATCCTCTTTCCTCGTTTATATGTTTTTAATATGTTCATATGTTTACTTTCCTTTATATATGCTTTTGTACTTATTTATTTATTTATCGCTTTTATAAATTGGTTGTTATTGTTTTCAATCTAAAACGCTAAATGTTTACCGCTTCGATAACTGACATTCCGCTCTTACTTCCCCCAATTGGGACCCTCTTCCTTTTTTTTATTTTTTATCGTGATGTTGTGCCTCTGTACCTCTCACAACTACTCTTTTTATCTTCAAATACCCATTATAGAGAGTCGGCATATGCGTGGACAGAACGGATAGTTTTACTACCGCGAAACCACGAGCCTCTCGCATAGAATCCCTTTCAAGTCTGTGTCAGGCCAACTTTTAGAAATTCTAGTTAGGTCATACATGATGTATAAACCTTAGGTGGTTTTACCCCTTGTGTAAATCTGCATAACTAGTAGTCACCCTGTAGACTAAAGGCATATTATGTGTCGATTTGATCATCATATTTAAATCAAGTTATTATTTCAAAATGGAGTTAAAAACTTTGTTTTACTCTAAACATTAACTTTGCGAAGTATAACTTGAATCAATTATGTGACTATTAAATGTAATAATTCTCCCCATTTGAGGGTATTGCGTCATTCATTTGAAATTATAACTTTGGCTCACTATATAATAACTTGCTTTTGTGTTTGATTTACTTCTTTCATTAAAGGTTGTCTAGTATTTGGACTTTGGATCTATTAAGAACCTGCAATATGAAAAATATATTCAACACTCGAAAAAATCACCCCTCTTCTCGTCCAACACAAAGTACCTTTTGGACCATCTCTCCTCATCCTATTCCTGCTCACACCTTCTCTTAATAAAGATCTCCAACACGCCTCAACTTTGATGCTTTACAATATGAAGAAATATGTGACAAAATAGAGAAGTCTAAGATCGACGCACTGTAGCGAAAAATGCATGACCTGGAGAAAAAGGTGAATGGTGGACTAAAATCAATATCTGTTCATGACCTAAGGTATAAAAAATTATGTTTACACCCACGAGTTGAATTTTCATTGGGATTTAAAATTCCAAAATTCAACATGTTCAACAGACGTGGGGATCCAATGACACATCTCAAGGATTTTTACAACAGGCTAGTTGGCTTAGAAAACAATGAACCTCTCCTAATGAGGTTATTTATTCAAAGCTTGTCAGGAATAGCCTTCACTTGGTATGTCAAACATAACTTTGACAAATGTCTCGCATAGGATGACACGGCTCGAGACTTTGTTGAACAATAGAAGTTTAATAAGAAGGTTGACCCTACAATGTTCAATTTGCTCAAAGTGAAGAAATTAAGTCATGAATCTTTTGAGGAATATGTCATACTGTGGAGAATAGGAGCCTTCAAGATACATCATATACCTCATGAAGAGGAGTTAGTCCAAACTCTCATCAGGTCACTTGAGGGTATTGATACGCTCAAACATACTTCTCAAATAAGAAGTAACGCGGTCGTATCAAGTAGAGAACCCAACTAATGAGGTTGGGATCGTTCCCATGAGGAAAATAGTTCAGACTTAACTTCAATCTATTATTACTAATATTTAGTCAGTTATTTTGTTAGAAAATAAAGATAATAAAGGGGGGGGGGGTTTATTTCTAAATTAGCAAAGATAACTAATTAAATTAAAGTGACCAACTAAGAGAATCAAACCTTGAAGTTTATTCAATTGATTAAAAGTAACTAGGGTTTAAGTGTTCCCCACATGTTTCTAACTTGATAATTCTAACTATAACAATTCTTTACTAGTATTTTGCATGCAAAGTGATAAGCTATGTATTTCTAAATCCTTGGTCCAACATCTAGAAAATTTCACTCCGCACCTTCGTCCGGCTTCGTGTGTTGCTATACTAACCTTTACATTTACCTCATATTAGGCATTGTATTCGATATCTGACTAAGTTATTACTTCGTACCAATCAATACTAGCCTATTAGATAGTATACACTTACTCTATGTTGATAATTCTTTTTCTATTATCTACCTTCTTGGTTCAGCAAGTAGCATTAAGGCGAGTTCTAACGTTGGCCATCCGCTAAAAACACTTTTAAACTAAATAATAATCAACGCATGCAAGATACTATTCTAGAATTGTTATTTTAGTTAGATTTTACCTTATTATTCACCCATGGTTCCCACAACCTTAGTTATGGAGTTTAGTTACCCATATTCATAATCACAATATTCATATATGTAATATAAAAATTCATGCAATTACTTCAATGAGAAAGAATAAAATCTACAAGTTCATTTAATTAATCAACAAACGCACCAACAGTCAAATCCAGAAAAAGTGTCTCAATTACTGAAATTAATAGAGGACTAAAGATTCTTCAATAGTATAACACAATCACAAAGTCTACTAACAAAGAGTCTAATGCAAGAGAATCTAACTATATGAGAGTCTAACCATAAAATAATCTAACCCCCAAAATAAGGTTTTTTGAACTATTTATAGAAAACAAAAACCTAATAAAAGAAGGACTCTAATTGCTGAAAATTAGTCAAAACGCGGCTGGATCGACGGAACTTGAGACGGGCCGTCATGGCCACTGTCATCCTATGCTTTACAAATCCTTCTGTTGCTTTCTTCATTACCCTCGATGAACAGGTATGACGGACCGTTCAAACAACGAAGATACGTCGAGGGTCTCTATTTCATAACACTTAAACTTCTGGGAATTGGGGTACCGGACTACTTCTCTGATCCCTACGATGAACCAGCAGCATGGACCGTCATGGCTACGATGGTCCGTCGTGCACTTCGTAACCCCATACTTGGTTAGACTTCCCTATCTTCCTTTAGCAGCTTCACTATGATTCCATTTACGGACTTTCACAGGCACGACGGACCATCACAAGCTCCGAAGGTGGTAACTTTTCTTCATTTCTTGCTCAAAAACATCCGCGTTCATCTTTAGATAGATGTCCTGCAAATAAAAGAAACTAACATAAAAATAAATACAAAAGGGCTTTTGGACACACACTAAACTTAAGGAAAAGGTATTAAAAATACCATGAAACCACGGTATATCAACACCTTCAACTTAAATTCGTTGTTTGTCCTTACGCGACACACTATGAATCACTAGAAAATCTTTGTACAAAAGTATCCATGTTTTAGCTTTCGCAATCATTTGGTTATCCATTTTGATCAGTCTCATCATGTTTATGGATGTTATCACTATTAGTCCTTAATTATGTGGAATCAGATCATGTCACAGACTAACCACGCACTGAAACCTATCCTCTTCAATTTTTCACCAAGGTGCTCATATTTCCGGTATTGCAACTACTGTCCTCACTTCAAAACAACATCCTCATTTTTCATACAATGATTTCAGTTTGAGTATAAAGATTACTTTTCAACACTCACTATCAGAAAATTCACAACTCATTCATACATATTGCCATAAGCTTGCCCTTATTTTCACTGCTTTAAGTTTGCTATACAACTCTTAGGATCACGATATGACTTTCTTAGCTTGTAATATTGGCTCAGGGTCAAGTAGGGTATATTTAGGTAAACTTTAGTGACTTTTTTCCCTCCTTGACATATCAGCTAAACATACCACTTTTTATCATTTTATTTTGCGCAATTTCTCATATTCTTTCACCTTGCTATTTTCCCTTCTTTCTTACTTTGTGTAAGTGACTCTCTTCTTTTCTTGCTTGTATTTATTGTATTTTTTTATTTCACTTTTATTTCAACTTGAGTCACTTTACTTTTGTTCCTTCTCTCTCTTTGTTCTTTGAACCCCACTTTACAGAGCATTCCTTATAATAGCCACCCTCAACTTATGGCTTTGCCATGAGTCAAAGTACACAATACCCAATGTTGGGTCAGGGCCATTAAAGGGTTGTTTATTGCATTAGCCACCCTCAACTTATGCTTTTGGCATAAGCTGAGGTGCACATGTCCAAGGAGGGACCAGGGACAACACATTATTCCTAGAAAAGATCAGTTGGGGTGAAAAAGAAAGGTCTATTTTAAGCTTAAATCATTTGGATCAAAGAGGGATTTATTTTGTTTTATTTTTTATTCAAGATAAAACTTGGCTATATTGAACAAGGGCCTATGATCTTTTCCTAATTGTCTATTACACCTTACTTTTAGTAGAACTAACCAGGCAAGTTCTAGCTCAGTACAAATAGTGGACTATTCAAATCTTCCTCACACTCACTTGACATCTCATAACTCTACCAGATTATCAGAGACATAGTTTGAATGTTAGACTTAGGGTCATGCAGTTGTGTATCTCTATGTGATGCTTAGAACCAGACATTTATCAATTACTATGCCTAGTCATGCATCATATTCATTTCATCTGGATATCATTTTAGCCATAATGCTTCAGAGTTAAAATATGTACAAAACATATAGACATGCTGGTTCAACAATAAAAATAATCAATCTCTTGGGGAACACAGGCAAGAAAACCCCAAAAGAGAAGAGTGAATTGGGCTACTCAAACTTCACCCTATCACTCACTTTCCATTTACCCCACCCCAAACAAAAAACAACATGCAATTGTCCCCAATGCATAAAAACAATTGAAATACGAGTGTGGTAGGTGAAGCAAACTATGGCGCAAAGCGCCGATGATCAGCAAGCTGGTGGGTTCGGTTCAACAAGAACCCACTACCTCTATAGTCTGAATACCCTCAGTAGTGTCCTTATCAGCAGTAGCACTATCAGCAGTGACTCTATGTATCGCCACCTCTCTAGAGCTAAATGCCCCATCAGCTGACTCTACAACCTTGATCTGAGGCCTCCTCATTAACAAGCGAGGCTCTCATCGCAGCCTCCATCTCACGGCACTCCTTCTTCCGTTCTCTAGCCTGATCCTCCTCTCGACCCTTATGCCTCTTGGAATGCTCTTGCGGCAGAGGTGGTGGAATCTCAGATGTGGCGAATAAGGCCGCAATCACTGTGTCCTCAGCAGCTCTGCAGAAGGGGCCTCAGACTTAGGCACCCTAGCCTCTAGGACCGTATCAACGTCCTCTAGAAGACTCTCAACAGCAGCCTGAAGGTTCGATATGTCCACCTGAGAGGCTGGCCAGGCTAGCACCCACAACTCAAAAGCGTCCAAGCGTTGATGAACCTCAACAATCTTACGTTATGTGTGCTGGACCATCTTACTCTCCAAGCGCTTTTCTGCCTCACCAATAGACCTCAGCATCCAAGGCTGGATGTGATGCAGAAGTGTAGCCATCTGTGCCTCTAGTTTCTGGACAGTATCAAGAGGGACCAGAGCGGGGAAAGGGGCTGAGCAAGGGGAGCTCGGGGAAGTGCTACTACCTGGGTTAGACTCAACCGGGGTAGTGTCAGTGGTTTTTGAAGCAGCCTGCGTAGCCGTGTGAGCATGTGCTACCGTATCAGCCACATTTTAACCAAGTGGAGGCAACTCTTTATGGGGCCCTCTGCATGGAGACAACTCATTGGCCTCATCCCTGATGAGGCAGAAATCAAGAGTGCCCAGCGGAGTCTTCAGCTGATCAATGTGCCACATGGGCACACCTACGGACCTGCATAGGGAAAATATCATGCACAGAAAAGGGTAAGTAGTTGTGACCTTTGAAGCCTTCTCATGCATAAGCGCCTGTAGAAGCCAAGAGAAATCCACCTCAAACCGGGTTATCATCACCGCCATCAAAACTGCACGATTCCATGTGACTACATTATCAGCAGCCTTGGGGGAAAGGCAGTGGCAGACAATCAGCCATAAGAACTTAGCCGTTAAGGTCAAGTTAGCCTTCTTGATGGCTCCCTTCGGCTGTGTTACCCAGTCACCACCCTCTCCATGAACTGACAAGTGCAGGTCCATCCACCTCTTGGGTACTCTCAGCGATGGCTCACGCAAGAAATTGCCATCTTTTACAATTTGCCACCGGTAGTCGAACTCGGCTGTGAGGGGGGTCCGCTTGGCATCAACATCCTCGCCGTATAGATATCGGCGGATGGTAGGCAGGGAGATATCTACATGAATTCCATGTACTCGGACATGATCAAGTATGGCCTGTTGGCGGGGGAAGCCCGCCTATCTATCTGTGATCTGAGAGTAGCCACGTAAGAGGCGTAGAACTCTCGGACTAACTCCTCAATATAACGGCCTAAAAAACGCGTTGTCTACTGCAGTAGGTGTCTGGTGAAGAGATTGTGGATCTCTAGCATGGTGGGGATACTACCCGCCTCTCTAGCGTAAGGGTCCATGTTATGATTCCTTTATCATTCAGAAACTTTGCGTCTGAATAAACTTGATATTGACCGTCGACACATCACCGGTTGGGATGGTCAGTAATCGGCGTGAGAAAATGAGTAGGTGAGCTGGGAGTAGAATTAGAACTGTTAGCCTCATCACACTAAGCAGACTGCTGTGGCGGGTGCAGGTACATCAGCAGACCCTGAGGCTTCCTCCGACCACGAAACTCCTAAGGATCCATACACTCTTTCTTCATGTGTATCTAACCTAGAAAGTGTGCCGGTCAGTGTGCGCTCCTCATCAGACTAAGAGGCAGTGACTACGCAAGACGCCACATTTTTGGGCGTAGCTCTGTTAGCACATGCAGCTCATGATGGAGTTGCAGTGCCTGGGGGCATGCACTCGGTGTCATGCTCATCATCAGAGCCTATGACCATTTGGGCAGACTGGCGACAGACTTTGAATACCCATGTGCGTAAATTCGATCTTATTTTGGTTCCATAAGAGATAGTACCTGTAAAGAATCAATATTAGTACGAGAAGGAGCAAACAAGACGAGCAAATATGAAAAAAAATAAATATAAGAGCTAAGTTGTAATGACTTTTCTGCAGTAACAGTGAAACACGACGGACCAGGTAACAACTCATCGTTAATACGACGGACCGTCATAGGGTTTGTCATGTCTTACTTCAACTATGTTGATGTCGAGAACCATGAAGGAAAGTCTCTGACAAGTATGACGGATAAGTAGGATGGACCGTCGTGACAATGATGGTCCATCGTGGGGACCCTTAGGAGAGGGATCTATAAACGACACGACGGTTGTGCAGGACAGACCATCAGGGGTATGACAGTCCGTCGTAGATGTCTGGTAGAGGACACTTAGAAAAAGTGGGAGACCCTTAGGACAAGGGTCTCCGAAAACCATGATGGTTGTGCAGGAAGGACCATCGTGATAACGATGGTCCGTCGTAGAGGTCCATCAGAGGACACTTCGAAAAAGTATAGATACCCTTGGAGAGGGGTCTTTGACTGACACGAGGGTTGTGCAGGACAGACCGTCTAGGGTATGATGATCTATCGTAGATGTCTGTCTTAGAAAAAGTATAGAGACCTTTTGGAGATGGCTTTCTGACCGTCACGACGGTTGTGCTGGACGGACCGTCGAGGGTGTGACGCTCTGTCGTAGATGTCCGTCAGAAGACACTTAGAAAAAGTAGGAGACCCTTAGAAAAAGGGTCTCTGACAACCAGAACGGTTATGCAGGACGGACCATCGTAGGAACGACGGTCCATTGCATGTATCTGTTGGTGGACACTTGGAGATAACATACAGTGGGATGTTGGAACAGACCCTATGATGGTCCGTCGTGGGTACGAAGGTCTGTCATCGGGGTATCGTTCTATCATTCAGTGAAAGAACTGGGGTTTCCACAATAATCCCCTATAACTCGCATTGAATACTTAGTGATAACCTATATATTTCTAACCCAAATAACTAGTAAACTAGCAATGCTAAAGCACCTATTTTGAGAGTCTTAACAAGGAAATTTTGAGGATTCTCAACCTTGGTCAGACAAAATTTTGATCAAAGAATGAAGACCCATCAATAAGAAATAGTCTAATACTAATTGATAAACAAAAAAGCAACGTAAATGGGTAGAAATCAGAGACACATACCTGAGAATTTGAGAAAAACAAGAAAGAAAGGTACTTGGTTATCAAGAACAGAACCACAACAACCGACTCCGACTAGTAGAAAGGAGATATCCGGAATGGGGGAATTTGGGGAAGCGATCGGTTGATAGTGAAGGGAGGTAGGAAGTTGGAAGTGTAGAAGGGAGGGAAATTGGAGAAAGAGGGAAGGAAATGGGTGAAATTAAGGGGAAAGGTTTTTAAATGTTACCAATTTTTCAAATTACTCCCAATCGGGTCGAGTCGGGTATGCTCATTAATGACGCAATGAGACCCCAACGACGGTCAATCGCTGATGCAACGGTCCGTCATTAGTTTCGTCATGTGTGCCGTAGTTTTGAAAATAATTGAAAGATGTACATGGCACGACGGATTCATGCGACGGTCCGCCGCGAGTGTGATGGTCCATCGATTTGTCCGTCAGTGAGCGTTGCAGTGTGATTTTCTGCAGAATTTCTTGGTGATGTGCCTACAAATTAAAAACCCATTAATAGAAAAAGCTACCATTACTAGAAAGAAAACTATAAGTATTGGGTTGCCTCCCAACAAGCGCCTGATTTAATGTCGCGGCACGACTGAAGAAACTTTACTCAGACTTCATCAAGATTGTATGCGTTGATTAATTAATTTTCTAATTCAGCATGCCCGAAATAGATTTTTATGCGTTGTGCATTCACCTTGAACCGCACACCCTCCTTAGTTTCCAACTCAACTGCTCCATGAGGGAATAGTTGGATAACCAAGTAAGGACCAGTCCATTTGGACTTGAGCTTGCCCGGAAACAAGCGCAACCTAGAATTGAATAAAAGCACCAAATCCCGAACCATAAACTCTCGTTTTTCAATTTTTTGGTCATTGTAATTCTTCATCTTTTATTTGTAGAGGGATTAGCTTTCATAAGGTTTGAGGATAAATTCATCGAGTTCATTCAACCCAGTTAACCATTGTTCTACAGTTTCGTTCCAATCCATTTTCAACTTCTTCATAGCCCACATGGCTTTATGCTCTAATTCAATCAGAAGATAACAAGCTTTCCCATATATAAGTTGGTATGGGGACATACCTATGGGAGTCTTATACGCTGTCCGGTAGTACTAAAGAGCATCATCAAGCCTCCTTGACCAATCCGTTCTACTAACGTTCACTATTTTTTGAAAATATTTGTTTGATATCCCTATTTGAAAGTTCAACTTTCCCACTAGTTTGCGGGTGGTAAGGAGTGGCCACATTATGGAGAACGCCATATTTCTCCAATAATCCCTTGAACACTCTTTTGCAAAAGTGGGAGCCCCCATCACTAATAATTACCCTTGGGGTGCAAAAATGAGAGAGTATATTTTTTTAAGAACGCAATGACACTCTTCCCTTTATTGTTTGCGAGGGTGATATCTCCCACCCATTTAGATACATAATCAACCGCTACTAAAATATACTTCATTCCATGAGAACTCACAAAAGGACCCATAAAGTCAATACCCCAAACATCAAATAACTCAATCACTAGAATGGGGTTTAGAGGGAGCTTTTGCATTCTTGAAACGTCGCCATCTATTTGGCATCTATCACATGCTTTAGCAAACTCATGAGCATCTCAATGAAGAGTTGGCCAATAGTAACCAAATTGTTATATCTTATCAGCAGTTCGTATACCACTATGGTGTCCACCAACAGGTGAGGAATGGCATGCCTCTAAAACATTCAACATCTCAGAATGCTGAATAAGCCCGTCGGCACAACTCCTATATAAATATGGTTCATCCCAAAAGAACTTCTTCACATCTTACATGAACTTTTTTCTTTGATGAAAGGACAAGTTCGATGGAATAATATCACTAGCCAGATAGTTCGCAAAATCTGCAAACCTTGGAATCAAGTCTTGTGAGGAAGCCAACACATGCTCATCTGGGAATGTATCATCAATATCAGTCTTCTCCCCTAACTCTCTCATATATTCACGTTTTAGTCGGTACAACTGATCGGCAACTTGATTTTCGGTCCCTTTCGTATCACTCACTTTAAAGTCAAATTCTTGTAGTAGTAATACCCAACGAATCAACCTCGGTTTCGCATCCTTCTTTGCTATTAAATATCTCAATGTTAAATGGTCAGTATGCACTATAACTCTAGTACCTAGCAAATAGGAGCGGAATTTTTCAAAAGGAAAGACTACTACAAGGAGTTCTTGCTTAGTCACTGTGTAGTTCTTGTGAGCTTCATTTAGGGCTTTTCTAGCATAGTAAATGGGTGAAGGATTTTGTTCTTTCTTTGTCCCAATACTACACCAAGAGCAACGACACTAGCAACGCAAATCACATCAAATGGACTGTTCCAATATGGAGAAATAATGATTGGTGCATACACCAAATTTTGCTTTTAGCTCACCGAATGCTTTAAAAAAGGATTCATCAAAATAAAATTTACAATCTTTCTCCAACAGTTTGCACAACGGATGTGCAATTTTTTTAATTTTTTTTATGAATCTCCAGTAAAAACCTACATCCCCAAGAAAGCTTCTCACACCTTTGACAAAGATAGGTGGGGGAAGTCTCTCGATTAGCTCAACTTTACCTCGATCAACCTCTATGCCCTTATCTGAAATGAGATGACCCAAAACAATACCTTCTTTCACTATGAAGTGGCATTTTTCCCAATGTAGTACTAAATTACAGTCTTCACATCTCTTAAAGACCTCAGATAAATTGTTCAAACACAGCTCGAATGAATCACCAACCATAGAAAAATCATCCATAAAAACTTCTATAGTATCTTCAACCATGTCGGAGAATATTGACGTTATACATCTCTGAAATGTGGTGGGTGAATTGCACAACCCAAACGACATTCTCTTGAACGCAAAGGTCCCATATGGACAAGTAAAAGTGGTTTTCTCTTGATCTTCTGGTGCAATACAAATCTGATTATACCCCAAATATCCATCAAGAAAATAGTACCACCCTTTTCTGGCAACTCTATCCAACATCTGATCCACGAAGGGCATAGGAAAATGGTATTTTTCAATCAATGCATTTAATTTGCGGTAATCCATACACACCCTGCATCCAGTAACCGGTCTCATTGGAACAAGTTCATTTTTCTCATTGGGGACTACGGTATTCCCCCTTTCTTAGGTACACACTGAACATGGCATACCCAACTACTATTGACGATCGTATAGATTACTCTGGCATCCAACCACTTAATGACTTCTTTCTTCACGACCTCTTGCATTGGTGGATTTAAGCATCTCTGGTACTCAATACTTGGCTTATGATCGGGCATGAGTAGGATTTTATGAGAACAAATATCAGGAGGGATCCCAATAATGTTTGCAATAGTCAACCCAATAGCTCTTTTGAACCTTTTTAGCACTTTCACCAAACTCTCATTTTTTTGTTCATTCAGGTCTGATGCAATGATTACTGGTAAAGTGTCACCATTTCCAAAGTATTCATAACTGAGATGAGGTGGGAGAGCTTTTAGTTCTAGTTTTGGAGCCTCCTCTATAGATGGTTTCACGGGTGGAGACTTGGGATTCTTCATGTCTTACTCATATTTCTTCGGTGTAAACCGAACATAACCTCGATCAAGAGACGCGACTAATGACTCGTACTCTTTAATCCAATCATTATCAAAATTCATTATCACTGCTGCTAATGTATCTACACATAGTCGTTCATCAATTTGTGTCATAGATAACTCACCAACGTTGTAGGATATAGTAGATACCGATTGGAGCTCAACACTCTGCCTCATGGACCTACAAATGTTAAAGGTCACTTACTGATTATTCAGCCGAAATTTCATCTGCCCCTTTTCCATATCTACTAAGGCTCTTCCGGTAGCAAGGAATGGCCTTCTATGAATAATGGTCACTTCATAATAAACTTCACAATCAAGAATAACAAAATCTTCCGGAAATATGAACGTCTCCACTTTTACTAGCACATCGTGGATTATCCTTATAGGCCTTTTTATTGTTCAATCGCCCATCAGTAGCCACATCACAGTGGGCTTTGGATAACCCAAACCCAACTTCTTGTAAATCGAGAGGGACATGAGATTTATGCTTGCCCCCAGATCACATATTGCTTTTACAAAATGTAATAACCAGATTGTACAAGGAATAGTGACGCACACGAATCTTCTTTCTTTTGTACCAGAGATATTGTAGCAATAACACTACAATGTTACATTCTATCATCATTCTCAAAAGTGACTAATCTTTTCATTGTAACCAGATCTTTCATAAACTTGGCATAATCGGGCATTTGTTCTAAATCTTCTACCAAAGGGACATTGATAGAAAGTTGCTTAAACATATGTTATAAAACGTTGATATTAACCATCCTCGATCTTTTTCACTAATCTTTGAGAAAATAGGGGTGGTGGTCTAGGCATGGGAATTACCTTTATAGGCACTTCACCATCTTTTCCAGTGTTATCTTCTACTTCACCATCAACCTCTACAACTTTATCATTATATTTTGTCACCTTTTTCTCATTAGACGGCATAAGTGGGTAAATGGTTTGCTAACAACCGCGAGTAGTGATTGCCATACAATGTCCATCATTTTTCATATTTTGGACAGTGTTGCTAGGAAGAGTACGCGGTTCGTGTGTTAAAAGTCGCAGATAATTGGGCCATTTGCAACTCAATCTTCTTAATCGATATTGCATGTGTATCGACTCTTTGCCCGATACCCGCTAAATCACTCCATATATATTTAATGTGCTTATTATTAGCATCAAACCTCCTCATCATTTTGTGCAACATATCCTCAACTTGCGCCATACTATCTCCACCATCCCTAGGAGTAACTTCACGATTCTGAGGAGGGACATAGGGCCCATTCCTATCATTTCTATGACCATAATTACCCCTGTTAAAGTTGTTGTCGTGGTTGTAGTTTCCATCTCGGACATAATTACCCTCTCGATTATAGGTACCAGAGAGTCGACCTTGGTTTCCTTGACCTTGGTTCAAATTATCCTGATTTGCGCCTTCGGCACTCGGTCGAAAACCCCCAGTTGTTCATTTACCACATAAGAATTCTCCTCATAATAGCATTCATCAATTGGTGGTGGTGTTTAGACCAGTAGTTAACTGCATTTATCTTTTCTGCACCCCCAGTGATATGTTTTAGTACCAACCCAAGCTCAGATTTCATCTGAGCCATCTCCTCACGAATCTCATATGTGGCTGGATTGTGAGTGGATTGCACTACGAAGGTATTTCTCCAAGTATCTGACTTCCTAGTACTCCAAGCTTTATTGTTCCGGGGGATTTTCTCTAACTTTTTGGCTATCTCAACATAAGGACACTCCCCATAAGAACTACCCGCTATAGTATCCAACACCGCTTTATTATTATCATCCTGTCATCGATAGAAGTATTCCTTAAGTGACTCATCATCTATGCAGTGATTGGGGACACTTCTCCAAAAATGAGGTGAATCTATACCAAGAACTACTAACTGACTCTCCTGGTAGCGCAACAAAGTTGTTCATCTGTATTTGTGGTTTAGTTTCTTGGAGACTGGGTAGTAACGTGCTAAGAAAATGTCCCTAAGTTGGTTTCAAGTGAAAATTGAGTTATAAGGGAGTAAGTGAACCACATGCAGCCTCTCCCGTCAGTGAGAGAGGAAAGAATCTTAGCCCTATTACATTCTAATAAAAATCAGGCCTCCCTACACTGCGTTTACACGCTGCCGTTTCCTTAGCTCTATGGACATGTCGATCCTCTGAAGGTAGCCCTGAAAACAAGCCTCTCAGCAGTGAGCATTTGTATCATGCTAGTAGTTAGCACAAAGGTGTGGCCTGGTGGTACAGGGGGCAAGACAAGTGGCCCATCGGAGTCTGCTATGTTGTCATAGCCTCTGTAGTATTCTTGAGGATGTGAAGAGGGATTTTATCCCCTCTGTTGATTTTCACCTGGAACATCGCGTAATAAATGACCATGAACATCAACCGGAGCAAGGATGTTCTGTTTTGTATCATCATCATGAATACCCAGGTTTCTATTCATGTTGCGTAGTGTACGCTCTAATTTGTGATCATAGGGAAACAAGGGTTCTCTTCCTCTCTGTGTATTTGGCATACAAGGAAATTAGTTCTGCATGAATCAAAACAATAAACAAAGTAAAATCAACAAAATATTGAATCTAAAAGCTACTTTCCCCGGCAGTGGCGCCAAAATTTGATACACTCAAACTTACTTCTCAAATAAGAAGTAAAGCGGTCGTATCAAGTAAATAACCCAACTAATGAGGTTGGGATCGTTTCCACGAGGAAAACAGTTCACACTTAACTTCATCTATTATTACTATTATTTAGTCAATTATTTCCTTAGAAAAAAATAAAAGGGGCGTGTTATTTCTTAATTAGTGAAGACAACTAACTAAATTTAAGTAACCAACTAACAAAATCAAACCTTGGAGTTTAATCAATTGATAAATGTAACAAGGGTTTAAGTGTTCCCGAAGGTTTCTAACTGGATAATTCTAACTATAACAATTGTTTCCTAGTATCTTGCATGCAAAGTGATAAGTTATGTATTTCTAAATCCTGTGTCCGGCATCTAGAAATTTTCACTCCGCACCTTGGTCCGGCTACGTGTGTTGCTATACTAACCCTTACCTTTACCTCATATTAAGCGTTGTATTCGATATTTGACTAAGTTGTTATCTCGTACCAATCAATACTAGCCTATTAGATAGTATAAACTAAATCTATGTTGATAATTCTTTTCCTATTATCTACCTCCTTGGTCTGGCAAGTAGCATTAACGCGAATTCAAACGTTGGTCATCCGTTAAAAAGACTTCTAAATGAAAGAATTATCAAACATGCAGGATACTATTCTAGAATTGTTATTTTAGTTTGATTTTACCTTATTATTCACCCATTGTTCCCACAAACCTAGTTATGGAGTTTAGTTACCCATAGTCATAATCACAATATTCGTATATATAATATAAGAATTCCTGCACTTACTTCAATGAGAAAGAATAAAATCCAGAAGTTTACTTGATTATTCAACAAACACACCAACAATCAATTCCAAAAAGATTGTCTCAATTACTGAAATTAATCGAGGACTAAAGATTCTTTAAAAGAATAGCACAATTACAAAGTCTACTAACAAAGAGTCTAACATAAGAGAATCTAACTAAATGAGAGTCTAACCATAAGAGAGTCTAACCCCAAAAACAAGGTTTTTTTGAACTATTTATAAAAAACAATAACCTAATAAAAGAAGGACTCTAATTGCTTAAAATCTGTCAAAACGCGGCTGGGTCGACGGACCTCGTGATGGGCCGTCATGGCCTCTATCATCCTTTACTTTACAAATACTTATGCCTCTTTCTAGGGTAGTGGGACTACTTCTCTGATCACCACGACGAACCATCAGGACGGACCGTCATGTCCGTCATGCACTTTGTAACCCCACACTTGGTCAGACTTCCCCATCTTCCTTCAGCAGGTTCACTACGAATCCACCAGGGGACCGTCACAGGTACGACGGACCATCACAAGCTCCGTAGGTGGTAACTTTTCTACATTTCTTGCTCAAAAACTTCTGCGTTCATCTTTAGACAGATTTCCTACAAATAAAAAGAAACTTACATAAAAATCAATACAAAAAGGATTTTGGACACACACTAAACTTAAGGAAAAAGTATTAAAAATATCGTGAAACCACGGTGTATCAGGTATATACTGCAAAACATTGTTCTTCTCTAGTATTCAAAGTTTTGACAGTCTAATTCTCATTGGAAAAAAGTTAGAATATGGCATTCAATATGGAAAAATTACTGATACACAAATTCATCTTCACGTCCTGATAAATTCATTAGATGAAAGGAACGAAGACGCATCAACCTGTATACCTCCGAAACAACGAAATTTGAATATTGAGCAAACTCATGCTATTTTTTAGCCTTAGAACCTGCTGATATCTCAACATAACATAAGGAAACCTCATATCTTCACTACCTTAAAGGAAACTTTGTTCGACATTTTCCTGAGATTATGGGATAAAGGACTTTTAAGACCAAGAAATGGACGGATTCCTAAGCACCCTTCTTCAAACATTGATCTATCCAAAAATTGTTCCTACATTCAAACATTCAAGGTCATGACACTGAGAAATGTGCAGCGTTGAGAAATAAAATTCAGAATATGATTGAAAAAGGAAAAGTTATAGTGCAACAAGGACCACAAAACAACAAATGCAATCCTTTTATGGATAATGCATTCATCGTTCAAGGAGATTCTACAAAGATGTATGCTAGGCACTTGACAAGGAAGCATAAATCACATCAGAGAAATTAATAAGGACAAGACTCTTATGAACAAAGTTGACTTTATTGTTCTTAGACTTTATGCCCAAAGCCTTCCTCGTTCCTTTCATTTTTCCTTGTAATTCTAAACTACGTTTGACCTGATTTCCTTTTGGATACGTAGGTAACCCTTTGATGGGTTTGATCTCTATCAGATAAATTTTTCTTCTTTCCCATAGTCATTCAAAACACTCATTTTTCATGCAAATGTAGGCTATTGACTGATCATGAACATAATTGACACTTGGATTTGAAGTCGAGCCTTAATTTCCAAATACAAGACAATCACTTTCTTTTGGAACTAATAATTTTCTTTGAGTAAAGAAGGATCACAAAATCCCCACTAATAAACTGGGGCAGAATTTTTGAAGAAACCTCAAAAACTTTATGGAAATATCTTACAAAGTCAGTATATATCTTATACTCTAAACTGGGGAAGAAATTTTTGGGAAATTCCCAAAAATTTCATCACAATGGAGTGCGATTCGAAAGGAAAAACAAGCACATGTATGACCATCTATCACTTTTTGAATTTAATATTTTTCTCTGGATGTAGGAATAAAATATATATGAGCGTATTAATATATTTGATACAAGGAGCTACTATTTATGTCATAATAACCTCAAATTATTTTTGAAGAGGTTATTATAAACTTTGTTCAATGACTGACTGAATATATATTTAGGCTCTTCAACCATACAATAGGATATTTAGGACGCTGGCCTTACAATATGACATTTAGGCTCGTCGTCCTTATAATATGATATTTAGGATCTTTCTCCTTACAGTAGGATGTGCAGGCTCGTCTGCCTTAAAATAAGACAATTAGGCTTTTCCACCTTAGATTAGGATGCATAGTCTCTTCCGCCTTACAATACGATATTTAGGCTCATCTACAATATAATACGACATTTAGGCTCTTCGGTCTTACAGTAGGGACCTTCTGCCTTACAACAGGATGCTTAGGTCTGTCCACCTTACAATAAGACATTTTTCTTATACTATTCTATCTATATTATGAGATTTATTGGAGGTTGACTTTAACCTTCGGATATGGGTTGCAATTCTTCAACAAGTTGAGCCAAGTCGATGAGGGCATCTTAAAGCAGATATGTTTCTTATCACCTCTTGTCATTTTTTAAGAACTCATATTTTATCATTATTGGTCATACATTGTTTATTTATAAGCTAACATTTTAGCTAGTCATACTAGCATTTAAAGATGTGATAAATCACCCCCTCGTCTACGATTATCGTGCTTATATCTATCGCAACAAAGGCCCTATCAATACTTTGCTAGTCATATTGCTCTTTTTTATCCGAACCTTGATCAAAGGCTGAGAACCTCACTCTTTCATGTTGTTATCACTTCTCTGTCATGCTCTTATCGCTTCTCAATCTCTCTTCTCGCTACTCAAATCTTATTCATTCAAGACGATATCACACCATTTTGAATATCTTACCGCTCTTTCAATTTTCAAGAGTTTCCTTTGTTCTTGAATCTAGTAATACATACAGTGATAGGCTACGGGTAATTTTCCCTATAAAGATGATGACATCGACTTGATATACCGTGGTTTCACGGTATTTTTAATGCTTTTTCCTTAAGTTTAGTGTTTCCAAAAGCCTTTTTGTACTAATTTTTATGTAACTTTCTCTTTATTTGCAGGAAATCTGCCTAAAAGATGAATGCGGAGGTTTTTGAGCATGAAATATAGAAAATTACTAACTACGGAGCTTGTAACGATTCATCATGCTCGTGAATGTTCGTAGGTGGCATCGTAGTGCAGCTGCTGAAGGAAGATAGGGAATTCTTACCATGTTTGGGGTTATGGAGTGCGTGACGGACCGTTGTAGCCATGACAGTCCGTTCTACTGGTTCGTCATGAAGATCAGAGAAGTAGTCCCAGTACCCAAATTCCAAGAGTTCAAGTGTTTTGGAACGGAGACCCTCAAAGGACCGTTGTGCCTGTGACGATCCGTCATACCTCCTTTCGAGGGTAATGAAGAGAGCAACAGAAGAAATTTCACAAGTATGAGATGACAGAATCCATGACGGCCCGTCGTGACCACGACGATTCGTCGCAAGGTCCGTCGACCCAGCCGCGTTTTGACAGATTTCCATCAAATAAAGTCCTTATATAATTAGGTTTTTATTTTTTATAAAAAGTTCGAAAATCCTCGTTTTGGTGTTAGACTCTTGATTATTTTTAAACTCTTGAATATTTTAAACTTTTGGTTACTTGAGCTTCTTTTGTGGATTAGACTTTGTTATTATTATTACACTTTTGGAGGATCTTTATTCTTCAATTAATTGCAGTAATTTATTTATGGTTATTTTTGTTGATTAATCAAGTGAACTTTTGGATTTTATTCTTTCTCATTGAAGTATGTGCATGAATTCTTATATTATATATTTGAATATTGTTATTATGACTATGGGTAACTAAACTCCATAACTAGGGTTGTGGGAACCATAGGCGAATAATGAGGTAAAACCTAACTAAAATTACAATTCTAGAAATAGTTTCTTGCATGTATTTATAATTCTTTCGCTTAGAATTCTTTTTAAGGGATGGCCAACGTTAGAACTCGCCTTAATGCTACTTGCCAGACCAAGGAAGTAGATAATAGGAAAAGAATTATCAACATACATTTAGTGTATACTATCTAATAGGCTAGTAGTGATTGGTACGAGGTAATAACTTAGTCAAATATCGAATACAATGCTTAATATGAGGTAAAGGTAAGGGTTAAAATAGCAACACACGTAGCCGGACCTAGGTGCGGATTGAAAATTTCTAGATGCCGGACCAAGAATTTAGAAATACATAACTTATCACTTTGCATGCAAGATACTAGGAAAGAATTTTTATAGTTAGAATTATCAAGTTACGAACTTGTGGGGAACACGTAAACCCTAGTTACTTTTATTAGTTGATAAAACTTCAACATTTGAAGTTGTTAGTTGTCTCTTTTAATTTTGCTAATTATATTAATTTATTTATAAATAAAAAATCCCCCTTTTAATCATTTTTGCTTTCCAAGGAAGTAATTGACTGAACAATAGTAATAATAGATTGAAGTTAAGCCTAAACTCTTTTCCTCGTGGGAACGATCCCAACCTCATTAGTTGGGTTATTTACTTAACACGACCACTTTACTTCTTATTTGAGAAGAAGTTTGAGTGTATCAAGTTTTGGCGCCGCTGCCGGGGAAAGTAGCTTTTAGATTAACTTAAACATATTATTATAGATTAGTCAATATTTTCTTGATTTTACCTTGTTTTATTGTTTTTTATTCTTGCAGAACAATCCTCCTTGTATGCCAAATACACAGAGAGGAAGAGAACCCTTTTTTCCCTATGATCATGAATTAGAGCGTATACTACGCAACATGAATCGAAACTTGGGAATTAATGATGATGATCCAAACCAAAACATCCCAGCTCTGGTTGATGTTCATAATTAGTTGTTACCCGATGTTCCTAGTGAACACCAACAGAGGGGACAAAATCCCACTCCACCGCCCCAAGAATACTATAGAGGCTATGACAATATAGCAGACATCAATGGGCCACTTGTCTTGCCCCCTCTACCACCAGGCCACATCTGTGTGGTAACTAGTAGCCTGATGCAAATGCTCACTGCCAGAGTTTTATTTTCAGGGATCCCTTTTGAGGATCAACATGCCCATATAGCTAAGGTTAGAGCAGTTTGTAAAAGCTGTGTAGGGAGGCTTGACTTGGACTTAGATAAATTAGGGCTAAGAGTGTTCCTCTCTCACTGACGGGAAAGGCTGCTATATGGTTCACTGAGCTCCCTTTCAACTTAATTTTCACTTGGAACCAACTAAGGGACGTTTTCTTAGCATGCTACTACCCGGTCTCCTAGAAACTCAACCACAGAGACAGAGTGAACAACTTTGTGGCACTACCAGGAGAGTTAGTTAGTAGTTCTTGGGATAGATTCGCCTCGTTTTTGAGAAGCTTCCCAAATCATCATATAGATGATGAGTCACTAAAGGAATACTTATATCAGGGACAAGATGATAATAATAAAGCTTTGTTGGACACTATAGTCGGTGGATCTTATGGGGAGTGTCCGTATGCTGAGATGGGTGAAAATTTAGATACCGAGAGAAATACTTTCGCAATGCAGTCCACTCACAACCCAGCCATAGATGAGATTCGTGAAGAAATGGCTCAGATGAGAACTGAGCTTGGGTTGGTACTAAAACATATCATTGTGGTGCAGAAAAGATAAATGCAGTTAATTACTTGTCTAAACCATAACCACCTAATGATGAATGTTATTATGCGGAGGATTCCAATGCAGTAAATGAGAAGATGGGAGGTTTCCGACCGAGTGCCCAAGGCTCAAATAAGGATAATTGGCGCTAAGGTCAAAGGAACCAAGGTAGGATCTATGGTAACTATAACCGTGAGGGTCATTATATCCGACATGGAAACTACAACCGCGACAACAACTTCAATAGATGTAACTACGGTAATAGAAATGATAGGAATGCACCCTATGTCCCTCTTTTAAATTGTGAAGTTACTCCTACGGATGGTGGAGATAGGATGGCGCGAGTTGAGGGTATGTTGCACAAAATGATGATGAGGTTCGATGCTAATGATGAGCACATTAAAGAGTTAAGGAGTGATTTAGCGGGTATTGTGCAAAAAGTTGATACATGTGCAATATCGATTAAAGAGATCGAGTTGCAAATGGCCCAATTATCTGCGACTCTGAACACACGGCAACTGGGCACTCTTCCTTGCAACACTGTCCAAAATTAAAAAAATGATGCACACTGTATGGCAATCACTACTCGGAGTGGTAAGCAAACCATTGACCCGCCTATGTCGTCTAATGAGGAAAAGGTGATAAAGGATAATGATAAGGTGGTAGAGGATAGTGCTGAAGCAGAAGATAGCACTGGAAAAGATGCAGAAGTCCCCATAAATGTAATTTTCATGCCTAGAACACCACCCCTCTTTCCTCAGAGATTAGTGAAAAAGACCGAGGATGTTATATATCGGCGTTTTATAACAATGTTGAAGCAGCTTTCTATCAATGTCCCATTGGTAAAATCTCTAGAACAAATGCCCGGTTATGCGAAGTTTATGAAAGATCTGGTTACAAAAAAAGATTGGTCACTTTCAAGGATGATAATAGAATACAGCATTGTAGTGCTATTGCTACAAGATCTCTTGTACAGAAGAAAGAATATCCGGGTGCGTTCACTATTCCTTGTACAGTCGGGTCATTACATTTTCTGAAAGCATTGTGTGATCTGGGGGCAAGCATAAATCTCATGACCCTCTCAATTTACAAGAACTTGGGTTTGGGTGACCCAAAGCCAACTGCGATGCGGCTACTGATGGCTGATCGAACAGTGAAAAGGCCTATAAGGATACTCCACGATATGCTAGTAAAAGTGGAGTCGATCATATTTCCGGCATATTTTGTGTTTCTTGATTGTGAAGTCGATTTTGAAGTGCCTATTATTCTTGGGAGGCCATTCCTTGCTACGGGTAGAGCCTTTGTTGATACGGAAAAATGGCAGATGAAATTTTTGTTGAACAATGAAGAAGCGACCTTCAACATTTGTAGGTCCATGAGGCAAAATGGTAAGCTCCAATCGGTATCTCTTGTATCCTAAAAAAAAAGATTAAGAAGAATAATGACCTAAAAAGTGAAAAATGAGAGTTTATGGTTGGGGATTTGGTGTTTTTAGATAGTTCTAGGTTGCGTTGGCTTCCGGGCAAGTTCAAGTCCAACCGGACTGGCCCTTGTTTGATTACCCAAGCATTCCCTCATGGAGCAGTTGAGTTAGAAACCAAGGAGGGAGTGCGGTTTAAGATGAATGGAGAACGAATAAAACTCTATTTTGGGCATACTGCATCGGTGAATGAAGTCATAGAGGCATACCATCTTGATGAAGGATGAGTAATCAAGTGTCCTCATTCGTGCCACGACGTTAAATCAGGCTCTTGTTGGGAGGCAACCCAATACTTATATTTTTATCTTTTTAGTAATGGTAGCATTTTCTACTAATGGGTTTTAATTTTGCAGGCACATCACTAGGAAATTCTGCAGAAAATCACTCTGCAGCAGTCACCGACGGATACATTGACGGTCCGTCACGGTTGTGACGGACCGTCGCATGAATCTGTCATGCACGTACGTCTTTTTGCTATTTTCAAAATAGGGCCCACGCGACAAAACCAATGACACACCGTCATAGTAGCGACGGACCGTCGTCGGGGACTCATCGTGTCATTAATGAAGCGTACCCGACCCGACCCGACTGCGGCTTACCGTCATTAGGGACTCGTCACGTCATTAATGAAGTGTACCCGACTCGACCTGGCTGGGTTTTTTAAAAAATTCTTAACATTTAAAAAAAACCCTTTATTTCACCCCACTCCTTCCCTCATCCTCCTATTTCCCTCCCTTTTCAACTACCAAAGATCATAACCCACCTCTCTTACAACCGATCATTTCCCCAAATTCCTAAAATTCACTATCTACTAGTCGGAGTCTGCCGATGTGGTTCTCGAATTGATCACCAAGTACCTTCCCCACTTGTTTTTCTACCCATTTACATTGCATTTTCGTTATTAATTAGTATTAGCCTAGTTCTTCTTGATGGGTTCATTCTTTAATAAAATTATGTCTGACCTAGGTTGAGAATCCTCAAAATTGCCTTGTTAAAACTTTAGAAATAGGTGCTTTAGCATTGCTAGTTTACTAGGTAGTTGGGTTAGTTAAATGTAAGTTAAAACACTAACAATTTCATTTGGGCCATAGGGGATGAATGGGGAATCCCCATTTCTGTCACTGAATTAAAGAACGAGACCACGATGATGGACCGTTGTACCCACGACGGACCGTCGTTGGGTCCGTCCCAACATCCCTAACACCCCACTGTCGAATTTTCTCCAAGTCCACCAACGGACAAATGTGATATTCGTTCCCACGACGGTCCGTCCTTCACAACCGTTCTGGTTGTCAGAGACCCTGTTCCTAAGGGTCTCTAACTTTTTCTAAGTGTCCTCTAATGGACACATGTGACGGACCGTCATTCCCACAGCGTTCTGTCCTAAACATACCGTCATGACAGTCAGAAACCCTATTCCTAAGGGTCTCTCACTTTTTCTAAGTGTCCTTCAATGGACATCTACAACGGAGAGTCATACCCTCGACGGTCCGTCCTACATAACCGCTATGACGGTTAGGGACCCCTCTCCTAAGGGTCTCCATACTTTTTCTATGTGTCCTCTGACAGACAGTCATACCAACAACAGTTCGTCCTGCTTATCCGTCATACTTGTCAGAAACTTTCCTTTAGGGGTCTCCACATAAACATAGTTCAAGTAAGACATGACGGACCCCATGACAGTCCGTCGTAATCACAACGAGCCGTCACCTGGTCCGTCAGGTTTCACTGTTACTATAGAAATGTCATCACATCTCAACTCTTTTATTTATTTAGTGTGGTTTTGCTTGTCTTGTTTGCTCCTTCTAGTACTAATATTGATTCTTTATAGGTACTATCTATTATAACACCAAAACAAGATTGAGTCTACGCACGTGGGCGATCGAAATTTGCCGCCTCGTCTGCCCGCCTATTCATTGGCTCAGATGATGAGCGTGACCCCGAGTACGTGCCCCCAGGCACTTCAACCCCACCCCGAGCTGCACGTGCTGCCTAAGCTTAAACTAGACCTTTTTTCACCCCAACTGATCTTTTCTGAGAATAAAGTGTTGGCCCTGGTCCCTCCTTGGACATGTGCACCTCAGCTTATGCAAAAAGCATAAGTTGAGGGTGGCTATTGCAGTAAACAACCCCTTTTTATAGCCTTGACCCAACTTTGGGTATTGCGTACTTTGAATCATGGCAAAGCCATGAGTTGAGGGTGGCTATTATGAGGAATGCTCTGGAAAGTGGGGCTGAAAGAACAAAGAGAGAGAAAGAACAAAAGTAAAGTGACTCAAGAATCAGTTGAAGGTGAAAAAAAATACAAGAAATACAAGCAATAAAAGAATAGTCACTTACACAAATGAAGAAAGAAGGGAAAATAGCAAGGTGAAAGAATATGAGAAATTGGGCGAAATAAAATGATAAAAAAAAATTGTATGTTTAGTCGATATGTCAAGGATTAAAAAAACAGTCACTAAAGTATACCTAAATATACCTACCTGACCCTGAGCCTATGTTACAAGCTAAGAAAGTCCTATTGTGATCCAAAGAGTTGTATAGCGATTTTAAAGCAGTGAAAATGAGGGAAAGCTTATGGCAATATGTATGAATAAGTGTGAATTTGTTCTGAGAGTGAGTGTTGAAAAGTAATCCCTATACTCAAACGGAAATCATTGTGTGAAAAATGAGAATTTTGTTTTGAAGTGAGGACACTAGTTGCAATACCGGAAATATTTGCACCTCGATGAGAAATTTAAGAGGGTAGATGTTATTGCATGGTGAGTATGTGTCATGGTCTGATTCCACATAATTCAAACCTAATAGTGATAGCATGCATAAATATGATGAGATTGATCGGGATTAATAGCCAAATGATTGCGAAGGATAAAACATGGATACTATTGTACAAAGATTTTATGTTGAGTCATTGTGCGTCGCTTGAGGACAAACAACAAATTTACGTTTCGGGTGTTGATATACCATGGTTTCACTGTATTTTTAATACTTTTTCCTTATGTTTAGTGTGTCAAAAAGCCTTTTTGTACTAATTTTTATGTAAGTTTCTCTTTATTTGCAGCAAATCTGTCAAAAAGATGAATGCGGAGGTTTTTGAGCAAGAAATACAGAAAAGTACCACCTACGGAGCTTGTGACGGTTTGTCGTGCTCGTGACAGTCTTTAGGTGGCATCATAGTGCAGCTGCTGAAGGAAGATGGGGAATTCTGACCAAGTGTGGGGTTACAGAGTTTGTGACGGACCATCGTAGCCATGACGGTCCACCCTGCTAGTTCGTCATGAAGATCAGAGAAGTAGTCCTAGTACCCAAATTCCAAGACTTCAAGTGTTTTGGAATGGAGACCCTCGACGGACCATTGTGCATGTGACGATCCATCATACCTGCTATCGAGGGTAATGAAGAGAGCAGAAGAAGAAATTGCACAAGTATGAGATGACGGAATCCATGACGGCCCGTCGTGACCACGACGATCCGTAGCGAGGTCCGTCGACCCGGCCGCGTTTTGACAGATTTCTAGCAAATAGAGTCCTTATATAATTAGGTTTTTATTTTTTATAAATAGTTCGAAAAACCTCATTTTTGGGGTTAGACTCTTGATTATTTTTAGACTCATGTATATTTTTAGACTTTTGGTTATTTGAGCTTCTTTTGTGTATTAGACATGGTGATTATTATTACACTTTTAAAGAATCTTTAGTATTCAATTAATTGCAATAATTGATTGTTGGTGATTTTTGTTGATTAATCAAGTGAAGTTTTGGATTTTATTTTTTCTCATTGAAGTAAGTGCATGAATTCTTATATTATATATTTGAATATTATTATTATGACTATGGGTAACTAAACTCCATAACTAGGGTTGTGGGAACCATAGGCGAATAATGAGGTACTAACTAAAATAACAATTCTAGAATAGTGTCTTGCATGTATTGATAATTCTTTCGCTTAGAAGTCTTTTTTAACGGATAGCCAGCGTTAGAACTCGCCTTAATGCTACTTGCTGGACCAAGGAGGTAGATAATAGGAAATGAATTATCAACATAGGTTTAGTGTATACATTCTAATAGGCTAGTATTGATTGGTACGAGGTAATAACTTAGTCAAATATCGAATATGATGCTTAATATAAGGTAAAGATAAGGGTTAGTATAGCAACACACATAGCCAGACCAAGGTGCAGAGTGAAATTTTCTAGTTGCCGGACCAAGGATTTAGAAATATATAACTTATCACTTTGCATGCAAGATACTAGGAAAGAATTATTATAGTTAGTATTATCAAGTTATGAGCCTGTGGGGAACACGTAAACCCTAGTTACTTTGATTAATTGATTAAACTCCAGCATTTGAAGCTGTTAGTTGTCTCCTTTAATTTCGCTAGTTATTTTCATTAATTTAGAAAAAGAAAACCCCCTTTTTTATCACTTTTGCTTTCCAAGGAAGTGATTGACTAAACAATAGTAATAATAGATTGAAGTTAATTCTAAACTATTTTCCTCGTGGGAACGATCCCAACCTCATTAGTTGGGCTATTTACTTGACACGACCGCTTTACTTCTTATTTGACAAGTAAGTTTGATCGTATCACGGCTCAGGTTTGAAAGACAAACCTTGGTTTTATCTATCCCTATTCGGTAGACTATCGGAAAAAATGAAAGAAAAGTTGAGTGCTGATCCAAAAAGTCTTTCTTAGAGTATCCCTTCCCTTTATCCATTTATTTGTTTGTTTAAATTATGTTTAGTTGGGGTAGTTTAAAACAAAAAATATAAAATTGTTTGCTGATAAATTTGTCTCTTTTCTATCCTCTCGCTTATATATTTATTAATTCCTTTGTATATATTTTATTGTTATCACTTAGACTCGCATGTTTAAATATTAATTAAAATAACAACATGAGCTACTTTTTCGACTTGTTTATCATATAGTCTCGTATGTTATAATGAATAAAAATGAGCTTATTGTTTATTTATTGCTATCACCTATCCTTGTGTGTTTAAAATAATTAAAATAATAAACTAGTCTTAATTGTTTTATATTTGTTATCACTTAGCGAGCAAGCTAATTAATTAAATAATAAATGAAGTGACCTTATTTTCTACTTATAACCTCCACAAAAAAATGCATGAGATACAGACGGGACCCACATTTGTGGACCTCGAGGGATGCCTAAAACCATTCTCTCGAGATAATTTGAACCCTTACCCTGATCTTTGGCTCGTCGACCTTAGCAAGATTTAGTTCGGTTAGATAGGCTCCCTAACGCGCCTTAATTTGTTAGGTGGCGACTCCTTAAACTCCAAAATCCCAAAAGAGTAATTAGGTCATGTACAAAACCCGCTTTCGCGAGAAAATGGGGTTAAACAGTCTCTTACAAGTACAAGAATTTTGCAGCACGCAAGGTAGGTTTGGTCGTCGATGGACCAACGGCCCGTCGGTTGAGGTCTCGTCGATGGGCCTGCAACGTTCCTGTTTATTTTTAAGTTGGTTTCATGTAATTAGTTAGGGAGTTAGGTGATTAATTGGAGGTTTAAGGGAATCTAGTTAAGTTAATTAAGCCCCAATTTAAAGAATCCCAACTCTCATTAGTCTAAACATGCAACAACCCTAAAAATAAATATTATATGTAATGTTTAGTGTGTCTAGAATGCCTACGATTAGACCGGGTTCATACCGATTGATGCGCGTAGAACCAGACCTTTGAACCCTTGCGACAGCCAATATAACTTATTTGGGGAGTTAGTTGACCAAGGAAAGGTTGGGTCCAGCCATGTAGGGCTCCCAAATATGAATATTTAGCCGGCTGATCCTTTACCAAACATAAAAAGGAAAAAACTTTTAATTTGGAGGGTCTAGGAGTAAAATGGTCTTTTTTCGGGCTAAGGGTAGTATCGTAATTACCCTAAATATGCAATTAATTATTTGAGTAATATGGTGGAGGCGAATTTTGGGTAGAAAGGGACGAAATTTCCCATTGAGCAAAATCTTGCTCCACACGGGTTCAAACCTAGGTGGGAGCAATGATTTAACTTTATTATTTATATTGGAGAATTAATTTAACTAATTCGTATTTAAATTCTTATTTATCAAAAAGGAAAATCAGATTATTACTAATCATAATTAATTGATGGGGCGGTTTGGGTCGGGTCGACCCGAAGGGACCCGTTTTTGTGATGGGGACGTCACTGGTTCTATCCTTGATGGAAGCAACGCCCAAGTGAATTAAAATGGGTTTTAAAATCTGAATTTTTGTAAGGTCAATAATCACCTTTCACGTGTGATTTAAATAAATCAGATTTTTACAATTTAACAAAACCTTATTTTGACTAAGTCCAAAACTACAATTCTAATCCTAAGAAACCACTTACTTCTCACGTTTATCCTCTCTTTTTTACGATCAACTCTCTCACTTTTGCATTATCTCTTCTAAAGAAATACAAGAACAGAGAACGCAGCAAAAAGTTCTTAGTACTTGAAGAATTTACACGTCAAAAACATAGACAAAAAGCTAACCAAAAACATACAGCAAAAAGAAGGGTTTTCCGTCGAGTTTTGTGTTGAATTTTTGGATTTGGATGTATATTTGGAGAGGGTTTTGGACAGCAGGTCGTCTGTTTAACAACACTGAAGTCAGGTATGGGTTTCTCTCCTGGACTCCATTCTCCAAAAGAATTTCCTTTCCACGAATTCAACTAATTTTGAAACTAGGATTGTTTCAGTTCTTGTTGAACTCCTTGTCCCTAGTATCCTTCTTATTTCAATATGAAATAGGTTAGAGATCATGTCGTTGGTATATTTGCTGGTACTTTAAGTATGAAGTGTCCTTTTCGTGATAATGTGTTCATGATTATGTGTTTGGAATTATAAGCATGTTAATTTATGTCAACCGAAAGTATGTGAAAAGTGATGTTTGTGCATATGTTAGTGTAAATCATGATATGCAAAAGTAATGTAATGTTGCTGGATTTAATGGTAATTCTTTACTGAATATAACCATGAAAAAAATATACTTAAAGATGCACCAAATGATTCATGAAACTTCCTAATATCTAATGAACAAATGATGATAACAAGGAGCTGAAAATAGTGAACAAATTTCAAACATTTGGTAGGTTGGGTTCGGCCACTCAAAGTGGTATAAAATGCTATAAAAATGAATGTAAAATAAGTGAAATCACAAAGGAGTGAACCTAAGACATCATTACATGAAAGCTACAAAAGTATCAATAAAATATTAAGACAAAAATGGATTGGAACAGTCCAAATTTCCAACTTGCTGGAAATGGTAGTCTCGTCCAACTTTTTTAAAAAAATGTACTTCGTTTAAAATTACTTTTTAAAATGTGAGGTAATTGGATATTGAATACATGACCTCACCAAATGAAAATTTCACAAAAATTTTGTAAGAAAAATGAAAGGAAAAATATATGAGTTTAGTGGGATTGAACCCACAACCTCTTGAATGGATGAGAGAGTTAGGAGAAAAATAAAGGAGAAAATAAATGTGGAGAGTGGGGATTGAAACCACAACCTCTTGGATATGTGACAAAATTAAAAGATAAATTAAAAGAAAAATAATGAGCTTGTGGGGGATTGAACCTACAACCTCCTTGACTTAAATAAAAAATGAGAGCAGAAACAAAAAGGAAATATTATGGGGTTAATGGGATCGAACTAGGGTCCCCCAAATCTGAAAAATGCAAATATCAAAATTAAAATAAGATTAAGTGTTGTCCAAGGGATTCAAAATCAGGTTCCCTTTCCCAATTCTGCATTGACATATAAGTCATATGCAAACAAATATTTAATGAAACTGCCTTTCATAATCAAAATTAATATCTTGGCATATGTACAAGATGCATAAGTCTTGTACCACATTATCTGGGGTAAACATGAATCACTTAGACAAACTATGAATGAAACCTCATGGATTGTATGTGTGGACTCATAGTGATCCTAAAATGTATGTGATAAAATGATGTAACCCTAGAAGTGTTAAGTAAGAGTATGAAACACACTAAATGGCCAAGTGCATTTGCATACGATGAATTGAACATTCACATGAAGGGGTGAGTAATTATGATAAGCAAATGTGTTAAGGTTATTGAATAAGGTGACAATATGATAAGATTCTAATGTGAAAGATGAGAGCAGTATCAAATTAGCCTAGGTAAATGTTACCAACACGTACTAACCTATGAGAGTGTAAAGTTAATGAAGAGACCAGTCTCTATGAAAACTCTAATAAATGTATTGAAGTTAATGCATACTTAATACTAATGATGTGATAATAAATCATATAATGAGCTATGATGTCCTCATGCTAGAATCCAACTTCCATGAAGTATGAGTTGAATGTAATCGAACTTTATATTGAGCACCGATGGGCTAGCTATGAGCGGTGATGCCTTCCTTTGGGAAGGGCGGAGGTTCACGTAACTCTTATGAGATAAGACTGCCCGGCATGCTGGGTATGGGTCTCCTTATATCTCCTAATCTTTGAACCTATACTGTCAATATAGAGATCTAGCAGGATTTGACTCCCTATATAGCTAGAATGTTTGGGTCACTTTAGATGGTGATTCCACCTCTTTTCGGTGTGGGGCACACACTGGATTTCATGATTCTCACATGATATATGTCTGTTAATGTTAAAGTTACCAAAGAAAGAATGAGGCCAGCCTCAAATGATGCACATAATGAAATGAAGGATGCCTAAGGTGTTAGGATAGGATAATTAGGAGGTAAGCTAGACTTAAATAATGACACTAGGTTATTCTTGGTCATTGCACAACAAACCCCATGACAGTCTTAAACTTCATCCTAGGTATGACTGGTGACTACACTAGTATATGAACAAATGAAAATGAAGTACGTATGAACGAACGATGCAGGATCTTTGTTTGCTGAAAAAGGCTCCTTAGTTGAGGTCCCATATGTTGATCCTTCATTTTTGGAAGTCCTAATGTCAAGTCCATGATTCCAAGGTCTCACGGCATGTTAAAGAATGATATGAACTACGTAATATGATATGTTCAATGTGTTATGTGCTGCTTGCAAAATGACAAGTATGATGATGCATGTTACTCTCATTGCATGACTTTCATAATCCAAATTTTTCAAGTCCACTGACTATCCTAATCAAAATTTGGCAAGTCCACTGACTAGAATTTCAATAAATCATGTTGTTAAGAAAGAGATATTCTTAATCATGCATGTCCTTATTGTGTGCTTGCAAATACCCATACTTTGTACAAGTGTGTACTAATCCCATACAACTCAAAATTTTTATGTGTAGGCACAGGCGGACGTTAGAGCTTATAGGTCGACACTGAAGCTATCCGGATGTGGATCATTCATCAAGATTTGGTAGGACATCATACTTTTGAGGACTCTTTCCCATTATATTCTAGCTTAGATATAGGTTTGAGTTAGTGGAGTATGTTCCACTAGCTTTTCTTTCTCATCTTATTAATACATTGTATTGGTGCCATTTTGGTAAGTATACACTTAATGTAGTATGAAACTACTTCTTTCATTTGATTATGCTAATATTAGATGGTTGATTGTGAACGTTTATGAGTTTAAGTAGAATGTCATATGAATTTTAAGTAACCAAAGGTTCAAATTTTTCGCTTAAATTAACCTAGATGAAGTAATGATGACGTATGTAGGCTTGTATGGGACCTTTGAGGGGTCAACAACGTCGGTCTCTTCTTAGGTCTAGACTCCGGTCGTGAGAAAGATGCTATTAGAGCATTAGGTTAAATTCGAAGAATAATAAGTTCATATCAACCACATTGAGTAGTTTCTAAGTCATGGTAGTTAAATGCACCACTATCTCGAATTAGAGATTGCATGATGCGTAAGAAAAATTACCTTCTTATGATCTTGTCATGGCTTCTCTAATGTATGATTTCTTGGTGTTAAGATCATATCTAACATCAACTCTTGAGATACAGAAAGATGAATATGAGGAGAAACGCAGGCGGAGAGATTGGAGGAGCAGCTATTTGGGTAAACCAAGTTCCTCCCCAAGCCTCAGCTTCTAAAATGGAGATGCTTGTTCACCTAGATGGGTTGACAGATGGAGAAGTAAGGACAGACCTGGTACAGATGTCCAAAGCCATCACATTACAAGATCAGGCTATGACAGCCTAGGTAGAGCAACAAGGTATTCCCAAGAAGAACCCGCCTTCCAGTGCCATGGATAGTAGGTTAAGGGACTTCACGAGGATGAATCCTCCCGTTTACACTAGATTTGAGATTGTTGAGGATCTCGAGGAGGGGGTAGGGCATCTATGTTTCATGATAGCAAGGACCTTTCAAGGCTTATGTTACATGTCCAACAAATGGAAAAAAGTTGGAAGACGTAGCACGATAGGGCAGGGAACAGGTCTAGGCAAGCTGAGAAGAATTTTTCAAGGAAGAGAGGTACTGAAATCAGGGATAAGCCTAGGTTTAAGAAGGTTCTCTCCCACCAAGGGGAGTCAAGTTCATCCAAGGGTCTAGTTTCTTCTAGAGATTGATCTTCATTCACGGTACCATCATCTTAGGGTTAGGGATGGAGATATCCCAAATACAGTCTTTCGTACCCCTTATGGTCACTTTGAGCTCCTTGTTATGTCATTTGGTCTCACGAATGCACCTGCTGCATTTATGGATCTCATAAATAGAGTTTTCCATGAATACCTTGACTCTTTCTTCATAGTATTCATTGATGACATTCTCATCTACTCTAATACCAATGAAGTGCATGAACAACTTTGAGACTAACCTTGCAGGTACTTAGACAACATCAGATGTATGCCAAATTCATCAAGTTTGAATTTTGGCATAGATCAGTGACCTTTCTAGGTTATTTTGTTTCCGATAAAGGTGTGGCGGTAGATCCTAGGAAGACTGAGGCTGTTAAGAACTTGCCAAAACCTCTTACTCCCTCATATATTTGTAGATTCATAGGATTGGCTAATTATTATCGTAAGTTCATGAAGGGTTTTTCTTCTCTTGTTTCCCTACTCACAGCATTGACGAAGAAGAAAGTCAAGTTTGAATGGGTGGAGACTTGTGAGAAGAGTTTCCAGTAGCTCAAGGACAGACTCAATTCAGCCATGATTCTTACTTTGCCTAAATGTGTTGAGAATTACACTATTTATTGTGAGGGATCTAGGGTTGGTTTGGGTTGTGTTGTTATGCAGGGTGGTAAGGTGATAGCTTATGCGTCCAGACAGCTCGAGGTTCATGAGAAGAATTATCCCACTCATGACTTGGAGTTGGCAACTGTGGTATTTACATTGAAGCTCTAGAGACACTACTTGCATGCAGTGCATGTGGATGTGTTCACAGACCACAAGAGTCTCCAGTACGTTTTGACACAGAGGAAGTTGTATCTATGTCAGCGGAGATGGTTGGAGATGTTGAAGGACTATGATATGAATGTCCACTACCATCCAGGTAAGGTTAATGTTCTAGCTGATTCTTTAAGCAGGATGAGCATGAGAAGTACACCCCACATTGAGGATAATAAGAAAGAGTTGGTGAAAGATGTACATAGACTGTCTAGATTGGGTGTGCGGTTGGATAACTCTACTAGTTGGGTGTTTCATCTCATCCTAGTTTTAAATCATCCTTGGTAGTTGAAGTCAAGTAGGTTCAGCATCTTTATATTGTGTTCATGGAGCTGAAGGACTCAATGTTTTACTTTTGAAGGTGACGGCATACTTAGGTATTAGGACAGACTGTGTGTACTAGATGTGGATAACTTACGGACCAGGATTGTTGCAGAGGCCCATGGACAGGATGACTAAGTCTGCCCACTTTATCCCTGTGAAGTCTACTTACAAAGCCGAGGATTATGCGAGACTCTACATTGATGAGATTGTTATATGTCTTGGGATACCTTTGTCTATCATTTCAGATAGAGGATCTTAGTTTACTTCACATTTCTGGAGATCCTTCCAGAAGAGCTTAGGAATGCAGGTAAAGCTTAATACTGCCTCTCATCCTCAGACTGATGGGCAGGCAGAGCGCACCATTCATACATTGGAGTACATGTTGAGGGCGTGTGTGATTGGCTTCAGGGGAAGTTGGGATGACCATCTCTCTATGATAGAGTTCTCGTATAATAATAGTTATCACTCAAGCATTAAGATGGCACCGTTCGAGGCACTATATGGTAGGAGGTGTAGGTCTCCATTTGGGTGGTTCGAGGTTGGAGAGTCATCCAATTTGGATCCTGAAATCATTCATGAGGCCTTAGAGAAGGTCATGATTATTAAGAATAAATTGGCTACTGCTTACAGTCGGCAGAACTCATATGCAGATAACTGGAAATGGCCCATAAAGTTTGGTGTTGGTGACCAGGTCTATTTGAAGATGTCACCTATGAAGGGGGTGATGAGGTTTGGCAGGAAGGGGAAGTTAAGTCCGAAGTATGTTGGTACATATAAGATCCTAATCCTAAGGAACCACTCACTTGCCATGTTTATCCTCTCTCTTTCACAATCAACTCTCTCACTTTTGCGTTCTATCTTCTAACGAAATACAAGAACAGAAAACACAACGAAAAGTTCTTCATACTTGAAGAATTTATACATCAAAAACATAGACAAAAAGATAACCAAAAACTTAAAGCAAAAAGAAGGGTTTTTCGTCGAGTTTTGTGTTGACGTTTTGGGATTTAGACGTGAATTTTGAGAGGGTTTTGGACAGAAGGTCATGTGTTGAACAACACTAAAGTCAGGTATGGGTTTCTCTCATGGAATCCTTTCTCCAGGAGAATTTCCTTTCCAAGAATTCAATAAATATTGAAACTAGGGTTTTTTTAGTTCTTGTCGAACTCCTTGTCCCTAGTATCCTTCTAATTTCAATCTGAATTAGGTTAGAGATCATGTTCTTGGTATGTTTTCTGGTAGTTTAAATATGAAGTGTGATTTTCGTGATATTGTGTTCATTATTATCTGTTTGGAATAGTAAGCATGTTCATTTATGCCAACCAAAAGTATGTGAAAAGTGATGTTTATGCAAATATTTTTGTAAATCATGATGTGCCAAAGTGGTGTAATGTTGCTGGATTTAATGGTAATTCTTGGCTGAATATAACATGAAAAAATACTTATACATGCACGAAATGATTCATGAAACGTCCTAAGATCTAATGAACAAATGATGATAACAAGGAGCTGAAATAGTGAAAAAATTTCCAGCATTTGGTAGGTTTGGTTCAGCCAATCAAAGTGGTATAAAATGCAATGAAAAATGAATGTAAAATAAGTGAAATCACTAAGAATTGAACCCAAGACATCATTACATGAAATCTACAAAAATATCCACATATTATTAAGACAAAAATGAATTGGAGGAGACAAATTTCTAGCTTGCTGGAAATTGTAGTCTCGGCCAACTTTTAAAACAAATATCTTCGTTTAAATATTTTTTAAAAAAAATTAAGGTCATTGGGGATTGAACACATGATGTAACCAAATAAAAATTTCATACAAAATTTGAGCAAAATGCAAGGAAACATAGATGTGGTGAGTGGGAATTGAACCTACAATATCTTAAATGGATGAGAGAGTTAGGAGAAAAGCAAAAGGACAAAATAAATGTGGAGAGTGGGGAATGAACCCACAACATCTTGGATAGGTGAGAAAGTTAAGAGATAAATTAGAATAAAAATAATGAGCTTGTGGGAGATTGAACCCATAACCTCTTTGACTTAAATGAAAAAGGAGAGGAGAAACAGAAAGAAAATATTATGGGGTTGATGGGGATCAAACTAGGGTCCCCAAATCTGAAAAATGCAATTATCAAGCTTAAAATAAGACTAAGTGTTGTCCAAGGGATCGAAATCGGGTTCCCTTTCCCAATTCTGTATTGACACATAAGTCATACGTAAACAAAACTTTAATGAATGTTGCCTTTAAAGATCAAAATCAATATCTTGACTTATGTACAAGATGCGTAAGTCTTGTACCACATAATCTTGGATAAACATGAATCACTTAGACAAACTAAAAATGAAGCCTCATGGCTTGTGTGTCTGGAGTCATAAGTCTAGCATACATTTAAAAGTGAGCCTAAGATGTATGTGATAAAATGATGTAACCCTAGAAGGGTTAAGTAAGAGTGTGAAACACACTAAATGGCCAAGTGTATTCACATACAATGAAATGAACATTCACGTGAAGGGGTGAGTAATTATGAAATGCAAATATGTTGAAGTTAATGAATGAGGTGACAATATGATAAGAGGATAATGGGAAAGATAATAGCAATCTCAAATGAGCCTAAGTAAATGTTACCAAAACGTACTCACCTATGAGAGTGTAAAGTTAATGAAGAGACCAGTCTCTATGAAATATCTAATGAAAGTATTGAAGTTAATGCATACGTAATACTAATGATGACATAAGAAATCATCTAATGAGCTATGATGTCCTCATGATAGAATCCAGCTTCCATGATGTATGAGTTAAATGTAATGGAAATTTATAATGAGCAACGATAGGCTAGCTATGAGAGGTGATGCCTTCCTTCAGGAAGGGTGGAGTTTCACGTAACTCTCATGAGAAGAGATTGTCCAGCATGCCGGGTATAGGTCTCCTTATATCTTCTAATCTTTGAACCTACATTGCCATTATATGGATCTAGCAGGGTTCGAGTCCCTATATACGCTAGAATGTTCAGGTCACTTTGACCGGTGATTCCACTCCTTCTCGGTGTGGGGTAGACACTGCATTTCATGATAATCACATGATCTATGTCGGTTAAGGTTAAGGTTCCCAAAGAAAGAATGAGGCCAGCCTCAAATGATACACATAATGAAATGAACGATGCCAAAGGTGTTAGGATAGGATAATCCAAAGGTGAGATAGACTTAAGTAATGACACTAGGTTATTCTTGGTCATTGCACAGAAAACCCGATGAGAATCTTAAATTTCATCCTAGGTATGAGTGGTGATTTGACTAGTATAAGAATGAATGAAACTGAAATACATATGAACGAACGAATCAGACTCTATTTCCTGTAGAAGGCTCCCTAGTTGAGGTCCCATATGTTGATCCCTCATTTTGGAAAGTCCTAATGTCAAGTCCATTATTCCAAGGTCTTATGGAATATGAAAGAATCATATGAAGTACGTGATGTGATATGTGAAGTATGTTATGGTGCTGCTCGCAAAATGATAAGTATGATGATGCATGCTACTCTCATGGCATGACTTTCTCAATCCAACTTTTGCAAGTCAATTGACTTTCCTAATCAAAATTTGGCAAGTCCACTGACTTGAATTTCTATAAATCATGTTGTTAAGAAAGAGCTATTATTACTCATGCATGTCCTTGGTGTGTTCTTGCATATACCCATACATAGTACAAGTGTGTACTAATCCCATACAACTCTACATTTTTAGGTGCAGGCAGAGGTGGACGTTAGAGCTTACAAGTTGACGCTAAAGCTATCCAGACGTGGAGAATTCATCCGGATTTGGTAGGCCCTGATGCTTCCGAGGACGCTTGCCACTATATTCTAGCTTAGATATATGTTTGAGTGAGTGGAGTATGTTCCACTAGCGTTTCTTTCTCATCTTATTTTAGACATTGTATTAATTCCATTTTGGCATGTATACACTTAATGCAGTATGGAACTATTCTTTCATTTGATGATCTTAATGTTAGATGGTTGATTATGAACATTTATGAGGTCAAATAGAATGTCTTATATGAATGTTAAGTATCAAAAGGTTCAAATTTTCTGCTAAAATTAACCAAGATGATGTAACGGTGACGTATGTTTTCTTGTTTGCGACCTCAAAGAGGTCAAGGACGCTGCTCTCGTCTGGGGTCCAGACTCCGGTTGTGAAAAAACACACCTAACAAAATAAACTCTCTTCTTTCTCTCTCTATTTGGAAGAATCCATTGTAGACAAGCTAGGGGAAGTTTTGGGGGCTTAAAAGGGACGATTTCACTATTCAATCTTCATCAAACATTGAGGTATGGGATCTAATTCACCTTTAAGGCTTCTTTTTTTCAAAGGTCTCCTTCAAAGTATTTCTAAAAGTTGAGTTTTCAAGTGGGTTTCATTCAATTACGAATTTTATGTTATGAACTGAGTTGTTTATGTTTTATTTAGGATATAATGGATATATTAACATGTATTTTAACTTGATTATTGTAATTTGTGATGGTTTGATCTAAATAGAAGAACATGATCCTTAACCCTTAACCCTAGGTTTGATCTTGATGTGAATTAGATTGGGATTGTATAAATTGACTTGATTAATTGTTAAATCACTATTATATGTTGTTTTTACACTAATCATAAGTAAATTGGGATGATTTGTAGCCATTCATACTAGTTCTTCAGAAGTGATCTAGGTTGTGGAAATTGACCTAAGTATCTTGGTTTAAGCTTTGATTTAGTATTGAATTATGGTGAAGTGACTTTTCTAGCATTATTATTATGTTGATTATTGAATTATGATGTGGTACATCTAAATTTGATTTAATTGAGGCTTTATGGTAAGGCCTAAATGATGAACTATGAAGGAGACTTGGTATGTCTTATGATCTCTATCTTTACTTCAATTATGATTAATTGTGGTTAAGTCATGATGCTATATTGGAGTAAGCCTTGTATTAGGATTGATTAGATGGTATATGTTGAATTGAAATGTCCTGAATATGTTGTGAGGTTGATTAAGGTGTATGTGTTATAAGGATGGTGATGACTATCAATGTGCATTATTATGATATGAAATTCTAATGTGCTAACCTCACATATATGAATTATAATGAAAGGACTTATACTAATACAATTCGTATTGAGCTATTGATAATGATGATATACAAGGGGTAGAACCTATGACCCAAACTAATCTATGATTGATAATTAATTGCATAAAGACATTTCAAAAAGGGACTTTAACATAGCACCGAGTGAACTAGATTGAGGAGTCTCTCATCCCACATAGGGAAGGTAAGAGCACTAATTTACTCTTGAGATTGGAGACTACAATGAATGGTTCATAAATAGGGTACCAACTATATCTCCTAGTTCTTGAACTATGTTTCCCTCATAGTAATACTAGCTAGTGGATCCACGTGGTTGCTATGTTTTATGTTTTGGTACTGCCTTGGCAAGCAGTCCCCCTTTCTTCAGTGTAGGATTTTATGACACCGGATTCCACACTAGCTCATGTGGTCTATGTCAGCTAGGGCAAGATGTTACCAAAAGGTAAAATGATTTAAAGGATTGAAATCTAACTAGGACAACCTAAGGGGTCTAGCTTGGTCTACGTAGGGGTATGGGACTCTACCTAAGCATTGCACTAGTTCTTATTGAGGGGAGTCTTAGGAGTATGTTATTATGTATGTTTATGTTTATTATTATTTATGATATGTATATGAAGAACTTGCACATTATTAATACTATATGTTTAGTAGTTCACTTATGAGTACATGTTGGTTTATATTGTTGAAGTAAGATGAAATGTATATTTAAATTCCATGTTATATGAAGTAGGGTGTTATTAATGATTTTTGTTGGGTTACTTGATTGAGTAATGTTATGGGTCTTTGTTTGGTCATTGCACTTGTTGATTTGATAGGGGTTCATGGGTAATTGTCTTCCTTTGTTATAATGAAATGTACCCTTATTCATACATGTGATGTTATTCCTTGATTATAGGGTTGTAGTATATTATGGGTTCAAGTGTGATTAGATGTGTATTAATTGTTTGAGTTAGTAAGCATGTTTTATTACTTGGGATGATTTGCTTGACTATGAAAGAATCTTAAAGGGAAAAATAGTTTGGTTGAACTAAATATTCCTTTTTATCATATCTTGACCTTATATGTGCTAAAGCAAAAAATAGCTTGGTTTAACTAAATATTCCTTTTTAGCATATCTTGAGCTTATATGTGCATGTGGTCTCAAACTAAGTACAAGTGGTGTATTAACCCCATTTTCTTCCTATATTTTAAACATTTTAGGTTCCGGTCATTTAAGGCTCATTCGAAACGACTTACAAAGTCTTGGATATTCTCTATCATCCAAGTAGGTAGGTCCTTACGTTACGAGGGCGATGTTGATATCTTTCTTATGAAGTTGCTTTGTTTTTCTAAGATTCTTATGTTTATTCCCCTTCCATTTGAGTATGATTTGTATAAGACTATGTGTGGCTTCTTTACATTAATGTAGGGCTATGCCCAAATTGCTATGATACTTTAGATGGTATGAGATAAGACAATCCTTAAGACTATGTTCTATCTTACTTATATATATGTGCAATAAATGTAGAAGGCTATGTAATCTTCCTATACGAAGGGTCTTTATATATATATATATAAAAATGTGTATATAGAGGTCTATGTAAACCTCCAAGTAGAAGTAATAAAAGTTCTAAATTTTCCGCTAAATTTGACTTATGAATGTGATGATTTAAACTAAGAGGCTAGTCTTAGTCCTCAAAGAGGGCGATGACGGCGGTTACATCTAGGGGGTAAACCCGGATTTGACATTAGATTTGACCTCTACATATGAATAATCAATCAATTCACGGATTATTCGAGATCTTGATCTCTTAATGGAATTTCTGAGATATCTTTTAAGAGAATTTAGTACCCTATATATAGGCATAAACTAGAGTTCGGGGTTGAGTAGACTCTAAGAATCCTAATTTGAGTTGAATACAATTTGGATTCCCAACTCAAATTGAACGCATATTGTAGAGTCCCAACAAATTTCAATGTCTACACATATATCTACATCATAAGAGAAATTATCAACAAAAAAATAAATTTAACTGCGTTAACTTTGTATATCAGAACATTACATACTAATGTATATATTAAGCGAAGAAATAATTATTATATCATCAAAACAATATTCCTCAAGTACTCGATGTTATGGAATACACCCTCTTAGCATAAAATGACTTACTTCATCAAAATAGTGGTACGTCATATCCAGCTAAATTTTGAACTCACTCAACGACAATAAAGCACACAAAAAATTTTAAAATGCAAGAAGAAGAAGAGTAGAAGATTAAATTTTTTGTGGTTAAAAATTGAGAGGGAACCCCTTTATTTATAGTCAACAAAGGGTAGTATGAACAAATGTTTTTTTATCCTTTGAAAAAGTCACACTTATTGAAGAATCATAATCCTTTGAAAAAAGTCATAACTTATCGAAAATATCACAACTCATTGAAAATGTCACAACATAAGTTAGGGATATTATACTAATTAAACATTCAAGTTAGGATTTCATACTTTTATGGTAATATATATATAGGGAGATTTTGCAAACATATATTTCAGATATCTGAAAACTATAAATGTATTTATAATAGAAAATGAAACAAAATGTAATAATACTTCACAACACTATTAAAAAGTAAGGTGTAAAGAAGTGTTAATACATTTTTTTATTGATACAAAAAATGTTACTACTCTAAAAGAAATGGAAATATAGCACCAAAAGAATATTATTACTCAAACTAAAAAATAAATGATACTAGGGGTACTTATTTTTATTTTTTTATTAATATAACTAACTAATAACCAAATCTCAGATGATAAGAGCCGATGACGGTAAAATTACGTAGAAATAATAAATTAAAATTCCATAGAAATAATAAAATGTATTATAACTTGAAACATGATATTTTACGAATATGAAAATTAAGAAATATATCTTAAAAAAATGTTTATAGATTTGAATATTATACAAATAATAATTTATAAATTTACTAAGGTAAACCACACCGCGCGAGCGCGGGCAAGTCAACTAGTAATGTGTATAATATTTGACACTTTTGGGATATTAATAAGGGAAAATTTGTACATAATTGCAAACTATTAATTTAAACTTAATAAAGTAGCTATCGTTTCATTTATTTCCTTTGAGGAGCAAGGGTCTCGCTGAATTTTTTGTTAATGGGCCCCACAGATTTGTATAAGTAAAAATAAAAAACTAAAGTCATTCCCTTTTATACAATCTCTGCGTCTCATTTATATCTTCTATTTCCTTCACATTCTCCCAAAAATTCTCATAAAAGTAAGTTTGAAAATCAAAAATCTTAACCACCACGTTTTCAATTGTGGTTTAAAAGTACAACCAAAACTTATCTCGATCAACTAATTTGACTTTTTTGCCTATTTTATTTTAGTTTTTCAAACTATTTTTCATATCAGTTGTCACGACCCAGACCATAGTGATTGGCACCCAAACTAATCCTCCTGTGGGAGAACCATCAACACTAATTACCTAACAAAGAACTACGAAACTTAACTAAAACTAAGACATTTAAGTTACGGAAGCAAGTTAAATGCTAAGGACAGACAATAGGGAGTTCCCACAAACTCCAAACCAATAATCTAACAACTAAATCAATGAGGAATACAACACCTAGAACCTGAAAAATCAATGTGCCAAAACATCTAAATCTCAACCATACATCTAAATAAGAAGGGTACAGCCACAAACTAACATAAAACTAACTAGATTAAATAATTAGTCTAAGTTCGAAATGGGGACATAAACAGAAAAAAATGCACGGCAGCCCGAACGAACTGGCTCACCATTGAATTTGAAAGACGATAAATGATCTTCGAAAAAGGTCTGTGGTCGCTGCTTGAAGATGTCCTGTACTCAACAAAGAAAGAGCAAGTGCAATATCAGTACACAACAATAGTGTACTGGTAGGATCCAGCATCTATCCCGCTAAGTGCAACATACATAAGTCATTATAACATAATAATAACATGCATACACTGAACATATACAATATCAAATTATTTACAAAGCAACATACAATATCACATTTCTCAAGATACACAATTACATCACATTATTGTTTCTCTCAAGGAACTCAAACACACACTTTTAGCATGTCTGAATGTGGTACCCGATTCAATCAATATGGCGGAATATGACAACTGATCCCATATTTATGCCGGATTATGGCAATTGATCCAAGTTAGTATGTCAGAACGCAACACCAGGTCTATTTAACAAGATACAATCACAATCACAAGTATATTCTCAAGATCATACAATCAAGTCATGATTCATGGCATCATTCTATCTATCTCATTTACAAATATTGTGATCAATAAAAATTCAACATTCGCGTACATACACATATTATAATGAACTAAGAATAAACATACATTCCATACATGATATAACAACCATAACCAACCCAAAAACAAGCACAAATTTTTTAAGAAACTTGATTTTTTCTTTTTGGATTTGTTCCGCTTGTTCTTGGTCTACAAACAATTAATTTAACATGGGAATCAATAAACAATACCTAATTACCCGAATTACTAACAATTATATCAACCCTAGAACATACTGATACGCTCAAACTTACTTCTCAAATGAGAAGTAAAGCGGTCGCGTCAAGTAAATAACCCAACTAGTGAGGTTGGGATCGTTCCCACGAGGAAAATAGTCTAGACTTAACTTCAACTTGTTATTACTATTGTTCGGTTGATGACTTCCTTAAAAAGTAAAAGCATAAAGGGGGGTTTTTATTTCCTAATAAGTAAAAATAACTAACGAACATGACAGAGACACTTAACATCTTTTAATTTTTGGTTTTAATCAATCAATCAAAGTAACTAGGGTTTACGTGTTCCCCACAGGTTCATAACTTGATAATTCTAACTATAACAATTCTTTCCTAGTATCTTGCATGCAAAGTGATAAGTTATGAATTTCTAAATCCTTGGTCCGGCATCTAGAAAATCTAACTCCGCACCTTGGTCCGGCTGCGTGTGTTGCTTTCCTAACCCTTATCTTTACTTCATATTAAGCATCGTATTCGATATTTGACTAAGTTATTACCTCGTACCAATCAATACTAGCCTATTAGATAGTATACACTAAATCTATGTTAATAATTCTTTTCCTATTATCAACCTCCTTGGTCCGGCAAGTAGTATTAAGGCGAGTTCTAACGTTGATCATCCGTTAAAAAGACTTCTAAGCGAAAGAATTATGAATACATGCAAGACACTATTCTAGAATTGTTATTTTAGCTAGGGTTTATCTCATTATTTGCCTATGGTTCCCACAACCCTAGTTATGGAGTTTAGTTCCTCATAGCCATAAAAACAATATTCAAATATGTTAAACAAGAAATCATGTACTTACTTCAATGAGAAAGAATAAAGTCCGAAAATTTCCTTGATTAATCACCAAAAATTACTTGTAAGAATCTCCAACAATCAAAGACTCAAAACACAAAGTCTAATAATATGATGTTTAATCTCACAGAGTCTAACCTCAAAATCGAGGTTTTTCAAACTATTTATAAAAAAATAAAAACCTAATTAAACAAGGATTCTAGTTACTGGAAATCTGCCAAAACGCAGCTGAGTTGACGGACCACGCGACGAATCGTCGTGGACTCCGTCGTCCCATACTTGGTGTAATTCTTCTGCTGCTTTCTTCATTCCCCTCGACGGAAAGTGTGACGGACCATCATAGGCACAACGGTCCGTCGAGGGTCTCGTTTCAAAATACTTCAACTCTTGGAATCTGGGTACTGGGATCACTTCTCTGATCTTCACGACGAACCTGCAGGATGGACCGTCATAGCCATGACGGACTGTCACAAGCATCGTAATCCCACACTTGGTCGACTTCCCATCTTCCTTGGCAGCTTCTCTACGCTGCCACCTACGGACTGTCACAAGCACGACGGACCGCCATAAGCTCCGTAGGTGGTCTCTTACGCAATTTTTGCTCAAAATCTCCGTGATTGACTTTGGATGATTTCCTGCAAAACAAAGAGAAACTTATATCAAAATTAGCACAAACAAGGCTTTCGGACACACTAAACTTAAGGAAAAAGTATTAATTATACCGTGAAACCACGGTATATCAACACCCTCAACTTAAATTCGTTGTTTGTCCTCAAGCGACACACTATGACTCACTACACAATCTTTGTACAATAGTATTCATGTTTTATCCATTGGAATCATCTGGCTATCAATCCTGATTAATCTCATCAAATCTATGCATGCTATCACTATTAGGCTTGAATTTTGTGGGATTCGAACATGACACAGACTCACCATGCACTAACACCTATCCTCTTCAATTTCTCACTGAGGTGCTAACAATTCCGGTATTGCAACTAGTGTCCTCACTTTAGAACAAAATCCTCATTTTTCACACAATGATTTCAGTTTGAGTATAAGGATTACATTTCAACACTCGCTCTCAAAACAAAGTCACACTCATTCATACCTATTGCCATAAGCTTGCCCTTATTTTCACTACCTTAAGTTCGCTATACAACCCTTAGGATCACGATAGGACTTTTTTTGCTTGTAACGTAGGCTCAGAGTCAGGTAGGGTATATTTAGGTATACTTTAGTGACTTTTTGCCCTCCTTGACATATCGGCTAAACCTTCCACTTTCTATCACTTTATCTCGCCCAGTTTCTTCTATTCTTTCACCTTGCTGTTTCCCTTCTTTCTTCATTTGTGTAAGTAACTCTTTTCTTTTCTTGTTTGTAATTCTTGAATATTTCTCTTTTTTTTTCTTTCAACGAGTTCTTGAGTCACTTTACTTTTGTTCTTTCTCTCTCTTTGTTCTTTCAACCCCACTTTCCAAAGCATTCCTCAAAACAGCCACCCTCACTCATGGCTTTGCCATGAGTCAAGGTACACAATACCCAAAATTGGGTCAGGGCCATAACGAAGGTTGTTTATACATTAGCCACCCTCAACTTATGCTTTTGGCATAAGTTGAGGTGCACATGTCCAAGGAGGGACCAGGGCCAACATATTGTTCCCAGAAAAGATCAATTGGGGTGAAAAAGAAAGGTCTAATTTTAAGCTCAAATTATTTGGATCAAAGAAGGATAACTTTCATTTGGTTTCTTTTATTTAGGCTAGAAATGGGCTATATTGAATAAGGGCCTATGATCCTTTCCTAATTATGCATTCTGACTTACTTTTAGCAGGACTAACCAGGCAAGTTCTAGCTCAGTATCAGTAGTGGACTATTCAAGTTTCCTCACACTCACTTGACATATCATCACTATACGAGATTATCATACACCTAGTTTGACTTGAATATTTAGGGTAGTGCAATGGTGTAACTCTATTTCATGTTTAGAACCACACAATTATCAGTTACTACGCCTAGTCATGCAACATTTTAGCCATCATGCTTCAGAGTTAAACTATGTACAAAAGATATAACGTGCCGGTTCAACAGAAAAAGTAATCAGTCTTTTGGGGAAAAAGAACACAGGCAAGAAAACCCCAAAAGAGGATAGTGAGTTGGGCTACTCAGACTTCACCCTAACACTCACTTTCTATTTGCCCCACCCCCAACAAAAAAGCATGCAATTTTCCCCAATGCATAAAAATCTAAAGATTAGAGGGGTAGGTGAAGCAAACCTGTGGCGCATAGCGCTGTCGATCAACAAGCTGGTGGGTCTGGTTTCCCAGAACCCACATCCTCTGCAATCTGGACACCCTCAGTGGTGTCCTCAGCAATCTGGACACCCTCAGTGATGTCCTCAGCAACAACGCACCATCAGTAGTGCCCCCTGCTGTATCTAATGTGCAGGAGCTAGACGCCCCAGCCGCTATCTGCGATGCTCTGATCTGGTGTGCCTCCGCCTCAGCAAGTGAGGCTCTCCTCGTGGCCTCCATCTCTCGGCGCTCCTTCTTCCTTGCTCGCTCCTCATCCTCTGATCGACCCCTACGCCTCTTGTCACTCTCTCAAGGGGAAGGTGGGGGAATATCAGATGTAGCAAACAGGGCCGCCAATACAGTGTCCTCAACAGGCTCGACAGGCTCCGGCACTCTCGCCTCTAGGATCGTGTCAATGTCTGCACGAAGACTGTCGACTGCAGCCTGAAGAGTCGACACATCTACCGGAGGGGCTGGGCGGGCTAACACTCTCAACTCAAATGCATCGAGGCGCTGGTGAACCTCAGCAATCTTCCGCTGCATCTTCCTCTCCATACGCGCTTCACATTTAGTAATAGACTTCTGCATCCACGGCTGGATATGATGTAGAAGGGTGGCCATTTGTGCCTCCAGTTTTTGGACCCTAGCAAGCGGGGCCGGTAACGGTAGAGAGTCTGTGCGAGAGGAGCTCGGGGCTGGGCTACTACCTGGGATAGAGTCGACCGGGGTAGTGTCAGTGGACGCCTGTGTAGCGGTGCGGGCCTGGGCCACCGTATCCGCAAGATCATCAGTAAGTGGTGGCAGCTCTGGACGGGGCCCTCGACGTAGGGCCAACTCATTTGCCTCATCTCTAATGAGGCCGACGTCAACGGTGCCCTGCGGGGTCTTCAACTGATCTATGTGCCATATGGGCACACCTGCGGTCCTGCAAAGGGCAAAAATCATACACGGGAAGGGGTAGGTAGTGGTGACCTTGAATGCCCTCTCGTGCATGACTGCCTGGAGAAGCCATGCGAAGTCGACCTCGAATCCGGCTATCATCGCCGCTATCAACACTGCTCGATCCCAAGTGACGATGTTATCAGCAGGTGTGGGGGAAAGGCAGTGACGGAGAGAAGCCACAAGAACTTCGCGACGAAGGTGAGGTTGGCCTTCTTGCTGGCCCCCTTCGGCTCAGTGACCCAATTTGCCCCCTCTTCGTCGACTGATAGATGCAGGGCCATCCACCTCTTTGTGGTCTCTCTCAGTGCCTAGTCGCACAAGAACTAGCCATCCTTCACTATCTGCCAGCGGTAGTCAAACTCGGCAGTGTGGGGAGTCCGCGTAGCATCTGCACTCTCGCCGTATAGGAACCGGCGGATAGCTGGCGGGGAAATGTCGACCTGCATGCCCCAGACTTAAACCTGCTCCAGAAGGGCATGTTTAGTGGGAGCAGCCCGCTTATCGATTTGTGATCGGAGAGTCGCTACGTAGGATGCGTAGAACTCTCGGACCACTTCCTCGCTGTATCGTCCCAACGGCCAGGCTTTCCACTCTAAGCGATGCCTGGTGAATATGTTGTGGATCTCCGACATCGATAAGAGACTCCCTGTAAGTACCCTCCGCTCCAAGGTGAGTGTCCGAGTCATTACCCCTTTATCAGTAAGGAATTTTGCGTCGAAGTAAACTTGAAACTGGCCTTCGACGCACCACCGGTTTGGCTGGTCAGAGGCTGGGGTGGGGACCTGGGCTGGTGCGCCGGATGTGGAGTCTGAACTGTCAGCCTCATCAAACGAGGCCGACGCTGCAGCAGTGGCGGGTGCGGGAACCTCAGCAGATCCTGAAGCTTCCTCAGACCAGGATACTCCAAAGGAGCCAGACGCTCCTTCCTCGTTTGTGGCTGACCCAGAGGGTGTGCCGGTCAGTGTGCGCTCCTCATCAGACTGGGAGGCAGTGACTACGCCAGACGCCACCATCTTGGGTGTGGCTCTAGGGGCACGTGCAGCACGGGAAGGTGCGGAAGTGCCTGGGGGCACATATTCAGGGTCCCGCTCATCATCAGACCCGATGATCAAGCGTGCAGACGGGGCAACAGACTTGGATCGCCCGCGTGCGTAGGCTCTGTCTTTCTTGGGTGCCATAGTAGATAGTACCTGAAAAGGATCACTATTAGTACGAGTAATGTCAAACAAGACAAGGAAGCCATACAACATAAAACATTTAAAATAGTGTGTTAGTGATAGTGAAACTGTATCACACGACGGGCTAGATGACGGATCATCGTGGATATGACGGACCGTCATGAGGTCCGTCGTGTTGTACTTAGTCAATGTATATAGAAAGAACCCTGAAAGAGGGGTCTCTGACCATCATGACGGTCAAGCAGAATGGACCGTCGTTGGGATGACGGTCCGTCGTAAGAGTCCGTCGTAGGACACTTAGAAAATGTTGGGAGACCCTTATCATAGGGGTCTCTGACCATCATGACGGTCGTGTAGGACGGACCGTCGTGGGTGTGACGGTCCGTCGTAAGAGTCCGTAGTAGGACACTTAGAAAATTTTTGGAGAACCTTATCAGAGGGGTCTCTGACCATCATGACGGTCGTGCAGGACGGACCGTCGTGGGTATGACGGTCCGTCGTAGGACACTTAGAAAATTTTTAGAGGCCCTTAGAAACAGGGTCTCTGACAACCATAACGGTCGTGCAGGACGGACTGTCGTGAAGACAACGGTCCGTCACAGGCGTCGTTGGGCAGGGGTGCTAGGTCTTGTGCAACGGACCCTACGACGGTCCGTCGTGTGTGCGACGGGCCGTCATCGGGGTCTCGTTCTGAGTAGCAGTGTTAGAACTGGGGGTACCCTACGCATACCAGATGAACCCACATGGTTGTGTAGTGTGGTAGACCTATATGTGTCTATCCCAACGACCTAAGAAACTACCAAAGCAAAATCACCTATGCCTAGGGTTATCAACATGGCACATACGAATATTTTGAACCTAGGTTTAGACATAAGCATATAAAGGAAAAAGTATAGGACTAAGAACTAAGATAATACTAACTACAAAACAAAAATGCAAGATAAATAAGTATAAATGTAGAGACACATACCTTGGAAATGGAGAAGAAGACAAACGGAGAATGATTCTGGCAAGGTAGACACCGACAGTAGCAGCACCGACAAGTAGATGATAATGATAAGGCTTAAGTGGTTTTTTGGGAGCAATGATCAGTGAGGGGAAGTTTGGAAGTTGAAAAGAGAGGGGAGATGAGGGGAATAAGGAAGTAATGGGGTGGAATATAGAGGGGGAAAGTATAAACGGTCATATTTTGAAAAGGGTCCAGCCGGGTCGGGTCGAGTAGATTTCATTAATCGCGCGACGATTCCCCGACGACGGTCCGTCGCACTTGCGACGCCCCGTCACAGGTTCCGTCGTGTGAGCCCTAATTTAAAAAATGACAGAAATATGTACCTGGTGTGACGGATGCATACGACGGTCCTACTGCGGAGTAGTTTTCTGCAGAATTTCCTGGTGATGTGCCTGCAAATTTAAAACCCATTTATAGAAAAAAGAATGCTACCATTATTAAAAAGACGATAAGTATTGGGTTGCCTCCCAACAAGCGCCTGATTTAATGTCGCGGCACGACTGGGGCCACTTGATTACTCAGACTTCATCAAGATGGTATGCCTCGATCACTTCATTCGCCGATTCAGCATGCCCGAGATAGATTTTTATGCGCTGTTCATTCACCTTGAACCGCACACCCTCCTTAGTTTCCAACTCAACTGCTCCATGAGGGAATAGTTGGGTAACCGTGTAAGGACCAGTCCATTTGGACTTGAGTTTGCCTGGAAACAAGCGCAATCTGGAATTGAATAGAAGCACTAAATCCCCGACCATAAACTCTCATTTTTCAATTTTGTTGTCATGATACTTCTTCATCTTTTCTTTATATAGGGCTGAGCTTTCATAGGCTTTCAAGCGAAATTCATCAAGTTCATTCAACCCATTTAACCGTTGCTCTGCAGCTTCGCTCCAATCCAATTTTAACTTCTTCATAGCCCACATAGCTTTATGCTCTAACTCAACCGGAAGATGACAAGCTTTCCCATATACAAGTTGGTATGGAGACATACCTATGGGAGTCTTATAAGCTGTCCGGTAGGCCCAAAGAGCATCATCAAGCCTCCTTGACCAATCAGTTCTACTAGCATTCACTGTTTTGAACATTATCTGTTTGATCTCCCGATTCGATACCTCAACTTGCCCACTAGTTTGAGGGTGGTCAGGAGTGGCCACATTATGGCGAACACCGTATTTCTCCAATAACCCCTTGAATAATCTGTTGCAGAAGTGGGAGCCCCCATCACTAATAATGACCCTTGGAGTGCCAAAACGGGAGAATATATTCTTTTTCAAGAATGCAGTGACACTCTTCCCTTCATTGTTTGCGAGGGCTATGGCTTCGACCCATTTAGATACATAATCAACTGCTACAAGAATGTACTTCATCCCATGAGAACTCACGAAAGGGCCCATAAAGTCAATACCCCACACATCAAATAACTTAATCACAACAATGGGGTTTAGAGGGAGCTCTTGCTTTCTTGAAATCCCACCATCTCGTTGACATTTGTCACATGATTTAGAAAACCCATGAGCATCTTGATGAAGAGTTGGCCAATAGTAACTACATTGCAATATCTTGTGAGCGGTTCAGATACCACTGTGATGTCCGCCAACAGGTGAAGAATGGCATGCCTCCAATACACTCAACATTTCACATTCTGGCACACAACGCCGAATAAGCTCGTCGGCACAACTCCTATACAAATATGGTTCATCCTAAAAGAACTTCTTCACATCGTACATGAACTTTTTCCTTTGATGAAAGGACAAGTCTGATGGAACAATATCACTAGCCAGATAGTTCGCAAAATCTGCGAACCATGGAATCAAGTCTTGTGAAGCAGCCAATACATGTTCATCGGGGAACGTATCATCAATGTTAGTCTTATCCCCTAACTCTCTCATAGCTTCATCCTCTAGACGAGACAAATGATCAGCAACTTGATTTTTGGTCACTTTTCTATCCAGCACTTCAAAGTCAAATTCTTGCAGCAGTAATACCCAACGAATCAGCCTTGGTTTCGCATCCTTTTTCGCCATCAAATATCTCAATGCTGAATGGTCAGTATGCACTATAACTCTAGTACCTAGCAAATAGGAGCGAAATTTCTCAAAAGCAAAGACTACTGCGGGGAGTTCTTGCTCAGTCACTGTGTAGTTCTTCTGGGCTTCATTTAGGGCTTTACTAGCATAGTAAATTGGGTGAAGGATTTTGTTTCTTCTCTGTCCCAATACTACACCAAGAGCCACCCCACTAGCATCGCACATTACCTCAAATGGACTGTTCCAATCGGGAGAAATAATGATAGGCGCAGACACTAACTTCTCTTTTAACTCACTGAATGCTTTAAGACAGGATTCATCAAAACAATATTTTCATTCTTTCTCCAGCAATTTGCACAATGGGTGTGCAATCTTTGAAAAGTCTTTGATGAATCTCCGATAAAAACCTGGATGCCCAAGAAAGCTTCTCACACCTTTCACAGAGATCGGCAGGGGAAGTCTCTCTATTACCTCAACTTTAGCTCGATCAACCTCTATGCCCTTTTCTGAAATGCGATGACCCAACACAATACCCTCTTTCACCATGAAATGACACTTTTCCCAGTTTAGTACCAAATTGCAGTCTTCACATCTCTTAAGAACCTCAGACAAATTGGTCAAACACCGCTTGAATGAATCACCAACCACAGAAAAATCATCCATAAAAACCTCTATAGTATCCTCCACCATGTCAGAAAATATTGACATCATACATCGCTGAAAGGTTGCAGGTGCATTGCACAACCCAAACGGCATTCTTCTGAATGCAAAAGCCCCATATGGACAAGTGAAAGTGGTTTTCTCTTGATCTTCTGGTGGAATAGAAATCTGATTATACCCCGAATACCCATCAAGAAAACAATACCACCCTTTTCCGGCAAGTCTATCCAACATCTGATCCATGAAGGGCATAGGAAAATGGTCTTTTTCAGTCCATGAGTTCAGTTTACGGTAATCCATACACACCCTCCATCCAGTAACCGGTCTCATTGGAACAAGTTCATTCTTTTCATTGGGGACCACAGTCATTCCCCCTTTCTTTGGTACACACTGAACCGGGCATACCCAACTACTATCGGTGATTAGATAGATTACCCCAGCATCCAACCACTTGCTAATTTCCTTCTTCACAACCTCTTGCATAGGAGGATTCAAGCGTCTCTGGTGCTCAATACTCGGCTTATGATCAGGCATGAGTTGGATTTTATGAGAACAAATACCAGGAGGGATCCCAATAATGTCCGCAATGGTCCACCCTATAACTCTTTTGAACCTTTTTAGTACCTTCACCAAACTCTGAACCTGTTGTTCATCCAGGTCTGATGCAATGATTACCGGCAAAGTGTCACCATTTCCTAAGAATTCATACCTAAGATGAGGTGGGAGAGATTTTAATTCAACTTTTGGATCTTCCTCTATAGATGGTTTCGCAGGTGGGGACTCGCGATTCTTCATATCAAGCTCAAATTTCTTCGGTTTAAACCGAACATCACCTCGGTCAAGAGCCGCGACTAATGACTCATACTCTTCAATGCAATCGCTATCAAAGTTCATTATCACTGCCGCTAATGCTTCGACACCTAGACGTTCTTCTATTTGTGTCTCAAATGTATCACCCATGTTGTAGGATATAGCAGATGCCGATTGGAGCTCACCACCTCATGGACCTACAAATATTAAAGGTCACTTCCTCACTGTTCAACCGAAATTTCATCTGCCCCTTTTCCATGTCTACTAAGGCTCTTCCCGTAGCTAGGAATGGCCTCCCAAGGTTAATAGGCACTTCAAAATCAACCTCACAATCAAGAATAACAAAATCGGCCGGAAAGATGAATGACTCTACTTTTACTAGCACATCATGAAGTGTCCCTATGGACCGTTTTACTGTTCGATCAGCCATCAGTAGCCGCATCGCAGTGGGCTTTGGGTCACCCAAACCCAACTTCTTGTAAATCGAGAGGGGCATGAGGTTTATGCTTGCTCCTAGATCACATAATGCTTTCACAAAATGTAATAGCCCGATTGTACAAGGAATAGTGAACGCACCCGGATCTTCTTTCTTTTGGACCAGAGATCTTGTAGCAATAGCACTACAATGCTGCATTCTATCATCATCCTCAAAAGTAACCGATCTTTTCTTTGTGACCAAATCTTTCATAAACTTGGCGTAACCAGGCATTTGTTCTAAAGCTTCTACCAAAGGGACATTGATAGAAAGTTGCTTCAACATTGTTATAAAACGCCGATATTCGCCATCCTCAGTCTTTTTCACTAATATTTGAGGAAATGGGGGTGGTGTCCTAGGCATGGGAGTTACCTTTTTAGGATCTTCAGCATATTCTGCGCTGTTATCCTCTAAATTAGCATCAATATTTACCACTTTATAAGTGTCTTTTGTCACCTCATTCTCATTAGATGGCATAGGTGGGTCAATGGTTTGCTTGCCACCGCGAGTAGTAATTGCCATACAATGTCCATCATTTTTTGGATTTTGGACAGTGTTGCTAGGAAGAGTGCCCGGTTGCCGTGTGTTCACCGTTGCAGATAATTGGGCCAATTGTAACTCAAGTTTCTTAATCGATATTGCATGTGTATCAACCTTTTTCCCTATACCCGCTAAATCATTCCTTAACTCTTTATTGTGCTCATCACTAGCATCGAACCTCCTCATCATTTTATGCAACATATCCTCAACTCGCGACATACTACCTCCACCATCCTTAGGAGTAACTTCACGATTTTGAGGAGGAACATAGGGTCCATTCCTGTCGTTTCTGTTACCATTGCTACCCATGTTGAAGTTTTTGTCGCGATTGTAGTTTCCATCTCAGACATAATGACCCTCACCATTGTAGTTACCATAGTTCCGACCTTGGTTCCCTTGACCTTGACGCCAATTTTCCTGATTAGAGCCTTGGGCACTTGGTCAGAAACCCCCCATCTGTTCATTTACTGCATAGGAATCCTCCTCATAATAACACTCATCGAATGGAGGTGGTGGTTTAGCCAAGTAGTTGACTGCATTAACCTTTTCTGCACCCCAGTGACATGTTTTAGTACCAACCCTAGCTCAGTTCTCATCTGAGCCATTTCTCCATGAATATCATCTGTGGCTGGGTTGTGAGTGGACTGCACTGCGAAGGTGTTTCTCCCTGTATCGGACTTCCTAGTACTCCAAGCTTTGTTGTTACGGGAGATTTTCTCTAATTTCTCAGCAATCTCAGCATAAGGGCATTCTCCATAAGATCCACCTGCTATAGTGTCCAACACCGCTTTATTGTTATCATCCTGTCCCTGATAGAAGTATTCTTTCAGTGACTCATCATCAATACGGTGATTTGGGACACTTCTCAAGAATGAGGTGAATCTATCCCAAGAACTACTAACTGACTCTCTTGGTAGTGCCACATAGTTATTCACCCTGTCTTTGTGGTTTAATTTCTTGGAGACCGGATAGTAGCGTGCTAAGAAGACATCCCGTAGTTGGTTCCAAGTGAAGATGGAGTTGTATGGGAGCTCAGTAAACCACATAGCAGCCTCTCCCGTCAGTGAGAGAGGAAACACTCTGAGACCTATTACATCTAGATCCAAATCAGGCCTCCCCACACAACTTTTACACACTGCCCTTACCTTAGCTATATGGGCATGTGGATCCTCAGAAGGTAGCCCTGAAAACAAACCTCTGGCAGTGAGCATTTGCATTAGACTACTAGTTACCACAAAAGTGTGGCCTGTGGGTAGAGGAGGCAAAACCAGTGGCCCATCCGAATCTGCTATGTTATCATAGCCTCTGTAGTATGCTTGGGGCCGTGGAGCGGGATTCTGTCCCCTCTGTTGATGTTCACCCGGAGCATCGGGTAACATCTGACCATGAACATCAGCCGGAGCTGGGATGTTCTGGTTTGGATCCTCATCATTGATTCCCAAATTACGATTCATGTTTCGCAGTGTACGCTCTAGCTCGTGATCGTAGGGAAACAACGGTTCTCTTCCTCTCCGTGTATTTGGCATACAAGGAGGATAGGTCTGAAAAGAAATCAAAAACAATAAACAAAGTAAAATCAAGAAAATATCAACTAAACTATAGTAAGAAGTTCAAGTTAATCTAAAAGCTAAATTCCCCGACAGCGGCGCCAAAATTTGATACGCTCAAACATACTTCTCAAATGAGAAGTAAAGCGGTCGCGTCAAGTAAATAACCCAACTGGTGAGGTTGGGATCGTTCCCACGAGGAAAATAGTCTAGACTTAACTTCAACTTGTTATTACTATTGTTCGGTTGAAGACTTCCTTAAAAAGTAAAAGCATAAAGGGGGGTTTGTATTTCCTAATAAGTAAAAATAACTAACGAACTTGACAGAGACACTTAACAGCTTTTAATTTTGGGTTTTAATCAATCAATCAAAGTAACTAGGGTTTACGTGTTCCCCACGGGTTCATAACTTGATAATTCTAACTATAACAATTCTTTCCTAGTATCTTGCATGCAAAGTGATAAGTTATGTATTTCTAAATCCTTGGTCCGGCATCTAGAAAATCTCACTCCGCACCTTGGTCCGGCTGCGTGTGTTGCTTTCCTAACCCTTATCTTTACCTCATATTAAGCATCGTATTTTATATTTGACTAAGTTATTACCTCGTACCAATCAATACTAGCTTATTAGATAGTATACACTAAATCTATGTTAATAATTCTTTTCCTATTATCTACCTCCTTGGTCTGGCAAGTAGCATTAAGGCGAGTTCTAACGTTGATCATCCGTTAAAAAGACTTCTAAGCGAAAGAATTATTAATACATGCAAGACACTATTCTAGAATTATTATTTTAGCTAGGGTTTATCTCATTATTTGCCTATGGTTCCCACAACCCTAGTTATGGAGTTTAGTTCCTCATAGCCATAAACACAATATTCAAATATGTTAAACAAGAAATCATGTTCTTACTTCAATGAGAAAGAATAAAGTCCGAAAATTTGCTTGATTAATCACCAAAAATTACTTGTAAGAATCTCCAACAATCAAACACTCAAAACATAAAGTCTAATAATATGATGTTTAATCTCACAGAGTCTAACCTCAAAAACGAGGTTTTTTGAACTATTTATAAAAAAAATAAAAACCTAATTAAACAAGGATTCTAATTACTGGAAATCTGCCAAAACGCGGCTGGGTCGACGGACCACGCGACTGACCGTCTTGGTCATGACGGACCGTCGTGGACTCCGTCGTCCCATACTTGGTGCAATTCTTCTGCTGCTTTCTTCATTCCCCTCGACGGCAAGTGTGACGGACCGTCATAGGCACAACGGTCCATCGAGGGTCTCGTTTCAAAATACTTCAACTCTTGGAATCTGGGTACTGGGATCACTTCTCTGATCTTCACGACGAACCTGCAGGACGGACCGTCATAGCCATGACGGACCGTCACAAGCTCCGTAATCCCACACTTGGTCAGACTTCCCCATCTTCCTTCAGCAGCTTCTCTACGCTGCCACCTACGGACCGTCACAAGCACGACGGACCGTCATAAGCTCCGTAGGTGGTATCTTCTGCAATTTTCGCTCAAAATCTCCGCATTCAACTTTGGACAGATTTCCTTCAAAACAAAGAGAAACTTATATCAAAATTAGCACAAACAAGGCTTTCGGACACACTAAACTTAAGGAAAAAGTATTAATTATACCGTGAAACCATGGTATATCACATACCCATCATCCTAGTACATAGATTAGGGTTTTCTCAATCATAATTTCTAGATCAACCGCATGAATAATTACCATTTAGATTAGTTCTAAGGATCCAAAAAAGTATTCGGGAATTTAAAGCTTAGTTTTGTTCCTTAGATCTCAAGTTTGGTAATTGCATAATAAAATATGTTTAGGGTTTATTTTAGAATTTAAGTCGCGTCTGCCACATCATGGCGGCACTCACCTCGCTCCAGTGGCCCTGCCCTGACCAAACATATCCTACCTCAACGGCTTGCAAGGAAATAGTTATCAATTTTAAGAACTTCAGACCACCATTTCACAACACCCATTCAACCAACGACACTAAAAAGCGATTCGCTCACTCTAAGGTCAATTTCTGAATTTTTCTCACCCGAATTCAATTATGTAAATTGATACATGTTTCTTTAGCGTCATACTTATGTACTCATGGCATAGAATTTATAAATTAGATTACCCAATTGTTTCCAGATTTCCCTAGACTTGAATGACTCTGATTTCTTCCAAATTTGGATTAGGTTATGAAATTCCAAGTTACTAAGAAAATATTTTCTTGTCCAAAAATTTTCTCTGTTGTCGTTTCCATAACGATGGAATTCGTTTATGATGAATATAAATCAATTTACCCATCACTCATCCCCGAGTGATAAACTAAGTAAAAATAGGCTAAGGGAATAATAGAGTAGTACCGGAATCGACAAACACTTGGGAACACCTGCCTTGATGTCCTTCTCAGTTTCCCAAGTAGATTCCTCAATTTGATGATTCTTTCATTGAACTTTCACAAACTTAATCTACTTGGTCCTTATCTTCCAAAAATCACGATCATGATTTGTCTAACACAATTGAGACCCACTTAATGATATAATCGACATCACCATTAATCTCTTAGCCATATGGAATACTGAATAAACTCCTGATAGGGTAGGAGGTAAGGAAAATATAAAATCCACTTGCCCTACATATTCAAGAACCTCAAAGGACCAATGCATTGTGGACTTAGCTTGCCTTTCTTTCCAAATCTCATAATCCCTTTCATGGTTTATACCTTAAGAAGAACATTCTCACTAGCCTAAAATTTCATGTCTCTAATATTATGGTCTTCATACTTCTTTTGTCTACTTTGGAATGCTAAAAGTTTAGTTGGAATACTCCTCACCTTCTCTTGAGCATCCTTCACTAAATCGACCCCCAAAGGTTTCACATCTCCGACCTCGAATCATCCTATGGGTGATATACATCCCCTCCAATATAATGTATCAAATGGTGCAATATCAATTACTATTGTTATAAGAGAACTTACACAAAGGTAAGACGTTTTCATAACTCACCCCAAAATGAATTGCGTATGTCCTCTAACACTTGAACATTCATCTCTAACTGTCTATCCATTTGTGAGTGCAAATTGGTGTTAAAAGTGATGTGTGTGCCCAATTCGTCATTTAATTTCCTCCAAAACTGGGAGGTAAACTGTGTACCACGGTCTAAGATGATAGAAAAGGGAAACCTATGAAACCTCACTATCTCTTTCACATAAACCTTAGTCAATTGTTCAGCATTATAATCTATTCGAACCAGAATAAATTGGGCTGACTTATTCAATCTATCAACCACTACCCAAATAGAATAAAACTCGCCCAAAGACTTAGAAAAACCAACTACCAAATTCATGGCTATCCTCTCTCACTTTCATTCTGGAATTGACATTATTTGAAGCAAACTTGCATCCTTTGGTGTTCATACTTCACTTGTTGATAATTTTGACACTTATCCACAAAATCCTCTATATCCTTCTTCATGGGATTCTATCAATAACTTCTTCATCAAGTAATAAACTCGAGGAATACAAATTCTTCCTTTAAAACTGAGTACACCTTTCGCATCAAGACTGGTCACTTGTGACTTACCAATCACGGTATTTTTCTTAAGTTCATACAAATTTACATCCTCGAATTGTTTAGCCTTTTTCACTTCAATAAACATGGCCATACCTTAAATGTAGCTAACACCCCGCCTTTTTCTGAATTGCCCATGTGCATGAACTTTGACTCCAAGTCTAAATTTCCTTATCCAAGAGTCACTTAGTTACACAAAAGCAAGCTAAACTACCCATAGTCACAGCTTTTTAACTTAAAGTGTCTTCCACTATATTAGCCTTACCTAGATGATATTAATTGGTGATATCATAATCTTTATGTAACTTCACCACCTTCTTGTCTCAAACTTAAATCCTTTTGAGTGAATATATGTGAAAAACTACGATGATCAGTAAGCACCTCACATATGACAACATAAAGGTATTTTCGCCAGATTTTAAGAGCGAACACTACCTGTGCCAACTCTAAATCATGAGTTGGGTAATTCCTCTCATGCATCTTCAATTGGTGCGATGAATAAGCTATAACATTCTTATCCTACATCAACACAACACCCAAAGAAGAATGTGAAGCATCACAATTGTAGCATATCATAACTTGAATTAACTAAGAATAAGCTAAGGAACCAAGAATAATCATTTTTGGAAATAAGTAGAGAAATTTGCAAATTTTCAGCTTACAAAAGTGAGCTTTTGCATTTTCAAACGATCATAACTTCCAACTCAGAAGGAGTTTGGATGAGTTATTTATAAAGTTGGGAAGATCTTTCCAGAGCCGCTGATTTTACACATGTCCAATGTCGTATGGGGTAGATATGTATTTTGGAAGTTTGGTTGTTGAATTGAGGAAAGTCCAATCCAGATTTTAGTAAGGGCAAAGTTGTCTTTTCACCCTAGTATTGCTAAATTTGTTTTAGGGGTTATTTAGGGTTAAATACCAAGTCCCAAATTAATTTTATAAATTTTAAGAATGTTTAAGGCTTGGGAGAAAAGAGAGGAAAATCAAGAATTGTCCAAGAAACGCCAAGATCGTTGCATGGATTTTGTCAGGGGTGATACCTATCGAGGTATGTGAGACCAATCGGTATTGGGTCCTTTACCCATACCCCAATTTGATTAAATACATCAAATTAGAATTTATAGTGAATGAAAATGTTGAAGTTTTTTTATCAAAAGTTGTAAAGTTCTTGTTGGTTGAATTGTAGTTGATCTATAATAGGTTTGATTCATGTTTTTAGACTATTTTTAGGTCTAATATATTGAGTAATGAGGTATTTAGGGACACTAACTATTTGGGTGGGATCCATGGAAGTTTAGGAAGATAGAGATGAAAAATGGAGAAGAAAGGTCGGAGGTCCCGTCAGATAGCCCTTGGGCCGCCACGCCTGCCACAACCCTTAGGGCAGGCTCTGTCTAACAGGCCCTGGAATGCCGCACCATCCAGAACGCCCTAGACCAGGGTATGTGTGATAGGCCCTGGTGCCCTGCGCCTCTCAAAGCGCCAAGACCCCTTGGACACCCCGTTCTTTCCTTATATTTTCGTCCTAGTTCCTAAGTGATGTAGATTTCATTCCTAGTTGATTACAACACTCTAGAGTACATCTAAACATCATGAACTCATCCATAAATATGAGATCATGATCCTTGAGTCGATAATCCAATTCAAGGGAAGCAAAGATCAAAGTTGAAAAAGTTAAGAGCCAAGTTTAAAAGTTAATAAGCAAGTCAAAGTAAGTTCTTAAAGTTTTCAAAGAGTCTTAAGAAATCATTTTAACTTTTATTTGAGTATCAAGTTACAAGTCAAGCAAAGAGAAAAGAGTTGATTTAAATCATTAAAAGCTATAAGGGAACTAAGTATTCCCAAGAGTTAAAGCTTCAATATAAGTAAAGAGCAAATGTTGAATTCATTTATCTAAAGTTATAAGGGGGGCTAAATATTCCCCAAAAATTGATAAATGTTTCACATTTCAGTTAAAAGGAAACTAAAAAGTTCCAAAAGAGTTTTGAACTAAACAGGGGAACATTGATTCCAAAAGGAGCTTTTAAAGCTTAAAGGTTTAGTAAATTATCTTCACAAAAGGAAGGAATTTTTATTAAAGATATGAGCTAAATCATGTTCTGGGAGTAGTATTGAGCACCGATGTGAGAATGACAGCTTAAATAACACAAGTCCCCGTGTAAACCATGTATCCATCATGGGTATTAAAGTGTCATACTTTTTAGATCATTTATGTTTTGACAGTGGATCCACTTAATTAAGGATTTTATATGCGACGGCAAAGTATAAGACAGTTCTTGCAGTGTAAATGAGATGTTGTTTCATCACTTAGGCTCATAATGGTGGTTTTCGGTTAGACAAATGCCACAGAAACTATTTTACTTTCATATATAAGTAAAATTGAGTTTATTATTGGCTCCTCTTTAATGAAACTAAGAGTTAACACTATTTTTACCAGTTATATATATATATATATATATATATATATATATATATATATATATATATATATATATATATATATATATATATATATATATATATATATATATATATATATATATATATATATATATATATATATATATATATATATATATATATATATATATATATTCTTATTTCCATATATTGAGTTGTCATATAATGAGTTGAGCAGAGCCAAGGTAAGTTCATCCTTACTCCATTTCAAGCTTATTAGTTATGTTTAGAACTCCAACTTGCATACTCATACATTTAATGTACTGATACTAGTTGGCCTGCATTGTTTTATGATGCAGATGCAGGTAACCAGGATCAGCACACGGCGCTTTGTTGATCCATATTGAACTCCAGAGTTAGTGGTAAGCCTCCTTGCATTCCGGAGGATATCCTTTTTATTTTCTGTATTAGTTTTAGATTTTAGGATGTTTTAGGGTCTGTCCCAACATCCATCTCAACCAGTTTAGAGGCTTCGTAGACAGTTACTAGTTTAGTTTAGAGTCTATTTTATTTGTTGAGACTTAAGTGTCGTTTTGGCTAGAATATTATATGAATTATTTCTTTTAAGCATGTTTTATTTCTTGATTAAGTTGAGTTTAATCTTCCACTGAGTTAACTAAGCCAGGCCAAGAGTTTCCTTGGGAGCCAGCAATGGTCTTCGAGTGTCGGCCAGGTCAAGGGTGTAGGCTTAGGACATGACAAACTTGATATCAGTGCACATCTTTCAAGAGTCATAGGGAGTCTATGAATTTGTGTTTGTAGAGTCGTAGTCATTGGCACAAAAATCCATATCTATAGTTAAAAGTCTGCAACATTTAGGAATGTTTCACTTTTTTTATATTATTTTGTGTGTAGAGTTTATCTCTAAAAGTAACTCTCTAATTTATGCTTATGTGTATTTTCAGATCATCATGCCTCCACGATGAGCAAGAGGTTCCTAATGCACCGGATATGCAACCCCAAGGAAAGGTAACAAGTGTCGAATTCCGAGAAGCCATCCAGATGTTAAGTCAAGCAGTGACCAACCAAGTTGTGCAATAAAGAGGAGCTCGACAAGAAGGGGCTGACACCTCGAGGGTTCGTTAGTTTCTGAGAATAAATCCCTATAGCTTCACCGGATCAAGCGCTACTGAGGATCCAGAAAACATTATGGAAGAATTGAAGAAAGTATTTGAGGTGATGCATGTGCTTAGTACTGAGAAGTTTGAATTAGTTGCATATCAACTTAAGATTGTGGCTAGAACCTTGGTTGACTAATGGAAGAAGGGTAGAGTTGAGGACGCAACACCTCCAAGTTGGGATTATTTCAAAGAAGCCTTCTTGGGGAGGTTCTTTCCTCGAGAACTAAAGAAAGCAAAGGTACGGGAGTTCCTCACTTTGAAACAGGACTCCATGAGTGTTCATGAGTATGGGTTGAATTTTACGCAACTGTCTCGCTATGCTCCAGAAATGGTGAAGAATTTGAAGAGCAGAATAATCTTGTTTGTTGCTGGTTTGGGTTGTGCTTGAAGCAAAGAAGGTTGGAATACAATGTTGATTAGTGACGTGGACATATCCAGGCTTATGGTCTATGTGAAACAAGTTGAAAATGAGAAGCTGAGGGACGAAGAGGAATATCGAACCAAGAACGCGAAGATTGGGAATGAGCCTGGTCAAAAGAAGGGTGGTTCAAGTCCACCACAATTTTAGTAATCAAAGAGGCATGAACCATCATCTACTAGTGCACATGTGCCTAGAAAGTGAGGTAAGTATAGTGGCCAGAATTCGCAGCACTTCAAGGCAAGTCCAACTCAGTCTCAAGATAGTGCGGAACAAGAAGAAATTAAGTCTCTTACATATAGTAAGTGTGGTAGAAACAACCCAGGAGATTGTCGTAATGGATAGACAGGTTGTTTTGGGTATGGTAAAGAGGGTCACTTCATGAGAGAGTTCCCCAAGATTAAGCAAGGTGGTGGAAATCCAGGCAATAGAACTCAATATTCATCAAATGCTCCACTAGACAGTGCAGCACATAGAGGAGCCACTTCTGGTACCGGCGGAGGGGTGAACCGTCTCTATGCTATCACTAGCCACCAAGAGAAAGAAAACTCTCCAGATGTTGTCACGGGTATGATCAAAGTCATTACTTTTGATGTTTATGATTTTTAGACCCAGAAGAAAGTTTATCTTTTGTAACCCCTTATGAGAAATTCAGTTTGAGATTCTTCCTAAAAAACTTGTGAACCTTTCTGTGTTTCTACACCTGTTAGGGAGTCTATTCTAGCAAAAAGAGTCTATCATGATTGTCCTCTTTCCATAAATCACAAGAGTACCATAGCTGATTTAATAGAGTTAGACATGGTAGATTTTGATGTCATTCTAGGTATGGATTGCCTCCATTCCTGTTATGCATCAATAGATTGCAAAACTCGAGTTGTCAAATTTCAAATTCCTAATGATCCAGTCATAGAATAGAGTAGTAATTCAACAGTGCCTAAAGGTAGTTTCATTCCATACCTTAAGGTTAGGAAGTTAGTTTCTAAAGGGTTTATCTATCACATAGTCCGAGTTAATGACTCAAGTGTTTAGGTGCCTTCCCTTCAGTCAGTGAGTTTCCAAAAGTCCTTTCATATGATCTACCCAGAGTCCCTCCAGAAAGAGAGAAGACTTTGGCATAGACATCATCCCAGATACTCGTCCTATCTCTATTCCGCCATACAAAATGGCACCGGCAGAGATAAAAGAGCTAAAAGAGCAATTAAAAGATTTATTCGATAAAAATTTCATAGCGCTCCAGTCTTGTTTGTTAGGAAGAATGATGGGTCTCTTAGGATGTGTATAGACTACCGTTAGTTGAATAAGATGACCATCAAGAATAAATATCCTCTTCCAATGATAGATGATCTCTTCGATCAACTTTAGGGTACTTCTTGCTTTTCCAAGATTGAACATAGATCAGGCTATCATTAGTTGAAAGTAAGGGAATGTGATATTCCAAAGACAGCTTTTAGAACAAGGTATGGGCATTATAAAAAATTTTGGTTATATCCTTTTATTTGGAAAATGCACCTGCAATGTTCATAAATCTTATGAACAGAGTCTTCAAACCTTATTTAGATTTGTTTGTCATCGTTTTCATTGATAACATACTGATTCATTCAAGGAGTGAAGAAAATCATGCTAGTCACCTTAGGATTGTTCTTCACACTTTGAGAGATAAAGAGTTATATGCCAAGTTCTTCAACTGTGAGTTTTGGCTTAAGTCTGTGGCTTTCTTAGGCCACATTGTTTCTTATGAAGAGATTAGAGTTGACACCAGAAGATTTAAGAAGTTCAGAGTTGGACTAGACACACATCTCCAACGGATATAAGGAGTTTCTTGGGCCTAGATTTATATTATAGGAGATGTTGAAGGATTCTGATCTATCTTTTCTCCTTTGACCAAGCTAACTCAAAAGATGGTCAAGTTTGAATGGTTTAAAGCTTGCGAGAAAAGCTTTCAGGAGTTGAAAAATAGATTGACTAATGCTCCGGTTTTTACCTTACCAGAGGGTACTCAAGGCTTTGTAGTGTATTGTGATGCATCAAGATTTGGCTTGGCCTGTTTGTTAATGCAAAATGGCAAGGTTATAGCCAATGCCTCCACATAGTTAAAGATTCATGAGAAAAATTATCCAATTCTTGAATTGAATTAGTTGCAGTGGTGTTTTCTTAGAATATATGGAGTCACTACTTGTATGGTGTTCATGTTGATATATTCACTGATCACAAGAGCCTCGAATATGTGTTGACTCAAAAAGAACTCAACCTCAGACAGAGAAGGTGGTTAAAATTACTCTAGGATTATGATATGATTATCCTTTACCACCCAGGAAAGGCTAATATGGTTTGCTAATGCCTTAAGAAGGTAGTCCATGAGAAGTACTTCCCATGTCAAAGAAGAGAAGAGGAATTATCTAAAGATGCGCACAGACTCGCATGTTTGGGAGTCAGATTTATGGATTCCACAGAAGAAGGCATAGTGTTGACCAATTGGGATGAATCATCATTAGTGTCAGAGGTGAAATAGAAGGAAGACCAAGATACCATTTTGCTTGATTTGGAGGCAAGTGTTTATAAGAAAAGAGTATTGGCTTTTGAAAAAGGGGGAGATGGTGTGAGGAAGAATCATGGTAGATTATGTGTACCTAAGGTGGTAGACTCCAAGAGAGGATCTAGGAGGAGGCTCATAGCTCTAGATATTTCATTCATACTGGTTTCACCAAGATGTATTGTGATTTGAGAGAGGTATATTGGTGGGAAGGTATGAAGAAGGATATTTCTAAGTTTGTTCCAAGTGTTCAAATTGTCAACAAGTAAAAGTGGAGAACCAAAGGCCTTGAAGTTTAGCTCAGAATATAGAATTTTTGGAATGTAAGTTGGAGATGATTTATATAGACTTCATCACAGGGTTGCCAAGAACTCGAACGAAACATGATTCTATTTGGGTGATTGTTGATCAAATGACAAAGTCAGCCCAATTCTCGCCGATAAATACTACCTATTCGACCGAGGATTATGCTACGTTGTACCTTCAACATGTGGTAAGACTTCATGGATTTCCAGTCTCCATTATTTTAGATAGAGGTGCATAATTTACTGCATAATTCTAGAAATCTTTCTATAAAGGTTTGGGTTCTAAGGTGAATTTGAGTATTGCTTTTTTCATCCTCTGACAGATGGAAAAGCAGAGCGTACTATCAAGACCTTAGCAGATATGTTGAGAGCTTGTATTATATACTTCAAGGGAAATTAGTATGATCATATACCTCTCATCTAATTCGCTTATAACAACAGTTATCATTCGATCATCCAAATGACTCCATATGAATATCTTTATGAGAGAAGATGCAGATTTCTTATTGGGTGGTTCAAAGTTGGCGAAGTAAGGTTGATAGGACCATATCTAGTTCACCAAACCTTGGATAAGGTGGAAAGTGATCCAAGAAATATTGAAGACGGCAAAAAGTCTCCAAAAGTCCTACATGGATATTAGGAGAAGCCATTAGATTTTGAGGTGTACGATCGGGTGTACCTTATAGTTTACCCCATCAAAGGTATTGTAGGTTTGGTAAGAAGTGAAAACTTATTCCCTGGTATATTAGACCTTATAAAATCTCCAAGAGGGTGGATAATGTCGCTTATGAGTTGGAGCTAACCAAAGAGCTAGTGGCTGTTCAATCAGTATTCTATATTTCTATGTTGAAAAAGTGCTTGTGTGATCCTTCATTGATAGTACCAAAAGAAACCAAGAATAATAATTTTTGGACATGAGTAGAGAAATCTGGAAAATTTCCAACTTTCAAAAGTGAGTTTTGGTAATTTTCAAACAGCCATAACTTCAAGATAAGGAGGAGTTTGGCTGAGTTCTTTACAGGGTTAAGAAGACCTTGGAGAGATCTTTTCAACGCCGCTGATTTTGCACAAATCAGATGTTGTATGAGGGAGATATGCCTTTTAGAATTTGGGTTGTTCGACTTAGGAAAGTCCAATAAGGATTTTACTAAAGGCAAAATTATATTTTCACCCTAGTTTTTTCAAATTCGTTATAACGGTTATTTAGGGGTAAAGAACAAGTCCCAACACAGTTCTACAGAGATTAAGAACACTTAGTGCTTGGGAGAAAAGAGAAAAGAATATGAAAATCAAGAATTGTTCATGAAACACCAAGACCAATTCATGGATTTCATCGGGGGTGATCCATATCAAGGTATGTGAGATCATACGGTGTTGGGTCCTTTCACCCAAACACCAATTTGATTCAATACATTAAATTAGATTTTATTTGAACGAAAATCTTGAAGTTCTTGTTTGTTGAATTATAGTTGATCTCTAGTAGGTTTGATTCATGTTTCTGCATTGTTTTTTGGTATAATCTATTAGGTAATGAGGTATTTAGGGATCCTAAGTGTTTAGGGTAGATTAATGGAAGTTAAGGAGGTTTACAGATCAAAAACGGAGAAGAAGAGTCAGAGGTCCCATCAGTTAGCCCTTAGCGCCGCGCCTGCCACAACCCCTCAGACAGGCTCTGTGTGAAAGGCCTTGGACCACCGCACTAGCTAGAGTGCCCCTGACTAGGGTTTTTCCGACACACCCTGTATCCCCGCGCCTCTTAGAGCGCTAAGACCCCTTATAGACCCCCTTCTTTCCCTATCTTTTCGGACTGGTTCCTAAGTGATGTACCTTTCATTCCTAACTTAGTCCAAAACTGTAGAGTACATATAAATATCATGAAATAATCGATAAACATGAGATCCATATCCTTGAATCCATAATCCAATTCAAGGGAATCTAAGATCAAAGTCAGAAGTTAAGAGTCGAGTTTAAAAGTTAATAAGCAAGTCAAAGTAAGTTCGTAAAGTTTTCAAAGATTCTTAAACAATCATTTTAACTTTGATTTCAGTCTCAAGTTACAAGTCAAGCAAATACAAAAGACTTTAGTTCAATTATCAAAAGATAAAAGGGAACAAAGCATTCCCTAAGAGTTAAGTTTTCAAGTTAAGTAAAGAGCAAGAGTTGAGTTCATTGCTCTAAAGTTATACGGGGGACTAAGTATTCCCTAAAGGTTGATAAATGTTTCACATTTTAATTTAAAAGGAAACTAAGAAGTTCCAAAAGAGTTTTGAACTAAAGAGGGGAACATTGATTCCAAAAGGAGCTTTTAAAGCTAAAAGGTTTAGTAAATTAACTCCACCCAAAGAAGAAAATTTTATTAAAAGTATGACCTAAAGCATGTTTTGGGAGTAGTATTGAGCCCCGGTGTGGGAATAAGAGTTCAAATAACTCAAGTCCCAATGTAAACCATGTATACATCATGGTTATTAACGTGTCATACTTTATAGATTATCATGTAAGCTTAGGTTGTGGATCCTTTAGGTTGAGGTTGTTCTATGCGACGACAAAGTATAGGACAGTTCTGGCAACATGGACGAGACGTTGTATCATCACTTAGGATCATAGTGGTAGTTGTCGGTTAGAAACTCCTACAAAAACTATATTCCTTTCATATATAAGTAAAGTCAGTTTATTATTGCATATGTTCTTCGTGCGATATATTAAGTTGTCATATTATGAGTTTAGTAGAGCAAAGGTAAGTACATCCTTACTTCATTTTAAGCTTATTAGTTGTGTTTAGCACTCAAACTCGCATACTTGTACATTCAGTTTACTTATGCCAGTTTGTCTGCATCATTTATGATGCAGACGCAGGTAACACGATCAGCACGCAGCGCTTCGTTTATCCAGATTGAACTCCAAAGTAAGTGGTAAGCCTCCTCGCATTCTGGAGGACATCCTCTTCATTTTCTTTACTAGATTAGTTTTTAGGATGTTGTGGGGCTCGTCCCAAAATCAATCTCAGTTAGTTTGGAGGCTTCGTAGATAGTTAGTAGTTCTGTTTGGAGTCTATTTTACTTGTTGAGACTTAAGTGCCATTTTGTCCAGAATATAATATGATTTATTTCTTTTAGGTATGTTTTATTTCTTGATTAAGTTGAGTTTAGTCTTCTGATAATTTAAGTAAGCCAGGACAAGGGTTCTCTAGAGGGCCAACAATGGTCTTCGAGTGCCGGCCACGTCTAGGGTGTAGGCTCAGGGTGTGACAACAATAAACAATAAAATATTTACCTTCAACCAATAATTCTAGAATAGGTACGGTGATCAAGAAAGTCTTGAGATTTTGGATTCTCTCCTCACATTTTTGAGTAAATTTGAAGGGCGTCTCCTCATTTGTCAATTTTTCAAGTGGATGGTGATACAAGCAAATTTCTTCACAAATCGATGACAGTAGCTAGTAATCCTCAAAAAACTCCTAACTTCCACCAGAAATATAGGATGAACCCAATTCTTAATTACCTCAGTCTATTGGAGATCTACCATTACCCCTTCTTTTGAAACTACATGCCCCAAAATTGCAACCAAATTCAACAAAATTCACACTTAGAAAACTCTGCATACAACCTTTCTTTCACAAGAACACCCAATATAATATGAAGATGGTCGGCATGTTGTTTCTAACTTTTTGAATAGACCAAAATATCATCAATAAAGGATATGATGAATGAATCAAGGAAGGGATTTAACACAGCATTAATTAAACTCATAAAAGTTGTAGGTCCATTAGTCAATCCAAACGACATAACAAGAAACTCATAGTGTCATAGCGGGTCCTAAACTTTGTTTTGGGCACACTCTCAGGCCTAATTTTTAACTGATGGTAGTCAGACCTTAGGTCAATATTAGAGAATACTGATGCACCTTGCAATTGGTCAAAATAATCATCTATTCCAGGCAATGGGTACTTATTTGAATAGTGAACCTATTCGATTGTCGGTAATCTATACATATCCCCATACTACCATCTTTTTTCTTAACAAAGAAAACTGGAGCACTCTATGGAGAAGAACTAGGATGACTAAATCCTTTATCAAGAAGTTCTTGGATTTGAACCTTAAGCTCTCTTAAATCTGTCTGAGCCATGTGATATTGAGAGATGGAAATGGGGCGTGTATCAGGTTCTAAATCAATGTAGAAATCTATATACGAGGAAGATCAGTAGGGAACACTTCTCTAAATTTGACACCACAGGAACGGACTCGATAAATGGAGACTCAACCTCAACATCCCAAATATGCGCAAAATAAGCCAAATAACCTTGCCCTACCATTTCCTCACCCGATTGGAGGATATAATCTTAGCTTGCTAAGGCTTGTACACCACATTCCACTCTAACTTTGTCTTTCCCAGAATTTCTAGAGTTACAGAGTTAGTTTTAAAATTAAGCAAAACTTCATAAGGGGACAACCAAGTCGTGCCTAAGATTATGTCAAAGTCAATCATATTCAAAATAACCAAATCATCCCAGTTTTGAAAACCTATAAACATAATATGACAAGCACGATAGGCATATGTGACTATTATAGAATTTCCAAGTGGGGTAGAAACATGGATATGGGCATCAATTATATCAAAAATCCTAGCAAATGTTGTGGAAAATCACATGGACACAAAGATATTATGGAAAATCACATGGACACATAACGATAAGTAAAAATCGGATCAAATAACACATTAGCTATTCGTTCATAGACAAGAATAGTACTGATGATCACTGCATCAGATGCCTCTACCTCCGCACCCTCACTAATTTCCTCCTCGCCCACCTTATTCAAACCCTCAACCATTATTACCATTTCTAGTGGGCACCACTCTCTATCTGTTGTTGCACGGAATCCATCATACGTGGATCAAAAATCTATCATTATATGCCAATCTCTACAAAATTATAGTAAGAACAACCAAAAGATAGCATCAAATGTCGAAGGTGTGACTCCCTAGCTATCCTGAATCAAATTATTAGGTGGAGTTCCCGAGAAATTATTTGTAAAGGTGGGCATAGCAGACTGAATAGGCATGGATGCAAATGTTGTCCTCCCTGACCCTTTGGCGTATGAACCTTGGAAGTTACTCGAGTTCTTGTCCCTTTTAGACAATTCCTTAGCCTGACTTCCTTGCCTCACCCCTTCAACTATCTTAGCAAAGTTTGTAACCTCATCAAAGCTCCTCCCTGCAGAGGTCATATGAACAGATACTACCTGCACTCAAAATTCAGTCTCTTAATAAATAAGCGGACCCTCTCTTCCTCAATAGTTACCAATTGAGTAGCATATCTAAACAAGACATGAAACTTGGATTCATAAGCAGCCAAAGACATACTGCCTATTTCCAAAACCATGAAATCATCCTTTTTGCTATCTCTCAAATTCTTAGGCACATATTTCTCTAAAAATTGAGCATGAAAATGGGTCCAAAAAGTTACAAACTTAACCCCATATTGATGACAATACCAAACTTATCTAGCTTCTCATAACAATCTTGAATTAACTTATACGCATCCTCACTCTCAAAACCATGGAAAACAATTGGTTTCAACTTCAACAACTTAATCTACATTTCGTGCTCGTTACCAGTTATAACAGAGACAAATAAAGGATGAAGTAAAACATTATTACCTAAATTTCCTCCCACCTTTGGTATAGTGGTAGAAATAGGAGAATTTGGGGGAGCTTTAGTTGCTTGATCTGTTGATCTAACACAATCCTGTAAAGAACGACATGATCTGTTGATCTAACACAAGGTACATGATAGGAATACATATTGTCTCAACCTGCACCTCTTCCTCTTGTCCTACATTCTCTTTATTCTTAACCCTGATATTCTTTTCTACCTCTTTATGGTGCAACAGGGACCACATTTCTGGGAGCATTTTCAACTGATACTCCTAGTAGGTTACACTTCTCATCGACCTCTACCCGTATCTCCTCCTCTACCACTGTATTGACTGTGACATATTGCTGCAGAATCATCAACTAGAGCATTGAAGGAAGCTACGGGTCTGACACCATTGAACCTAGTGTTAACCATCTACGGAAAAAAGAGTAAAAAAGGTTGGATCCCAATTCGAATTGGCAGTTACCAATTAGAATCAAGGTATAGCACGAACAAAGTTAAGATAAAATAAAGATGTTTCCTCCTATAGCCTCTCAAAGAAAAGCCCTGACGTCTCTGTACCATTCCGGAAGACTCTACTAGACTTGTTTTGGTGCATCAAGATCAATGAACCTAGGCTCTGAACCAAATTTTTCATGACTGAGACCATCGTGATTGGTACCCACACTATTCCTCTGGTGGGAGAGACACTAATATTAATTGGCTAAACAAAAACTATGAAAATTAATCAAAACTAAGTCATTTAAGTTACGGAAGCAAGTCAAATGCTAAGGAAACAAAATAGGGAGTTCCAATAAACTCCAAACCAATAGTCTAAAAAAATACGGAAAAAAATGTCTGGAACCTGAATGTTAATGTACCAATACATCTAAAGCTCAACTATATGTCTAAAGAATAATATGGTACAACCCCAAACTAACATAAAACAAACTAAAGAACTAGTCTAAGTCTGAAATGCATACATAAACAGAACAGAACTCATGGGAGCCCAAAGAACTGATTCACCCTTGAATTCGAATGATGATCATTGATCTTCTACGCAAGGTCTGTCAATAGCTACTTGAAGATGTCATGTACTCAATAAAGAAAGAGCAAGTGCAGTATCAGTACACAACCACATTGTACTAGTACGATCACGCGAATATCCCACTAAGTACAATATACATAAATCATTACAACATAATAATAACATGCATGCACCGAGCATAGACAATATCATCATTATTTACGAAGCTACGTACAATCTCACGTTTCTCAAGATACACAATTACATCAAGTCATTTGTTCTCTCATGGAACCCAAACCCAAACTGATAGAATACCGGAATGTAGTACCCTATTAAATAATTATGTCAGAACATGGCAACTGGTCTCGTATTTATGTTCAAATGTGGAAACCCATCCAAGTTAGCATGTCGTAACGCAACATCCAATCCATTCAACAAGTCAAAATTTTAAATATATACTCAGGATCATGCAATCAAGTCATGATTCATGGCATTCATCATTTCTCTATCTCATTTACTACTAGTGTAATCAATAATGCAACATTCAGATACATGCACGTATTATAATGAAGCAAGAACTAAGACACATCACATACATGAAATCACAACCATCACCTACCTTGACACAAGATCGAATTCCCTAAGAAACTTCATTCTTGCCTTTTCGAATTTATTCCGCTTGTTCTTGGTTTACAAACAATTAATTATAAATGACAATCAATAAAAAAAGAACTAATTATCTGAATTACTAATAATTCTATCAACCCTATATCATACCCATGATCCCATACCTATATTAGGGCTTTCTCTAACATAATTTCCAAATTAAAACCCTACCCCATCAACAATTACCCATTAAAATACATTCTACGGATGTAAAAATGGATTCGTGGAATTACAATTTTACCTTTAGATTCAAAAATGGTGGAAAACTGTCAAGAAAACCTCTCGGTTTGTTCCATAACTCTCAAGTTTGAAAATTGCAGAATAAAATATTTTTGGGGCTTATTTTTCCAACTTTAAGTTACGATTGCCCTGCCATTGCGGCACTCACCCCGTCTGAGCAGCTTGCACGAAAACAATGAGCAATTTTAAGAATTTCAAACCCCCATTTTACAACATCCCTTCAACCAACCACGCTAAGAAACTATTCGATCACACTAAGATCAATTTTAGGAGTTCTGTTCGCCCAAATTCAATGTCATAAAGTCGTAAGATTTCCTTATTGTCATAGATATATACTAACGTGATCAAATTCATAATTATATCACCTAATTGTTACCAGATTTACCTAGACTTTAGTGACCAATTTAATCCAAATTTGGACTAGGTTGGGAAATTTAAAGTTTCTACAGAAAATTTTTCCAACCCAAATTTTTTCCTCGTTGACTTTATATAATGACGGATCTGATTGTTACATTAGTTAATCATCCATGTAGAGTGTTAATTCATACAATGGATGCCCAGTCTCGATCTAAAATACTTATGAGAGTTATACACTTTGTGGCAAAATATTGTTGAATAACCATTATTTTCCTTGGGTCTAATTCAGGATTTTGGGGAGGTTGCAGGTTCAATATAAAAATCCAATGAAATGCAATAGATCATATTCAAATGGAAAAAGACCCAATCAGATTGGGGGAAATTAATTGAAAATCGAAGAAATGTGACATCAAAATTGTGGAGGGAGGTAAGAAAGATCAGTCTGATGATGGGTCAAGTAAAAAAGGAAAGAAAAAAGGGATAATGCACAAGTACCCCCTCAACCTATGCTCGAAATCTCAGAGACACACTTATACTATACTAAGGTCCGATTACCCCCTGATCTAATTTTATTAATAATTTTCTATCCCTTTTTGGCCTACGTGGCACTATCTTGTAGGCCCAACGCTGGTTGATTTTTTTCAAGCTAGTTCCATATAGGCCGAAAAGGGGTGAAAATTACTTTTTAAAATAAGTTCAAGGGGGTAATAGGACCTTAGTATAGCATAAGTGTGTCTCTTGAATTTTGAGCATAGGTTGAGGGGGTACTTGTGTATTTTCCCAAGAAAAAATAACTAATTATACAGGTGACAACACAGAAACAACGGAAGTGGTTGTTTCTAGCTCTATAGAACATGATAAAGTATTTTTATATTCATTATTTTGTATATTTTATGATTCTATATTATTCTTATATTTTCTCTATTGGATTATGCTTTATTTGTTTATACATTTGTGTATAGTCACTATGTTATATCCAAAGTAAATGTATAAAATATAAATGTTTCACTATACGTATAGTGTAAACAATTAAACACTTGAAATTGGTTGTATAATATATAATATGAATAGTTATTGTATTAGTAGCAGCAGTACAATTTCTCTATATATATTGTATCAATATTTATAGATTTGATACAATTTTTTGCATTGTTTATGCATAAGTTTTCGCATTTGTATAGCGATACTTTTTAGATAATGTTCATTTAAATATATCCATATTCATAAACTTATACTCATACAAAAAGTATATATATTTCACTATACATACAATGTTAACAATTATACATTTGAATTTGTTTGTGTAATTACAAATGGGAAAACGCACAAGTACACCCTCAACCTATGTCCTAAATCCCAGCGACACACTTATATTATACTAAGGTCCTATCACCCCATTAAACTTATTTCATAAGTAATTTTTTTTCCCCTTTTCGACCTACGTGACACTAGCTTGAAACAAAAAGTCGACAAGTGTTGGACCCACAAGATAATTCTACGTTGGACAAAAAGGGGTAGAAAATTACTTATAAAATAAGATCAGGGGGGTAATAGGACCTTAGTATAGTATAAGTGTGTCTATGAGATTTCAGGCATAGGTTGAGGGGGTACTTGTGCATTATCCCTTACAATATCAATAGTTATTGTATTAATAGCGGTACAACAAGTTATCTATTTATACAATATGACATTTGTACAGTTCAAATCGGTTTGTGTAATGTATATTTTCTTTATAAAACTTGTATATGTTATTTTCATTTAAAATCTATTTCATACATTTTGATATCTTTATTTATGTCTTAGTTACGTATATATGTATAGTTTAGTAAAACTGTATGTATAAATTTTTTTCAGACTATTAAGTTTTTAGGCAAAAGAGAATCCACACGCACACGTCACATGCAATGTTACACAAATATAGAAGTAATGAATGTGTTAGCTGAAAAGCTTTTTGAAACTCAGTATAATGTCTTTTGTGGAACCACATGTTTTGTTCGATTGTCTTGCATATGTAGGTGTCATATTCAAGCACAACTTATTAGATACATATTTTTTAGCGAGATTGAGGCTCAATATATGCAACCCTAATACATGTAAAAGGCACCACTCTTCGATTTACCAATTATGACTTTGTTATCATATATGGGTTAAAATGTGGAAAAAATGAGCACGATATCGTCTTTAATACTAAAGAGCCAAAAATATTATTCTTTAGTATTTTGATGTCAGAAAATCTATCACCAAGAAGTAATTGGTTGACAATTTTTCTAACAAGGTCTGGATGATAATGATGATGATCATGTGAAGTTTGTTATATTGTTCGACATACATACATTCATCCTTCCAGAAGAACCATTAACAATTGTAATTGATAGGAAAGACTTTGACTTAGTTGAATTGGGAAGCTACATTTACTACCCACCATGGAGTAAAAAGGCTTTTGACATTCAGTTTCTACATTTGCACAATAAGATTAAACATGATTGAAAGTATTAATGGTTATATGGTTTCCCACTTGCTTTGCAAGTATGATTTTATGAATGTTGTTTGAATTTTTATGAGGAGATTGTTTTTAGAGTATCTGAATACATCCCTAGGATCTTCAACTAGAAGACAAAGAAAAGTTTCCCTCATCTAGATTACTTTGCGAAGGACAAGTTCGGAGACGACAACAATTCGTTATGCATTGTGTAATATATGTATAAGTTTGTGCTCAATTTAAATATACTATATCAATAAGTGTATAATTATATAATTGCATAAATATATGTATCAGTTTGAGGTCTACAAAAATAAATGTATAAATGTACGCCCTGTAATAATATATGTATAAGTTTGTTCCACTATATAAATACACCTATAAGTTTGTAAACTGTATAAATATAGAGATCCCATGAATAATAATTACACTGTACGAATATACGTATAAGTTTGAGCAATGTATATATGTATGTATAAGTTGTTACCTATTTAATTTTGTGCATTGTTTATGCATAAGTTTTGGCATTTGTACAATGAATATGTCAATATAAATGTGTCTATAGTTTTCAACTTGTTTTTCAGAATCTATGTCCATGTATGTTCAATCAGATCAATCTCCGAAATATCAGCTGCAAATGATTCAAACGATGATTTTCAAGATCCTCCAAGTTCAAATAATAACCAAAGTAAAGGAAAAGTTGATACTTGTTCTTATCCTCCTAAGAAGAAATCAAGGCAGACAATCATTCTTATTCAGAAGAAGACACCACCCAAGGTTATTTCAAAGAAGCCTTGTTTAAGAAAGTATCCTCGACATACCAATGTTCCAAAAATACACAATTCACCACTTCCAAAGAGGAAAGCTAAATAAGGGGCTAATGTTACTTCCTATACAATAATTAAGCAAAATTTTGAGATTAAATAAAGTGTTGCTTCTGAAAAATCATATATATCGTGTCATGAGTTTAATCGATTCAAAATATCGGTATTGATTTTTTTTAGTTTTGTTTTTATTCAGCTATTATTTAGTTTATATATTTAACATGAACATTACTTATATATTTCCGATTTCAGATGGAGCAACATTTTACTGATTTAAGAATCTTAATTGAAAAGAACTTCAAAGTTGTGTTAGATTCTATCAAAACAAAGAATGTAGAGAAGAATATTTTTTAATAGAGATCATGTAACGACCCAAGGGTATACCCTAGAAGTTACATGGCGTATTCGTTCTCTAGGAGGTCTTATACAAGACCTTAGACATCATTCATCACATATATATATGAAAAGAAGTTCGGAATTAAAACTTTTCATAATAATAGTCTAAATCTTTTTAGAATATAAGAAAGAACTAATTCTTTTTATATCCATCTTAGAAATATAAAATATCATAGATTCACAACCCTTACATCAATTTTTAAAAGAAAACTATAGTCTATTAAAAAGTCTTTTAGAAAAGGAAACTAAAATGTTAGTCATGTCCTCAAACATATGACGACATACCAATCCTGAGATAATGTTATTTCCCAAGCTTCAACTTCTAAGAGAATCCTAACTTGCTACCTAAACATGTAGAAAGAGAGAAACATATGGAATTAGCACATTTAATGCACTAAGTATGGTTAACATGCAAAAACAGACATTTACTTTAAAACATACTTTTCATGCTCTTTGGATGAAAACCTCATAAAACAAGTATAAGAATCATCTTCAAGTCAATATAAGACATAATTCATATTCTAAAAGTAATATTTTCATCACTTTAGACCCTCTACCTAAAGTTACTCTAAGATTCACTTGAGTAAAACATGAAGAGACCGCCCATACACCATCTTCAACCACACCTAAGTGATCCTCGAAGCTACCCTAGATAAGAACCTTTCAATTAAACATCCTTTACTAAGTCAACATTATTTATTAAAGTCATTTAAGAGAAAAGTAATCAATTAGAGAACTTCACATTATGGTCTTGGAGTACTAAAGTAACTCACTTAGAATCTTCAAAGCCTACTCGTGTAATGTGTAGATAGTGTCTCATTCCACTACCCACGCGTTGTAGAACATGTCTAATAACTAGAGTGTACATCCCATATGATGAGAATAGGCAATAAGTAACATAGACCACACTAGCTAAGTATGGAATCCGGTGTCATGAGACCCCACACCGTGGAAGGTGTTCCACTTGCCAAAGGTAGAACTAGTAATCATCCCATGTTGGCACATGTTTAAAGAATATCAAGCACTTCTTTGTATGCTAGTCTTATCTAAAGTAGAGATACTACCACAAGCATATTCACTGGTGGTTTGTCTTTGTTCTCATAGAGTAGATCATTACCTAGGTTTATTAGAGAAGGAAACATCACTATGCCCTACAAACTCATAATACTCTTTCTTCCAAGGATAGGTCCACTAGGGCTGCCAACCAAGGACAATTAGCATAGCTCTTATGACTTCTTTAGAGATGGTTTCATGTCGTTCCAGTCCATCATTCCACTCAAGAAGGACACCATTACGGTCTTTCACTTTAAGGCTTCTTATAACCTTATTTTCATATTCATGATTTCATATTCTTAACATTCTTTTCTTATTCAAGGCTTTGCATTCACTCATGCTTAGGTCTACCGGTTAAAGACATACTCTAAAATACCTCATTTAGTAATTTAAGGAAGGGCACCTACTCTAGGTACACGATCCTAGAATTTAATTCATATACTCATTCAATACAGTACAAGTACCAAGTAGGGACAACTAGTCTACAAAAACAAGATACAACATTATTGTATAGAGGATCTTCCTAGTCCTTCATCATATATCAAAAAATATATAAGAAGCATATTCAATCATATCATTATAGAATCCATATAAGATTACATAAACAACACATGAGCACCTTCACGTTACACCTTTACATATATAATATCATGATCATACCATAATTCACATAATAATACTGACAAGGCCATGATCATAACAAATATAACAACTAAACATTGCCATGATAAGTTGATTATACCAATCAATGACAATTCAATATCATGTTTACGCTAAAGAAAGGAATTAGATCAACTCACCACCTTCCAATAGTCATAATCACCATTCCTTATCCTTTCTGACAAACTCACATAACAAGAGGTCTTTACAATAGCAATATACAAAAACTAGGCCGACAATTCATCCATATCAATGATCCATCAATACTCAATATAGATATCAAAATTATAAGGCAATCTATGAATAATTCTATAATTATCAATACCCAATTCAATAGCCCAATACAATCTACACATGAATTCAACAAGATTAAGCCATGATCAGTTCACCCACTTTAGAGCCAAAATTTGGAATTCAAGGAATACATGTGTTCATGGAGTTATTTATCTTAAAACATTCAATTAAAATTGATCAATTCATAAAACAACAATTTAAACTTTTTCATGCAAGAACCCATGATTAGAATTCAAAATAGGATTTCAAAGTTTTTGAATATCTTTGAAAGTCTTTGAAATTGGCTCCTTGAATGATAAAAGAAACAACGATGTAATCACCATACCTTATTGGTAGAAATCCAACGAAATTGGTAACATAGAGAATTTGGTCTTCTTCCTTGGAGCTTCATAGCTTCAACAATGGAGGTTTTGGAGAGAAGGAATGGAGAGATTTTGTTTTGGGTTGAGCGTTTTGTTTTTATTGGTGAATCGAGGGTTTAAGTAACAAAATAACCATTTTTAAATAATTATTAAGGTACCAAAAATACCCCTACACTTATTGGACTTTTTAACCAAGTCTAATTTGACAAAGACGGTGTGACCAAATATAAGACATGGTTGCACGTCGCCTACACATCTTGGTTCTGGAAAATTTTGAGGCAAAATGATTTGTGTTGAGTCCATGTCGCAGGGAAATCCCTTCATGAATAGGTTGTGACGCACCTTACCCTTTAAATATGGGCTGCCTGAACGCTGCCTTGACAGCCCCTTGGCCAAGTTTTGGATCCTCCTCAAGGGACCTTTTGTTGGTCTTTGGGGAGTCATGCCCATATGTTTTAATCCTAAATATATCCCTATAGGTGTTAGTTTTATCCCCGCGGATTTTAGACTCAAAACAACACCTTTAAACATGCACAATAAATAAGGATACACTAGCACACCCAAAAGACTAATTTTTGAAAGTCTTGATCGTTCTTCGACGTTTGACTTCCAAACTCTTCAAAATGACTTCTAAACATATTATTCAACATTTTTAACACTTCTTCACTCATAAAACTCATAATAGGCTCTTTATTAACCTAGTTCATTTTGAGGATTGCTACAGATCAATACATAGATTTTATACATAAAAATAAATATACAATTAATATTTCACCTTCTGAATTGAACTATCAATCTGTTTATAATTATCTAAATGATAAAGAGGTATTTTACTTATTTATTTTGTTGACCATTCGAATGTTTATGGCCTTCGTATATAATGTACATCTTCATAAATATTATACATAAGGTTGTCCGAGTAACTTTCCCGTCATTTTCTCTAGAAGTTAGTATTCACCAGTCACATTTACAATCTCTAGCTAGACACTCGGGATTTATCCCTTTAGGTCAACAATTAAACACTCCCGAGCCACAGGTAATTTATTCATTTTGTGTTGTAAACAACATTACCACTTGCTATATACAAATAATCCTAAACATACATATACAATTTGAATTTCTTCAAATAAATAACATGCATATACATATATGTTTACAGATATGGTCTGTATACATATACAATAAACTAACTATCCGACATGTATAATTCTCAGTTGCATAATTTAATATCAGAACAAATTGTATAATTATGTAGACATAATAATTATAATATGCCAAGTGATATTTGTGGTAGGTTCACAACAATTTTGAGGTTCCAATCACTTTTGAGGTTCAGAACACTTTAGAGTTTCCAAACATTTCAGAGGTTCAAAACATTTCTAAGGTTTGAATTTGTCAACAACTATTTTTTTAACTAATATATAAATATTTGTTTATATTACATCCATTATATATTTAGAAGGAGAATTGTCAAGATGTTACACTTGAAGTTAACAAAAAGGGATCTCAATTTATGAATGATACAGACTTAACCTATTCATCATTTGTACGTAGTTTTCACTAGGATTTGTTGGTTGTTATATACAATCAAACTGAAAAAGATGGAATTTTTTTAAAAAAACTACAAAAAAAATAAGGATCATAAGATGCCAATAATTAGTTGTTCAAGAAGTTTTCATGTGTGTAGCAACTCTTAGATGGTACATGATGACCAATCAAACCTTAACCCAGAAAGAAGCATGGTGTTACCTACTTGGTTAGTTGTGGACGAGCAACACACCATTACCAATTCCTAGGAAAAAGGGTCCATGTCCATTCAATACATCGCCTTATGTGACATCATTCAAAGTCTGGTACAACAAAATTTATTATTTACACAATATTACATACATACCAATAAATGTTAGTCATATAATCATTCAGGTAGTTCATCAAGTCTTAGTTTCACATTTGATTTGAAACATCCCTTTGATTTTTTAGCGAAGGAAAAATTGAGGCTGGAAAACCTTTTTCATAGTATAAAGATTTTCCCAACCTTTTCAAGATTTGGAGGAAATTGGAGTCATCAAGGTGTAAGATAAACTGGTAGAAATCGAATGGATTTAATATGAATTCAATAGCATGAATGGATAGATAACTCGCTAAGGAAACCGTACGACTTTACGGAACTGAATTTGGATGAGTAGATCTTTGAGAATCGCTCTTAGGCGTTAAGGACATTCCTGAGCATAGTGGGCTAAGAGTGTTTTGTAAAAAGGGGGAATTGAAATTCCACTAAAAAGGTTTTGTCCTAATTTGTGCTGCTGTAGCTGGCGTGTGTCGTTGCAGCGACGACGTTACAGCGGGATAGACGCCATTGTGGAGGACAAGAAAGGACTCATTAATCACAGTTTTCAACAAGGGATCACTGGTTCTAAAGTGCAGTGACGTCGCTACGACGAGATGGGTGCCACTACAACAGGATGAACGTTATTTAGATTGTAAATTAAATCTCTAAACAACTTTATTTGGCACTTGTCTACTTTTAGAGCTAAAGAATGATCCATGGGCTATTGAGACTCGTTGTCCATCATTCTTGACGCTAAAGGTAAGTTTTTCACTCCTCGAATTCACTTTTTGATCACAAAACGTAATAGAATGGGTTAATATTGATGGGAAAGGGTTTCTTGATTGATTGTATGATGTAATTTAACCCTTAATTGACTATTTTGGATCATGGGCTTGATCTATGGTTAATTGAATTGTTGGCAATCCAGGTAAGTAGTGATTTTCTATTGATTCCCCTGTATTATCGATTGTTTTTAGACCATTAACAAGCGGAACAAATCTTGAAAGGGAAGCATCAAGTCTCTTAGGGCTCAAGCTTATGTTTGAGGTACCGATAGTTGTGATTTCATGATTATGTGACATATACATGTTCTTACTTCATTATGAAACTTGTATGTATATGAATGTTGCAATATTGATCACACTTTTCGTAACCGAGATAGATGAATGATGTAGCCGTGAAATCGTGATGTAAATATATGATCTTGATGATATACTTGTAATTGTGATTTTGGTGTGTGAATGGGGATTGGATTGCCATGTTCCAGAAATCTAACTAGGATTGGTGGACATATTCAAACATAACTTTGGATCGGGTTGCCACGTTTTGACACATTATTGGATCGAATTGCCATATTCCGGCATACTTTGGGATAGGTTGTAACACTCCAAAAGTTCATGACTAATCTAAAGCCTCACATGATGAACTAATATTTTTAACACTGTTTATAGGCCTAATGTCACGACCCAACCCGATGGTCCGTGACTAGTGCCCGTTTTGGACACCCACATACAAACCTGCTAAGTATAACCAACTGAAACTAAGACAATATGGAATTTAATCAAATCAAGCCAACCCCAACGTCATATATACATATAAGAGGACCTGTCTCATAAGGAGTCATAACCATTCAACCATAACAAAGATACGCGAGCCGACAAGGCTGCCACTACACAATACACAATGATGTACGCAGCGACAAGGCTGCCTCTGCCAAGCGGACATCCCAAACAAACCATGTCCAGACCATTATCCAAAACATATATATACAACCCACATAATGTCCATGCACTCTAAGAGTACATTAGTAAAACTCGACGGGACAGGGCCCCGCCATACCCATAGACGAGCAAAAGACTACACAAAAGTTATGTACCAAAACGACTGGGCTCCGGAACAGGGGGGCTCTTCCAATCAGCGAGTAGATATCCTAGGCGGGAGGATCACCGAATCGTGCGTCTACACTGCGGGCATGAAACGCAGCCCCGAGGAAAGGGTCGTCGGACAATGTACTGAGTATGTAAAGCATAAGGTAAAGATGACAGGATACCAATATGGCAAGTCGAAACAAAAGATCGCTACACATATACCCTTTTAAGTGAAAATCATGCATATATTTAACATTTAAGGTGCCCAGCTTCCCTAGTAAGGGGCTCGGCAAAATAATCATCACGTCATCTCCGTCATCATCATCATCATAACCATCCTCATCACCAATCATATATATAATATACATACCCGGCCCTCTAGTGAGGAACTTCGGTGACATATGCAAGAAACTCATACGAACATTACCCGCCGGGACTCGGTGAAATGATAAATGACTCTATGCACGAGAGAATATTATGAGCAACCATATACAATTAAAATCATTTCTTATAACTCAATAGAACAATCAACGTGAACCAGCAAGGAGTATTACCAAAGATTATTGTTTTATCAAGATTATGAACCTTTAATACGATATGGAAACGTAAAATCTCAATGACTCTAAGAAGCACTACCATAGATATTAGAGATCATCATAGCCTTAGACATGGCCGATATATAGAGGAATAATTGTGGAAGCAAGAATATACGTCACCTAGACGCTCTAGAGGTAAGTATCAAATCTGTCCGTTATTCGCTTATTTTTATAAGTCATGCCAAACAAAGAAAGAAGGGACAGCGTTACATACCGTATAATCGAGCCGCACGTCCAATATTTACTGCTCAAGCAATTAATCTATAACAAGCAACAATCGTGCCGCAATTAGATAAACATCGTGCTTTACTTTCTTGTAAGCTAGCTAATAATCTAACGAAAATTCGGCAGCACTTCCCCTATTTTCCTTACTTCGTCCCAATCCGACAACAATCCAAATTATCCACAGCAATACCAATAACACATATAACCCAAACAATCATATTAAATAGCCCCCTCCCCAAAACAGTTCCGTCTCGGCAACCATAGCAGCGAAGCAACGACACACCGAGCGATAACTCGTTTTTTAATTCGCAACACATCTACCTTATCGTATTCATCCTTTGGAGTATATACTCATAATCACATTCAACATATACATAATGCCAAAATAGAATTTTCCTGCAGTTTGCTTTAATCAAAACAGCCCAGGCACCAATACGACACCACTAATAATCCGATTATGGTTTCCGTTCATACTTAGCACATTAAATAAATAAAACAAACTTCCTAAGCTACTGGTCACGCCCCCTTCTTAAAATTAATGGATAATTAACAAGGGTATTCTAAAGAATTAACACACCAAACAAGGAGATTACTAACCAAATTATTTGCAATGTGGCCAAGAGTTGCAGGGTTGGTTGGTTTCTCCATTTCCATGGCTGCCTAAGACAAGTGGTGAAGAAGAAGATGATATGCAGCAATGAAGTTCACCACTTTATTTAGCATGGAGTGGATTTCTCCACCTCATTTAATAGTATGAAGTGGAGGCATCCCCCCTCTACACCTGTCCACTAAGGCCAACCCACAATCTGATCCCTTTTTAATTTTTGCCTTGAGTGGTGGGGCCCACTGGATTAAATTAATCCTAATCAACCACTAATTAATCCCTCACTTAAAGTTAATGGCACTTACATTAGCCAACTCATACTTAATATCACATTTGGAAATAACATCCTTGCCTAATATTTCTTTACGTCTTCTAGATCACGATGCGCACTACGTATAAAAAAAATACGAGGCATAACATCCTTCCCCCCTTAGGAACATTCGTCCTCGAATGTTAAGTTAGCGTCTTGCAAAAATAAATTCCAGCGAGGTCTCTAAAAGTTATACCTATCAACCTGCATTAGTAACTTACGGATGCCTCACGACTACATAATCTCATTATCTATCAATATAGTCAAGCTAGAAATTGAATTACTGCAGTCACGGGAACAAGTAAGGATACTTATTCTTCATTTAGTCTTCCGCTTCCCAAGTCATCTCCTCCCTATTGTTATTTTGCCACAACACTTTGTGAAGCCACATCCTTAGTACGTTACCTTCTAACCTGACGATCAAGAATAGCCACGGGTTTCTCCTCATATGACAACTCCTCTGTTACCTGAATATCATCTACAGGGAATACTCTAGAAGGAGGACCAATACATTTACGTAGCATCGAGACATGGAAGACTGGATGTACCGCCTCCAAATCAGATGGTAGATCCAACTCATAGGCAACCTTGCCTATCCTACGAACAATCTGATAAGGCCCAATGTATCTCGGACTGAGCTTCCCCTTCCTGCCGAATCTCATCACACCCCTCATGGGTGATACCTTCAGGAATACCCAGTCACCAATCTGAAACTCCAAATCTCGACGCTGATTATCTGCATATGACTTTTGTCGACTTTGGGATGCTAATAATCTTTCTTGAATAAGCTTCACCTTGTCAACAGCTTGCTGAATCACATGCGGGCCTATTAGCTTAGTCTCGCCAACATCAAACCAACCAATAGGTGATCTGCACTTCCTCCCATATAAGGCCTCGTACGGTGCCATCTGGATACTAGAATGGTAGCTATTATTATAGGCAAACTCAATGAGCGGCAAGTGGTCATCCCAGCTGCCTTTGAAGTCAATAATACAGGCCCGCAACATATCTTCTAGTGTCTCGAATAGTACGCTCACCGCCCATCACCGAGGGTGAAATGTTGTGCTAAGGTTCACCTGTGTCCCCAATCCCTTCAAACGATCTCCAAAAGTTGGCTGTAAATTGAGCTCCTGTGTCTGATATAATGGACGTGGGAACCCCATGAAGTCTCACTATCTCCCTGACATATAACCTCGCATAATCTTCATCCGAATAAGTAGTCCTGACTGGAAGAAAATGAGCCGATTTCGTCAGCCTATCTACAATAACCCATATAGAGTCATACTTCCGTTGAGTGCGAGGTAAGCCTGTAATGAAGTCCATATTAATCATCTCCCATTTCCAAGTCGGGATCTCTATCTCCTGTAATAATCCACCAGGCTTTTGATGTTCGACCTTAACTTGTTGACAATTCGGGCACTGAGCAACAAACTTCGCTATGTCCCTTTTCATGCCATCCCACCAATATAAGCATCTGAGGTCATGATACATTTTTGTTGACCCTGGGTGAATAGAATAACGGGCAGAGTGTGCCTCTCCCATAACCTGCCGTCGTAGCCAGCGATGTCGGTACACACAATCTGCCTTCATATCGTAACACTGGTCAGTGTAACCTTAAATGGGGTCTTCTCCTTTTGAAGAGGCTGCATCTCTATCTTGTGCGAGAATAGGGTCCTTGTATTGGTGTCTCTTTACCTCATCTATGATTGAGGACTCAGCAACCTCTCGAATAGAAACTCCACTATCTTCCGAATTAGCTAGACGGACTCCAAGGCTGGATAGCCGCTGAATATCCCGAACCATATCCCTCCTTTCTGGTTGTACATCTGTCAAGCTACCCATGGACTTACGGCTAAGAGCATCTGCTACAACATTCGCTTTCCCTGGATGATGTAAAATATCAACATCATAAACCTTTAGCAACTCTAACCACCGCCTCTGTCGTAAGTTCAGCTCCTTCTGTTTAAAGATATATTGGAGACTCTTATGATCTGTATAGATGTCCACATGGACACCATATAAATAATGTCTCCATATCTTCAAGGCATGAACCGCGACCGCTAACTCCAGATCGTGAGTAGGATAGTTCTTTTCATGCTTCCTAAGTTGTCGGGAGGCATAGGCTATAACTTTGCCATGCTGCATCAATACACATCCTAGCCCAACACCCGAAGCATCACAATAAATAACATAGCCGTCTGGTCCCTCCGGAAGAGTTAGGACTAGAGCTGTAGTCAATTTGTCTTTCAATAGCTGGAAGCTTCGCTCACAAGCATCCGCCCTTTGGAACTTGGTCGCCTTTTGAGTTAGCCTTGTCAAAGGCGCCAAATTGAGGCAAACTTTTCTACGAATCTCCTGTAATATCCTCGCTAACCCCGTAAAGGCTGCGTACCTCAAGAGGTGTCGTAGGTGCAGGCCAAGTCTTTATCGCCTCAATCTTCTGCGTGTCTACCCGAATACCATCGGCTCAATAATATGCCCCAAGAATGCCATGAAGTCAACGTAACTCGCACTTAGAAAATTTAGCATACAACCACGGTCTTTGAAGCACCCTAAGTACCGTCCTTAAATGATCTGCATGCTCCTCTTACGAACGTGAATAAACGAATATCGTCTATAAATACAATAACAAACATATCAAGGAATGGTTTAAATACTCGATTCATTAAATCCATGAACACCGCTGGAGCATTAGTCGACCCAAAAGATGACTCTAAACTCATAATGCCCATATCGGGTCCGAATGCCGTCTTTGGAATATCCGCCTCCCTTACCCGCACTTTGATGATAACTCGACCGCAAGTCTATCTTTGAAAAACACTTTGCACCTGCAATTGGTCAAATAGATCGTCAATCCTTGGGAGGGATACATTCTTTCTTGTTACTTTGTTCAATCGCCTATAATCAATGCACATCCGCATGACCCATCCTTCTTCCTCATAAATGCGATCTGGTGCTCCCAAGGTGACATACTAGGCCTGATGAAGCCCTTTTCTAGAAAATCCCTCAATTGCTCTTTCAATTCTTTCAACTCAAAGAGTGCCATTCTATAAGGAGGTATAGATATAGGTGGGTATCTGGCAAGACATCTATAGTAAACTCTATCTCCGCTCGTAGGAAGGCACGGAAGTTCCTCGGGAATACATCGGAAATTCATTAACTATGGGATCGATTGAAGAGTCGGTGCCTCTGCCTTTATGTCATGCACCCGAATCGGATGGTAAATATAGCCTTTTCTAACCATCTTCCCGGCCTTGAGGTATGAAATGAACTTACCTTTCGGCGATCTTGTACTTCCTTCCACTCTATAATCGGTTCCCTGGAAATTGAAATCGAACTATCTTTCCTCTGCAATCAACATTAGCATAACAAGCGACCAACCAATCCATGCCCATGATAATATCAAACTCAATCATATTTAACTCTATTAGATGCTACTGATGCAGCGACTATATATAATTACTGAATAATTCCTATATACTTGCGTAGCTATGAAAAAATCTCCTACAGGTGTAGCTACCTCAAATGGATCTATCAACTCAGACTCTATTCCGATCCTACTAGCAACAAAGGGAGATATATATGATAAGGTGGAACCTGGGTCTATCAATGCATACACACTTCGGGAGGATAGTGATAATATACCTGTGATCACATTAAGTGACGCCTCCTGATCTTGCCTATTAGTCAAAGCATATATACGATTTGAGGGACCGCTAGAACTGGAAGCTCCACCACGCCCTCTACCACGACTCTTGGCGCTGAATACCTGCCCCATAGGCGCATAGCCACGTAAGAAGACGAACTCGCAACGCGGACCGTAGGTGTGCCATACCACCGCACTACCTCTAAAGTGACACTCCTCATAGTATGGCCCTGACGGCCGCAAGAAAACACGCACTGTAGCCCAACGACATTCCCAGGATGGGACTTACCACAACGAACACCGAGGCAAAGGTGGCCTCGATCGCTCAAACCCCGCCCATCTGTGACTCGACGCCCTAGAGCTCGACCACTTCCGAATATCCCATACGATCGAACCCCCTACCCATGAAGCGTGGGGTGCACTCAGGCCGGCTGGGAAGAAAATCTAACATCTTCTTTGAGGCCCGCCCGCTTTGAAACTCGTCAGGATAACTCTTGATCTAGCCCTCTTATCTTTGGCCTCTATTATAATCTCTATCTGGATGACGTCCCTGCCGATCCTCTACCCCCGTGCATATGCACGCACCGAGCAATGTCCATACCTGGTCAAAGAGTCACCGCCATACAACCGTCAATCGGATAACGATCCAATCCCATCACATAACGATGTACCGGCGCCGCCATATCACCACAATAGTAGGCGCATGCCTAGCCAATGAATCAAACTCGAGGCTATACTCTCGAGCGCTCACGCCATTTTGCTTCAAACGCAAGAATCTATCAACTCTAGCTCGCTTCATCTCTGGAGGCGGAAGTGGCCTGGAAAGCCTCCACAAATTCATCCCATACCGCTGGAGGAGCACCTCACCCCTAGATAACTCCTAAGACTCATACCAATTAATAGCTACATCCCGTAAGCGATACGTAGCCAACTCAACAGACTTCGGTCTCAAGCCTTGATTATCCTCAATGTACGCGCATCGGCGAAATAAACTCTTGCGGATCATCCTGGGGCCTTGACCCAAAGAACTGCGGAGGATTACAACTTAAGAAGTCACGAGCCCTTAAGCTTATCGGGATCTGTCCGCATGATCAACTCCTAGTCCATGCTGCGAGCACGATGCGCCACTAATCTAGTCAGCAATTGAACCGCATCTCTCATGTCCCTATCCTCCGCCCCTGACTGAGGAGCTGGAGGTTCAGATGTTGGGGCCTCGGGGGCTGGTGGTGTCCCCCGGACTGGAGCTGCTGCTGCTCTAAGCTCTTCTGGCGGTGGGGGTGTAGCAGAGCTCTCCGACTGGAGCATCATACCAGGCATAGACTGGGCACGGGCCCTAGTAAATCTCCGGGTCTGACTAGTACCTTCTGCTACCGATTTTCCCTTCTGGGCGGCTGTCGCTTTCTTTGGAGGCATAGCTGAAAACACACGGATTCGTTAGAAAGGGATTATCCTGTTAATATAGCTCTATCGCACGATCTAGAATAAGAAGAAAGAATGACATCCTAAATGTCATGTAGCTTCCTGTTTATAGATGTGGTGCACAACACATCGATAAACAAGACTCTACTAGACACGGTCTGTAGACACTTCCGAGGAAGAACCGCTCTGATACCACTCTTTGTCACGACCCAACCCGATGGGCCATGACTAGTGCCCATTTTGGACACCCACATACAAACCTGCTAAGTATAACCAACTGAAACTAAGACAATATGGAATTTAATCAAATCAAGCCAACCCCAACGTCATATATACATATAAGAGGACCTGTCTCATAAGGAGTCATAACCATTCAACCATAACAGCATACGCGAGCCGACAAGGCTGCCACTACACAATACACAATGATGTACGCGGCCGACAAGGTCGCTCTGCGCAAGCGGACATCCCAAACAAACCATGTCCAGACCATTATCCAAAACATATATATACAACCCACATAATGTCCATAGACCTCTAAGAGTACATTAGTAAAACTCGACGGGACAGGGCCCCGCCATACCCATAGACGAGCAAAGACTACACAAAAGTTATGTACCAAAACGATCGGGCTCAGAACGGTGGAGCTCTTCCAATCAGCCAGAGTAGATATCCTAGGCGGAGGATCACCGAGCGTGCGTCTACACTGCGGGCATGAAACGCATGACCCCGAGGAAAGAGGGTCGATGCGGACAATGTCTTGAGTATGTAAAGCATAAGGTAAAGATGACAGGATACCAATATGGCAAGTCGAAACAAAAGATCGCTACACATATACCCTTTTAAGTGAAAATCATGCATATATTTAACATTTAAGGTGCCCACTTCCCTAGTAAGGGCTCGGCAAAATAATCATCACGTCATCTCCGTCATCATCATCATCATAACCATCCTCATCACCAATCATATATATAATATACATACCGGCCCTACAGTGAGGAACTTCGGTGACATATGCAAGAAACTTTACGAACATTACCGACCGGGACTCGGTGAAATGATAAATGACTCTATGCACGAGCAGAATATTATGAGCAACCATATACAATTAAAATCATTTCTTATAACTCAATAGAACAATCAACGTGAACCAGCAAGGAGTATTACCAAAGATTATTGTTTTATCAAGATTATGAACCTTTAATACGATATGGAAACGTAAAATCTCAATGACTCTAAGAAGCACTACCATAGATATTATAGCCTTAGACATAGCCGATATATAGAGGAATAATTGTGGAAGCAAGAATATACGTCACCTAGACGCTCTAGAGGTAAGTATCAAATCTGTCCGTTATTCGCTTATTTTTATAAGTCATGCCAAACAAAGAAAGAAGGGACAGCGTTACATACCGTATAATCGAGCCGCACGTCCAATATTTACTGCTCAAGCAATTAATCTATAACAAGCAACAATCGTGCCGCAATTAGATAAACATCGTGCTTTACTTTCTTGTAAGCTAGCTAATAATCTAACGAAAATTCGGCAGCACTTCCCCTATTTTCCTTACTTCGTCCCAATCCGACAACAATCCAAATTATCCACAGCAATACCAATAACACATATAACCCAAAGAATCATATTAAACAGCCTCTCCCCAAAACAGTTCCGTCTCGGCAACCATAGCGACAAAGCAACGACACACCGAGCGATAACTCGCTTTATAATTGCAACACATCTACCTTATCGTATTCATCCTTTGGAGTATATACTCATAATCACATTCAACATATACATAATGCCAAAACAGAATTTTCCTGCAGCTTTGCTTTAATCAAAACAGCCCAAGCACCAACACGACACCACTAATAATCCGATTATGGTTTCCGTTCATACTTAGCACATTAAATAACTAAAACAAACTTCCTAAGCTACTGGTCACGCCCCTTCTTAAAATTAATGGATAATTAACAAGGGTATTCTAAAGAATTAACACACCAAACAAGGAGATTACTAACCAAATTATTTGCATTTCTTTGGCCAAGAGTTGCAGGGTTGGTTTCTCCATTTCCATGGCTGCCTAACACAAGTGGTGAAGAAGAAGATGATATGCAGCAATGCATTTCACCACTTTATTTAGCATGGAGTGGATTTCTTCACCTCATTTAATAGTATGAAGTGGAGGCAGCCCCCCTCTACACCTGTCCACTAAGGCCAGCCCACAATCTGATCCCTTTTTAATTTTTGCCTTGAGTGGTGGGGCCCACTGGATTAAATTAATCCTAATTAGCCACTAATTAATCCCTCACTTAAAGTTAATGGCACTTACATTAGCCAACTCATACTTAATATCACATTTGGAAATAACATCCTTGCCTAATATTTCTTTACGTCTTCTAGATCACGATGTGCACTACGTATAAAAAAATACGAGGCATAACACCTAAAATAATTTATTTAAAATATTTAGAGAGTCTTAGAGTCAAAACGTCAAGAAACATCCATGACGTCTCATGAATTGTGAAATATGCACTACTGTGCCTTGGCATGTTTCATGGGGTTTTAAGAGTCAGAAATTAATAAAATTAGGTAGAAAGGTTTTAAGCATGTGTTATGTTTCGAAATGTCTGGGTACGACTCTCCAAGGACCACCCTAAGGGTCCTTGAAGAGGGCCCTTCAATTTGACCCCAAAACTGTCTACTTGATAGTGTGTATCCATGAAGCCAATCGGCAAGCCGTCAATTGATGAAACTTATCCATTTTCCGAAATGGACAAAATTATAGCCTTTGAATCAAATGACGTCTTGTCCGTAAGGTGACGTTGTTTGATCGACGACCGTAGATGGGCAACTACCGTTTGAGGGTCTAGTTTCACTGTAAGGTTTTTAAGTTGGTGGCTTAATTAGTTAGTTGGTTGATTTACTAATTAGTGGTTAGGTTGTGGTTAATTAAGTTATTTAAGGTAGTATATAATACCTAAACCTAATTAAACTAACCCAACACCCCACAATTCCCAAACTCAAATTCTCTCCAATCCTCTCTTCTTTCACTGTCCCAAAGACCCACCATTGAAGACCAAGCTTCAAGGTCACTAGGGCTCCAATATTTCGACTTTCACTCCATCAATCTTCAAGTATTGTTAAGGTATGAAATCTCTTCACTCTATGGACTCATTTCCCCAAGAGGCCCTTTAAAATTGATTTCAAAAGATGTCATAAACATGGGTTTCTTTCCAATTTCTTGATTTTCCTTTCAATGTGATGATTTACTTTGATTATTAATGATAAAATATGATTGTTTATGGTTCAATTTTTTTATTTTTTAGTCCTTGTCTTAGTTTATGATAGAATCTATGAATTGAATCTTTTACCCTAACCCTAGTTATGAATTAGACTTGTAGATGATTAGGGTTGTTAGTTTATGTTACTGTAAAATTCACTATATTATGATGATGATGAGTGAGTTATTGGATAATTGTGATGAGTTGAGGTTGAGATTATTGATGAAGACCATGGAGGTTATTTGGTAAGACATTATGATCTTGAACTCTTTATTGCAATAATAATGGATTATATTTGGTGATGATGTGGTGCAATTAAAGTATTATGTGTGATTAGAGTAGGAATATATGATATGATGATTATGATGGCATGTTGTGATCAAGTTGAATGTGAGATCATGGTGAGGCTATGATGATGAAAGTTTGAAGATGTTTTATCTTGTGTTCTTTAGATGATAAGATAATGATATGTTAATCTCACTAATGATGGTTTTGATGAAATCAAGTTCTCATCCTATGCATAGTGAGCTAAATGATATGCTATCCAAGGGGTTTAGTATCCTATGACCTATATTAAGCTATTATCCATTAAGAATGACTTAATGACATTTCAAAAAGGTACTTTAGCTTAGCACCGAGTGAACTTGACTATGAGAGGTGTTGACTCCCCCATAGAAAGGAGATTCTCAAAACATTCTCATGAGATGAGGGCTTCAATTGCTAATAGGTATGTAGAGGGTTCAAGACATATCTCCTAGTTCCTTAACTATGTTGCTTCCATAAAAATACTAGCTATAGGATCCACCTAGAATGTTATGTTCATGTTTTGGTCCTACCTTGGCAAGTAGACAACCTTCTTTCAGTGTAGAGTTTCATGACACCAGATTCCACGTTTAGCTGACATGGTATGTTGTCGGTTAAGGCAATTGTTACCAAAAGTAAAATGAAAGTAATAAAGTGACTCTAGCTAGGGTGACTTAAGGGGTTATACTTAGTGTAGGCAAGGGTATGGGACTCTACCTATACATTACACTAGTTGACCTTGAGAGAAGTCCTAGGAGGTTGTTCTTATGTACTTATGATATATATGCATTGTATATGATGACTTTACATGTTGATGATCCTATATGATGTTAATTTCATTAATGAACATGCTATTGGTATAACTTGATATATATGATGAAGCACATGCCTTATATGAAGATAAATAAAATGTGACATTATACTGCTTATGATCCTTTACTTGGTTTACTTAACTTATGTGGGGTTATGGGACTTCACATAGGCATTGCACTTGTAGGCTTGGGAAGGGGTTGTGAGTAAAGGTCTTGTGTGATGTAAAAATATAAAGTCTTATACATGAATTGTTATTATGACATTATGTTGAAGTTGTTATACTTATACGATCTTTGTATGATGTCATTCATGTTGATATGACCTTATATTGATAATATCTATGTTGACTTGACTTTATCATGATATTGGTATTGTGTTGAATGTGGACTTGTATTGAGGTATGTTATGTCTAATGACTTTCATATGTTCCTAATTGTGCATAAAAGCTTTTAAAAGTGATTTAGCAATAGTTTTGAACTAAATGTCCCTGTAAGAATGATTTCAATGTTTATGTGCATATGTTTTCTTAGTTCAAATGGATTACTAACTCATTTTCTTTCCCTTTTTCGCATAAAATGTAGGTTCGGGTCGTTGAGGTATCACGGACGCTTGCAAGAAGGCTTGAACTTCTCCCCAAGTTTTGTAAGGTCCTCCAGTTAGAGGATGGTGCCACGTACTTTACCTTGGTAGTATTTCTATAGTCTAAAGACATTCATTTCTCTCCTATTGTTGAAGATATTGTTGTACGCCCTATGTGGCAATTATGGATTTGTATAAGGTTTATGCCCGAATGTTTTCTATTTTGTTTTAGATGGTTTAATGTGAGATGATATTATTAGACTAGATCCTTATATGTTGGTCATATTGTCTAAAGGAGAAGCCTACATAAGTTTCATGTCTGAGGAGTCTAAGTAAACTTCATATGTAGTATGTAAGAGGTCTATGTAAACCTCAATATATAAAAAGTTTTAATTTTTCCGCATTTTGACCGTTGATATGTTATAACGAATGCTAAGAGGCTTGTCTAAGTCGTCCCCAAGGACGACGATGCCGGTTACGTCTAGGGGGTGCTCCCCGGTCGTGACAGGACTGACATATTCTAGCAAGCTAACCATTTAAGTTTGGGTTCTGTGAGAGGACCAATGATGCGATAAGCATGTCTTATGTGTTGTAAAATTGTCATGGGATATATATGAATGTGATTGTAATGATTATTTGACTTGCTTATATTGAATTAGTTGTATAGTTGTGTGATCCTACCAGTACATGGTAGGTTGTGTACTGATTTTGTACTTACTCTTATTTTTTTAAGTACAGGACATCTTCAAGTGGCTATTAACAGACCTTGCTTAGGAGATTAGAGATTATGGCATCGACTTCAAGGGTGAGCCGCATCTTTCGGGCTACCATGGAGTTCTCTTTCGTCTATGTCGATCATTACCGGACTTGGGCATTGTTTTAGATAGTATAATATTTCATTTGTCGGGGATGTATCCCTTGTTGATTATATTTATGGATCTTATTAGATGTTTTCGTGCATTGAATTTCTGATTCTATGTTTATCTTCCGCTTATTTTGGTTGTTAGATCTTTTGTTAAGTAATGGAATTCATTTTGAGTCATTTAACTTGCTTCTGTAACTTAAATTCTTAGTTTTGATTAATTGCTTTAGTTAGATAGTAGTGGTCCTCCCACAAATTATAAGTGTGGGTGTCAATCACAGTAGTTTTGGTCGTGACAAATTGGTATCAAAGCCTAGGTTCATTTATCTTAATGTATCGAAACGAGTCTAACAGAGTCTAGCAGAACGTTACTAGGACGCCTCTACTTTTATTCGAGTGTCTATAGGACTTTTGGAAATCTCCATTTTTCTCTTGTCTCCTTCGTGCTATGACTTGATTCCAATTGGTAGCTGTCAATTCAAATTAGTATTTGATTTTTTTTCACTCATATACCCGCTGATGGTTAATACTAGATATAACAGCATTATGCTAGTAGTTCCCATCAACGCTCTAGTTGAGAAACCCGCAGCTAGAGGTTGCAATCGAGGTAGAGGTAGAGAATGATCTAGGGGTAGAGTTTGTGGGAGAGTGGCGCCTATTGTGAATGAGGTGTCGATTGACAATGTTCCGATAAATTGGAACCCTCTGGTACATAATGAAAAGATAGAATATGAAGTTGAGGATGTCGAGGAGATTGAACGAGGTAAAGGAGTGAAGGATAAAGCTACAGGAATACCTCTCGTCGATCCAGTGTTAGCTCAACAGATCATACCATTCTTGAAAGGGTTGGCTGATCTGAGAATGCTTCCACCCGCTCAAGCCCCTACCAACCCTCCAGTAGCTAGGAATGCACCCAAGACGGTGAAGTGGGATGTAACGATGCCTTCTTTCATCCTTTGTTGGGTTCTAGGATGTATGTAATGAGCATGATATGTTGGCCAAGTTTCAAAAGCTTAAGCCTCCAGTATTCTTTGGTTTTGAGACTAAGGTGCTTATAAGTTCATCTTAAACTGCTATGAGAGGCTATTTAAATTGGGTATTGTTCATCAACATGGGGTTGAGTTTGTATCCTATCAACTTCAAAGTGAATCCAAGAAATGATTGAGAGCTTATATGGACTGCAGATCTTCTACATTACCTCCACTTACTTGGACTCAATTCCATGCCTTGTTTCTATAGAATTATGTACCTAGGACCTTGAGGGATTACAAGAAGGATGAGTTTATGGCATTAGAGCAAGGTGGTGTGTATGTAGTTGCTTGATGCGAAGTTTCATGCCTTATGCAGATATGCCACCCAGTTGGTTACTATTGAATAGGATAGGATTGGTTATTTATTAGAGGTTTGAATTCTGAGTTGCTAGTATTGTTTATCCACTTGACTTCTGTAGCGAAGAGTTTTAGTGAGGTAACAGATTATGTTAAGAAAGTGGATAGGGTGAGGTGAGACGGTCAAGTTAAGGCATTGGTTAAAAGGGACAAGAATTCCGGTAATTTTCAAGGCTCATATGCTAGATGATCCGGTCGACCAACGCTCGTAGCCAAGCCAATTATGTATGCCATCCCCGCCTATAAAGGCAACTATTCAGGGACTCCATCTAATAATTTTTAGGATAGTCAAAATATTGCACATATGACGGTAGCATACCATCTGACGAGCGCACTTGTTATAATTGTGGGGAACTTGGACACATGAGAAAAAAATTTCCACACCTGCGTGTGTGTTTTAGTCAATACAGAAATCTTCTCGAGCAATGGTACCCACGGGATATGGTAATAATGGTAGAGAACGTCCACAAGGTGAGCGAGGAGGTAACCAGTGAGACCGTGGAGGTAGAGGAATTGGTTACAGAGGTAAAGGTAAGAAACCAAGAAGGGAGGTGGATCGTGTTGATGATGAAGCTCAGTGTTATGCTTTCTCGGGGAAAGATGAGGCGGAGGCATATGATGTGCTGATCACAGGTACTATTCTTGTCTGTGACCGGATGAATAATGTGTTATTTAATATGGTTCCCCTTATTCTTATGTGTCTTTGAGATTTGCCTCTAAATTTTATATGTTGTGTGATGTCCTTGATTCCCTTATCCTTTTTTCTACCCTAGTTAGAGAGTCAGTCATAGTGACCCACGTCTATCGTGCATGTTCTATTTTGTTTATGTGTTTTCAGACTGGGGCTGATTTGGTGATCTTGGATATGGCTGATTTTGATATTATCTTAGGCTGACTTTGTTTCCCCCACCCCTATAATTTTTTATCAAATTGTAATACTAAGTCGGTAACTCTAGAAATTTTGAGAAGGAAAAGATTAGAGTGGGAAGAGGTGTACAAGTCGAAGCAACCTATGATTATGTCCTCCATTCGGGCTAGTAAATTGGTAGAGCAGGGTTGTTTGGATTATTTGGCTCATGTGAGGGATGTTGAGATAAAGTCTACATCTATTAAGTCTATTTTGGTGGTGTCTGAATTTAGCAAAGTATTCCCTAATGACTTGTCTTGTATGCCTCCATATAGAGATATAGATTTTGTATTGACTTAGAGTCTGGTAGTCGTCTCATTTCCATGCCTCCATATCTGATGGCTCTAGCAGAATTGAGAAAGCTTAAGGATCAAAGTCAATGATTCTTGGTAAAGGATTTATTCAAACTAGTGCTTTTCCATGGGGTTCCCCGGTGTTGTTTGTTAAGAAAATGTATGGGAGTATGAGAATATATATAGACTACCGCAATTGAATGGGGCCACTATTCGAAACAAGTACCCCTTGCCTCGAATAGATCATCTTTTCGACCAATTGCAAGGTGCATCAGTCTTCTCTAACATTGATTTGAGTTCTGGCTAACATCAATGAAAAATTATGCCAGAAGATGTGCCTAAGACAATATTTAGGACTTGTTATGGGAATTATAAATTTTTGGTGATGTCTTTTGGTTTGACCAATTTTCCTACAGCTTTCATGAGTTTGATGAATGGGTTGTTCAAACAATTTCTTGATTCGTTTATGATAGTTTTCACTGATGATATTTAGGTCTATTCGAAGAGTGAGGAAGAGCATGCCGACCATCTTCGTATTGTTCTAGGTGTCTTAGGAAACAAAGATTGTATGTGAAGTGTGAATTTTTGTTGATTTCCGTTGCATTTTTGGGACATGTAGTTTCGAAGGAAGGGGTAGTGGTAGATCCTCAAAAGATTGATGTGGTTAAAATTAAATTTGGACTAGCTTTGTGATGGAAGTTAGGAGCTTTGTGGGGCTCGTTAGCAACTACCATCGGTTTGTAAAGAATTTCACTTCTATTTCAACTCATTTGATTAATTTGACTAAGAAGGAGATATCATTTGAATGTATTGAAAAATGCGAGGAAAAATTTCAAAAGCTCAAGACTCTCTTGACTAACGCACCTATTCTAGCATTATCAATGGAAGTTGAGGATTTTATAGTTTATTGTGATACTTCTCATTCTGGGTTTGGCATTGTGTTAATGCAAGATAAGAATGTAATAGGCTATGTGTTGCGCCAATTGAAGGTACATGAGAAAAATTGTCCAACTCATGACTTGGAATTGGCAGTGGTAATATTTGCCCTTATGATTAGGCGTCATTACCTCTATGGCGTTAAGTGTGAGGTGTTCACCGATCATCATAGTTTGGAGCATGTATTCACTCAAAAGGATCTGAAGTTGAGACAGGGGAGGTGGATGGAGTTACTCAAGAATTATGATGCTTCTCATTCTCGGAGGGGCGTTGTGTGATGGTAGACGCTTTGAGTAGAAAAGTGGTCAGTATGGGTAGTTTAGCTTACTTGAGTGTAACCAAGTGACTATCTGCCAAGGAAATCCAGACCTTAGAGGCTTAGGTTCACGTAGTTGGGCATCTATGAAGTAGGTGGGGTATTAGCTAGCAATCAAATTAAGGCCACCTTAATCGAGGAGATAGAGGCTAAAAATTTTAAGGATGAAGATTTGAAAGAACTCAAAGAGAAGATGATGAATGGTAAGACACAAGAGTTCAAAAATCTATGGCTATTATTTCCCACTAGTGTTCAAAAATACGCATTCATTGAATTAATACAGCAGGCCTTTGGTGTTCATACTTCACTTGTTGATAATTTTGAAACTTCGTCACAAAATCTGTTATGTATTTGTTCATCCCCGACTAATAATAAATTTGCTTTAGATCTCTATACATCTTGGTCACACCCAGATGAATAAAAATATCGTAAACCATGAGACTACGCCAATAATTTTTTAATCAAGCCATCAACTCGAGGAACACAAATCCTTCTTTTCACCATAAGTGCACCATACCCATCAAGAGTTTGATTCTATTTCGGTTGTTGTTGATAGATTAACTAAGTCAACCCATTTTATTCCGGTAAAGGTAGATTTTAATGCGGAACAACTAGCTAAAATATACGTGAAGGAGATAGTGAGGATGCATAGGGTGCCCCTTTATATCATCTCACATCGTGGTACCTTTTCACTTCCAAGTTTTAGAGGAAGTTACATGATGAATGGGCACGCAACTCAATTTTACTATAATTTTTCATCCTAGATCGATGGAAAATTGGAAAAGGACTATTGAAGTGTTGGAAGTCATGCTAAGAGCTTGTGTGATTAACTTTAGAGGGCATTGGGATAAGCTCTTACCTTTATGCAAATTTTCTTATAATAATAGTTATCACTCCAACATTGATATGGAACCATTTGAGGCATTATATGGTAGGGGATGTAGATCACTCATAGTTTTGTTTGAGGCTAGAGATGTGAAGCCCTTCGGGGTTGACCTAATGAAGGATTCTCGAAATAGGGTGATGAGTAATCAAGCTAAACTTTTAGTTGCTCAAAGTAGACAAAAAAAATTATGCAAATCATAAGGTAAGAGACATGGTGTTTCAGACTGGAGAAAATGTTCTTCTTAATGTATCACCCATGAAAGGGGTCATGAGATTCGGTGAGAAGGATAAGTTGAGTCCGCATTATATTGGTCCCTTTGAGGTTCTTGAATGCGTAGGACCAATGGCGTATAGATTGGTGCTACCCCTTAATTTTTCAGGTGTACATCCTGTTTTCATGTGTCTATGATGAAGAGATATCACACTGATGGTGACTATGTAATTAAGTGGGACTCAATCATGCTAGAAGAAAACCTCAATACGATAAAGAACTGATTGTTATTCTTGATTGTGATGTTCTCAAGTTGAGGACCACCGAAATTAAGTCTATGAAGGTTCAATGGAAGCATCGTCTAGTCAAAGAGGTACTTGGAAGAACGAGAAGTACATGCAAGACAAGTATCTATAATTGTTCACTGATTCAGGTAATACTTTTCTCTTTCCTTAGCCTACTTTTCCTAAGTTTTGTCACTCAGTGATGAGTGATGGGTAAATTGGTATCTATTATAACGAACTAGTTTCGGTCATTATAGAAATTCCAATGAAGGAAAAATCAGAGCGGGAAAAACTTTTTCATAGTATAAGTATTTTCCCAACATTATCCACATGTGGAGTAAATCAGAGTCATCAAGGTGTAGGGAAATTTGGTAGCAATCGGGTGGAGTAAATATGAATTTCATTGCATGAATGAATAGATAACTCATTAAGGAATCCGTATGACTTTACGGAATTGAATTTGGATAAATAGATATCCGTAAATCAATCTTAGCGTTAATGGCATTTTTTGAGCATAGTGGGTTAAGAGTATGTTGTAAAAAGGGGGAACTGAAATTCCCCTAAAAAGGTTTTGTCCCGATTGGTGTCTTTGTAGCTAGAGTGTGCCAGTGCAATGACGCTGCTACAATTGGGATGGGCGTCTCTTTGGTGGACGAAAAAGGACTTAACAATCGTAGTTATGCAACGAGGGCTCACTTGTTCGAAAGTGCCACTGCAACGGTACTTTATGCTGCTACATTGAGATCAGTGATGTTGTAGCGGGATGAGCGCGATTTATATCATTAATTAAACTCTTAAATGATCTTATTTGGCACTTTTTTGTCTTTTAGAACTAAAGAATGACCCCTGGGCTATTCCAACTCGTTTTCCACCATTTTTTAGGTTAAGGTAAGTTTTTCACTCTCAAATTCACTTTTCGATCCGTAGAAAGTAATAAAATGGGTCAATATGATGAAAGAGGGTTTCTTGATATATTCAATGGTGTAATTTAACCCTAAATTGACTAGTTGGGTTCATGGGGTTGATCCAGGGTTCATAGAATCATCAGTAATCCGGGTAATTAGTGATTTTTATTGGTTTCCGTGTATTATCAATTGTTTGTAGACCTAGGATTCATAGAAAGGTAAGGATCAGGTCTCTTAGGGTTCAAGCTTATTTTTGAGGTAGGTGGTGGTTGTGATTTTATGATTGTATGATGTATGCATGTTCCTGCTTCATTATGATACATATATGTATATTATTATTGTAATATTGATCACACTTGTTATAACTGAGATATATGAATGATGTGGCCATGAAATCATGATGTAAATGTATGATCTTGCTGATATACTTAAGATTTTGGTGTGTGAATTGGGATCGTATTGTCACGTTCGGGCAAGCTAACTAGGATTGGTTGCCTCGTTCAGGCATAACTAAGGATCGGGTTGCCATGTTTCGGCACAATATTGGATTGGATTCCACGTTTTGACATACTTTTAGATCAGATTACAACGTTCTGGCAAGCTAATTGTTTGGGTTTGGGTTCTGTGAGAGGACCAATGATGTGATAAGCATGTGTAATGGGTTGTCAAATTGTAATGTTGATATATATGCATGTCATTAAAATGTTTGTTTTACTTGTTTATATTGCACTAGTGGGATAGTCGTGTGATCCTACTAGTATATGGTGGTTGTGCACTGATTTTGCACTTGCTCTTATTTTTGATGAGTACATGGCATCTTCAAGCGACTATTGAAACATTTCCCTTAGGAAACTAGATTTATCGCATCGACTTCAAGGGTGAGCAACATCTTCCGGACTACGATGGCGTTCTCTTTTGTCTATGTCCACCGTTTTTGGACTTAGGCATTGTTTTAGATAGTTGAATAGTTCATTAGTTGGGGATGTATCTCTTCTTGTTTAGATTTATGGATCTTTTTAGATGTTTTGGTACATTGACATTCAGATTCTAGATTTATCTTCCGCGAATTTCAGTTGTTAGATGTTTTATTAAGTGATGGAACTTCGTTTTTAGTCATTTAACTTGTTTCTGTAACTTAAATGTCTTAGTTTAGATTAATTGATTTAGTTAGATAGTAGTAGTGGTCCTCCCATCGGGTTGTAAGTGTGGGTGTCAATCATTGAAGTTTTGGGTCGTGAAAGTTTTAATATCGAATGTGGATCTTACATCATTGTATATGCATTTCTAGAAATGGTTAAATGAAGGCTTGCTTGTTAAGCATAACACAAAGTAAATTGTTTCATACTTATTAATTATACAGATTAATTGTATATACATATATTTGTATAAGTCTTTCCTTTGATTTTGATTTTTAGGAATGACAAAGAAGACTGATACAAAAATAACAAGGTTGTCTTACAAATGTGGTTTGAAATTGCCACCGTCCAAAACAACAACTGATTCTATAAGCTTGCATCAAAGATCGATTGCTTGATGACTCAGTAAGTGTGATTAATTTCATTATAAAATTGATATATTTTGTATAAATGAAAATTTTATACAAATTATAACTACTTATTTTAGAACACATAGATGTCATTTTGAATTATATATGCAAAAGAGCCAAGTACTCTGACAACAACACACTCAGTTTTATCATTGTCGATTACAATTTAAATAATATTATTCACAACATTTGTTATTATAACTTTGAAAGTATTATCATAAGGATAGTAAGGAGGAGTCGATTCTAGAGTACATTAATGGATACATAATGCGTGTTGCTGCACCTTGTCATAGAGTCGATAACACTCTCAATTTTGTTAACATCAAGGAGATCTTTCGTTGTATTTTGATTGTTGTGTCCTTTAACAATATATGTATATAGATCTATTATTCTCTAAGTGATGGTGCACTACATGATTCATATGTTGAAAATGAGATCAAGAAATATGCCCAACTTATTCTTATGTATCTATCTAAGTCTTGTTTTTATAGGAAGAAAGTCATTGACATATCTTGATACCCCAAATACAAGTTCTACTCTGAGTTTGACTCATTTGAAATGATTTGTGTCAAGGATATATCACAACAAACTGGAAGCATGTAAGTTTTATATATGTTATTTCTATTTTTTTTTGTTGCTTAATATATACTGACATAAAATATGATGTGTTTTATTTTCAGTGGTTGTGGAGTATATGTTGTTGGTTATGCAGAGCATATCGGTAATAGAAATAGAGTTCCAAATTTTTTTGATTTGGAGTTTATATGTATTTCATACGCTACATTGGTGTGGAATTATGGAACGCAAAATATCAAAGTTGATGTCAATACTGATAACGAGGCACCGAAAAAGCCTATTAGGATTCACAGAGCTTGTGATAATAGTGAAAGGATCACAGTTAATTATAACAGTAGTACTAAATTCTGTTTTGTTTTGTATATGAAAATGACATACATAATAACCTTGAAGGTTGTGAACTTCTCAATTTTTTGATTGTAATATACTCACTTGATCATTTAAGTTATTTACTTTTTTATTTTTGTTAATTTCATTATATACTCAGATTCACACTTCATTAATTATACAAACCAACATAATTAAGTACTCCCTTGGTTTCAAAACGGCTGACCTTCTTTCCTTTTTAATCTGCTTCAAAAAGAATGATATCTTTCTTTTTTTGGTAATATTTTAACTTCAACTTTCCACGTGATATGTTTAAGACCACAAGATTAAAGGGTAATTTTATAAATTTGACATAACTTTAATTTAGGACCAGAAGATTCAAAAGTCTTCTTTATTTTCTTAAACTCTATGCCAAGTCAAACTTGATCATTCTTTGTGAAACGTAGGGAGTACTTATTTTTTTTCACATGTTATTTATACAAGTAGAATATTTTTTTAAAAAAATATTCAATGCAATTTAAAACTGTGATCCTAAATAATATATGTATGTTAACACCCACATTGCACTTCATGCATCAACATTATAAATCTAACCAGCTAATACAATCGTTTATAAAGTATAAATATAGGTACATATACATTTTATGTTCAAAAAGAGAAAAATATTTCAATCAAACAAATACACATAAAATTATTTGTATGAGTATGAACACAAAAAGTATAATATATACGACAATGATAATTCATACTTTATACAAGAGCATAATTATAAAAAGAACAAAAATGCTTACTATTAATATGACATAACAAATTTATTTCATCATTACCATTTCAACTCATTTATTTTTAACACAAAATCAATTGCGAATAACATTCGAATATCTACAAAAATTAATATTACACTCTAATATAATAGAAAGAGATCATTAAGCTTCTTGAGGCCTATTTTTACACGAACGCCTATTGTGACTTATAACTCCACATGTGCTATATATATGCTTCCCTTTGAGACCAAACAATTTACGTGTTGTTTTTGCACGTGATTTGTTTTTTGGTCTTCTTAGAGGTCCTTTGAATTTCGGAGGACAACTTCATCATACATAATGTATTCAAGTATCACCCATTCTGCTACATCAGGCAATGGATAAATTGGTATCTCATAAATCTTTAAAATTGTCTGCAATATTTATACTCTCTTCAATATTAGATGTCATACGATCCCTGATGAGTTTGTGCATGACACCTAAACCACTTACCATATCCAACCAGCTCCAAATATTCTTTAACTCCTACATCTACCTTTTCTGTGATATATTATAGTTTATTAAATCAAGTTATTACATGTCTTTGCTATTGTATAGAATACATGACTTAGCTCCTTGAAGGACTTCTTATTTCTTCACAGACTTACTCCACAAGTGCCACATACAAGCATAATGTGACACATCATATACACTATTGTAACTGTCTCTATAATGCTTTTAAATTCAATTAGAGACAACACATATTTACTCCTTTCCCCATAAGTCTCCCTTAGTCGTACAATGAATCAAGTTTAAGCGGCGTCATTTTTCGAATCAATGATACCATAGGCCAGTGGAAAAATATGTCTTACATTTTTATTTATATACAAAGTAACATAAAGTAAAAAATATACATTCAAAAACACACTGTAACATACATGTTCAACACATTGTACTTGCAGCCACAAAGGTTCCACTATACGATCCTCTTAGGTGACTTTCATCAACAAGTATTACAGAACTAAAATGATTAAAGTCTTGTATGAAACTATTCAATGCAACAAAAAGCTATAAGAACTCATTTTTGTAAATTTTCTTCTGAGTTATATGAGAGCCTAGATATGTAATATTTATCATATACAAGTATGCAGTAAGTTTGTTGTAAGATACAGAAGTGGTGTCCCTCAAAAAAGTTGAAGTCTTCTTTTTAGCCCTCCAAGACAACGAGCAATTAATATAAATTTTGAGATATATTTTTCACATCACTCTGAATATAAGGTGTATATTTCCTCTTGTGAACAACAACCGTAGCTTAATAATCCCACCAATTAGCATGCTTATTGCATGTTTTTGTGAATACACTGTATCCTTCAAAGGACAAGTATGATATATATTAAACGCTCATATACTAAACATTCCAGACTTGTTGATATTTGATGTTTTTATTAACCACTCATATTCCTAAAAAATATATTCCAGCGTATAACTACATCATCAAATACAATATAACACATTAATATATGAATTATTAAAAGGGCAAACTACATAAATCCCATTAGTTTAGATTCTAATTACTTAGATTCTCAATAGTTTTAAATATTACTATCTCTATCATATTTTATAGTTAAGATACATGAGTTTGAATCAGTGAGATACATGTATCTGTCCAATTTTAAAATTGAGATACGTATTTTATTTGTTTAAATTAAATTAGTTGTAACCAATTCCCTTCATATAAGGCAGAAATCAAGGAGTGTACTATTTTTAATTTAGTTTATTTTGTATCATTTGAAATAATAAATTCGTTAATATTATTTATAAAAGACAAAAACATGTATATCTTCGTCATGCAATCTAATTAATTCCCTTTAATTACTCTTAAAATAATAAAATTCATTTGATGTATCGAATATATGATGTATCCAACAAAAAATTTAATTTTGTGTATTTGCTATATGAATCTAGTATTAATTTCATGTATCATAGAAGTATCTAATATTAATTTTGTGTATTTGTTATTTGTGTCTAATATTAATTTTATGTATCTATTTATATGATATAATATTAATTCATGTATCTATTTATATGAGATAATATTAATTCCATGTATCTATTATATGATCTAATTTTAATTTTATCTATTATTAATTCGATGTATCAAGTATTAATTCCATACATTACATTCAAAAGCATGTATCTTGGATACATAGTAAACACACATATAATTACATGTATCTAAAATGATATATAATTGAAACACACGAATTGTGGAACAAATTACGATTGTGGAGTATTTGTCTTATTATTAATCCAAAAGTTTTTTTAAAAATATCAAAATTCAAAGGATCTGAAATTTTTTTCATAGATATGTATAAGCATAACTCAGATACAAGAACTCTTAACTAGATACTTGTACACGTGATGTGTATCCAACATTATTGTTGCATTGGATGCGCATCTAATCGAGATTTTGGGAATGTTAAACCGTTAGAGTGTTTGATAAACAACAAAATCAAAAAATATAAAACATAATTTGTAACAAACCTATACGTATAATACTGATTTATACATATCAACATTTATTGAGAGGATAAACAAATAAAAAGGGAAAGAAGAATTAAGGAAGGGGACGTGACTATAGAGAAAACGCAGAAGGGAAAAAAAGAGAATTTGACTTGTTAAAAGATAAGGAGTTTAGATTTAAGATAATTATTTAATTCCTTATTTAAGGGATTTATGCATCTAATTAAATCTTTTAAAATATATGGTATAAATATTAAAAGTGGTAGTGAGTGTACTTAGTTTGAACTAGAGATAAATATAATATATATGGTAGTGATGTATGTGTAGTTATGTAGTTTATCCTAATTAAAATTAATTAATAGTTATATATTTGTATGTACAAACTATTTACCCTATTGCATTTGACTTCACTGTCCAATATTGAAATCTCTTTTCAATAGCATATCTTTGCATCACAAATTTCAAAATGGCTTTGTCCTTATACACTTCATCAACATTCACGTACTTATTACGTGGATCTGAAATGACTCTATCACAGCTCCTGGCTCCAAATCACAAAGTGTCTCTACCAATTCAACAATTGTCATTTGCCTAGTCTCAAAATCCGCAATATCATCTATACAAACAGATCTAACAATACCCTTCTCTTGATTTGAACTTTCACATAGTTCAGTGATATTGTTACCATTATCCGATTTGCTTATACAAATTGGATACTTGTTGAAGTCATTTGCAACCTTTTTAAGCATGATATACACTCTAACATCCATGTCGTTGTAAATCACATTGGTTTATTTCTGTCTTCAACCTTATACTCATTTTCAGCTTAATCGCATTCATATCAACCCCGAGTTGCATTGCAATAATATTATACAACTCCTTATACGACGAACTTTCTTTATAAACCACCCACTCAGTTGCATAATCAACGTAAGGATTATCATTGTACCATTTACAAGAATGCATAACCAATACAATTAAAGAAGTCATTTTTCTATAATTTCTGTACAAAAAAAAATTAAGTTATATATACATACATTTATATGACTGAGAATCGCAACAACAAAATAAACATAAACTTATACAAATCATAGTGAATTCAGTTTTTCAGTCGTATAATATTCCTAATATATACTTATATAAACGATTTTATACGCAAATTAAAGCTTCATACAAATATACAGCTGACACAACCTAATATAATTCACATATACATATACCGATTATATATAAAAATACATAATCAAATATCAAACAAAGAACGAACCTGCCCCATATAAATATACAAATTCGAATAAATAGTTAATAGTTGCATATACTTATATAACTCACAACAACACAAATAAGTATATGTGCATAATTATAGGTTTAGTTTTTCATTTAGATACATATTCTCAATATTTACACTTATATAAACGATTGTATACATAGATTAAAGTTTTATACAAATATACAATTTTCAAAATTATATAAAATATATAGAATCAAATATACAAACTAAGGATGCCTGAATTGTATAAATATACAAATTCTAAAAATAGTCAAAAGTTTCATATACAAATTATACGTATAGATCTGACTGAATCATATCAAAACACCTATACGTATAAACTCATAACAAATTATAATACAATTTCATCTTCATTTCATAGTTTTGACACCAAAATGTACAAATACGAACAAAAATATGACTGACATTATCGTTAATAGAAAATATCATCCAAATAATTTGATGATCACAAATTTTGAAATCATAGCTATGAAACTCTATTACAAACAAATACACAACTCCAAATCTACATTCAATTTCAATTGATGAAAGTCAAAAAAAAAAATTGATTTTCAATAAAAGTTGAACACCAATTTTGATCCGAAAAAAAAAAATTCAAAGCATTTTTTAACATGAATACATTTTACCTCCTCTTGGTATCTCTAAAATCAATTTTATCTCGATTGATTTTCAACAGTTTGATCGATTTTTAGAACTGAGTTTCAAGGGGTTACTAGTTATGAAGAAGACGTAGAAGGAAGGAATTTTATTGACACATAATGTATGTGACTTCACATATTTTTTTCCTTTTATTGCAACCGAAATTACCATATTTTTTAAATTTTTTTTTTAAAAAAAAATTGTATACAAAAATGAAAGCAAACGTGTTATACAGAAAAACCACAAACACATTTTGCTATAGAGTGTAATTATATAAACTATACTCTTAAAATATACATATAATTTTATATTTGCTATACATACAAATTTCTCTATCAATATAGATACTTAAGAAACATCAGTAATTCAATCACGTATCTAAAAAAGAGGCACTTTCGTAATAACCACTATAATAATGTAAATTATGCTCCATAGTTATAATTTACATATTTACGTGTTGTTGCTAACGTTTAAGCTGGCTTGTTTGTATTATTCGCATATTTGTATAATTCGTTGGTATATTTGTACAATTTAGTTATTTTTATATAAACTCAAAATAACGAATTTGTACGCTTACAAACATCAAAAGTGTAAACAGTTATACAAATTTCAATTTATACAAAAGTTATACAAAATATATTATATAAATTGAATTATACAAACATGACATCATACAAAATTAAAAAGTTGAACCGTATAATTATAGCTAAAACTAATTCATAAATTATAATCAATGCAAGTTATAACTATATTATGTTATTATGGCGAAAGTTTCGAGGAAAGACTCAAAATAATCTCTCATCTTTAGGTTAAGACTCAAAGTGATCATTGAGTTTTTCACATAGTCCCTCATGTTTGCAATTTTGGTCATATCCTAAAATTTTGCCTATTTTTTAACATTAATTTTATCCAAAATTTTACAGAAGAAATGTTCAATCGTCTTTTTATATATTTAATAGAAATAATAATGTAAAATTTTAAGGAATCCCATAGTGTAATTTAATAATAACATTCTGTCCCGACAAATTTAGTATTTACAAAATCCCATAAATTTGTTGAGCCGTGATACTTTAGACTCTAGTGATACATGGTAAATGATACAAGGTAATTTTAAATTGTTGAGAAAAAAAGGAGAAAAGACGGTACAGTTAATGTTGTTAATAAAACAACTAAATTTACGGTAACATATCATTAATCAGCATAAAATCAGCACTTAATTGGATATTAATTTCAAATTTTAAAAAACAAAGATTATATCATCTATTTTGAAAACAATTTTTTTGAACAATCTGTTAAATTTCGAACTACAGTAATTTTATTGTTGTTACACTGGATTTTTCAAGATGAATACTTCGATTTTGATGAGAAATTTCGAAATTTGGGTGAACAAATTGCAGTATGAAAGTTACAAAATCGACGGAATCGTTGTTTGAGATTCAATTTCGTTTTCTAATCTCAAAGCAGCAATTGCAGCCGAGTTGGATATTGATGTATCAAGGAAAGAAATTGAATTTACTAAAACATTATAACATGCGATACATATCTAATACATGTATCAGAAACATCGACTAAACAATATACACACTGATTCTATATGTATCATCAAGTACAGTTGATGACGCATTTATTAAACTTAGTGAATGATACATTATAACAATTTTCAAAACATGTATCAGTACATCAACTAAACAACTAATACCTTACTGATACATGATATCAGTTTTCAGAAATTCATACTATATGCAAACATGTGATACATATCTACTACATATATCAGTGAATTGACTAAACATTGTACACACTGATTCTATATGTATCATCAAGCACAGTTGATGACGCATTTACTAAACTTATTGAATGGTACATTATAACAATTTTCAAAACTTCATGATACATATAAAATATTATGATACACAACAAATTCATGTATCAATTCACCATCTAAAACACTATACACACTTATTTAAATGTATCGGCAAACACACTAGATTCCTTAAAATTTTTACTAATTTCAACAACAGTTTTAAGTACCAAAATACTAACCCGAGACAATGTAAGCCTAACAACAATGTTTGCTGCTTTTTTTTTTGTATTTTGACAACCTTTGATTTTGATGTTTCGCCAGAGTCTTTGTTTGAATCCTTCTGAAGATTCATAGGATCATGCAAAGACTTTTTTCTATTTTCTTTCCAATTTTCATCGTCGGAATCATATATCCTTCTATTAATTAACGGATCCATTACTATAATGTAATAGAACAATTAACAAAAACAAAAAAGAGAAGAAAAGACGAACTGATGATGGATAAATAATAAAAAGATGGTGGGTTAAGACGATTACAGATTAAGAAGAAAAAGATGATGGATTAAGAATAAAAAGAAGAAACAAATAAATTTTGTTGGGTTAAGAAGAAGGAAGATGATTATGGAAAAAAAGGAAGTGAAACTTGATGGAGTAAGAAAAACGGGAGAAGTTAATCCTGATTTTTGAAATTTGAAATTTGAAATTTTTTGAATTTGGAAATTCAAAATTTCAAAATTAGGTCTTTTATTTAAAATTAATTAAAATTAATAATTCAAAATAAAAAAACTGATTTAAAAGGTTGAGTGTTTAAATGGAGAAAATTCAAAATCCAAAAACTGATTTAAAAGGTTGAATGTTTTAATGGAGAAAAAATAGGCATTAAAATGAGTAATTGTGTATTATAGGAGAGAAAATGTAATGTGTCTATAAAGTTACACTAAAATTAAAAAAAAAAAAGAATTATGTAATATTTAAAAAAAGAAGGGAAAATTAGAGAATATAAAACTTATAGTCGTGTATTTAATTTATTTTTCCAATAATAATTCTATCTAAGAGAAGGTGATAAGAAAAACACCTTATTCTGCTCACTAAAAATATTATTGCAGCTAAACTAAAAACATTTAACATATGACTTTGCACGAAAAGAAAAAAATTATACTATTGTGCGTGATATTATCGTGATGAACCTCTCGACTTTATGTGCAACACAATTTCTACGAAACAAAACAAAGTGTTTTTCTTCTCATATTCTTTGACATGAAATTGTTATTTATACTAAATATATAAAATGACAATTAAACATCCCATACATATGTTATATAAAAATTAATAAAAAAATAAATAAAATTTTTGAAGAATAACCAAAAGTGTACCAATACTACAAACATAAAATACTATTAAGTACTGCATGTGAAAATTTAAAAATCACTTGGATCCTCGCCTTAACCCAAAGAGGAAGTATTTTGATTCTTTCCTACGTAATTCTCTTAAAAGAAAAAAAAAAATAGGGGCTGGAGTGGTGTGTAAAAACGTCATCTACCACTGAGCAGTCGATTTTGGTACAAGCTGGAATTAAGAAGAAAAACCGTACCAACAGTAACAGGTATGGCGGATGGAAGCAAAGAAGGTCCAACATCGCCTCAGGAAGCCAACGCTCAACTATTCGGAGTTCTCTCCAGTCTTCTCCAGCAGGTATGTTATATTCTTATTTCAAATTTGGGGATATCGGAGTTTTGGTCTGAAGTGGGCATATTTAATTAGCTGAATCATCAATCTTGATTTGACCCATTAAAGATAAAACAAAGAACAATTAGCTCTGCTATGATTTGTTCATTATTCATTAGCTTATACAAAAGCCTTGATTACTCATAGCTGTGCCCAAGAGAAATGTGTATGTTTGGTTTGAGTGTCTATGATCAGGTGGATCTATATGTTTCCGGGTGGTGAGGGGTATTACAGTATGGCCAAGAGGGCCATGAAGTACACAAAATACCTTCTCAAACAAAGCAGGAGAGTTGAACCCACTAGTGAAGCAAATGATGGTTCAAGTAGTGAAAGGCCTTGGAAGTTAGTTGTAAGGGATTGAAAGAAGACGGTTCCTTGAGGTAGGTGGTGTTCACCCGAAAATTCATACAGTACGTGGACCGAAATGGTGATTATATGTAAGTAAATAAAGTTGTAAATGATGAGATAAAGATAAATTGACTAAATGAAATAATATCATATAAATATAGTTAGTGTTGATCTGGATCCAATGATATCTTGATGGAGATATCCCCAGAAAAACTTCACGGTTATTGAGAGCTGATGATCAAATGACGATATTGACAAATATAGCTAACGAGAAATTGAAGTACTTACAGAATTCAGCGTCTTTACAAGGTGGTGATTCTACTGTAACGTCCGATGTTGCTTCTTGGATGGTTTCATAATGGCTATTGTTGGCCGGGCTGCTGACATTTCCTCTGGGCGTTCCAAGCTTGGTCGGGTTATATTTTTGCAAAATGAGCTGACCTTTTGTTCTCGGTGTAATAGTGCTGCCCTTGTTTCTTTTCACATGTCACCATCTAATATGGCCACACATCATGTCTATTTTTACCCTATACAGGTAGTATCTTTGTGCTTTTCTTTACTTAAGGCCCCTTTTATGCTAGGGAGCAGAGAAGGCTCTTTACGATTTCTTCATGTGCTGGCTTCTTTTCCTAATGTTTCTGTTAGATCAGGGTGTAAGATAGTACAAATATCGAAGTAATTTCAGAAAATTGAAGTCAAAAAACTGTAATCCGCTGTTCCTCCATCTGCCCCTTATGTTTTAGGGGAACAACTACCATAAGAAAGGTTATAATTCTTTATCTTTTGAACACAAATAGCCTTACGCATAGTGGTAAAATGCTGAGTAACTCTTCTGAAAAACTCTTTGCCATAATTATTAAGGAATAGAGAGAGTCTAGTGAATATCTTAACATATCTGTGATTTATAGGGAAGCAGTGTGCCAAAGTTTGTATGCGACCAATCGTTATTCCTTTTATCATGTTAGTCAATGTATGTTCTAGAATTTGCCAAACTAATTTTAGAGCTCAAATCAAGGTGGATACTGATCCATTTGTGGTGAAATAATTCCCCTTTAGACTCAAAAGCATCTTAGAAATGCTAGCTAATGCTTGTAGATATAGTTAGAGGGCACCTGACAGTATTCTGGTGCACTTTTTGACTTTTCTCTCTTTAACAAGTTAACAGGGACAGAGTCACCTTATACTCGTTGCTAGTGGGAGGTGGAGGGTACCTCATGGAATTAGTCGCGGTGCGCGCAACAATCTGGCCAGACACCACAATTATATGAAAAATGAAGAAGTTAAAAAGGATCATTGGAAGCATTGTGTATAAAGTTCTTAATGAATATGTAATTTTTGATTCTTAATAGAGCGATTAAGTGTATTTTGTATAATAACAGTATGTTGTAACTAAAGTTCATCAAATAATTAAAAATATTGTATTCTGAATGAGTACGCCTTCATATTTAGGAATCCAGAGAATATAAAAAAATTTCGAGTTATCAGCTCAAATTCCTACTTGAAGATCCTCCTCCTTTTTTTTTGTTTTTTTTTTGAAATTGGTAATTCATCAGCATTCAGGATATGCTGGCCACCTCCAAAAGTGAGCAATTACAAGCTTCCTATCAACTCTACAATCTGATCTACATCTTCTATACAAAGTAGTTTACACCAAAGAAGTAGAGTTTCAATACAATCCGTTTTAATTTATGTATGGAATCGTACTATCATTAAAGCATCTCCCATTTCTTTCCTTCCATACTAACCACCATATACATGATGGTATTAATTTCCACCATCTCTTTTGACTTTTACTTCCTCCCCTTCTAATCCAGCAACTCAAAAGATCCGATGTGTGCTCTAGCATTGTCCAGCTAGTGCTTGTTTTATTGAGGAAAAGGTTCAATGGTGAGTGGTGAACTTACAATGTAAATATAGATGCTTATTGGTTTCCCCTGTTCTGTTGCAAAGAAAACACCTGGGAACTAGTTGTCTACCTTTCTTTTGTAAGATTTTTGTGCAAGACAAGCTCTCCTAATCACTAACCAAGTAAAACCTTTCACTTTGGTGGGCATGACACTCTTCCAGAAGTACTTCTACGGATATTGTGTTCCCCTAGTCATCCTCTTGTTTGTTATCAATCACTAATTCAACAGAAGTGTTTCTCTTTTCTTTTACAGCACATTCATTATCTTAAGAAACCTTAATAACTTTTGCCCACCGGAAGGCAGCCTTACACATTCGCCCTGCAAACTTTGTTTCCTTTTCTTAATAATTTTACTACTCTTTGTCAATTGTGGTGGCTGTTGTAACAGCACTGCATCTCCCATCTCTATGAATCTTATCAATTCTGTAGTGCTAATGTCATGAATCCTTGTCAGCTAACATGTCAAGTCAGCTCTCTGTATTTTTCTTGTCAATAATTTGTGTTAGCTAACTTCTCAAATTAGCTGTCTAGGTCAGTTAACCTTTAGGCTAATTTTCTGCAGTCAACACCATGGTATCCACAATCATTGAGCAAACTGGAAAGTATAGTTCCATGTTTGTCTTTGTCATTAATCTACTTAAGCTGACTATGCATATCCTGAAATTCTCTATATTTTTATCTAGTCATTAATTTTCTGTCTAGGTCGGTTAACATTAAGGCCACCACCCACAGACTGTTTGGAAATAGCTCCACCAGACATATTGGTGGTCTATGAAACGGTTTAATTCATAGCATCAACAAATTCTTAAAATTGTTCCGATTGTTATTTGTTGGAAACTATGGAAAGCGAGATGTGCGGGTAAGTATGACTCTGCGAGAATTTCCTATGCTAGGTTGAAGCATTAAATTATTTTCAATCTTAGATGGTCAATAAACAAACTGGTTGGTGATAGAGATTGGCCTTGGCAGTGGCCAGATCTATGTTCTACTATTTTGTGTCTTAGGCCCAAAATTGATAGCCTATGGAAATACCACAATATTATTGGGTAAAAGTCAAAGCAGATGGCAGTTGCAACTCTGAAGGATCAATTAGTGTAGGCTTTATTATAAGGGATTCAACGGGCAATTTAATAGTAGCCTTTGCAAAACATATTAGCAGAGGTACAAGCATAGCAGAGGCCAAAGCAGCCTATTTTGGAGCCAACTGATGCGTGGAAAATGTCTATCCGAACTTTATTTTAGAATGTGATTCCCTAATTACAGTCAATATGATCAAGGATAAATCTCAAATGGCCTGGAAATTGTGGGATACTATTATGGAGATTAGAAGAATTACTTTACAGGCCAATGCGACAGTTCAACATTCCTTCAGAGAGGTGAATCAAGTGGCGGATGCACTAGCTAAACACTGTTTATAACAAGGACGTTTTGATTTTTGATCCTAAAGATTTGCCAAAGGATGCAGCTGGCTTGTACATCCTTGATAAGATTCGGATGCCCTCCATAGGACAGGCAATGCAAGAATATATTTTGAGTCACTAGATATGATCTGTTTTTCTTTAGTTTTTGGTTGTACATGGCCTGTTTTCAAGGTTGTATATTAATGCTTTTTCCAGAGGTTTAGGCTATCATCCCCTCTGCTTGTTCTCTGTATAGATTTATGATGAAATAAAAGGTTTGCGCCACCGAAGGCATAAAATTTACATTAAAAATAAAAAATAAAAAATCTGACGGACTCACTGTAGTGTCATGGTGAAGTCAGTTTCCATTACAAGCCCAGTCAATCTTGTTTTCTGCTACACTTCACAAATATGATCTGCAAACTCGAGTTGTTTCACCACTATGAGTTTGAGGGGTTTGTTGATAGTGCAGAGGATCATTAAGTATATTGTAGACTATTCTTGATGATAATAACATTATCAAATGTCGAGAATCATGAAGAGTATGTGCTGAATTATTACAATTAGGTCATGATACTAGTGATCTTAAGAATTAGAAAACTTTCTTATAGGAGCTAATGAGCTATCTAAATTCGTCACTAATTCGAAGAGTTTCTCTCTTTTATTGTCCTTTTTGCTTACTCATCAAATCCTGGTCAGACTTTTTTATGCATTGATCAGAAAAGAGAAGTGTTGATTGTGTTAATTGATTAGCAAGATTTTTGGACTTTCAATTACTTTTTGGATTGAATATAATAATTTATTTTGTTGTTGCTGATTGTTTTTCCGTAATTAGTTGAGATTCATGTGTACAAATACACCTTCTTATGGGATGTAAAGACATGGTATTGGAGTCATTGTTGCCTTTTGTGGTTAGTATTTCTCCCTCACAGCACTAGGATTCCTTCCTTTCAATAAAAAGGTCGAGTTTTCTCCCTCCTTGATGTTGTCAGCAACTAAAGCTCTGTTTATGTCTGTGTTTTTGAAAAATCTAATACCACCACAGAATTGCCAATCATTTTCGAGTCTACCCTCTAAATTTCAGATATTTCCAATCATTGGAGCTAGGGTTTCCAATGATTCCTTTTGGATATTAAAAATGGTCCTCTTTTGAATATTTATGTGACAATGATCGAGTACTAAATCCCTTAATTCAACTGCAAAATATCCTACAACCAAAATCAAAGTAGTGAAGAAATTGAATTATGTCTTACGATTAATTAATCAATAAATTCCTTAGGGATTCAAAAATCAAATAAACACATGAGAAAAGGTGAATAAATCACTAATTTATCCTTAAGGTTCATCAAAAGTCAACTACAACAGAGTTACTCCATACATGGAGATAGTTAACTGTGACTGTAATAAACATCAGCAAGGTCATGATCCAAGAGAATAAAAGAGAAGATAAATTGAAGTCAAGAAGAAACTCCCAACTAATCTTCATTCTCTCATGAAACCTCGGAATCTTCCGCTTCCTTTCTCTATTTGTTCCTCCAATAGCTGCATCTGTCCCGGTGTCTGCCCTCGCAAGTCTACAAAAAATTCTCTATATATACCTCACCTCATTCAGCCCTAATAACCTGAATTCTGAGAACTATCGGATTCAGGTCGCGTTGTCGCAGTGGTCAATACTCAAGCAGTTCGATGGTTGGGCTGTTTAATGCGTCTTACAAGTGCTGAAGGAGTATTGCAGCGACCGAAGTTCCAGTGCTGCGATGGCCGGGACTGTTTAGTGCACACTAATTCTTCAACAAGTTTTTTCTTCATTTCTTGCATCTGTTTTGGTTGAATCTTGTTTGTTTCCTCCTTAACTCCATTTGCATATTTATGATCAAAACGTATGTGAGAAATAACATCATATAACCATTTAAACCTAATAATTCAAAACATGAGAAAAGACATATATACACACATAATTTTGGTTCATCAACAAGGAACTCAAATGATTTTATCATTTTGAGTTTTTATGTTCCTCTCCAAGGTCAATTTTTTTCGTAAAAAATGTGTTAAGAATTGTAAATTTGTCGTTGTTTATAGGTAGTATTATTCTTGTTTAGCTTTGGAGTGAATGTCTGGGTGCTATCACCAACTTTTATTTTTTTCTTATACCTTATGGTGCTAGGAGTCTCTGTTTGACATCAAGTCCTGTTGTGGTTTAATAAAGTACTTCAAATGTCCTGACTAAAAAGATTGTAACAAATATGTGCAGGTGGAATCATTGACTAATCAAGAAGAAGTGGAGTTGCGCAGTAAGATCCAAGCACTAGGACTGGAAGTTACAAAAGTTCCTTCAAAATCAACGCAACATCTTGATGAGGTAGGTTGGTCTTTATTTTGGTTCGAAAGAACCGTATTTCCATTATTTCCTCTTTATTTCCCTGGTAAATAAATTCATTCATTTACAAATGTATATTAGATGGAGATTGCGAAGCAGATGGATAAATTATCCGAAAAACTGGATGACGTGGATAGGATGATATCCTCCGCTGTCGCTGCAGATCCACAAGTTGGGTCTCTCTTAAGCAGTACCGCTGATCTTTGGATGCCAGTTATTACAGCTGGTTCTGAGGAAAGGCGTAACCTCAATGCGTCAGTTGAAGATGATGTTGAAGTGAATGACAAAAATTTTCAGTAGATTTTAGTTAAAATCATCGTCATATGTTTATTTTGATTCTTTAATAAATGGTAAACAGATAACTTCCATCATCCATTACAAAGCATAGCCAGAGGGTTTATGTGGTATCCTCGAGTTTAAATTATTCTGGTGACAGCATTTTGTTACAGATATAGATTCATGACATGTTGAACTTTTTAGCTTTGAATGAACAGTACGTTTAACATTTTGTTTATTGAGGTTGTCTTACTATTACGTTCAATACTAGGCACAAGTTTCCGTGCTAGTAGGCGCTCAATTTTTGTTCGTTTTTTGTCTCAATTTATGTGATATAAAATGAAGAGAAAGTAATTGTTTTCGTACCTATGTTATTGTCTTATTTTGGTTTGGGTCCCTATGATATCTCACTAATCATACTTAACCTTTAATTAATTAAAGTAAGTGATTTCGTCGTTCTACTAACAGTGAATATAAATTTAAACAAATCACTTACTGTTGTTAGGGGTAATTTTGATATTACAATAAAAAAACACTTCTATGCGGAGAACAAAACCTAAAACTAGAAAATATTTAAACTTCTCCCATAACATCTTTTCTTATACACAAGTATATCCCTCTACACACTTCTTCAATTTAAATGTGAATTCAATCCTCTCATACACTACTTTGTGTGTCTGTTGGTTGATGAATAATTTTTCTCATAAGTTGCCTCCGATTTATATGAAAGTACAATCCAAACACTTCTCCTGAAACACAAAAAACAACTCAGTACACTTATTGAAGTGAAACAATATTATTCAATTTCACAGTACTTCGAAGCAAGAATGAGCTACAATTCACTCCGGCATGTAAGTATTCAATTAATTTATTCATAGCCTAAATCTTTGATTATATATAAATCTTTAAAAAAATGAGTTACAGAACGCAACAAATAATATTTCACATAAAGAATAAATATCAATTTTTTAAAAAAAATCTATAAGAATTATAAAAATCAAATATTTGTATGGCGTATTACATTTTGTGTTTGTTCCGCTTATTAGAACACCATAAGCATATTCTTGTTCTTTTTAAAAAAAACAATAGATGAAATGAAAATTCAGAAGTGTACACAATCAAATGTGAAGTAATCATAAACTATAATACATGTAAGTCAACTTTTTAAGAACTGTAGTGTGCATATTCAAATTCAAAATAATTTTAGATTTTCATTATTGGTTGCATATTTTTGTGCTAAATTTGTATCATTTATATTTTCTATTGGCGGTGTTTATTGTTATAACACTAATAGAATCTACTTTTTCTTTTACACGACAGATGAAAGTAAAGATTCATATATGTACATCATTAAATTATACAATAAGGGTTGGTGGGTGTTTGAGCCAGTGATGAACTATGTCATTGAACTTATAGCTTATTATGACTATTGCATGGAAATGAAAATTTCATTATTCTGATTAGGCAATATATGAAAAAGTTTAAGTCAGTGATAAAAAGGTGAAATTTTGATTCAAGTTTGGACCTTATTTCGAGACGAGTATAAATCTTTTTTGACAACTATTTAGATCTATATAACCTTGTCTACAAAATACTTGATAATAGAGAAGTTGAAATATTTTTGAGCACTCGGAAGAGAACTGATGGAACTATGATGTAGCTGATTTTGAGGGCAACCCGTTACAAGGCGAACAAGATTTGATAGATGTGAATGTAACAAAGAAAAGTGATGAGAGTGATGAGTGATGAGTGATATAGCGGAAGTTCAATTGGATCTTCATTCTTTAATTGTCAACCCCAGAAATTCTAATATCAAATATTTGGCAATAATAAACAAGCTTCTTATCTTAAATGTGTCTACTAAACACAATTTTCAAATACTAAATTCATTGTATAAAGATTATTTCTATTAGAGATTACAAAATTTAAGCTCTAATAGAATGACGTACCTTCAAGGAGATTGAGGTTCAAATTTAAAGTTTGCTATCATTCACTATGGTTGTGATCAACTAGTGCTTCCAACTATCATCTACATCAGCTATTTCAGGGCAAAGCAACAAAATTTAGATCATTTCAGGGCAAAACAACATAGACAACAAGGACCCATATAGCCGACTCCAACTTTCTTGCAACTGACACATGATGTGTACATCATTCATTCCATGTGTTATATGGTTCGTCTGATTTAGTAAATATGAAAAAGCTAAACAACTATAGTTGCCAAATTGAAGTGCAATTTACTATTTTCAAACTTGTTCTACGATCAAAAGCCATGACTTCTTATATTTCTACGAGCCCGAGCAACTAAGATAGCCAGTTGTTTTCTCCTTGTTCAAAAAAAGAAGCTGAAATGATTATTAGAGTATTTATCTTTATACAAACATTCTGGTTTCAGATCATAGTTTCCAGAGAAAGTAATGCAAATGCTCGAAGTTGTCCTATGGAGATACCTTTGGACTGGGAAGGTGATATACCATGGTTTCACGGTATTTTTAGTGCTTTTTCCTTAAGTTTAGTGTGTTTCCAAAAGCCTTTTTGTATTAATTTTTATGTAAGTTTCTCTTTATTTTCAGGAAATCTGTCTAAAGATGAACGCGGAAGTTTTTGAGTAAGAAATGCAGAAAAATACCACCTACGGAGCTAGTGACGGTCAGTGGTGCCTGTGACGGTCCGTAGGTGACATCGTAGTGAAGATGCTGAAGGAAGATGGGAAAGTCTGACTAAGTGTGGAGTTATGAAGTGCGTGACGGACCGTCTTAGTTATGACGGTCCGTCCTGCTAGTTCGTCGTGATGATCAGAGAAGTAGTCCTAGTACCCAAATTTCAAGAGTTTAAGTGTTATGGAACGGAGACCCTCGACGGACCGTTATGCCTGTGACGATCCATCATACCTGCCGTCGAGGGTAATGAAGAGAGCAGCAGAAGACCCATCGTGACCACGACGACCCATCGCGAGGTCCGTAGACCCAACCGTGTTTTGACAGATTTTCAGCAAATAGAGTCCTTCTTTGATTAGGTTTTTATTTTTTATAAATAGTTCAAAAAACCTCATTTTTGGTGTTAGACTCTTGGTGATTAGACTCTCACTCATTAGACACTTTTATGTAGATTCTTTGTGAGAGATTATTTTGATTATTACACTTTGGATTGTTACACTTTTCTCTGGAGTTCGTTGTTGGTGATTTTGTAGATTAATCAAATAAATCTTTGGATTTTATTTTTTTCTCATTTAAGTAAGTGCATAAATTCTTATATTATATATATGAATATTGTGATTATGCCTATGGGTAACTAAACTCCATAACTAGAGTTGTGGGAACCATAAGCGAATAATGAGGTAAAACCTAACTAAAATAACAATTCTAGAATATTATCTTGCATGTATTGATAATTCTTTCGCTTAGAAGTATTTTTAACGGATGGTCAATGTTAGAACTCGCCTTAATACTACTTGATGGACCAAGCAGGTAGATAATAGAAAAAGAATTATCAACATAGATTTAGTGTATACTATCTAATAGGCCAGCTAGTATTGATTGGTACGAGATAATAACTTTGTAAAATAATGAATATAATTCTTAATATGAGGTAAAGGTAAGGGTTAGTATAGAAACACATGTAGTTGGACCAAGGTGCGGAGTGAAATTTTCTAGATGCCGGACCAAGGATTTAGAAATACATAACTTATCACTATGCATGCAAGATACTAGGAAAGAATTGTTATAGTTAGAATTATCAAATTAAGAACCTGTGGGGAACACGTAAACCCTAGTTACTTTTATTAATTGATTAAACTCCAACATTTGAATCTGTTAGTTGTCTACTTTAATTTAGCTAGTTATTTTCATTTATTTAGAAATAAAACCCCCTTTTTATTGTCATTGTTTTACAAGGAAATAATTGACTAAATAATAGTAATAATAGATTTAATTTAAGTCTGAACTATTTTCCTCGTGGGAACGATCCCAACGTCATTAGTTTGGTTCTTTACTTGATACAACCGATTTACTTCTTATTTGAGAAGTAAGTTTGAGCGTTATCAAATTTTTGGCGCCGCTGCTGGGGAAAGTAGATTTTAGATTAACTTAAACTTATTACTAAAAGTTTAGTCAATATTTTCTTGATTTAACTTTGTTTAATGTTTTTGATTCTTGTAGAACTATCTTCCTTGTATGCCAAATACACGGAGAGGAAGAGAACCCTTGTTTCCCTAGTATCACAAATTAGAGCGCACAGTATGCAACATGAATCGAAACTTGGGTATTAATGATGATGATCCAAACCAGAACATCCCAACTCCGGTTGATGTTCATGGTCAGTTATTACCTGATGCTTCGGGTGAAAATCAACAGAGGGGACAAAATCCCGCTCCACATCCCCAAGAATACTACAGAGGCTATGACAATATAGTAGACTCCGATGGACCACTTTTCTTGCCCCCTCTACCACCATGCCACAACTTTGTGGTAACTAGTAGCCTGATGCAAATGCTCACTGCCAGAGGTTTGTTTTCAGGGCTACCTTCTAAGGATCCACATGCCCATATAACTAAGGTAAGGGCAGTGTGTAAAAGTTGTGTAAGGAGGCCTGACTTGGACTTGGATGTAATAGGGTTAAGAGTGTTTCCTTTCTCACTGACGGGAGAGGCTGCTATTTGGTTCACTGATCTCCCTTATAACTCACTTTTCACTTGGAATCAACTAAGGGACGTTTTCTTAGCACGCTACTACCCGGTCTCCAAGAAACTAAACCACAAAGATAGAGTGAACAACTTTGTGGCACTACCAGGAGAGTCAATTAGTAGTTCGTGGGATAGATTCACCTCGATTTTGAGAAGTGTCCCCAATCACCGTATAGATGATGAGTCACTCAAGGAATACTTCTATCGGGGACATGATGATAATAATAAAGTGTTATTGGATACTATAGCAAGTGGTTGTTATGGGAAGTGTCCTTATGCTGATATTGCTGAAAAGTTAGAGAAAATCTCCCAGAACAATAAAGCTTGGAGTAATGGGAAGTCAGATACTGGGAGAAATACCTTCGCAGTGCAATCCTCTCACAACCCAGCCACAGATGATATTCGTGAAGAGATGGCTCAGATGAGAGCTGAGCTTGGGTTGGTATTAAAACATGTCACTGACGTGAAGAAAAGATAAATGCAGTCAACTACTTGTCTAAACCACCACCACCAAATGATGAATGCTATTATGAGGAGGATTCCTATGCGGTAAATGAGCAGACGGGTTTTTTTTGACCGAGTGCCCAAGTCTCTAATCAGGTGAATTGGTGCCAAGGTCAAGGGAACCAAGGTCGGAACTATGGTAACAATAACCGTGAGATTCATTATATTCGAGAAGGAAATTACATCCGCGACAACAACTTCAACATGGGTAACTATGGTAATAGAAATGGGCCCTATGTCCCTCCTCAAAATCCTAAAGTTACTCCTAGGGATGGTGGAGATAGTATGGCGCGAGTTGAGGATATGTTGCACAAAATGATGAAGACGTTCGATGCTAATGATGAGCACATTAAAGATTTAAGGAGTGATTTAGTGGGTATTGGGCAGAAACTCGATACACAAGCAATATCGATTAAGCATATTGAGTTGCAAATGGTCCAATTATCTGCGACTGTGAACACACGGCAACCGGGTACTCTTCCTAGAAACACTGTCCAAAATCAAAAAAATGACGGACATTGTATGGCAATCACTACTCGGGGTGGTAAGCAGACCATTGACCCACCTATGTCGTCTAAGGAGTAAAATGTGATAAAAGATAATGATAAGGCGGTAGAGGGTAGTGATGAAGTAGAAGATAACACTAAAAAGGATGTTGAAGGGTCTAAATGGTAATTCCCATGCCTAGACCTCCCCCCTTTCCTCAAAGATTAGTGAAAAAGATCGAGGATGGTAAATATCAGCGTTTTATAATAATGTTGAAGCAGATTTTTATCAATGTCCCTTTGGTAGAAGCTCTAGAACAAATGCCCGGTTATGCCAAGATTGTGAAAGATCTGGTTACAAAGAAAATATCGGTCACTTTTGAGGATGATTATAGAATGCAACATTGTAGTGCTATTTCTACAAGATTTATCGTACCAAAGAAAGAAGATCCGGGTGCGTTCACTATTCATTGTAAAGTCAGGTCATTACATTTTGCGAAAGCATTATGTGATCTGGGGGCAAGCATAAATCTCATGCCCGTCTCGATTTAAAAGAAGTTGGGTTTAGGTGACCCAAAGACCACGACGATGAGGCTCCTGATGGCCGATCGAATAGTGAAAAGGCCTATAGGCATACTCCACGATGTTCTAGTAAAAGTTGAGTGTTTCATATTTCCAGCAAATTTTGTTATCCTTGATTGTGAAGTCGATTTTGAAGTGCCTATTATTCTTGGGAGGTCATTCCTTGCTACGGGTAGAGCCTTAGTTGATATGGAAAAGGGGCAGATGAAATTTCGGTTGAACAATGAAGAAGCAACCTTCAACATTTGTAGGTCCATGAGGCATAGTGGTGAGCTCCAATCGGTATCTGCTATATCATACAAAGAAAAGATGAAGAAGGATTATGACCTAAAGAGTGAAAAACGAGAGTTTATGGTTGGGGATTTGGTGCTTTTAGAAAGTTCTAGGTTGCGTTGGCTTCCGGGCAAGCTCAAGTCCAAATGGACTGGCCCTTACTTGATTACCCAATTATTCCCTCATGGAGCAGTTGAGTTAGAAACCAAGGAGGGAGTGCGGTTTAAGGTGAATAGAGAACGAATAAAACTCTATTTGGGCATACTGAATCGGCAAATAATGTGATTGAGGCATACCATCTTGATGAAGGCTGAGTAATCAAGTGTCCTCAGTCGTCCAGCGATGTTAAATCAGGCGCATGTTGGGAGGCAACCCAATACTTATAGTTTTTCTTTCTAGTAATGGTAGCATTTTGTACTTATGGGTTTTAAATTTGCAGGCACATCACTAGGGAATTCTGCAGAAAATCACTTTGCAGAAGTCACTGGCAGACACATCAATGAACCTTCACGTACGCGACGGACCATCGCATGAATCCGTCGTGCTAGGTACGTCTTTCAGTTATTTTCAAAACTAGGGCACATGCGACGGAACATATGACGGACCATAGCAATTGCGATGGACCGTCGTTGGGGACTAGTCGCGTCATTAATGAGCGTACCCGACCCGACCCGGCTGGGAACTTTAAACAAATTTCAACCTATAAGACCCACCCCCACCCCTTCATTTGAACGGTTTCTTTTTCTCTTTCTCCTATTCCCTCCCTTTTAAACTTCCCACTTCCTACCTCTCTTTCAACCGATCATTTCCCCAAATTCCCCAATTCCTATAATCCACTCTTTACTAGTTGGAGTCTGCTACTGTGGTTCTCTTCTTGATCACCAAGTACCTTCGTCGCTTGTTTTTGTCAAATTCTCAAGTATTTGTCTGTGATTTCTACCCATTTACAATGCATTTTTGTTTATGAATTAGTATTAGCCTATATCTTATTGATGGGTTCATTCTTTAATACAAATTTTGTCTGACCTAGGTTGAGAATACTCAAAATTGCCGTGTTAAAACACTAGAAATAGGTGCTTTAGCATTGCTAGTTTACTAGAAATAGGTGCTTTAGCATTGCTAAAAATTCCATTTGGGTCATAGGGGATGATTGTGGCATCCCCAGTTCTGTCACTAAATGACAGAACGAGACCCCGATGACGTACCATTGTACCCACGATGAACCGTCATTGGGTCCGTTCCAACACCCCTATCACCTCACTGTCCAATTTTTTCCAAGTGTTTACCAATGGACACAAGCCACGGACCGTCGTTCCCACGATGGTCCATCCTGCTCAACCGTTCTGGTTGTTAGAGACCCTATTCCTAAGGGTCTCTCACTTTTTCTAAGTGTCCTCTTACGGACATATACGACGTACCATCATACCCTCGAAGGTCCGTCCTGCACAACTGTTCTGGTTGTGAGAGACCCTGTTCCTAAGGGTATCAAACTTTCTCCAAGTGTCCTCTTACGGACATCTACGACGGACCTTCATACTCTCAACGGTCCGTCCTGCATAACCATCATGACGGTCAGAGACCCCTCTCCTAAGGGTCTCCATATTTTTTTCCAAGTGCCCTCTGACGGACACCTACGACGGACCGTCATACCCTCGATGGTCCGTCCTGCACAACCGTCATGACGGTCAGAGACCTATTTCCTGAGGGTCTCCATACTTTTTCTAAGTGTCCTCTGACAGACATCTACGATAGACCATCATACCCTCGATGGTCCGTCCTGTATAACCGTCGTGACGGTCAGAGACCCCTCTCCTAGGGGTCTCCACGACGAACATCGACGATGGACCGTCATTGTCACGACAGCCCGTCCTGCTTATCCGTCATACTTGTCAGCTACATTCCTTTAGGGATCTCGACATCAACATAATTAAGGTAAGACATGGCGGACCCCATGACGGTCCATCGTACCCATGACGAACCGTCACCTAGTTCGTCCTGTTTCATTGTTACTATAGAAAAGTCATCATAGCTTAGCTCTTATATCTATTTTGTTTCATTTTTGCTCGTATTGTTTGCTCCTTCTCGTACTAATATTGATTCTTTACAGGTACTATCTATTATGGCACCATAACAAGATCGAGTTTACGTACGTGAGCGATCAATGTCTGTCGCCCCGTCTGCCCGCCTGGTCATTGGCTCTGATGATGAGTGTGACCCCGAGTACGTGCCCCCAGGCACTGCCACTCCATCCCAAGATGCACGTGCTGCCAGAGCTACGCCCAAAAAGGTGGCGTCCAACGTAGTCACTGCCTCTCAGTTTGATGAGGAGCGCACAATGACTGTCACACCTTCTGGGTCAGCTACTCATGAAGAAGGAGTGTCTGGTTCCTTAGGAGTTTCATGGTCGGAGGAAGCCTCCGGGTCTGCTGAAGTCTCTGCACCCGCCACAGCTGCACATTATGCCTCATCAGATGAGGCTGATAGTTCTGAATCCACACCCGGCTCACTGACTCGTGCTCTCACCCCAGTTGCCGACCATTCCAATCGGTGGTGTGTCGACGACCAGTATCAAGTTTATTCAAACGCAAAGTTTTTGAATGATAAAGGATTCATGACACTGACCCTTACATTGGAGAGGCGGGTCCTTACGGTAAGTCTCCCTACTATGCCAGAGATCCACAATCTCTTCACCAGACACCGACTCGAGTGGACAACGCGTTCTTTGGGCTGTTATAGTAAAGAGTTGGTCCGAGAGTTCTACGCCTCCTACGTGGTTAATCTCAGATCACAGATTGATAGGTGGGCTGCCCCCGCCAAACAGGCCCCACTTGAGCATGTCTAAGTACGTGGCATTCAGGTTGATATCTCCCTGCCTGCCATTCACCGGTATCTATATGACGAGGATGTTGATGCCAATCGGACCCCCCACCGCCTAGTTCTACTAACTATGGAAAATTGTCAAAGATGGCCAATTCTCGCGTGAGCCATCGCTGAGAAAGACCAACAAGAGGTGGATGGCCCTGCACTTGTCTTTTGATGGAGAGGCTGCCGATTGGGTAACCGAGACGAAGGGAGCAATCAAAAAGGCTAACCTGACCTTCACGGCGAAGTTCTTATGGTTGATTGTCCGCCAGTGCCTTCCCCCACAGCCACTGATAATATAGTCACATGGGATCGTTTAGTTCTGATGCGGCGATGATAGTCGAGTTTGAGGTGGACTTTGCTTGGCTTCTATAGGCACTCATGCACGAGAGGGCTTTTAAGGTCAGAACTACTTACCCTTTTCCGTGCATGGATATTTTGTTTATGCAGGTTCGCAGGTGTGTCCATCTAGCACATTGATCATCTCAAGACTCCGCTGGGCACTGTTGATATCGACCTCATCAGAGATGAGGCCAATGAGTTCGCTCCACGCAGAGAGCCCTTCCAAAGTTGCCTCCACTTGGTGACAATTTGCTGATACGGTACCACAGGCTCGCACGGCTACGTAGGCTGCTTCTGAAACCACTGACACTACCCTGGTCGAGTCTATCCCGGGTAGTAGCACTGCCCCGAGCTCCTCTCGCTCAGCCCTTTTCCCCGCTCTGGTCCCGCTTGCTAGGGTCCAAAAACTAGAGGCACAGATGGCTACACTTCTTCATCACATCCAGCCTAGGATGCAAAGGTCTATTGCTATGGGAGAAGAGCGCTTGGAGCAGAGAATGGTCCAACACACATAGAGGAAGATCGGTGAGGTTCAACAACGCTTGGACGCTTTTGAGTTGCGGGTGCTAGCCCGGCCAGCCCCTCAGGTGGATGTCTTCGACCCTTCAGGATGCAGTCGAGAGTCTTCGAGCAGACATTGATATGATCCTAGAGGCAAGGGTGCTAAAGTCTGAGGCCCCTTCTGCAGAGCCTGCCGAGGACACAGTGATGGCGACCTTATTCGCCACTTCTGAGATTACACCCCTTCTCATCGAGAGCATGCCAAGAGGCGTAGGATTTGAGAGGAGGATGAGGATAGATCACGGAAGAAGGAGCGCCGTGAGATGGAGGATGAGAGGAGAGCCTCACTTGCTGATGAGGAGGCACGTCAGATAAGGGCTGTAGAGTCAGTTGTTGGGGCATCTAGCTCCAGAGATGTGGCAATAGCGGGAGGCACTGCTGATAGTGTTGTTGCTGATGTAGAAACTACTGAGGGTGTCCAGATTACAGATGTAGTGTGTTCCGGGGAACCGGACCCACCTTCTTGCTGATCGTCGGTGCTTTGCACCCTAGGTTTTCTTCACCTACCACTCCTATTTCAATTTTTTATGCATTAAAGACAATTGCATGTCTTTTTGTTGGCGGTGGGGTAAAGGGAAAGTGAGTGCTAGGGTGAAGTATGAGTAGCCCAAGTCACTATCCTCTTTTGGGTTTTCTTGCCTGTGTTCTTTTTCCCCAAGAGACTGATTATTTTTATTCTTGAACCGGCATGTCTATATCTTGTGTACATAGTTTAACTCTGAATTATGATTGCTAAAATGATATCCCGATGAAATGAAAATGATGCATGACTAGGCATAGTAAATGATAAATGTATGGCTCTAAGCATAACATAGAGATACACCACTACATGACCCTAAGTCTAAAATCTGAACTAGGTGTCTGATAATATGGTAGAGTAACGAGATGTCAAGTGAGTGTGAGGAAGATTTGAATAGTCCATTGTTTTTACTGAGCTAGAACTTTCATGGTTAGTCCTCCTAAAAGTAAGTTGTAATAGACAATTAGGAAAGGATCATAGGCCTTATTCAATATAGCCAATTTTTATCCTAAATAAAAATAAACCGAATGAACTTAATCCCTCTTTGATCCAAATGATTTGAGCTTAAAATAGACCTTTATTTTTCACCCCAACTGATCTTTTCTGGGAATAATGTGTTGGCCCTGGTCCCTTATTAGACATGTGCATCTCAACTTATGCCAAAAGCATAAGTTGAGGGTGACTAATGCAGTAAACAACCCTTTCATGGACCTGACCCAACTTTGGATATTGTGTACTTTGACTCATGGCAAAGCCATGAGTTGAGGGTGGCTATTATGAGGAATGCTCTGGAAAGTGGGATTGAAAGAACAAAGAGAGAGAAAGAACAAAACTAAAGTGACTCAAGAATCAGTTGAAAGAAAAGTGAAATAATTAAAAAAAAGTACAATACTTACAAGAAAGAAAAGAAGAGAGTCACTTACACAAATGAAGAAAGAGGGGAAAATAGCAAGGTAAAAGAATATGAGAAATTGGGTGAAATAAAATGATGAAAAGAGGTATGTTTAGCCAATATGTCAAGGAGGGCAAAAAGTCACTGAAGTATACGTATATATACCCTACCTGACCCTGAGCCTATGTTACAAGCTAAAAAAGTCTTATCGTGATCCTAAGAGTTGTATAGCAAACTTAAAGCAGTGAAAATAAGGGCAAGCTTATGGAGATATGTATGAATGAGTTGTGAATTTGTTCTGAGAGTGAGTGTTGAAAAGTAATCCTTATACTCAAACTGAAATCACTGTGTGAAAAATGAGGATGTTGTTTTGAAGTGAGGACACTAGTTGCAATACCAGAAATATTAGCACCTGAAAAGGATAGGTGTTAGTGCGTGGTGAGTCTGTGTCATGGTTGAATTCCACATAATTCAAGCCTAATAGTTATAACATGCATAAATATGATGAGACTGATCGGGATTGATAGCCAAATGATTGTGAAAGCTAAAACATGGATATTATTGTACAAAGATTTTTGTAGTGAGTCATAGTGTGTCGCTTGAGGGTGTTGATATACCGTGGTTTCACGGTGTTTTTAATGTTTTTTCCTTAAGTTTAGTGTGTGTAAAAAAGCCTTTTCGTATTAATTTTTATGTAAGTTTCTCTTTATTTGCTGGAAATCTATCTAAAGATGAACGCGAATGTTTTTGAGCAAGAAATGTAGAAAAGTACCACCTACGGAGCTTTTGACAGTCCGTCGTGCCTGTGACGGTCCATAGTTGACATCGTAGTGGAACTGCTGAAGAAAGATGGGGAAGTCTGACCAAGTGTGGGGTTACGAAGTGCATAATAGACCGTTGTATTCATGACGGTCCATCCTGCTAGTTTGTCGTGATGATAAGAGAAGTAGTCCCAGTACCCAAATTCCAAGAGTTAAGTGTTATGGAACGGAGACCCTCGACGGACCGTTGTGCCTGTGATGATCCATCATACCTGCCGTCAAGGTAATGAAGAGAACAACAGAAGAATTTGCAAAGTATGGGACAACGGAGTCCATGACGGTCCGTCGTGACCACGACGACCCGTCGCGAGGTCCGTCAATCGAGCCGCATTTTGATAGATTTTCAACAAATAGGGTCCTTCTTTGATTAGGTTTTTGTTTTTTATAAGTAGTTCGAAAAACCTCATTTTTGGGGTTAGACTCTAGGTGATTAGACTCTCAGATGGTTAGACTCTCTGTTATTAGACATTTTTATGTAGATTCTTTGTGAGAGATTATTTTGATTATTACACTTTGGATTGTTAAACTTTTCTCTGGAGTTGATTGTTGGTGATTTTGTCGATTAATCAAGTAAATTTTTGGATTTTATTCTTTATCATTGAAGTAAGTGCATGAATTCTTATATTATTTATATGAATATTGTGATTATGACTATGAGTAACTAAACTCAATAACTAGGGTTGTGGGAAACATCGGCGAATAATGAGGTAAATTCTAACTAAAAAAACAATTCTAGAATAGTGTTTTGCATGTATTGATAATTCTTTCGCTTAGAAGTCTTTTTAACGGATGAACAACGTTAGAACTCGCCTTAATGCTACTTGTCGGACCAAGGAGGTAGATAATAGGAAAAGAATTATCAACATAGATTTAGTGTATACTATCTAATAGGCTAGTATTGATTGGTACGAGGTAATAACTTAGTCAGATATCAAATATAATACTTTATATGAGGTAAAGGTAAGGGTTAGTATTAGAAACATAAGTAGCTGGACAAAGGTGCGGAGTGAAATTTTCTAGATGCCAAACCAAGGAGTTTGAAATACATAACTTATCACTTTGCATGCAAGATACTAGGAAAGAATTATTATAGTTAGAATTTTCAGATTAAGAACCTGTGGGGAACACGTAAACCCTAGTTACATTTATTAATTTATCAAAATCCAACATTTGAATCTGTTAGTTGTCTACTTTAATTTAGCTAGTTATTTTCGTTCATTTAGAAATATAACCCCCTTTTTATTGTCTTTGTTTTACAAGGAAATAATTGACTAAATAATAGTAATAATATATTGAAGTTAAGTCTGAACTATTTTCCTCGTGGGAACGATCCCAACTTCATTAGTTGGGTTATTTACTTGATACGACCGCTTTACTTCTTATTTGAGAAGTAAGTTTGAGCGTTATCAAATTTTTGCGCCGCTGCCAGGGAAAGAAGCTTTTAGATTAACCTAAACTTATTACTTAGTCAATATTTTCTTGATTTTACTTTGTTTATTTTTTTTTATTCTTGCAGAACTATCTTCCTTGTATGCCAAATGCACAAAGAGGAAGAGAACCTTTTTTTCCCTACGATCACGAATTAGAACGTACACTATGCAACATGTATCGAAACTTGGGTATTAATGATGATGATTCAAACCAGAACATCCCTGCTCCGGTTGATGTTCATGGTCAGATATTACCCGATGCTCCGGGTGAAAATCAATAGAGGGGGTAAAATTCCACTCCACGTCCCCAAGAATATTACAGAGTCTATGACAATATAGCAGACTCCGATGGACCACTTGTCTTGCCCCTTTACTACCAGGCCACACCTTTGGGGTAACTAGTAGCCTTATGCAAATGCTCAGTGCCAGAGGTTTTTTTTAAGGCCTATCTTCTGAGGATCCACATGCCCATATAGCTAAGGTAAGGGCAGTGTGTAAAAGTTGTATAGGGAGGCCTGACTTAGACTTGGATGTAATAGGGCTAAGAGTGTTTCCTCTCTCACTGACGGGATAGGCTGCTATTTGGTTCACTGACCACCCTTATAACTCAATTTTCACTTGGAACCAACTAAGGGACATTTTCTTAGCTTGATACTACCCGGTCTCCAAGAAACTAAATCACAAAGACAGAGTGAACAACTTTGTGGCACTACCAGGAGAGTCAGTTAGTAGTTCTTGCGATAGATTCACCTCATTTTTGAGATGCGTCCACAATCACCGTATAGATGATTAGTCACTGAAAGAATACTTCTATCGGGGACAGGATGATAATAATAAAGTGGTGTTGGATACTATAGCAGGTGGTTCTTATGGGGAGTGTCCTTATACTGAGCATGCAAAAAATTTAGAGAAAATATCCCGGAACAATAAAGCTTGGAGAATTAGGAAGTTAGATACTGGGAGAAATACCTTCGCAGTGCAATCCACGCACAACCCAGCGACAGATGAGATTCGTGAAGAGATGGCGCAGATGAGAACTGAGCTTGGGTTAGTATTAAAACATGTCATTAGGGGTGCATAAAAGATAAATACACTCAACTACTTGTCTGAACCACACCCACCACATGATGAATGCTATTACGAGGAGGATTCCTATGCGGTAAATGAGCAGATAGGGGGTTTCCGACCGAGTGCCTAAGGCTCTAATTAGGAGAATTGGCGCCAAGGTCAAGAGAATCAAGGTCGGATCTATGGTAACAATAACCGTGAGATTCATTATATTCGAGAAGGAAATTACAACCGCGACAACAACTTCAACATGGGTAGCAATGGTATTAGAAATGGGCCCTATGTACCTCCTCAAAATCCTAAATTTACTCCTAGGGATGGTGGAGATAGTATGGCGCGAGTTGAGGATATGTTGCACAAAATGATGAGGACATTTGATGCTAATGATGAGCACATTAAAGATTTAAGGAGTGATTTAGTGGATATTGGTTAGAAACTCGATACACATGCAATATCGATTAAGCAAATTGAGTTTCAAATGGACCAATTATCTGTGACTGTGAACACACGGCAACCGGGAACTCTTCCTAGCAACACTGTCCAAAATCCAAAAAATAACGGCCACTATATGGAATCACTACGCGGGGTGGTAAGCAGACCATATACCCTCCTATGTCGTCTAAGGAGGAAAAGGTGATAAAAGATTATGATAAGGCGGTAGAGGGTAGTGGTGAAGTAGAAGATAATACTGAAAAAGATGTTGAAGTGCCTATAAAGGTGATTCCCATGCCTAGACCACCCCCTTTCCTCAAAGATTAGTGAAAAAGACTGAGGATGGTAAATATCAGCGTTTTATAACAATGTTGAAGCAGTTTTCTATCAATGTTCCTTTGGTAAAATCTCTAGAACAAATGCCTGGTTATGCCTTGTTTATGAAAGATCTGGTTACCAAGTAAAGATTGGTCAGTTTCGAGGATGATGATAGAATTCAGCATTGTAGTGCTATTTCTACAAGATCTCTCGTACAAAAGAAAGAAGATCCGGGTGCGTTCACTATTCCTTGTACAGTCGTGTCATTACATTTTGCAAAAGCATTATATGATCTGGGGGCAAGCATAAATCTCATGCCCTTCTCGATTTACAAGAAGTTAGGTTTAGGTGACCCAAAACCCACGGCGATGCGGCTACTAATGGCTGATCGAATAGTGAAAAGGCCTATAGGGATACTCAACGATGTGCTAGTAAAAGTGGAGTCGTTCATATTTCCAGCAGATTTTGTTATCCTTGATTGTGAAGTCGATTTTGAAGTGTCTATTATTCTTGGAAGGCCATTCCTTGCTACGGGTAGAGCCTTAGTTGATATGGAAAAGGGGCTATTGAAATTTCGATTGAACAATGAAGAATCGACCTTCAACATTTGTAGGTCCATGAGGCAGAGTGGTGAGCTTCAATCGGTATCTGCTATATCATACAAAGAAAAGATGAAGAAGGATTATGATCTAAAAAGTGAAAAACGACAGTTTATGGTTGGGGGTTTGGTGCTTTTAGAAAGTTCTAGGTTGCGTTGGCTTCCGGGCAAGCTCAAGTCCAAGTTGATTGGCCCTTACTTGATTACCCAATTATTCCCTCATGGAGCAGTTGAGTTAGAAACCAAGGAGGGATTGCGGTTTAAGGTGAATGGAGAACGAATAAAACTCTATTTTGGGCGTACTGAATTGTCAAATGAAGTGATTGAGGCATACCATCTTGATGAAGGTTGAGTAATCATTTTCCCACCTCTCTTTCAACTGATCATTTTCCCAAATTCCTTAATTCCTAAAATCCACTCTTTACTAGTCGGAGTCTGCTATTGTGGTCTCTTCTTGATCACCAAGTACCTTCCTTTCTTATTTTTCTCAAATTTTCGGGTATGTGTCTCTGATTTCTACCCATTTACATTGCATTTTTGTTTATCAATTAGTATTAGTGTATTTCTTATTGATGGGTTCATTCTTTAATACAAATTCTGTCTGACCTAGGTTGAGAATCCTGAAAATTGCCTTGTTAAAACTCTAGAAATAGGTGCTTTAGCATTGCTAGTTTACTAGGTATTTGGGTTATACATATGTAGGTTAAACACTAAAAATTCCATTTGGGTCATAGGGGATGATTGTGGCATTCCCCATTCTGTCACTAAATGACAAAATTAGACACCGATGACGGACCGTCGTACCCACGAAGGACCTTCAAAGGGTCCGTCCCACCACATGTATCTATTATTTCACTGATGGGAAGATGGTTAATTACCCATTATCCCATTAATGGGATAATGTTTAACTACCTATTATCCCACTACATGGATCCACTATCCTACTACTCTAGTTGTTGGTAAGTTCTCATAACCTCTTAACCGTTCTTGATGGAAGCGCGGTTATAAATATGTCATTTGGTTTAAAGGTCCTTAAGCACATTATTTCTAAAAACTCCATACCATCTACGAGTGAGGTTTTGAGTACTTAGAAGATCTTTGAAGAAGAATTGTAGACGCTGACTATATAGCAAACGATGGTTGCAGGTATGTCGATCACACTATATTTTTGCTGCGTCATTCTCTGTAATGTCTTATATTTGACATCAGAGCCGTTGAATTGCCTATGCTTTGTTTGTTGTAAGAATTCTCTAAAATCGGTCAAAATGGTTCTTAAAAATTATGATACTGTTTTCAAATTTTTTAAAACATTTTCTGATAAAGGAAAGGCACCACTTGAAACTAACATAAAAAAAGGAAGCCAAGTGTCGTTTCTATAGAAAGAAAGGGCACATAAGGCAGGATTGTGTCAAGTTTCAACAATGGCTTTTTAAAAAAGATACTTCTATCTCTCTGGTTTGTTATGAAGCTAATATGATTAATGTTAATCTTACACGTGGTGGATTGATTCTACTTCTACAATCCATATTACGAATTCCATGCAGGATTTAAGAAACCTGCGGAAGCAAGTGGGAGCTGAATGAAGTATATATTCTGTAAACAAGATGCAGTCGCATGTGGAAGCTATTAGGACATGCGATTTAGTTCTAAGTAGTGGAGCTGAGTGAAGTATATATTCTGTAAACAAGATGTAGTCGCATGTGGAAGCTATTAGGACATGCGATTTAGTTCTAAGTAGTGGTTTTATTTTAGAGTTAGAAAAGAATTTTTATGTTCCTAAGTTTTCTAAGAATTTAATTTTAGTGTGAAGACTTCTACCTTTGGGATATTCCTTCTTTCTAGAAGGTGATTCCAAACTATTTTATAAATCTAAATTTGTTGTATATGGTGCATTGTCTGATGGTCTGTTCTCTCTTAATTTACAAAATGATTCCACTCATACTGTTATGCATGTACAAGGTGGTACTAAACAATGTGTTATAAATGAAAATTCCTCTATCTTATGGTATCGAGATTGAGACATATCTCCATCGATAGAATTAGGAGATTAGTAAATGATGGAATACTTAGTACTTTAAATTTTACTAATTTTGATACTTATATCGACTGCATTAAAGGCAAACAGACTAACAAGTGAAAGAAAGGTGTCAAGAGGAGTTCAAATGTATTAGAAATCATACATTCAAATATATGTTGTCCAGACATAGACACATATGGTCAAAAATACTTTATCACTTTTATAGATGATTACATACGATATCTGTATCGCTACATGTTTCATAATAAGAGCGAAGCAGTAGAAGCCTTTAATGTTTTCAAGGCCGAAGTAGGAAAACAATGAAAAAAACAAATTATGATTGTTACTGATAGAGGTGGTGACTATAATATATATATATATATATATATATACAGAAGATGGACAAGCACAAGGTGTGTTTGCAAAGTTCCTTTAGCAGAATGGAATTGTTTCCCAATATACTATGCCTGGTTCTCCGGATGAGAATGATGTAGCAGAAAGAAGAAACCAAACATTATTAGGCATAGGGCGTAGTATGTTAAGTAGCTCTAAGCTACCAAATTCCTTGTGGATTGAATCTCTTAAGACAACAACATATATATTAAACCAATTTCCAACCGAGGCTGTTCTAAAGATGCCTTTTGAGTCATTCTAAGGTGGGAAACCTAGTTTGACACAAACACGTGTATGGGTATGCCCGTCTGAAGTTAGAATTTACTACCCACAAGAAACTGGATCCTATGACCATTAGGATGAGGTACATAAGATTTTGGTGTCCATGGGGGCCACAAATATTGAGAAGGCTAAGCTGGATTCCTATCAACTCAAGGATGTTACACAGACTTGGTGCAAGATGTGGCAGGATAGCCGAGCTTTGGGCGGAGTTCTTGTCACGTGGGAGCTATTTAAGACAAAACTACTGAAGAGATTTTTCCCCAGGGATATGAGAGACGCCAAGGTTGAGGATTTTATCAACCTTAAACAGGGATCGATGACAGTCAGGGAGTATTCCATGAAGTTTGTGAAATTATCCAGGTATGCCACTTCTCTTGTGTCTAACAGTAGAGACGAGATGAGTAGATTCTTGACATGGATTGTTGAGGATATCGAGGAGGAGTGTAGGGCAGCTATGCTACATGACAACATGGACCTTTCCAGGCTTATGGTCCATGTCCAGCAGGTGGAGGAAAGCAGGAAGAGGAAGTGCACTAGGGCAGGGAACAGGTCAAGGCAAGCTTAGGAGAATTTTTCAAGGAAGATTAGTACTAAAATCAAGGATAAGCGTAGGTTTAAGAAGGGATTCTCCCATCAAGGTGAGTCAAGTTCATCCAAGGGTCGCTATTATAGGAATTCCGAGTCCAGAGTTAAGAGAAACAATGAACTAGATACACCTCAGAAGATACCACCTTGCAGGAAGTGTGGCAAACTACATGGAGGAGAGTGTATGATGGGAACTAACGCTTGTTACAGTTGTTGAAAACCAGGTCACGTGGTGAAGGATTGTCCGAATAGGAGATGTCAAGAACAAGTGAAGGAGAGAGTTCAACCTAATGGTCCAAGTGAAGAGGATCCAAGGAGGAAATGATTCTTTGCACTCAAGTCTAGGGGTTCAGAGGAAGGCACCTCTGTTAATGTCTCGGGTGAGTAGCCTTAAGTAGTCCTTCAGGTATTTGACTGTGTGTGGTGTGTATGCACTAGTATGAGGTTAAATATGTTTGAGTCATCATGTTCGTTGCTGATTTGTATGACTTACATGTTTACTTATGTTGTAGGCTTTGATGAGACTAGTTTAGGAAAGAGTTCATTAGCCTATTAATGTGAAGCTACTAGTAGGTTTCAAGGATGTGCACCATCATGTTAATATGTGAATCAGATATTTACTAATGGGGAATATTGAATTACCTATTTATGCATACATTCTATAGATGACTTACTTATTTTTATTAAAGAGTAGTGTCTTTCGGGGACGAATGTTCCTAAGGGTGGGGGTGGGGGGGATAATGTAACAACCCTAAAAATGGATAAGATAATAAATGCTTAATGTGTCAAGAATTCATATGATTAGACCAGGGTTCACACGGATTGATGCGCATAGAACCATACCTCGGAACCCTTTCTACAGCCAAGCCAACTAACTTGGGGAGTTAGTTGAGCTTGGAAAGGTTGGGTCCAACCATGTAAGGCTCTCTAATACGAAAATACTTGAATGAGTCTTTATCGGACTTAAAAAGGGAAAATCTTAGGTTTGGAGGGTCTAGGGGTAAAATGGTATTTTTCCAGGATAAGGGTAGTATTGTAATTATCCTAAATATACAATTAATTATTTAATTAATAAGGTGGAGGGATATTTTTGCGAGAGAGGGCCGAAAGTAGCTAGGTGGAAGCAATGCATTAAAGTGATTTTTATTTAAGCTGTTTAATTAATTTATGTAATTAATTAATTATTATTATTCATTATATAATTTAAAATAAATTAAAAATCAGATTTTATCAAGTAAACAAAACCTTATTGACTAAGTCCTAAAACTAGACTCCTAAGCCTCCTACAACTCCACTCTCTCACGTTTATCTCTCCACTCTCACGCTCAATCTCTCTTATTCTTTCTCACGTATTTTCTCTGCCAAAATAAGATACAAATCATAAAAATAAACCAAGTTCTTCTTATTTGAAGAATTCACACGAAATCACAAGAAAACAAACGCTAATCGCACACTAGGCTAAGGGAGGTTGTCATTCGAGTGGAGTTGATATTGAGGGAGCTTAGACGTGTTCTTGGGTGAAGTTTTTGGGCAGCAAGTCAAGATTATAACGTCAAAAAGGTATGGGCTTTATCTTGTGGAATCCTTTCTCTAAGAGAAATTCCTTTCTACAAAATTCAACATATGAAACTAGGGATGTCCCCTTTATTGTCGAATTCCTTGTCCCTAGTCTCCTTTCAATTTCAATCTAAATTAGGCTATGGTTTCTGGTAGCTAAGTGTGAAATATGATGTTCTTTGTGATTTTGTGTTTGGAAATAGCAAGCATGTTCAATGATGTCAACCGAAAATGATGTGGTGCAATGTGTAAAATGTTTGTTGTTGTTCTCCGTTTTGAAGTCTTAAAATGGCTTGTTTGATGATTGAAATTATTGTGCATAAGGTGTGTTAATTATGATGTTTAAATGAATTGTAAGGTGGCTGATCTTAAGAGGAAAAATCTAAGCTAAAACAACAATGAATCTACACCTAGAAAGGCATTAAACAAATTGTGAAAATACCAGAAAACGAACGTATGAATGTTTTTAAACAAAGGCTAGAAAATTTAATAAAATTTTCAGAACTTGGTGATGGAGTTTTCGGCCAGAACACTTGAAGTTTGAGAAGTTTAAAAATAAATTTAAAACATGTGAGTTCAGTGGGGATTGAACCCAAGACCTCACTACATGAAAGCTGAAAAAAAAGAGAGGTATGGGATTAAAAACCCACAACCTCTCGGCCAAACAAGATAGTAAAAGGGAAATTGTAACTTAATAAAAGTAATGAGGGAGTGGGATTCGAACCCACCACCTCTTGGCTGAAAGAATATACAAGGAGAGAAATTATAATAATAATAATAATAATAATAATGAGAGTAGTGGGATTCGAACCCACCTCCTGTCGGACAACATGGGAAAAAACTTAGGACAGAGAGAAATAAATTAATGTTGCTATGGGGGTTCGATCCCGTATCCCCTAATGCTTAAAACCCCTAAGGTGAAGTGAGGGGAGGGAAAAAGCAAGGAAAAATAATCTTAGTGAGGGGATTCAAAATCGGGTTCCCCAAGCCGAAATGTAAATCCAAAATTAGGTGAAAGAAAATTAACTAAGTGTTGTCCAAGGGATTTGAAGTCGGGTTTCCTTGCCCAATTCCGTATTGACATATAAGTCATACGTAAGTAAATACTTAATGGATGCTGCCTTTATAGATCAAAATCAATATCTTGGCATATCTACAATATGCATAAATGTTGTACCACATAATCTTGGGTAAACATGAATCACTTAGACAAACTATCAATGAAGCCTCATGGCTTGTATGTGTTGACTCATAAGTCTAGCATAAGAATAAAAGTAAGTGAACCTAATATGTATGCGATCAAATGATGTAAAACCTAGAAGGGGTTAAGTAAGAGTGTGAAATACACTTAATATCCAAGTGCATTGGCATATGATGAAATGAACATTCATGTAAATGGGTGAGTAATTATGAAGTGCAAATGTGCTAAAGTTAATTAATGTGGTGACAAAATGATAAGAGGCTAATGTGAAAGATGAGAGAAATCTCAAATGAGCCTATGTAAATGTTACCAAAACGTACTCACCTATGAGAGTGTAAAGTTCATGAAGAGACCAGTCTCTATGAACACTCTAATGAAAGTATTGAAGTTAATGCATACTTAATACTAATGATGAGATGAGAAATAATCTAATGATCTATGATGTCCTCATGCTAGAAGCTAGTTTCCATGATGTATGAGTTGAATGTAGTAGAACTTTATATTGAGCACCAATTGGCTAGCTATGAGCGGTGATGCCTTCGTTCGGGAAGGGAGGAGGTTCACGTAACTCTCATGAGATGAGACTGTCCGGCATGCCGGGTATGGGTCTCCTTATATATACTAGTCTTCGAACCTATATTGCCAATATAGGGACCTTGCGGGGTTCAATTTCCATGTACGCTAGCATATTTTTGGTAACTTTGGCCCCTGATTCCACCTTTTTCAGTGTGGGGGAGACACTGGATTTCATGATGCTCACATGATCTGTGTTGGTTAAAGTTAAAGTTCCCAAAGAATGTATGAGGACAGCCTCAAATGATGCACATAATGAAATGAATGATACCAAAGGTGCAAGGATAGGATATTCAAGATGTGAGCTAGACTTAATTAATGAGGCTAGGTTATTCTTGGTCATTGCATAGCAAACCCGATGCGAGTCTTAAACTACATCCTAGGTATGACTGGTGATTGCACTAGTCTATGAAAGAATGAAAAATGATGTACGTATGAATGAATGAAGCAGATTATGTGTTTGCTAAAAAAGGCTCCCTAGTTGATCCCATATGTTGAGCCCTCATTTTGGGAATTCTTAATGTCAAGTCCATGATTACAAGGTCTCATGGCATACGAATAAAAGATATGAACAACATTATGTGTTAGAAATTCAGAAATATGTCGTTACTCTTCCTCTACAATCGTTACTCTTCCTCTCCGGTCCTCCATTACTCTCTCATCTTTCTGATCTGTAATCGTGTTCGAATAGAAATGGGTAAGTTATTTTTTGAAATACTTTACAATTTTTGAAGTTTTTTCTTGGATTAATGAACAATAAAATGTTCTGTATGTGTAAAAACTGAATAATCGACTTAATGGTGTGTATTATTTATCATTTTTGAAAGAAAATCAGCCAACTCAAAAATCCTTATTTTGAGGAAATGTATGTGTAATGTTATCATTCAGTGAAGTCATTTTTTGTTGTTGTTGTTGTTCTTTTTATCGTCATTTTGTTGATATGATTTTAACGTATGTTGCCACATTTTAGTGATATGTTGGTCATATGTTTCCACATATGATTCAAATGTTGCAATAATCATTACAGATGTGTCAACATATGATGCATCTGTTGCTACATAAGATGTATATGCTGCGCAACAACAGGTACATATGTGGCAACATAATGTTAATTTATCGCAACAGACTATGCATCAATTTCAACATACTACTAATATTATTTTATAATTAATTGTAAAATTGATATGTTGGTCATTTGCTGCCACATAAGATTAAAATGTTGCAATAATATGTATAGATGTATCAACATATGATGCATCTGTTGCTACATAAGATGGATATGTTGCGCAACAACAGGTACATATATGGCAACATAATGTCAATTTATCGCAATAGACTATCCATCGGTTTCAACATACTGCTATTATTATTTTATAATGAATTAATAAATCTAAATATTTTTTTGTTTACCTTGTAGATGAAATGATCATAAGCTTCATCCATGTCAACAAATCAATATTCTAACATGAAATGCTCTTTTTGTCTATGCGAAGAAAGTGAGCAGCAACATGATTAATTTATTAGTAGTGTTAAAAAACTCACTGATATTTTTAAGGAAATGTATCATAATATTGATGTGCAAAGATCCAAGAAGACTTCATAGCCTTTGAAATGTAGGAGGTTGAAAAAATCTATTTCTCAAACACTTTTTATGATTATTGAGAAGAAAGAAAAGGATAAGAAGGCAAAGGAGGAGAAGGAGAAGGAAAAATAGAAGAATACAAAGGAGGAGAAGGAGAAGAACACAAAGGAAGAGAAGGAGAGGGAGAAGAGGGAAAATGAAGAGAAGGAGAAGGATAAGTAGGCAAAACAGGAGAAGGAGAAGAAGAAGAAGGCAAAGGAGACGGAGATGGAGAAGCAGAAGGAGAAGGATAAGGAGAAGGAAAAGGAAAAGAAGAAAGAAAAAGCGAAAGCGAAAAAAAATGGAAAAAAGTTGAAGTTGTCAATTGTGATGTGAAGCGACAATTTCTATTTGAAGGTTTTAACATTGACGGTGAGGGTCCAATTGAACTAATGGCATCCTTCTCGCAATGGATAAAAGAGGGTCTTTACAAGCATAATGCAAAAAAGTAAGTAAAGTAAAGCAAGTAAAGTCATTCAACTGTTATTAGAATTTCTTCTTGTTGTCCAATGTATAATGATTTATAATAATTACACAATTGCAGAGGAAACGAGGAGTATCACTACTTAGCCAATCGCTCAAATCTTGAATTTGACGAACTTGATTTAGTAGTTTCATTTCCAATGAATAAGGACTGGTTCTACGTAATGTCTCAACCCAATAGGTACTGGAATGACAAGGTAAATCCATGATCACTTTTATATGTAATATTTAGTACATGAATATATACAATTAAATTGATACACTTGTTTGATGCATGTGTGCAGCATGTGGATGTCATATTTTACTATTTGCTTAAGAAGTCAAAGCAAAAGATTCAGTCTGAATATCAATATAACACCACTAGTTGTTTTTTCAAAACATACATTCACAATTCTAGTAAATATGAGGGTAAAACTATTGACATAATCAAAGGGTATGCTATACCTTCTGGAATTCCATGGCACTTGACAGATGATGTTTATGCCCCTTTAAATAGTAGTGGGGAATTCCATTGGGACTTGACAGTTGTTGCATTGAAGGAATAGTGAATAAAAGTGTATGATTCCATGTCCTCAAATAGGTCTAATAGAAAACTATCCTACGAGATTCAAAAGATGGCTACAATGTTGCCAAAGTACCTTGAGTTGAGTAGGATTTTTGAGCAAAATGAGCGAACCAACTGGTCAGTTCTTAAATGTTACAAGGAAAGAACAAATCTCACCCATTTGAAGTCAGTCAAGTTACTGGTATTGCCCAACAAGAAAGAAGTAGTCTGTAAGTATCACAATATTATTTTTTCTTACGACTATAGAAATGTGATGGTATTATATTTTCTGATTGATGATATACCATGCAGAGATTGTGGAATTTTTGTTGTTGCATACGCTGAATATTTGAGTGATGGATTACAAGTACCATCATGTGGAATTAATGCTGACACCCTTCGCTTGAGATATGCTTTCACTCCTATGGAATTATGGGATTGTACAGGCTCGAAATGGTTACATTAGTAATAATGAAGACCCAGAGATGCGTAGAACTAAAAAAAAATAAGATCGGTGAAATTGTTGAGCGCACAACCATCGATTAGATAGGTGGTTATGTATATCATATTATTGTGAATTACCTTTTTGTTGATACGTTGTATAAAACAATTGGTGAAGTGTTAATTAAAATGTAATTTAGGTAGTAATAAAAAAGACAAAATTATATGTTGCAACAGTTCGTATATATGTAGCAACAAATAGTATATATGTAGTAACATATAGTATATATGTTGCGGAAGATAGTATATTTGTAGCAATAGATAGTATATATGTTGCGACAGATAGTATATCTGTAGCAACAAATAGTATATATGTAGCAACACTTTGTATATATGTAGCAACGGATAGTATATATTAGCAACATATGTCCACAGTTTGAATTGTCAAAATTAAGAAAAAAAATTAAACGACTTTATTTTCAATTTCCCTCTATCCTCTCTCCTCTCTCCTCCCTTCTATAAATGTCATTTCGTATTCCACAAGATTTATTTATTTATACTAATTTCTCTTGTATATATGTAATTTCTGTAGTAATAAACACGAAAAAATTATGTGTTGCAACAGTTAGTATATATGTAGCAACAGATATTATATATGTAGAAACATATGTCACAGTTTGAATTGTCAAAATAAAAAAAATTAATGGTTTAAATTTTCATTTTCCCTCTCTCCTCTCTCTTCTATAAATGTCATTTTGTATTCCACAAAATTTATTTATTTCTTCTCTACTGCCAACTTCTCCTTCTTCTTTTTGATTCTCTTAGTCCTTCCTTCACATATCATCTTCTACAGCAAGGCGGTATTGTCCTCATAATTTTTACTCTACCGTTGACATATATTTTCTCAAGTAAGGTAACATTTAATTAGGGTTTGAAATGCATGTGCTTATTGCCCTGTTTTGACTTGTGGTTATAGCTCATGTGTGTGTGGATTTCAAATACTTTTTTTTTGTTGCAGATACAAATATAATAGCTCATGTCAAAAGAAAACTTGATATTGATACATCTAACCAACCAAAGATTCAGAACAAGGCTAGGTCTAAAATTCATAGGAAGAGGAACGAAAATACTACACTTTTAGAAAAACTTGCAACTGAAGCGGTTTCTTCTTCTCAAGCAGAAGTAGAATTTTGTCAAACAGAATATCAACAAAACAAGTAGTGGAGGAAGAATATGGAAAACAAGACGTTGAGAAACAAGGAAAAATAAATGGAGTTCAGGAAGAATAAGGGGAAAATACAGAAGTAGTAGTTGTGGCACAACAAGAAAAAATAAATGAAATACATGAAGACGAACAAGAACTTCATGAAGAGTTCAATCCTAGTGGTAATGATGGGATTAAAATCATCAATGCAGACACTTTCCCTGTGCATTTGCAGCCTGATGCTAATGGTGACAGCATCATTAGGTCAGTTCTAGGAAGACCTTTCGTCAAATTCAGGGATATCCTCAAGAGAAATCAATTGGAAGATTTTTTCAGAAATAGTTGTTTTGGTCATTTTCTTGATTTTCCCATTGATCCACTTTCATGTTTTCAAATAACCATCATGTATGAACTTTTGAAAAGAAGGTTCATTTTTAAAAATTCCAATAAGAACGATGAGATTCTAATTAATGATTGTGGCATGCTAGATTTCTTTGGCATAACAGAGTTTGCGATTCTAATTAATGAGTGTGGCATGCCAGATTTCTTTGGCATAACAGAGTTGGCGATTCTAATTAATGATTGTGGCATGCCAGATTTCTTTGGCATAACAGAGTTTTCCATAGGTACAGGGCTAAAATGTCATCCTCCTGTTGAGCCAATCCCTGAATACATTGTTAAAATAGAACCACGACGAAAGAAAATAGTTAAAGAAGTAGCAGAAGCAGGACAACAGTCACTGCCAACTGAGGAGCAGGACTTGATGTCCTTTGTTGGCAAAAGCTTTAAAAATTCTGATTTATCAAGTTTGTTGGAATGGGAGGATACAACAAGCAAGCACAGGGAGTCATTGTGCTTACTTTGGTTTACACATAATATTATTTTGCCGAAGGATCCGAGCAACAACATACTTTTAAAGTATGTCAATTTCTGTCAGGATAATGAAGCTTTCAAGAACTACCCGTGGGGTCATGAGAGCTTTCATCTAATTGTCGACTACATGTTGAGGCCTTTAGGAGAAAAGACCAGCAACTTGTTTGGTTTTTCATGGGCTTTCACGGTAAAGCTGAATGTTTTTAATCTTTTTATATTATATTAAGTAATAATTCAACATTTGATTATTGACAGGTTTTCCTTTTTTACAGGCCTGGGCATTTTAAACCATTCCTTATTTGACCCACCAAGTAATTGCAGCAGAAGAGAGATCATCCCCAAGGATGATGAGATGGTTGATGGCAAGAACAAAAACTACCAAAGAAGGGCATATTCCAAATCTTTTTAACCCTCCTTTTGATCCAGTAAGTTATTATTAGTATATAACAGGAATATGTTTCAACATTTGTGTCACATGTTGCTACAGATAATTTATCTGTTGCTACAGATGAATTGTCTGTCGCAACATGTGTCACAAATGTTGCTACAGATGAATCATCTGTAGAAACTTGTGTCACATGTTGAAACACTACTTGTCTGTAGCAACATGTGACACAAATGTTGCTACAGATGAATCATGTGTTGCGACATGTGACACAAATGTTGCTACAGACGAATCATGTGTTGCGACATGTGACACAAATGTTGCTACAGATGGTTGCTACAGATGATTCATCTGTAGAAATGATTCGCCTATAGCAACATTTGAGTTAGATGTTGCTAGAAATGATTATATGTAGCAACATTTGTTGGATACATTGCTAAAGATGATTTTATGTAGCAACATTTGAGTCATATGTTGCTACAACTGATTATATATACCAACATTTGTCATATGTTTCTGCAGTTGATGCGTATATTGCAACATTAGTCCGTCCAACATGTGGCATATGTTGCTACAGACGAATCAGTTGTAGCAACATTTGAGTCATATGTTGGTATAGTTGATTATATGTAACAACATTTCAGTCAGATGTTGCTACAGATGATTATATGTAGCAACATCTGAGTCATTTGTTTCTATAGTTGATGTTTATATCGCAATATTAGTCCATCACAACATGTGACATATGTTGCTATAGACCAATCAGCTGTAGCAACATTTGAGTCATATGTTGGTATAGGTGACTATATATAACAACATATGAGTCAGATGTTGCTATAGATGATTATATGTAGCAACATCTGAGTCATATGTTTCTACAGTTGATGTGTATATCGCAACATTCGTCTGTCACAACATGTGGCATATGTGGCTAACGACGAATCAGTTGTAGCAATATTTGAGTCAGATGTTGCTACAGCTGATGCGTATATCGCAACATTCGTCCATCACGACATGTGGCATATGTTGCTACAGACGAATCAGCTGTAGCAACATTTGGGTCATATGGTTGTATAGGTGATTACATGTAGCAACATTTGAGTTAGATGTTGCTACAAATGATTATATGTAGCAACATCTAAGTCGTATGTTTCTACGACTGATGTGTTTATCGGAACATTCGTCCCTCACAACATGTGGCATATGTTGCTACAGACGAATCAGTTGTAGCAACATTTGATTCATATGTTGGTATAGGTGATTATATGTAGCAACATATTAGTCAGATATTGCTACAAATGATTATATGTAGCAACATCTGAGTCATATGTTGCTATAGCTGAAGCGTATATCGCAACATTCGTCCGTCACGACTACATAATAATATGTTGTTTGATAAGGAGTACAAAACTACGTCTATTTAATTGCACAACTATGATAATTGTATTGATTGTACACAAATACATAATAATTTTGTATCCTCTACAAAATTCTTCTTGGTAATCTTTTGATATGACTTTCATCAATAGTGTCCAACTTCGTAACTTTGTTCGCCAATCGGAGAATAACGAATTTTGATCTTATATCAACATCTTCACGATCCCTCCATCTAAAAAATTTGCATGAATTATCCTAAAATACCACAAAGAAATAAATTTTAATTAAAAAAATAAAGAGATTTGAAATCCACAAAATATTTTAGATTTAAACAAACATACACGATATCGTGGACAAGACCAAAATTTGCGACCTGGATTGTCTTTTGACCATGATGTTTGAATTGAAAGTAGATCTCCATGATTACAGTACATTTTAACATTCAACATAGTATCATTTTCATCATCATAAATTTGACTTAGTATAGCATTTGACATCATACCATTGGAGTACTGAAATTTGGTTTAACCAAAGGCGAATCAAATATAGAACAGTGTGACTGATAAAAAATCAAATTAGATTTGAAAACTGGCGCCAAAACTGAAGCGGCAAAGATGAAAATTTTGGAAACCCTATTCTTGAAATGAAAATGAAAACGTATTCTAGAATGGGTGTGGCCTATTTTACTTTTTGTTAAACATAATGGGCTTTGTCTATCATTGGGCCACTTTTAAAAAAGAGTCATTTGTTATAATTATATATTGCAATAGTTTCGTTATATGTTGCAAATTTAGCAACAGAAATTGCATATGTTGCTACAGATGAAAAATCAAGGAGACACTAATAGACGATTCGATCAATTTAGAAAAGGAAAAATGGAAATTTGAACCAAATTTTAGTGATTTAGAACATAAACAATCAATAATAATAAGGTATAACATTTGGAACAATGATTTAGAAGGGTGTTATATAACTATCATATGGATTTACTAGGACAATGTATGATGGACTAGTGAGATGATTGTCTTTATAAATATAATTGCTATAATCCAATGGAGAGTATTGTTAACGACCATAATTTGTTACTTAGACATGTTGTAGTACTATATATTGGTGTTACATATCCAATTACGTGACAATTTAATTGAATTAAGCACCAAAAAAGTCATTTGTTATAATTATATGTTGCAACAGTTTCGTTATATGTTGCGAATTTAACAACAAAAACTGCATATGTTGCTACAGATGAAAAATTAATGAGACACTAATAGACGATTCGATCGATTTACGAAAGGAAAAATGGGAATTTGAACCAAATTTTAGTGATTTAGAACATAAATAATCAATAATAATAAGGTATAACATTTGGAACAACGATTTAGAAGGGTGTTATATAACTAACATACTGATTTACTAGGACAATATATGATGAACTAGTGAGATGATTGTCTTTATAAATATAATTGCTATAATCCAATGGAGAGTGTTGTTAACGACCATAATTTGTTACTTCGACATGTTGTAGGACTATGTGTTACATATCGAATTACGTGACAATTTAATTGAATTAAGACCCAAAAAAGTCATTTGTTATAATTATATGTTGCAACTGTTTCGTTATATGTTGCAAATTTAACAACAAAAAACTGCCTATGTTGCTACAAATGAAAAATCAAGGAGACACTAATAGATTCGATCTATGTAGAACATAAATAATCAATAATAATAATGTATAACAATGAAGGTTGTGTACGACAATAATTTGTTAAATTATAATTCAAAAATAAGTACGAAACAAGTGAAGGCAACAATTTCACTATATGTCATATAATAAGCTTCCACATATACAATTTCAAAATAAATACAAAAAATAATAAAATCAACATCGTCTTCAACATAGATTAAATTCAATTATTCCCGCACAGTAGTATGCGGAAGAAATTTAACTAGATAATCTAGTTCTAAATCACAAATACACAATTCGCAATGAATATCGCCTTCATCGTCACTTCTTCTGGGCCAATCAATTCTGCGGGCATTTTGTTGGGGTTGATGCACAGTGCAACAAATGGGTCTTACACCCAAAATATTAGGTTCTTGCACCCACATTCCATTTAAAATGCACTACAAATGGTGTCGACATCTTCTAACTATTACTGGCATATTTTTTTTATATTGGCAATGTACATCAAGCCTTCTCTCAAGGAAATACCACCTTCAAATATTGAAATTGCGGCAAGCACATACTCTGAACCTCCGTGGCCACCTTCTGCTGCTTTTTTAACTATTCTCAGTGCAGTTGGATCATTACGATTGAAAAAATGAAACTATAAAAGAAACAACACATTAAGATTACAAAATAAATTGATGCAAGGTGAAAAAGAACTAAAAACAGTAAAATTACCACGCCTTTTGTATATAAGGCTTCTAAGTTCTCCGATGCTATGCAAATATTCATGAAATACACGGCATGTTGATTCGTCATCCATGTAGGTTCAGTGAACAAGTTGTCCAATGTAACCTTATGATATACAGAACGTTCATTACCAACTCCATTGAAGAACCTAGAACATAATTTAACACTAACTGAATCTTCTTTTAGAGAGGTGGAAGCAACCCTTTCAACGAAAAGAATTACTAGTTCAGTCGGGAGGGATTTGAAGAGGTTTAAACTAGTTGAAGCCATTTTTCAGAATGAAGAAGAAGATAATAAGAGAAGACAACTTTTTACTTATCTCTCCCTTCTTGTGTTCTTATATAGGCCAACAATTTTGAAATGTTGCAAGACATGACGTTTCAACAGAGTGAACTAAAGAGTTGTAATTATTAATTGTATATGTTGATTCGTCTGTAGCAACATTTATTGCATATGTTGCCATATCTAATATATCTAAAAGCACAGTCCCACGTAATCATTATTTAAAAGTATATTTTGCTACAGATGATTATATGTAGCAACATTTGAGACATATGTTGCTACAGATGATTCTATGTAGCAACATTCGTCCGTCACAACATGTGGCACATGTTGCTACAGTTGATTCATCTGTAGCAACATTTATTGCATATGTTGTCACATCTAATATATCTAAAAGCACAGTCCCACGTAATCATTATTTAAAAGTATATGTTGCTACAAATAATTATATGTAGCAACATTTGAGTTATATATTGCTACATATGATTATATGTAGCAACATTCGTCCGTCACAACATGTGGCATATGTTGCTACAGCTGATTCGTATGTAGCAACATTTATTGCATATGTTGCCACATCTAATATATCTAAAAGCACAGTCCCACGTAATCATTATTTAAAAGTAGATATTGCTACAGATGATTATAAGTAGAAATATTTGAGTCAAGTGTTGCTAAATCTGATGCGTACATCGCAACATTTGTCCGTCACAATATTTGAGTCATATGTTGCTACAGATGATTATATATAGCAACATTTGAGTCATATGTTTCTACAGATAATCATCTATAGCGACATAAACTTTTAACTAATGATTACGTTGGAGTGTGCTTTTAGATGTATTATATGTGGCAACATATGCAACAAATGTTGCTACAGGAGAATCACAACATGTGGCATATGTTGCTACAAATGATTCACCTGTAGCAACATTTGTTGCATATGTTGCCACATCTAGTATATCCTGTAGCGACATTTGACATATGTTAACACAGAAACAAAGAAGAGCAAGGAATCACGCATTAGGGCATTTCTAAATAAGATTATATAATAGAGATCATCCTCAAATAAGAAAGAACATTCATTAAAATTCGACAAGACAATTCTTAACACTTCTTATGAGGCATTTCAATTTGGGCATGTAGTTTTTTTGTTGCCAAAGTCCCTACATACTGAACACTTATTTTTTCTTGTTGGAAATGATTCACCTACTCCACACCGTCTCTTATATGTCCTTCTTCTGGGTTTACTTTGATCAACATATGGAGGAGGTATTTCTCTTTGTGTGATATCCAAAGCGACAATCCAAGAATCTTCAGTTGATATCAGGTGAATTTCCTGAAAATATGCCATCATGTATTTTTCCACTAAATTATATGGAGAGGAGTACAAGTAAATATGATTTCCAAAATCATCACCATGTTGGGATCGAATCGCTGTCATGGCATGTGGACAAGGTATTTTGTCCATATAAAAAATTCCACAAGTACAAGTTCTTCTTTGTAGATCCACTGTAGCAACATCTCCATGATCAATGACACTGAACTTGTAGTTAGCTATTTTATGGGACAATAACTCGTTGCCCGCGTTGACATACTCTGATATGTCTTTTTCAATAGAAGGAACAAATCTATTTGCGGAGTGCACCAGTTCCATAAGCCTCTAGTGAAATAACAATGCAAATCTCCTGTTTATTTCATCAAATAGAGCGACAATGGGAAATTCTCTTTCAACATCAAACGTAGCATTCACCGATTCTGCAATATTTGACGTCATAATATTATATCTACACAACAAGAGATAAAAATCAAACAAAACACATAAAGTAAAAATAAACTCAATTGAGATGGTACCTATTTCCCGGGCAAAATTCCCTACTCCATGTGTGAATTCCAATACATTCAAGAGTATTAGCGGACTTTGGTACCAAATCTCTTATTTGATTGAAATGGCCATTGAACTCACATATATCGCACGCCTTTGCTAATTTATAAAAATGGGACACTACCTTTGAATTGTGAAAGTTATTTCAAATATTTTCCCCAAGGTGTCTCATGCAACAATCATAGTGAGATACAGGGTAGATTCTCAAAACCATCTTTCGAATACTTGGATGCCTATTAGAGATAATGCACAACTCATCAGTATCATCTAGAAAGCTTCTCATATTTTGAAAGAAATATTCATATGAGGCATTACATTCCTTGTCCACGACACAGAAAGCCAATGGAAATATATTATTCTTGGAAACTTGTGCCACTGCCGATAGTAGAACTCCTCCATACTTGCTCCATAGAAATGTAACATCAACGGCTATTACTTTTCTCATTTCTTGAAAACCAATTATCCAAGCAGAATATGATACAAAAAAGTACTGGAACCTCCCATTTTCATCGAGTGACAATGCCATCTTTCTTCCTCGATTCGGAACTTCAAGCATATACCGGTACGCACTAAGAACTGCGTATTCATGCTCATGTGTTCCCCTAACATTAGACTTAGCATGATCCATGCCCTTATAAATCTTCCGATATCTTACCTTACAACCCATTTTTTGTGCGAAGTTGATTTGACATATCTCTTGTGTATGGGACTTTACCATTGGGAAACCTATTTTAAAAGTACTTGCCTATGACTTTTTCAGTGGCGTGGGGATTATGGCTTGTAAGATGTTGTGAACCACACGTATGGTACTTTTCATAGATTCTAATATCAAACCTGTCACTACTTGTAAATACAACCTCGGCCACCAATTGCAATCTCGATATGAAAATTTAAAGGAAAACACATTACGAGAACTGATCACCTTTTTTAGTCTAAAATCTTCTTTCAAGCAAGCAATTGTCAATGAATTTGCCAGTTCTGGCTTGTTCTTGAATGTCATTCCCTTATAAAATCATGTTTCATCATCTCTAACATTATTCACACGTGAAGTTTGAGAATCACATGGATTGTTTCTGCCAACTATAGGTGTGGGAGGAAACTGTCTCTCAAGGTCTGACCCTTCAGTTTGAGCTTCACCTGGAAACTTGCTCTCAAGGTCTGACCCTTCAGTTTGAGCTTCACCTTCACCTATTCCAATTTCATCATCAGGATTATTCACATCCGCGGGATGAAATTCATCATTAAGCATATCTTGTTGTCCTTGGTCTACATTATGATCCTCCTCGATAGGAGTTTCGTCCATGTAGACTCTTAAATATTGGCGGTTTCTCTGTTCCTCCCAAATAAACAATCAAACTAGATTGATTAGTTATTCTAAAAGGTAAAATCTTCTCATTATGAAAAAATGGGGAATGTAACTCATGATAAGATCTTGCGGTTTACAATTATATCAAGACTTTTGCACAGCTAAACTAAAGAACTCATCATACAAAATGTTTCTTTCGATATACATCTCTACTGAATCGGCTCCTCATTTTTTACTATCCTCCCAACAACATATGAATCTATTTTTCTTCTTGACCCATTCACCACGAAAATCAATCCCTACAAATAGTGACATTGTACCTGAAGAAAATAACTAAAACAACAATTACCAATTATGAAAAATAAGCATATGTAGCAACATATGACTATAATGTGGCGATATTTGAGTCATATGTAGCTACATATGACTGTAATGTTGTGAAAAATAAATCACATGTTGCTACATTTTTGTTATATCATATGTAGCACATATGACTATTCTATTGCGAGATGTAAGTCATATGTTGCTACATATGACTATTCTGTTGTAAAAAATAAATCAACATGTTGATACATTTTTTAGTTATATCATATGTATCAACATATGACTATTCTGTTGCGAGATTAAGTCATATGTTGCTACATATGAATGTTCTGTTGTAAAAATAAATCACATGTTGCTACATATGACTATTCTGTTGCGAGATGTAAGTCATATGTTGCTAAATATGACTATAATGTTGTGAAAAATAAATCACATGTTGCTACATATGGCTATAATATGTTATAATATTCAATTGTTGCAACATATATAACAATATGTTGGAAATGCGAATGCAAATTATTGAAAAAAAAATGCAGGTACCCTAATCAGATGATAATAATTGATTTTAAATAACTATTAATTGTACTTACCAGAATAAATGGTGTATAATGCTTATGAAATAATTCCAATTGAACAAAACCAAATTTGGACTACTAGTTACATATAAGGTAAAAAACTGATTCAAGAAGAAGAAAGCACAAGCATTACCAGCGAAGACCCGCAATGTACGCAAATAAGAAGAAGAAGAAGAAGTGGAAGATGAAGAGAGCAGGAAGACAGGAAAGCAAGCAAGCAAATACGAGAGTAGAAGAAGAAGAGGAGGACGAATACGACGGATGGAGGTGGGGGGAAAAAGAGCTTTTATTTCCTCTTTTTGCTCAATATTTTCCCACCAAAATTGGTTAAATTAGGTTTGGTATGGTCAATTTACCATTTTACCCCTCATTTAATCCCCACCAAAAGTTGGTCAAATTAGGTATTGTGACATTACCCTTTTCCCTTCATTTAATTCAGTGAACCAAACTGTCAACTTATAAACTTGAGGGCAACTCCACAATCTTTAATTATTAATCACATAATTGTCACCTACACCCAATACTTAAGACTTATGTCACTTCCCATTTATTTTGAAACCTTAATGTCACTTTTTTTATAAAAAAAATCCCAAGAAACAGAGTTTAGAGAGAGAGAGAGAGAGAGAGAGAAATGGCTCGGGAAATGGAAGGGTTTTTCTAGAGAAATCAAAACAAATGGATTTGATGGTTTAAAAAAGGCGATTTAATTTTTGGCGGTTTTAATTCATGATTCCTGACACAAGTTTAATGAGGGAACATATAATGTACATAAGCAAAATATTTTAGTATTCATTTAGTAAGTGTTGTATACGTACCTTCCTTTGTAGGAGTTAATTCCTTGTGCTTCTAATTTCCTGATAATAGTAGAATATTTAGTTACAAGTCTGTATGAATATTAAAAGAATTTAATTCTTGGAATCCCATCCCATCTCATTTTATTATCCGAGATGCTCATGGGAGTTTCATCATTCCTAGTTCCAACCTGTTCCTTTTAAAATGTTCCCTTGCTAGTGCCTTAGTAAAGATGTCCGCAATTTGTTGTTCAGTACAGCAAAAGTTCATTGAAATTAATTCCTTTTCTACGTTGTCCCTTAGAAAGTGATTAAGGATGTTTATATGTTTAGTTCTATTATGTTGTACGGTATTCTTCAATGTTAATTGCACTTGTATTATTACAATATAGAAACACGTCTAATATTGAGACAAAAATCACTCAGTTGTTGCTTGATCCATAAATGTTGAGCACAACATGAGGTAGCTGCTACATATTTAGCCTCAGATGCAACCGAGTTTTGTTTCTTTGATTCCCACGAGACTAAACATGATCTTAAGAAGTGATCCATACATGTGGTACTTTTTCTATCTTCTAGATAACCTGCATAGTCTGCATTACCGTATCCTACTAATTCAAAGTTACTCCCCTTTCAGATATCATAGTCCTATATCAGTTGTCCCTTTCAAGTATATGAGAATTCTTTTGACTGCTTGGAAATGGAATTCCTTAGGATTGTCTTGAAAACAAGCACACAGGCCCACACTAAACACAGTATCAAGCATGTTGGAAGTAAGATACAAAAGTGAACCAATTATACCTCTAAAGAAGAACATGCTCCTTCGAGGTCTAACTTACTGCTTTGGCTATTGGAGTATCAATTTGTTTAGCATCTTCCATCTTGAACCTTTTAAAAAATTCCTTGACATATTTTTGTTGATGAGTGAACATACCTGCAGGTGTTTGCTTTATTTGAAGCCCTAGAAAGTAGTTTAATTCACCAATCATACTCATCTCAAACTCACTGCTCATAAGGTTAGCAAATTCATTTATGAGATCCTTATTTGTTGCTCCAAAAAAAATTTCGTCAACATTTACTTGCAAAATCATAAGGTCCTTTCCTTTATTTCTAAGAAAAAGTGTGATGTCAATTTTAACGCTTGAATAGCCATGACTTAGAAGAAATTTTGACAATCTTTCATACCATACCCTTGGAGCTTGTTTTAACCCATAAAGAGCCTTGTCAAGTCCATAGGCATAGTTAGGAAGGTCATTGTTCTCAAAGCCAAGAGGTTGTTTGACAAAGACTTGTTCTTGTAGTAACCCATTGAGTAATGCACTTTTTATGTCCATTTGATATAGAGTGAATCCCATGTGAGATGCAAATGCTATGAGTAATCTTAGAGCCTCCAATCTTGCTACATGTGTGAATGTTTCATCATAGTCTATCCCTTGTTCTTGATTGTACCCCTGAACTACTAACCTAGCTCTGTTTCTTATTATGGTACCATGTTCATCTAACTTGTTTCTAAACATCCACTTTGTACCAATTATAGTTCTGTTTGATGGCTTAGGTACTAGATACCGAACATTACTTCTTTCAAATTGATTTAGTTCTTCTTCCATACTATAATCCAGTATACATCTAGGAGAGCTTCACTTATCTTCTTTTATTCCACCATGGATAAGAATGCATTATGGGCACAATGGTTATTTATTCCTGATCTGGTGGTTATTCAAGAAGAGAGATCAGTAAGCAAATTGTCCAATTTGATTGTTCCCTATCTTGACCTTCATAATCTAATTGGTTTTCTTCAGTTATCTCATCAGAACCCTCACTTGTCTCATGTGTTTCAGTACACTCTTTATTGCCTTTATTAGAGGAACCTATTTCTTTTACATGTTCCTGTTAAGAGATTGTATGCTCGTTTGCAGGTACTTCAGTTACCTGCACATCTTTGTTTGATATAGTGTTGGATTCATCAAATATAACATGCACACTCTCTTCTACACACATTGTTCTTTTATTAAGTACCCTATAAGTTTTACTTTGTGTAGAGTATCCTAGAGAAATACTTTGTCACTCCTAGCATCAATTTTACTTTGTAGATTTTTCCCATTGTTTTGAATAAAACACTTACACCCAAACACTCTTAGATAAGAGATGTTGGTGTTTCTACCTTTTAGTAATTCATAGGGAGTTTTATCTAACACAGGTCAGAACATACATCTATTTATAGTATAACAGGCAGTAATTATAACTTCAGCCTATAACTAATTGGTGATTTTTTTTTTGCAATCATCATGGTTCTAGCCATTTCTTACAGGTAACTATTATTTCTTTCAACCACATCGTATTGCTGGGGGGTTTTGGGGGCAGAAAAATTATGATCAACTCCATAGACATCACAATATTGGGCAAATTTTGAGTTCTCAAATTCAGTTCCATGATTGGATCTGATTGTTATTAATTATTTCTCATATTTCTTTTGAAGTTTTCTCATTAGTGAACAGAAAGCTTCAAATGCATCATCTTTTGATGCGATAAATAGTGTCCAAGTGTACCTAGTATAATCATCAATTAATTCGAACACATATATTTTTCCTCCCTTTCTTTGAACTCTCATTGGTCCACATGGATGGATGTGAATCAGTTCTAAGCACCTGGTTGAGCTTATCACCTGTTTTGATTTAAAGGATGGTTTTATGTGTTTCCCTAAAGTGCAAGATTTACACACCTTCCCTTGAATTTGTTTTAAGAAGTCCTATTACTAAGCCCTTTGTGATGAGTTTATTAAATTGTACTTGGCTAGCATGAACTAACCGTTTATGCCACAATAAGGGTCCAACACACTTAGGCATACTAGATTCACATCAGAAGTAATTGAAGAATCTACAGTGTAGACATGTTTCTCTTTTTCCACGGTTAAAACTACCTTTTGTGTAATTAGATCGACTACTTCAACACAGTGGATAAGAAGATTACCTAATTTTCCTTATCGCATAATTGAGATATACTAAGCAGATTGTGTTTCAGTCCTTCCACATAGTATACCTTTTCAACTGAATGTTCATCAGATCATCCAATCTTACCAATGCCTCTGATTTGTCCCTTTATCCCACCACCAAAAGCTATCATTCCACAATTTCCTTATTACACTGAGAGAAACAATGATTTGTCCTCAGTTATGTGTCTTGATCAAGCACTGTCCATGTACCAGTGTTGTTTGCTTTCTCTCACTTCTTCCCGAAAGAAATAACTAAAGGTTAGATTTAAGAACCCAGATCAACATGGGTCCTTGTTTTGTTCAAAAGGATAGATAAGATCTCTATGAGCCCATTTGGGAAGATTAATTTAGTATGAGTATACATGTTTCTTTGAAAAGTTCTATAAGTTTCTCTTGTTTTATTTTCTACAGTACTTATGTATTTCGGACAATTTTTCTTAGAGTGGCATGAGTTACCAAAAGTAATGCATAACAAAGTATTCTCAATCATAGGTTGTTCATACCCTATTACATTTCTTATGTTTCGAGTATTGTTAAATAGATGTGTTCCTATCATGGAAGATTTTTTCCGTTTACTAGCTCATTCCAGATCAATTTTATCCTAGACAATACGAAAATTATTCTGCTAGAATTTTCCTTTTCCAATTTTAAGTCATTTTTTAGTTTATTCACTTCAAGTTCATGCTTGGGTCGTTTACATGCCTTTCATTTTTAAATTTTTTTATTTTAGTGCCAGATTGTGGATTTCAAATTGCTTGGTTTTCTCTTGTAGTTCACTGTTGACTTTATCGAGAGCAATATACTTAAACTTTAAACTAGTCATGGAAGCAAGCAAATGATTCTTGGTTTTACCTAGTTCTTGAATTGTATCTATGGAAGTGAGTAATAAGTAGGATAGTTTTTTCTTAGAGAAATTTACTAGTTTGTCTTTGATACGCTTAAACTTACTTCTCAAATAAGAAGTAAAGCAATCGTATCAAATAAAGAATCCAACTAATGAGGTTAGGATCGTTCCCACGAGGAAAATAGTTCAGACTTATCTTCAATCTATTATTACTACTATTTAGTCAATCATTTCCTTAGAAAACAAAGACAATAAAAGGGAGGTTTTTTACTTCAACGTGAATGAAAATAACTAGCTAAATTAAAGGAGACAACTAACAACTTCAAATGTTGGAGTTTAATCAATTAATAAAAGTAACTAGGGTTTACGTGTTCCCCACATGTTTCTAACTTGATAATTCTAACTACAACAATTCTTTCCTAGTATCTTGCATGCAAATTGATAAGTTATGTATCTCTAAATCCTTGGTCCGACATCTAGAAAATTTCACTTCGCACCTTGGTCCGGCTACGTGTGCTGCTATACTAACCCTTACCTTTACCTCATATTAAGCATCGTATTCGATATTTGACTAAGTTATTACCTCATACCAATCAATACTAGCCTATTAGATAGTATACACTAAATCTATGTTGATAATTGTTTTCCTATTATCTACCTTCTTGGTCCGGCAAGTAGCATTAAGCCTAGTTCTAACGTTGGCCATCCGTTAAAAAGACTTCTAAGCGAAAGAATTATCAATACATGCAAGACACTATTCTAGAATTGTTATATTAGTTAGGTTTTACCTCATTATTCGCCTATGGTTCCGACAACCCTAGTTATGGAGTTCAGTTACCCATAGTCATAATAACAATATCCGAATATGTAATATAAAAATTCATGCACTTACTTCAATGAGAAATAATAAAATCCAGAAATTCACTATATTAATCAACAAAATCACTAACAATCAATTACTGAAATTAATCGAAGACTAAAGATTCTACAAAAGTTTAATAATAATCACCAAGTCTAATCCACAAAAGAAGCTAAAATAATTAAGGGAATAACCCCAAAAATGAGGTTTTTTGAACTATTTATAAAAAACAAAAACCTAATCAAAGAAGGACTCTATTTGCTGGAAATCTGTCAAAACGCGTCTGGGTCGACGGACCTCGCGACGGGTCATCGTGGTCACGACGAGCCGTCATGGACTCTGTCGTCCCATACTTTGCAAATTCTTCTCCTGCTCTTTTCATTACCCTCAACGGCAGGTATGACAGATCGTCACAGGCACAACGGTCCGTCAAGGGTCTCCGTTCCATAAACTTGAACTCTTGGAATTTGGGTACTGGAATACTTCTCTGATCTTCATGACGAACCAGCAGGATGGACCGTCATGGCTACGAAGGTCCGTCACGCACTCCGTAACCCCACACTTGATCAAACATCCCCATCTTCCTTCAGCAGCTTCACTACGATGCCACCCACGGATCGTCACGGACACGACGGACCATCACGGGCACGACGGACCGTCACAAGATCCGTAGGTGGTACTTTTCTGCATTTCTTGCTCAAAAACCTCCACGTTCATCTTTTAGACAGATTTCCTACAAATAAAGAGAAACTTACGTAAAAATTAATACAAAAAGGCTTTTGGACACACACTAAACTTTAGGAAAAAGCATTAAAAATACCGTGAAACCATGGTATATCAGTCTTTTAAATTAAAAGGATTTACCTCCATTCCTTCAAAGTCAGATTCAAGTTCAGGTCCTGATTCTTCTGTGACCATCAAAGCAATGTCCTCATCATTTTCGTCATACATGTACGAACCTGTTCCCCAAGTTGCATACATTGCTTGTTACTTTTCTTTGTTTTTGTTTTTGTTGAGAAGTTCCTTCTTAACTTTTTTGGCTCATTCCTTTTTCCATTATACTTCCTTCATAGGAAAGTCCTTAATCTGATGATCTATTTTACTACACTTGAAGCAGCATCCGCCTTGTGGTTTCTCAGAATTTCTTTCTTTTGTGGGTGGTGATTTCTTATATTAGAATTCAAACCCCTTTTGAAGAATTTCTTGATGTTTCTAACTATCAGTGTCAGATCATCATCATCTATATCTGATTCATCACTTTCAGTTGTTTTAAGTCCAAGATTTTTCTCTTTGTTTCCTTCACCTCTTTTATTAACATTCATATCATAAGTTTTGAGATTTCCTACGAATTCATCCAAAGTCATACTGGTTAGATCCTTGGCTTCTCTGAGTGCAATAACTTTTATTGCCCATTATCTAGGTAGAGTCCTTAGTAATATGTCTACCTATTCCTGAGTGTTGTATACTTTGCCCAAGGATATTAACTCGTTTACCATAGTGGTGAATCTGGTGATCATATCTTGAATTGATTCTCCAGATTTCATCTTGAAGGCTTTATATTCAGAACAAAGTCTAGAAATTCTGAATTTATGAACTTGAGTTGTAACTTCATGAGCGTTTTATAGATTGTCCCATATTTGTTTTGCAGAGGTACAACTTGAGATAGGTTAAAATCATCAGGTTCTAGTCCACATATGAGAATTCACTTAGGTTTTCCATTCTTTCCTATCATCTTGTAGTCTGTTTCTCCGTATTTTTCTGTAGGTTTAGATATCATATTCACTTGATTATCAATAATAGTGGAGCTAATAGTTCATTACTGATTCTAACCCATAGTTCGTAGTCTTCAGGTTGAATGAAGTCTTTCATCCTAGTCTTCCACCATAAGTAGTATCGTCCATTACTTAGTGGAGGTTTGTTGAGGTGTTGTCCTTGACCATGTCCAAGAAGAGGTGCAGAACTCATAATGATCTTTATCTTGAGTTATTAGACTCTTGATTAAGATAACCTACTCTTTTAGAATTCTACCCTCCTGAATTCTTTAAAGGAACACGTACAGACAACTTGTTTCTTATTTTTATTTTTTTGAAATTTAACGATAAATAAATTGAGCAACACTTTGAATTATTTATTAACGTTTAAATAATACAACGACATGTAACCTAAAGAATTATAAATTGTAATTTCTTTATACCCCAAGACACAAAACCCCTTAGTTTTGTATTTTCTAGTGTTCATGAAGCTCTTCAACTTGTCGAACAACTCCTACTCACACAATCGCAGATTATAAACAATACTCTTGAATACAATCTTACAACTTCTCACTCAACTCGTAGCACTCCTCAAGTTAATATCAAAACTCTTTCACACCTCGTGATAGTGTTTTAATTTTCTCTCTATGTAAGTTCGCAAAACTTTCTGATGAGATAACCCCTCTTGATAGTGTTTTGATTTTCTCTCTATGTAAGTGAGCAAAACTTTCTGATGAAAATAGCCCCCTATTTATAGATCAGAACTTTAGTTAGTCATTGTTGGATTCAACTTTATCTTTTCCCCAACAAAAACCTTGTTGAACTCAACTTGGACTCTTTATCACTGCCGCCTCAAACTATTTCCTTAACGGAGTAGGAAATAGTTTTTGCCGTAAGTTTATTCCCGTTCAAACATGAATTCATTGAAACGTGTATTCCCATTCAAACTTAAATTCACTAGAACATGTATTCCTATTCAAACTTGAATTCGCTAAAAAAATATTGTTACTACCTGTTTTACACAACTTTGTCAGATTTTAAAACAACAAGACTTTAACAAAATGTTAGAAACTTCAAGAAAAAATTGAATTGTGATTTTTAAGAACTTGAAGAGTTTGGTAACGTCTATAGACAATAACAACCCTAAAGAACAAAAATTGTAAAGTGAATGGAGATGGTGTTTATAGTGGATGTGGATTGAGGGAGATGGAGGGAAAATGAGTTAAATAACTATTTTTATTTTATTTTTGTAAATAGAAAATTTATTTTTTAAAATTTTTGGGATAAAATATATAGTTAATAAATTAAAAATATTTATAAAATAGTTATGACATGACATTATTATATTTGACGTGGATATGACACATAATTTATGTAAGAGAGAGTGAGCTATACACATGGTTGGAGGGGTTTAAAATCTCATTTTAATTGACTTTAAGATTTCAGTTGACAAAGGGTCAAGTAGAAAGATTCAGAGTACAAAGTCATACATGTACAAGGGTCTATTAGACCATTTCCTATTATAATATAATAGAATCTTTTTGTCATGTATATAAGAATAAAGTCGTTCAAGAGTATCGAGTATTAATCACGGTGGCATGTACAATAGTTATATTTAAACTCATAAAGGCTATAAACCCTATGAAATCTAAGTCCATTTTCATTAGAAGAGATGTACTTTTTTTGGAGCACATATTCCCTTTTCAATCTTGTAATGGAGGTATCATTGATGCTCTTGTCACTGAGGATGAGTTCTTGGTTCCTATAAATCATCATCTGCTCTTATAACATATGAAGTTCCAATTGAGTCCCTTCAATAAGAACCTCCTATCCTACCCACAATAGCCTTGAGTGTTGCACACTTCCCATCAGGATCAAAGGTTACTCTCCCTTCAGAAAAAAATCCTACAACTAGGCTTGAAACTATATGAGTTTCCCCCGGTGAGCACTTAGAAAGTGATCCCATAATTCAAAAAGGACCTGGTGAGATTTTATACCATACTAGATGAAACTCAAGTAGATCTAGTAGGCCTCTTATTTGACAAAAGGACTTCATTACTGATCTAAAGTCTAAATATGCACTTTTTTGTTTATATCCTATTCCTAACAATGTTGCTTATAGTGGTTTGTCCAATTCATACAAAAGTTGTGTAGCTCAGATGTCTGCAGAAAAATAACCAACTTCTTATAATCAGGCAATCCAGGATGTAAGTTTGATAGAAGTAATGCAAGATGAGATACATGTCTTGGAAGACAATTGGACTTGAAAGATTGTTTCCTTACCAAGTGGGAAGAAATCCATTGGATGTAAATTATTGTTAAAGCTAAATACAAAGTTGATGGACAAGTAGAAAGGTTTAAATCTAGACTAGTGGCCAAAGGGTGAAATCAGAGGGAATGTCTTCATTATCAAGAAAAATTTCACCTATTGTGAAGATGGTAACAGTGGGACTGTGATTTCCTTGGCTGCTAGTAATGGCTAATGTATACAACAAATGGATGTTTACAATTCCTTCTTGCAAGGTGATTTATAGGAAAAGGTGTACATCCAATCACTACAAAATTTTAAAATGGATGGGACAAAGGATCTCAAGGTGTGCAGGCTGGTTAAATCACATTTACGATTTAAACCAGGCCTCAAGGCAATGAATTGTAAAGATTATATATGCTCTTCTCACAGCAAGATTCCAACATAGTCACCTATGTCAATTTTCTGCTGAATATCTCTCAAAGTAAGAGAGTTTTTCCAATATAAAGAGAAAATAAATATTTCACATCCCTAAAGTTCCACCATCCTATCCATAAAGATAAGTTATTCTATCTTTACAAATCTACTATTCAATCCCTCTAATTCTGCCTTGCTATCCCTCCAAATCAGTTATTGTATCACAATTTTTATTCCTTTGATTCTACAACAAATGTATATGATCATGCTAATAAAATTACATTAATATATACAATCATTTAGTTGTCCATCATGCTGACATCCCCCTCAAATTGATGTTGGTGGATCAAGAAGCATCAATTTGCCTACAAAAAACTGATGGCATTGTCGTGCCATGGATTTTGTAAACGCATCAATTATTTGAAGATCACTGGACACATGTGGAAGAGTAATGACTCTTTTATCTACAGCTTCTCATATATAATGACAATCCACTTCGATGTTTTTGACCCTCTCATGAAAAACTAGATTAGTAGTAATCTGAATAGCACTTTTATTGTCAGCGTGGAGAGGAGTATCATGATATTCAGGAAATCCAATCTCAGCAAGTAATCCACGAAGCCATACAACCTCGTAGCAAGCAGTTGACACACTATCTTGCTTTTTACTCTTCCAAGATATCAATGAATCTCCAAGAAACATACACTAACTAGAGACTGAACGACAAGTATTAGGACATCCCGCCCAATCCGAATCACTAAAATCATTAAGAAGAATAAGAGAACCACTTGGAAAGAACAATCCAGGAGTAGATGTTCAAAGAATATACCGAATGATGCGACGGACAGCCACCAAGTGGAGATGACGGGGTTCTTGCATAAATTGACTAACTTTTTTATCAAGCCGAGTAATAGTAAGGTAATTTAGACCCCCAACTAATTGTTGAAACATAGTTGGATCGAGAAGAAGATATCCTTCCTCACGACGATACTTCACATTCAATTCTAATGGAGTATGTACAGTGGAAGAATCTTGTATACCAGCCAAAGAAATCACATTTTGAGTATATTTGTGTTGGTTTAGAAACACACCTGAAGCAACATATTGTACTTCCAAACCCAAAAAATAAGTAAGAGTGCCAATATCTTTCATATGAAAAGAATCTTTAAGCTGCTGGAGGCTAGTGATTAGTGAAGAATCAGTTCGTGTGATAATAATGTCATCTACATATACCAACAGAAGAACACAACCTGCAAATATTTTTCGGAGAAACAAGGTGAGTCATATTTGCTCTGCTTAAAAGAAAATTGTAGCAAAGTAGACCTGAACATATCAAACCAAGATCTTGGAGCTTATTTTAATTCATACAAAGACCGCTTCAACTTGCATAAATCTGATGTAGGCAATGAGAACAAACCAGGAGGAGGTTTCATATAAATATCTTTTTTAAGATCACCATGGAGAAAAGCATTTTTGACATCCATTTGATAAAGAGGTCAGTTTTGTAAAGCAGCAATGACAATAATAGCTCGCGTCATAGGCATTTTGGCTACGGGTGCAAAAGTCTCCTCATAGTCAACCCTATACTCTTGTTTGTTACCAAGAACAATCAATCGAGCTTTCTACCAATCAAGAGTTCCATCAGAATGAATTTTAATTGAATAAACCCATTTACATCCAATAAGGAGGACATTTGAAAAACATGCAACAATGTCTCACGTGTCATTTTCTTTAAGAGACAAAAGTTCTTCCTCCATTGATTTCTGTCAACATTCATGCTTGGAAGCTTGTGAGCAACAAGATGGAAAAAATATGTTGGATAAAGTAGAGAAAATTCATACCAATTAGGAGTACGATATACTCTCGTAGATTGTCGAGTAGGCTCAAGATGACCAAATCTTGAAGAATTCTCATATTCTAATTGTGGTACAGTTTCAGGCGGCAGATCAATGTCGGGAAAATATAAAGTTGGATGACGTTGTTCATACACAAATCTAGGTTTGAACCTGTTAAAATAAGATGATAAATTCTCAAAAGTAGGAAGAAGAGGAGAAACAGTAGATGAATCAACAATCATAGGAAAGAAATACTAATTCTTAAAGAAAACGACATTTCTGGATATACGAAATTTGTGAGAACATGGATCATAGCAAATAAAACCTTTTTGTGAAGTAGTATAACCCATAAAAGCACATTTAGTAGACTGTACATAAATTTTATTGCATTATGAAGGAGACAAATGCACAAAACAAACATAACCAAATGTATGAAAATCACTATAGTTAGGATTTCGGTTATAAAGACGAAAATATGGATATTCAAGATTTAGCACTTTAGATGGAAATATATTAATTAAATAGAAAATAGTAGACAAAGCTTCCACCCAATATTAGATAGTACAGAGGAATCGATCAATAAAGCACGACCGACATCTAAAAGATGACAATTTTTTTCATTTAGCAACTCCATTTTAATGTGGTGTATTTGGGAAAGAATGTTGTGAGACAATTCCTTTGTCAATCAAGAATTTTTTGAATTCATAAGGCATACATTCTCCACCAAAATCAGAGCTTAATAATTTGACACATGTAGAAAATTGAGTCTCAATGTAAGCCAAAAATATCTTGAACATGGAAAATGCCTCAGATTTGGATTGAAGAAAATACACCCATGTAAATCGACTATAATCATCTATGAATGTCACAAAGTATTTGAAATGAGCATGAGAAATAATTGGTGAAATTCCCCAAACATTACTATGAATGACATCAAAACACTTTGTAGCACGACTACCAAAATTGAAAAAAGGAAGAGTTTAATTTTTGCCTAATTTACACGTAGAACAAACAATGGAAGCAATTGAAATTGATTTTTATTTCCCAATAAACTAGAATTTGATAAACGAGACAACACAACAGAATTTGATGTACTAGACACTTATGTCAGACCTCAGTCTTACTAGCAATAGAAGTACAAACATATAATAATAGGAATGGAAAAGTGTATATAAAACAATCATTCAACTTTAGACCCCTTCGTAATTATTGTTCCCGACACCTGATCCTTCACAAGACAATCATAAATTCACATCACAATTTTTTTCTATCAATTTTCCAACCGAAATAAGACTATTTGAGAGCTCTGGTGAAACAAAAACATTCTTGATGGACCTGATACTTACGAACAGTTTTTTGGATGTTCGTTGAGTTGGTCATATGATTGGAAGCACCTGAATCAACAATCCAAAAATTATATGTAACATCATTACCTTGTAATCCTAATGCTAAAAAGGCTGACACGATCATTTATTGTACCATTTCAGGAGTAAGTACTTGTCCTGAAGATGAGTTATCATTAGTGGAACCATTTATTCCAGCTTAAAAAGCATAGATCCTACGATTTTGAGAGCGAGCGGGACACGCTTTGATAATGTGTTCTTGTTGTTTACAATAATTACATAACTTCTTGCTACAATTGCTAGTAATATGACCATAGTCCTTGCAACTTTAGCATTGAGTTCTACTCATATCCCTGCCTTTTTCTTTACCTTGAGCAGCAAATGCAACAGTGACATCATTTTCTTTCTTAAAAGTATTTTGTGTGATAAGACGTTGCTCTTCATAAAGTAATTCCCTAAAGCAAATACCCAAAGAGGCAGATGGGTCACGATTCATCAAGTTAGAGCGAATACTCTCACAGTCGAAGCATAATTTCATCAAAATTGGTCTCTCTTGCTTTGGTCATGAACAACCAGAATCAGAGATAGAGATTCGGTAGGTTTTTTATTTTAGACAATATCCGTAAATTCAACTCATAAGTTCTGAAATCCAAAAAAAATAATCCTGAACAGAAAGACCTCCTTGAGAGTAATTAGCAACTTCATACTCTAACTGAAAGCGCCTTGTGCTATTATCTTGGTTGTAAACCTTTTTTAAGTAATCCCACATGACCTTAGTTGTCTTGTACGACCTGAGATTAAGAACAATAAGAGGGTCAATTTACCCTAGAATCCATGTAATCACCCGAGAATCTTTCATCTTCAATTCACATAGCTTTGTTGCATCTGTAAGAGCAAGATCACTGCCATATATATGGCCTCATAGTTCTTTGCCGATGACAAACAATTGAAACTCCCAAGAAGAAGAATTTTTTCCAGTAAAACAAACACTGAAGGAATCAAAGTGATTTGAATTCATGTTTTTGAATAGCTATGAAAACTAAAAAGACTCAAAAAAGCAACTAGAATGACCAAGAACAAAATTTCCACGTGGAGGACTGATTGTCGATGAACAGTCAACTAAAAACCAAGATTTTCAAAAGAAAAAATCTAAGGGACCACAAATGACTATATGAAACAAGACAGTCATGAGAAGGATCTAATACCATGTCAATTTTCTGCTCAATGCCTCTCAAAGTGAGAGAGTCTTTTCATTATATAGAGAAAATAAAAATTACACATCCCTAAAGATCCGTCATCCTATCCCTAAAGATCAACTATTCTATCTCTACAAATATGATATTCAATCCATCTAAATTCACCTTGCTATTATAAAAGCAAAAGATCAATATATCTTTCATTGATCCAATATTACCATGTAATTTTATGGGCAATTGGGACGCAGGGTTAAATTGAATGATCATTGTGATGACGTTGTAATCAGCATAAACAACACGAGTAGTGTCTCCCATTTGGTGGAGGGTGGGTGGACGAGAAAAGAAAAGAAAAACAGATCTTACTCTTTAGAGTATATTCGTACTCTTGATACCATATAAAAGCAAAAATCGATATATCTTTTATTGATCCAATATTGTGTCTAGATATAAGAATGGACTAACTAATTGCCTAAACTAACTCCTCTTAAAGAGGAGTGCTAAACGTGCTAAACCACTTGAAGACATGTAGCAGTGTTAGACTACTAGCTGAAGAATATGTCAAACAATAATCAACTAAATATATTAATTATCATGTTTTTTAATAGTTATTCCTCCAAATCAGTCATTCTATCACAATCTTTATTCCTTTGATATAACAAATGTATATGATCATGCTAATAAAATTACATTAATATATACAATCATTTAGTTGTCCATCATGATAACAACCTAGACTATTCCTTATTAACAAAGAAATCATCAAATGACAGTCATTGTTCTGATCTATGTTGATGACTTGTTGATTATATAGGAAGTAGTAGTTAGATGTTGCTAAGCAGAATCTAAAAGACAACTTCAAGATTAAAGATTATGTGATCTTAGGTATTTCCTTGGTATTGAGTTTTCTAGGCAGACGAGTGGTATCCTCATGCATCAAAGGAAGTATGTCGTGGATCTTATATCTGATTCAGCTTTGATTGGAGCTAAGCCTATTGCCACACCTATTGAACTGAACCAAAAGCTTATAACTTCTGAATCTAAATCTCATATTGGAGATAGTCGATCAGGATCCTATTTTAGTAGATCCAGGGGTGTATCAATGACTTGTCGGCAGGCTATTTTACCTCAGCGTTACTAGGCCAGATATTACCTTTGATGTCCAGAGCTTGAGCCAATTATTCATACTCCGAAACAGTCTCACTTAGAAGATGCACTTAGGGTGGTCAAACACATCAAACAATCTCCTAGCCTTGGAGTTTTGATGTCCTCTACAGGTTCCAACACACTTGAAGGATTTAGTGATGCTGATTGGGGATCCTATTTTAACATAAGGAAATCTATTACTAGTTACATGGTTAAGTTTGGTGATTCCCTGATCTCCTGGAAATCCAAAAAGCAACCTGCCATTTGCAGAAGCTGAGTATATAAGCCTAACCTCAGTTGTTTAGTTGACTTGCCTATTCAAGGAACTGGATGTTAATTTACAATAGCCAGAACCTCTATATTGTGACAGCAAAACTTGTCTACAGATTGTCGCTAATTCAGTCTTTTATAAAAGGATTAAACACATAGATCATTTCATGAGGGAGAAAATTGGGTCTGATTTGGTGCATACAAGATATATATCTACGACAGAGCAACCTGCAGATCGATATCCTTACTAAGAGTCTGGGATGATTTCAACATTCTCATCTAGCTAATTTCTTAGCTAGGAATGAAGAATATCATCATCATAGCATCTAGCTTGAAGGGGGTATTGAGAATATAAGAATTGATACAGGCTAAGATGATTTATAAGTTAGTTAGAGTTGGTACAGGATATGTTCACACTTATAGTTAGTTAGAGGTTTGGTTAACAAAGGTGATTAAGTTATATGAGGTGGTTACTAGTTAGGCCTACTATATATATAGATTGAAGAAGCTATTTGTAAATCATTTTCTTTCAATTGTACAATCTGAAAATTCTCTTGACAATGTTTTCAATGTTAGCTTAGTACTTGAATGAGAATTTGTTCTTAGTTTTAACGAGCAAGGAGGAATCAGCATGAGAGTAGTTTGCTGCTTGATTGGCATGTCAAAAATTATGATGGATTCTTCAGAAGCAACCTGCAACAAGGAAAGGAGTCAAGATAGAACATGAATTCGATGATCTCAAAATTGATAAAGCAATAGCAATGGGGTTCAATTTAATGGCTACTCGCGGCCTCCAGTTCAGCCATTAAACTACATGCATGATTCTAAGCGTTGATATTTTTACAATAACATGATATATAGCCAGTGATATATAATAATACCCCCAACTACTCCTCCTTCAATGGCGGATCTAGGATTTTAAGGTTGTGGGTGGAACCTTGGTACAACAACATTAAAAGAGTCTTAAGTACACATTCTAGAACCATTGGGCCAACTATATGATTTATTCATTGGGTGCTCTATGTTAATTTTATATAAATACCTATCGATTTCTACATAGATATATATATTTCGTAATGAAATTAATGGGTGCTCGAGCACCCTGCGAACACCTTGTGGGTCCGCCCCTGCCTCCTTGTTGTTCTCGGAGTATGAGCCATCCGTGTTTAATTTTAATTTTTTTGCCTGGAGGAGGAAACCATTTGATGTGAAACAGTTTAGTGGTATTAATATACTATAATTCATTATTTAGTTTTTATTGAAGGTCCATTTAATTGTTCTTTTATATGCCATATAAAAATATGTATATTTTCTTCAAATTGAAGATGCTATATTATCAGTAATTTTGAAATTTAACAAAATATTACTTAATTTTTAGATTGTAAACTGACTTTTGTGTTTAATTACTAAAATTTGATTAAGTTTGAACAAGTGCATTGTTGAATAATTATTGATAGATAACTATTATGCATGTGTTTAATAGTAGATTATGTTTGCCAATTTATCAATTAAAAATATAGTATTAATTAATCAACCAATATAGTTATATACTTTGGTTTGGTTTTGATAAATAACAAATCAAACCACCCCATGTAAACCCTATTAATGACCAACAATGGGTTTTAAGTTTTTTCTAAAGAAAAACACTGGTGTTTGACTAAAAAATTATGCATAAATAATCAACAGTACTCCAAAGATTAAGTAATAATATATCCTTATCCTATAGTCTTTATCAAATAACCAAATGTCCATTATGAACAACATTTTACATTTTTTTAGTTATAGACCACCTACATCTTTTTCTCTACATCATCACACATCCCAATCCCTAGCTAATTGAAGTCAAGTTTCACATGAATGACCAATCTTAGGAAGAAAAAATGTGGGTTTTATGATTTATAACTACAACATTATATTGTCCAATGCTCATGGGCATTAAGTTTCCCTTTGGTTTACTTTACCTTGTCAGTTCATTATTAGATCAGCTTCAAGACACCTTCGGAACTGAGTGAAACCCCTCGGAGTCTTCACATATGCCGCGAGACACTAGGATTCATATTCTGACTACTAGCAATAATCAGATCCATCACTGCTAAACGGACATAAAACAAGGGTTCAATTTACATGTCTACTGTTGACCTCATATAAATTCAACTGTACCGCTTTAAGGGTAAACGAATATGACCAATAGTTAGTAGTACTCAGAAAGATTTTATGGTTGGACTGCATAGATTCACAATGGGCTAAACTATGAATGTGTTCAGTTGGAGATCCAAGCATCAACAGCCAATACATAATTGGCTCTGACATGTCTTTATATTTGAAGAAACATTCAGGCAATTGAGAGAAATTACATGAAAAATAACCAAGAGTGGTTGAGTCAATAATAAATTGGCAAAATCTCAAGGTTGGATCTGTCATGCTTAGAATAAAGTATAAACCTCTTCAGAAACTAAAAAAAGAACTTTGAAATTTAGATGAAAACAGAGTGAGTGATACTTCTTGCAGGTATGCTCTAAAATGAAGTATTATGTCATTTGAGCTAACAAGAAACTCCACAAATGTCTTAGCATTGTTAGAAATAATTAGCAACTTTGAGTCTGTTTAAGCAAAGCCAAATAAGCAAACTCAGAATTAATCTCACAGTGTGATCCAAAGCACTAACAAACTACAATGCACACTCTGGTTTCATTTTGATGCCAGGACATTAGTTATGAGACTTATGAGCCAGAGTACAATAGATCCTACGATCCAACAGACCGCACAAAAGACTAAGATACCAGCCAAAATGGTGGCTAATGGCGGGCTTGATGCATCCTTGCTCTTCTCTGGTCCTCCTGAAGGATTGGTGCTTGATTTTGATATAGGTAGTAGTCTCTGTCTTTGATATACATTCAAAACGTTGTTGAATCTGAAAATCGAAACAGAAAACAAAGAACTTACAACAATCTCTGATAACATCACATCAAAGTATAACTAAAAACATAAACCACCACTGTTATACTAAGGAGACATCAGTAATCATCTGACTAACACAACACCTCGACCTTAAAAGTCTCTATTTTGTTATTTTAGGGGCTCCTTGTATACAAGAAAGTCAGGCTACATTAATCGTGTACAAATTTGGATGACATATACCCAAAAAAGGGGTCTTCTATTTCCAAACATCTGATCCAATAATAAAAAATGGAGCTTACTGTTCTTCGCACTCTAGTCTTGGGTAGTAAAAACAACCATAAACCTTTCAAGGTGTGACAACGTAATGTAAGATAGCTAATGCATGTAGGACATGAAAGGAAATTCATTCACCATAATATGAAGATTAAAAATTGAAAATACTTCACCTCATAAACTAAGCTTGTCTAGATGTCATCCACTATTATTTTATTTTTTTGTTTCCCACAAGGTGTTCAGAGCCCACATTAGAGCTCCGACTAAATCCGAATCGCTAACTGCAGGGCCCAATCGGGGGTGGGGCTCCCAACAAAATTTTCTGCACATCCAAGGCTCAAATCCGAGACATCTAGTTAAGAGTGAAGCACGTATACCAAAGCACCACAACCCATATGGGTAGCATACAATATTATTTATTCAATTACCTTTAATAGTTTCTCTTTTGTTTTGTGCAAGTGTGGTTTTACATCAAATAATCAAACCTTGAAGGAAAGGAAAAAAATTTCAGATCTATTTAGCATATTTATGAAATTGTGACACATTACTATGCCTCAACAGTAAACAGCAACAAGGGTTGTGGTAAAGTGATAAATATCCATTCATCCTTAATTAGAGGTGTTGGGTTTGGGTTAGAGTCCCCTAGTACAGAGAGTGTTTTATCCCCAATGTGGGCATGTTCAATCACATTCCCGTCTTCCCTTCCCCCTCTGAACTGACAACACACTCACTCAATTACTTGGTCATCTAATAAGCTGAAGAAGCATTGTATGTCACAAATAAATGCTACTGAAACGAAGAAATTTATTCATAATTCAAACCCTTGTCTTGTCAAAAATGAAGAAAGAGGAAAATGAGAGCAAAAAAAACTCGATTTTGTATGCAACGATAACAAAATTGCTACAGCCTTTAAGAAATTATAGAGTAAGACAAGTAAACAGGAAGAAGATAAAATTTAGTAGATGGGAGCTTAAAATTGAAGCTTTTGTACCTGATATTGAACTGGGTAGGAGAGGCATCGCGTGTAGAAGTAATGAAGGAAGTTTGAGGTCTGTGAAGGGGACGATGAAACCCTAAAATAAATTGGAACGGGCAATGGAGAGACGCCATTTTTGCGTCGCAAGACGTTTGTTTGTCTCTACTCTCAGAGTCCAGGTTGATATTAACTATGAATCTGAATTTGTGAATGCAAATAAACGATTGTGACTTGTTCAAATAGGAATTGGCATAAAATATCAAAAATCTTAAAAAATTGAACTCAATCAACTAATTTTGTTACTCAATTTTTATTCTTTCATGATTCAGTTCGGGTTGGTTTTGGTTCTTTGCTATTTTGATCTACTTAAGATTTTTTTTTCATAAATTAAATATTTTGATTCGGTATACAGATAACGGTTAGGTGTGTTCATAATTTTTATAAAACTTGTCAAAATCAAACCTGATTGATTTTATTTAAGTTTGATTTGATTTTCCTTTTGTTAAAAATGAAGAAATAATTAAATTATTTGTCATTGTAATTAATTGTTCTTTGTGTTATGCTTACTTCTAGGGATAACCAGAGTGCTTGACATTTTTAATATGATTTTAGAAATTTTTTATATTATGTGTTAATAGTACTTTTACATAATTTATGTTATTTTTCCATTTTAATTTATGTGATATTGATAAAATTTCGAAAGTTAAACTAAAAATTATGAGTCACTAAGATAAGTTTGTCTATGAGGAAATAGTTAGAGAGCATCTAACAAATAAATACACAATGAGGTAGTGTCAAGCCTTATTTATGGGGTATAATGTATTGTTGTTCGAAAACCCATGAGTAAAGTTGTCTCTAAGACAAGAGTTACACATATTCTCATAAATCAAGATACAATGACTTAGTGACAAGTCAAGTCTATGTACTAGTTTTGAAAACACGTCTTGCATATTTGAATTCTGTTATTGTTATAGTTTATATAGACTCAATTCTTGTTGATAAAAAATTGCTCAACATTATATGAAGTATTCTTATATGTGTTTTTGTGTATATAAAATAAATTTTTTGTTAGTGTTTACCTTCTGCGTAAAACTTAAATATCAATAATTTTTTTTATCGGATAATGAGCAGCTTGTAAGGCTAGAACTATATTTTTACCGTTTAGACTTATCAGTCGAAAATTCTAAACCCCAAGGCTGAAGTTTCTTGGGACATAAATACTCCAACAATCATTAGATTTTGTGTTTATCCAACAATCATAAGAATAAAAAATGAACGAAGGCACAAATCAATAAGGAAAGTAATGACCAATAAAAAATACTCCTTACATAAGAACTATTAGATGTTGAAATACAAAGTGTGGTGGATTAATATTTTTTATCCATTTTATAAAAGAAAAAATTAAGCATATAACAGATTGTGCATGAATGTGTTAAATGGTAGAATCTTGTCGCGCCCCATTTTCGCAGAAAACGGGTTTTGTGCACTACCTAACAACTCTTTTTGAGATTTCGAGTTTGGAGTCGCCACCTAACAAATTAAGGTGCGTTAGGGCACCTATATAACTTAACTAAGTCTAACTAAGGTCAACGAGCCAGAGATTAGGGTAAGGGTTCAAATTACCTCGAGGGTAAGGTGTTAGGCATCCCTCGAGGTCCACAAGTATGGGTCCCGGCCGTATCTCATGCAATCTATGTGGGGGTTACAATTAGCAATCAAAGTCACTTCATTTATTAATTTATTTAATCTTGCTAAGTGATATAAAACAATTAATACTATTTTATTATTTTTCATTAATTTGAGCATGCAAGGCTAGGTGATAGCAATAAATAAACAATCAAGTTCAATTTTATTTATTTTGACATACGCGACTATGTTATAAACAAAATTGGCTAATATGAAGCAATTAATTAGTGCAAAAGTAAAGTTTTGAAAACTAAGCAAGTTTTGAATAGAAATTTTTATGTAAAAAAAATGTTTGTTTCTTTATAGGGGTGATGCCACGATATTGTTTATCGCGCTCCTCCACCATAGAAACAATTTTGATTTGAGGTCGGTCTTAGAAGAAATAACAATAGTTTATATTTTTGAAAATGATTTAAAAGATTTAATTTGCATATAGGCACATAAATATTTACACATAAATACACATAATTCCTTTTGAAATTCATGGGTAGGTGGTACTTCCAAGGACGCGTCGGTTTAATTTAAAAATTGAAACTAGACCTCGTAGTTCCTTTGACTTTCCCACTAACGATAGGTTAGGAGATAGTGCTTATAATTTATTTCAAAAATAAACAATGCCATAATCAATCCAAAGTTTTAAAGGAAGATTGAATAATGACTTTTAAGAAAATTATGTTGCAAAACTTTGTAAGTAAAAAAACTAGTAGAACATTAAAGTGGTAAATTTATTAAATGCAAAGGTTTTACTATGAAATATATTTTAAAAGCTAAGTAATTTGTTAAGTGCATGAAATGATTCTAATTATTATTTTAAGAAAACGGCATATTGCATCATGAGTGCAGAAATCTTAAAAAAAGGACAAATATTAACTAATTTTAGTAACACATGCATGCATGATTTTGTAAATCTAAATGATATGAACAAATTAATCCTTTGGCCTAGTTTCTACGTGACAAGATAATGCTAAAAGTTATAACATTTATAAAACACCTAATCAGCCTACTAAATTATTATGATTTGATTTTAACATTCAAAAAATAATGGAATCTAGTTATTCATTTTTTTTAGACTTATCAACAAAAGCATTAAGCAAATTGAAAATTGGTTAGATTATAACACCTACAAACAATAATTCTAGGTGGTTAAAGATAAACCTATAGGCATGATTTCTAACTTTTTTAAAAAAAAAAAATTACAATGAACAAGTAGGCATGTAAATCCCCCACCCCTAGACGATCCCCGAATAAATTGATATATATGATCTTTAGAGTTATAAATGTTACATCGAATAAATAAAATAAGAAAGAAAAAAATAGATTCAAATAAACAAATAAATCTTTCTTCATGGTTAATCTTCAACTTGAACTTCAAGTTTGAAACCTGTCAAAGCAATCAAATAACTACACAAGTAATCACATTTATTAGTCAAGGTGAGATATTATGCAATTGTTTAACAACTTATACATAACAAAGGAATAGAACAATGAGCTCACACAAATGTATGAATACAAAAATTATTTAAATGTTAATTCCGAATACTAACCGGTTAAGTATGTTGACACCCAATTTTGACTCGCGTCGGTATGATTTAATTAGCGAGCTTCATGAGTTTTCCAAATCACTTAAATTAATTAGTTTTATAATTTTGTGAAAATATAACGATATAATGTTTATATAGTTATGTATATAACCGGTATATCTTGTGTATATTCGAAACCAACCCAATTCTGAAGCCCTATTCCCTTCCCCATTTTAATTAATTCCCAGGCCCACACCCAATCCTCAACAGCCCACAAACTCCAGCCCATCTTTTAATCCAACCCAACTCCTACCCGGCCCCAATCCCCGGACAGCCCAAACCCGCTTCCCCCTTTTCCCTTTCCCCTTCAGCCCAATCCAATAACTAAACCCGCCCCTCATCCCTTTTTGACCCGATCCAACTCAAATCCCCTTCCCCTTCCCCTTTCCTTCGTCCAAATTCCCAGAACAGACCCCAAAAGAAACGCGACAAAAATCCCAAAGAATCCGCCTCGCGTCGCCCTCACGCCCAGACCCCCCCTCTCTCGTCTCTCCCTCACGCGTCTCATCTCAGCGTCCTCGTCTCTCATCGCGCGTGATGGAGGATTTAGCAATGGACACCTGCTGTTTCTTGTCGCTTCTCCCGCAACGTCCCTCTCACTCGTTTCGAATTCAAAATGGGGGATGGAATATCGATTTTACCCCAAGTCTTTCAGGATTTCCCCCCGCTCTCCATCCGTCAAATGGCTATATATATTGCCATCACTCACATCGTGAGGGAGAGAGGGGATTTTTTTTGGTTTAAAATTCTTGGTTTGTTCTGTTGCTTCTGAGAAAATTTAAAAGAAATTTTGAGGTCGAAAAATTCAGAGAGGCAGAATCTTGGAGGTTAGAAATTTGGAGGTTGAAGATTTTTCATTTGGAGAGCTGGGGGTTGAGGAAAAATCTGGAAAACAATTTGGTTCTCTTTTATTTCGCGTTTCGCTGTAGGAAATTTTGGAGTCAAAACTCGTGTGGGGAACTGGGTTAGGAAATTTTGAGGTCGAAAAATGGAGGTCAGAGTTTCTGGTTAGAGCTTTAGGGAGTGAGAAATTTGGCTGGATTTTTTCTATTATACAGGGAGATATAGCAGAAGTTCTTCCTTTCTAGAAACGTCGGTTGCCTCCAAGTCCATTTCCATAGCAAAGCAAGGGTCTTTTCTTTTTTTTCTCAGTCGGATTTCGGTTGAGAAGCCTCAGAATAGGAGAAGGGTCTAGATTTGCTCGGCTTGCTTGTTGCCATTACCCTTTTCAGCTTGTTCGAGCCCTCAAAGATCGTGCTCCGGTGGTGAAGTCGCTCGTTGCTCGTGTCGTCTCACTCGCTGCCCCGGAAGAGGTACAGTTCGCTTCCCTTCCAGCTTTCTCTCCTCTGTTTGTTTTGGTGCGAGGATTCTTTCTTGTGGCTGGCGTTTGCTTGAGTAGTTTAAGTGTTTTGTATGTGTTGTTGATTAGTTTGAATGCCTTTCGTTTGTTTTGAAAAGAAAAATGCGTCAAAAATGTTCGAATGTGGGTATAAGGTCTATGTTTCCATGAATATGAAAGTGTTATGACTGTCAGTTGCTCGATTTCGAGGTGTATCGCGTGCTGTGATTCTGCTTAAATTGTGCCTGCTGGTCTTGCACTGCTTCTTTTGTCTCGAGTTCGCCATGGCGTAGTAGCCCACCTGCTGATTCCCCACATCCCTTTCCTTTTTATATATATGTTTTCATGTTAACGATCTCCTCGCTAGTTGAATGATGCGGCTCTGTTCGTTATTTTCATTTGGTTGAAGATTTTTTTGTATTTATGCCAAAAGCAAGTTGTTTGTGGAATTGTGGTTTCTGCAGTTACGTTTTCCTTGTATGCATAAGCACACTACCCTTTAGTATTATAAAAAATGCATACTAAGATTTTTATTTTTGCACAATACTTGTTGTTGACTCTTTCACTATGTGAAGTCATATTATGTGAGTTTGCTGGGAAACTAGGTGTTGCTGACTGGTTTAATAAAAGACGAGATAAATCGACTATTTCTAGTCATTCTTTATGGATATTTGCAACATGAACAATATTAATTATATGTGTTTGGTTTACTTGCTGCGATTCGGAACAAACTTAGTGAATTATAGCAAGAGGCTTGATTTTGATTTTGATTTTTCCTCCATCCAAATTTTTTACGATGTTTTCTACTCTCTGTCAAGCATTTCCTTTTATATACGTGTACTTTTATTGAGATCTTCTTCATTCAATATGATTATATGATTTTTCACATATATATTTTGTTATTTACGGAAAGCATTTATTAATTAGAGCTTGAATTAGAAGTCCAATGGATTAGAAAAATATTTCTCCCATTTGCCTATGATTACTTGATTTTTTTTCCTTTTTTTAGTCACAATTTCTGTTGCTGTTATTTGCTGAGGGAGATTATTTCTTTGCTAACATAGTTCCTTCTTTCCTTTGTTTGCTGCAAATCTGTTTGAGTTCATTGTGAACTCTTGTCATCCTTGCATTTCGAGAGAGCATCACAAGGGTTCATTGAGTCTCCTATCGAATCAACCCTACGAATTTGACGGACAAATCCCGAAGAAAAAAAATTCGAAGAAAGTCGAAGAAGAAGGATTAGAAGACGCATTTTATTTTGCATTTAATATTGTATTTATTTTCGAGCATAAGCCCTTGTTGTTTTACTTTCCCGTATTATTTTTGTATGTTTAGACTAGGACAGGAGATGGGTTAAAAACCCAAAAGCAGGTGGGTCCAAGTTTCGGTCAAGGCGAACAGAACCCAAAAACTTGGACCCAAATCTCTCTCTCTGTCCCTCTCTCTCTCTATCTCTCTTTGCTATTTGTTTTACGTTCTTGAATAACGTTAGTTTTAGAGTTGGAAAACTCCAAACCCCCATCAAACGCCTTTTGCTTTATCAAAACTCGAAACAAAAAATCAAAGCTTTAAAGATGTTCGAATTTGAAAGTCGCTTAGAGTTAAGTTTAAAAGGTTTAACTTTAATGGAATTTCAAAACGATGAATATGTCAAGACTTGTAAAGTTTGTTTAAATAGAAATCTTAAGAAAGTTCAAAGATTCGCAAACTTAAAGTTAATAAAATAGTCAAATAAGTTAATCGCCGGAAAACCGTAAGTTAGCGGAGTGTCTTAGGTGCCTTACACCTTCCTAAGACACTAATAAGAATCCCGAACCCTTAAAAGTTTTCAAACAAGTTTCTGTTTAATTATTTGAAAACAAGTTTTCTTAATTTTCTCAAAATTAAGTGGCGACTCCCAAAAGTCGAAAATATCTTAAAATAAAACAAACTTTTCGAAATCATAATTTTTTCGATAAAACAGAAATGGCGACTCCACTGGGGATCTTGGAGGATTCTAACCTTAAGATTAACATATTTGATTGACTAAGTGTTTAAATGCCTTATCTTTTAAAACTGTTGCATGCATAACATATCATACTTCCGTCAAACGACACTGATTACATTACCACTAAAGGACGATTATGCGGGTTCGCAGTCGTTCGTTAACCAAAAATCTTCTCGGGGCACCCTGACGAGTGTAGTTGACTACTTGATAGTCAACGATCGTTAATTGTTCCAGCCCAAGTAGTCCGCTTGGGTTACCCATTCCACTCTAAATACAACCCACTCTTAGTCAAACTAAGATAGAGCGGAACCCAATCCCGAAAAATAGCGCATTGGCCTAAGACGACCCAACACCCAAGGAGTGTTGGGCCCATTAGAAAAGACCACCCTGAGTCCAAAACGGCCCACGGCCTAAACGGACGTCCATACTTATGTGTTTAAATTTGAAGGATGTATACATCCTTCAAATCGCTAGGCCCACCCTTGGCACAAAGGGGTCACATATCTGTTAAAAACGCGTAATGTTTGTTTATGTGTTATAACTGCTTACATGAATATGTTGTTTATCCGGAGATATTCTAGCTCACTCTTCTTCAAATACTTTTAGAACCCGTAAGCACAAATATCAAGTCACTATCAAAGTGCGTCCAAATACTCTTCGAGTCTTTAGTTTCCTAAAAAAAAAATCATTTTTCTTTAGTACTGCTCTAATATCCGAAAAAGAATCAGCATTTCAGATCAAAAAATCTTGAGAAATTTTATCTTCTTCGACTCTTACAAAGAAATCAAAAATCAAAGTACGGTAATGAAAGATACTGCCAACTTTGTCTCGACTCAAGTCGACATTTTTATTTACTAAATCCCAAAGTCAAGTGGACAAATTCCTGTCTATTTAACCATTTCTTTATATTGGTGAGCAAGTTTATCTCCGAATAAAGCAACTCTTATGTGTTTACGCTATATGTGATATCTTGTATTATTTACCACCTTCAGGCACTAACATACTGGTCTTTTGAGTTTTTTCATTGACAGGTATTTAAAATTGATCTGTGTTGGTAAGTTGGTTTATCATCCGAGGTCTAAGGCCCCAGAGATTCCTTCCCGATCAAATTTGCAAAAGGAAAAGACAATAATGGGGGATAATAATGAGGAGATTGACGTGAGTGATGTTGTCGTGGCTCAACCCGCCGCCGCTGATAAAAATGAATTGATTATGCAATTGATGCAACAGATCACCGAAATGAGGGTCGAAATACAAAGGATACGAGATTTGCCTAATTCAAATTTCATCCTTCAACCCTCCAAGTGACGGAAGACCTCCATTCCACTTTCCTCCCTCGAACGCGAAACAGGTTCAGGACCTTCTCTCTAATCCCGCTCAAAATCCTCCAACCATTGACTCAACTATCCCCAATCCCCGTCACGCCACCACGTCGTGTCAAGCACAACATCATCCTCAAAACACTAACCTTCAAATCCTCCATCTCCCTCAAAACAAAAATACAAACAGCGCTCAAACCTTCCCCCATCTTCAAAACCAAAATGCCGATCCTCAAACTTTCCCCCAAAATTATCAAGCCACTCAAAATACCCAGAATCCCTCCATTGTTCCACCCATACCTCAAAAGACCACTTTTCAAATCCCTACTTCAAATGAATCTTATGCCAATTGTTCCGAGCTTGGTCACTGTAAGGAACAGGAGAGAGAGTAGAGGTCAAGAGAAGAGGTAGTCAAGGTGAATATGAAAGAAAAGGTCAGGAAAGCCATGAAGGAGTTGCACTATATTTCCGAAGTCGATGGATTGAGCTATAAGGATTTATGCATCCATCCGAATCTCGACCTCCCAGAAGGGTTCAAAGTGCCAAAGTTTGTCACTTTTAACGGAACAGGAAATCCTCTAGCACATCTGAAAGTTTATTGTGATCAACTCGTGGGAGTTGGCAAAAACGAAGCATTATTGATGCGTCTCTTCGGTCGGAGTCTAAGTGGAGAAGCTCTGGAGTGGCTCGCATCACAGGAGCTGAAACAATGGAAAAGTTGGAATGCACTCGCAAAGGATTTCACGGAGAGATTTGGACATAACGTAGAAGATGCCCCAGATCGCTACTACTTGGAAAAGATCAAACAGAAGTCTACAGAAAATTATCGAGAGTACGCTCTTTGTTGGAGAAAAGAGGCCGCAAGAGTTCAACCTCCAATGTCCGAGCGTGAGATCACCGAAATGTTCATTCGTACTCAAGAGCCTGAGTACTATGAAAGAATGTTGTGTATGATGGGATAAAAGTTTGTCGAGATTGTCAAAGTGGGAGAAGCTTTGGAAGATGGTTTCAAGACTGGAAAGCTCACCAAATTTACCGCATCGCGATCTAAGGGAAAATCTGCCAGAATTAGTGATATGGATAAATCGAAAGGAAAAGTGGAGGAGGTAAGTATGATCACGGCTACTCATATGAGGCCAGCTTATCAAAGGAAATATCAAAACCATAATGCCGATCAGGAAAAATTTCCTCGCCCAAAATTTAGGAAGGCTCCTAAGGTATTTACACCATTAAGGGAATCTCAAACTCAACTTTATGAAAGGTTGAAAGCAATGGGTATGCTCTATCCTATAGAAGGAAGACCAGCCAATCCATTGGGAAAATTTTACAGAGCTGACCACAGATGTGCTTATCATTCAGGAGCCATTAGACACGACACAGAGAATTGTTCAACTCTGAAGCACAAGATACAAAACATGATCAACAACAACTTGATCGACATTGAGGAAACCACCTGAATGGATGACATATTGGATGCTCAAGAGTGAGTACAAGACATTTCCGAACAGAGTCATTTGAAGATATTCATTCGAGAAAAAGAATGCCCAACATTGGCCAAATTTTGCATATGAAGTTTTGTTACCTTTCCTTTGAAAATGTATCGCACATTTTGTGTTGGAACTACGTTCGACCTGAATTCTCAAGAATGAGATACGTAGGCGGCCTATGTCGGCCTCGGTCGTTTCTTTATCAAAACTTCCTATTTTGGTTAACCCTCGAGAGGGGAACTACGTTCGACCTGAATTCTCAAGAATGAGATACGTAGGCGGCCTATGTCGGCCTCGGTCGTTTCTTTATCAAAACTTCCTATTTTGGTTAACCCTCGAGAGGGGAACTACGTTTGACCTGATTCCTGCTCCAATGGGATACGTAGGCGCCAACGGCTCGGTCATATACCAAGTAAGGATTTCCGTTTCTCTTCATAATGGAAACTGGGACAGAATTTTTGAGAGGATCTCAAAAATTCATTTGAAGTTAGACTTCTTTAACAAGTCAAAACAGAAGACCAAAATTCAACGGAGTTAGCCTTGGATGGATCTCAAAAACTACGACAATCTAGTTTGCAACTGGGACAGAATTTTTGAGATGATCTCAAAAATTCCACAAATGTCATTTGTTACTTGTTGAGGTAAATTGGGACAAAATTTTGAGGAGGGGCCTCAAAATTCTAGAATGAGCAACCTCAAAGTTAACAGAGCAAGTTTATGAGAGTTCTCATATATTGTAGACCGGGACAAATGTTCGAGGAGAGTCCTCAAAAATTTCATCAAGTATGTCATATAAAGGACGGGCGAGCGTGTAACCCAACTACAGGAAGGAGCATGGAGACAAGACCAACACAGATCATTCCTTCAAACTAAGAATTTTTCTTTGGACGCAGGAACATTGAAGTCACAAAAATGGCTATATAAAGCTGTCAAGAATGACAAAAGGCGTCATTGCACCCACCGTGGACTCATCAACAAAACCTAGAAAATCTTCCATCTTATTTATCTTTATTTCTTTATATTGCCTCGGGTGATTTATAAACAAGTTTCTTTTTATCTTACAGGAATATTAAGGCCGAACACTAATAGATTCTTTCAAAGTTGAAAGAAACAAAGTGCAGGAGGATGGCTAGTTATGAGTCATGATCAAAGTTACCGTTGGACTCATCATAGCTTAATATGGATAAGCCAAATGACTCAATCTAGTTCCTCGACCTCACTTTTATTCTTTACTTCATCCTTGATACTAACATTTGGTGTCGAGCTTTGCAGGTGATAGTATTGATATAGTAAAGTCGTATATTAAAGCGACATCAAACTTTGAAGGTGATTAAAGTGACAATAACTTAGAAGTCTTGCAAGAGAATTTGCCGAGTCCATCACATCAGAAAGATGATGATGACCAATATATCCTTGTCAGTCAAATTATCGAATTGTTACAAGTTTTCGATAAATGATTAAATGACTGCAACATACTCAAATTCTGCTGAGTTTGTCAAAGAAGACGAGAGTGTCTTTATTTTTCATGTGAATGAATTGAGTCATTCACCTCGATAATTCTTTCTTTTAAAGAACAGAATCATAGTCGCGACGTGCATAAACGTCAATTTAGTTGTTTAGTATGTTTGTCGCGTAGCAATTTTGGCGTACTTTGTGTCTTCAATATGTCAGAGTCATGATTCTTATTTGTTGGGTATCCACCCCATAAGTGGATTATGTGTTTTGATTGGCCAATCAAAGACTTTAGCATATAGTTTGTTGGGTGATCCACCCCATAAGTGGTTCGTATATATGCTTTTCCATTCAGGTTTCTATTTTTGAATCAGATGGAATATTATCGAGCCATCCACCTCGTTACAGTTGGAACATTATCGAGCCATCCACCTCGTTACAGTTGGAACATTATCGAGCATCCACCTTGTTACAGTTGGAACATTATCGAGCCATCCACCTCGTTACAGTTGGAACTTTATCGAGCCATCCACCTCGTTACAGTTGGAACATTATCGAGCCATCCACCTCGTAACAGTTGGAACATTATTGAGCCATCCAGGCCTCGTCAAATATAATGCATCGCGGAATTCATACACTGAAGAATTATGCATTGCGGAAATCATGCATCGCGGAAAATTCATGCATTGCGAGTCAACAATTATGCACGACGAGAAGAATTCATGCCTCGTCGAAATTTATACATCACGAGAAGAATTTATACCTCGCTGAAATTTATGCATCGCGAGAAGACTTTATACCTCGCTGGAATTTATGCTCGACGAGAAGAATCCATGCCTCGTCAAATTTATATATCGCGAGAAGACTTTATACCTCGTTTGAATTTATGCACGACGAGAAGATTTCATGCCTCGTCAAATTTATATATCGCGAGAAGACTTTATACCTCGCTTGAATTTATGCACGACGAGAAGATTTCATGCCTCGTCAAATTTATATATCGCGAGAAGGCTTTATACCTCGCTGAAATTTAGACATCGCGAGAAGAGTTCATACCTCGCCGAAATTTATGCATCGAGAAGGATCCATGCCTCGTTGAAATTTGCACATCGCGAGAAGATTTCATGCCTCGCTGAAAGTTGCACATTGCGAGAAGATTTCATTCCTCGCAGCAATTTACGTATCGCGGGAAGATATTCATGCCCCGCAAGAGGACATACACGGATAAAGAAAGAGCAACCTTTATCCATCGGCCTCAACTGCATCTTTTATTTTGATAAAAAAAAAAAGAGCATCGAAGATGGCGACAAAAGATACATCAATATCGCATAAGCATTTATTTATTTATTTCGACATCAAGTATAGAGTACATTGAAGATTATATTGCAAAACACAAGGCATAAGCTTTATTTGCTGGACGTCAGACCGATCGAGTCGACGTCAAATATGGAGGAGAACAATGAAGTGTCGACATGGTAAAAGACACTGTCTCCCATCCTAATTGCATTTTTTAAGCTGACGAGTTTTATCTCAGTCTTTGTCGAGAGCATCCAAAAGGATGAATTCTCCAAAAACCACAGGTGCGGATGACATCAAAAGAGGATGCAGCACAACGTGGAACTTTTTCTTAGCAGCGAACTGGGACACAGTCCAAAGAGGAATGTCAAACTCATAGGACGCGAGCAGAGGACCGACTTCCACCACAATCGAACCACCCTCTCGAGACATGTCGGTCTTTCTTTGGTTCTGTCAGTTTCAGTCTCGCATCCGGAAGTTTCGACTTATCGGAGGCAAGTTTCCAATCTGAGTGAAAATTCGCCAAGAGCTTTGGAAATTATGTCTGTAAGTTCTTAATTACGGGTGTGAAGCGCGCCACATTCATGGCTAGGAGGTTACAAGCCCCCTTTTCATGCTCATTTAACTTGTCACTTATCCAAAACCAAAGGTTATCTAGCATAATAGATTTCCTTTTCAACCGATCGAGTCGAACTACACACAGCCTAATTTCGAAAATCTAAGGGTATGTAGGCGGATTCAATGTTGAAAACAAGGTTGTATTCCAACATTCGCTCTCGAATTCTGTTCTCGAGCATTCCGATACCTTCATAATTCGATGTCTGGGTGGCTTTTGATTTTTTCAAATCGTGCGGTAAATCAAACTTATCAAACTACAAGTAGCCTGAATTCTCATATAGCCTGAGATATGTAGGAAACCCGTTTCGAGGGTTCGGCCATAATTCCTAAACTCTTTGTCAAATCCTTCCTTTAAAGTGAATGGGGTTGGTCAAAATTGGTTTGGTCAATTTCATTTTCCTCGAATTGCTTGCATCAATCCAAGTAAAATGAGGGACAGTTGTTGACACCCAATTTTGACCCGCGCCGGTATGATTTAATTAGCGAGCTTCATGAGTTTTCCAAATCACTTAAATTAATTAGTTTTATAATTTTGCGAAAATATAACGATATAATGTTTATATAGTTATGTATATAGCCGGTATATCTTGTGTATATTCGAAACCAACCCAATTCTGAAGCCCTATTCCCTTCCCCATTTTAATTAATTCCCAGGCCCACACCCAATCCTTAACAGCCCACAAACTCCAGCCCATCTTTTAATCCAACCCAACTCCAACCCGGCCCCAATCCCCGGACAGCCCAAACCCGCTTCCCCCTTTTCCCTTTCCCCTTCAGCCCAATCCAATAACTAAACCCGCCCCTCATCCCTTTTTGACCCGATCCAACTCAAATCCCCTTACCCTTCCCCTTTCCTTCGTCCAAATTCCCAGAACATACCCCAAAAGAAACGCGACAAAAATCCCAAAGAATCCGCCTCGCGTCGCCCTCACGCCCAGACCCCCCCTCTCTTGTCTCTCCCTCATGCGTCTCGTCTCCGCGTCCTCGTCTCTCATCGCGCGTGATGGAGGATTTAGCAACGGACACCTGCTGTTTCTTGTCGTTTCTCCCGCAACGTCCCTCTCACTCATTTTGAATTCAAAATGGGGGATGGAATATCGATTTTACCCCAAGTCTTTTCAGGATTTCCCCCCGCTCTCCATCCGTCAAATGGCTATATATATTGCCATCACTCACATCGTGAGGGGGAGGGGGGATTTTTTTTGGTTTAAAATTCTTGGTTTGTTCTGTTGCTTCTGAGAAAATTTAAAAGAAATTTTGAGGTCGAAAAATTCAGAGAGGCAGAATCTTGGAGGTTAGAAATTTGGAGGTTGAAGATTTTTCGTTTGGAGAGCTGGGGGTTGAGGAAAAATCTGGAAAACAATTTGGTTCTCATTTATTTTGCGTTTCGCTGTAGGAAATTTTGGATTCAAAACTCGGGTGGGGAACTGGGTTAGGAAATTTTGAGGTCGAAAAATGGAGGTCAGAGTTTCTGGTTAGAGCTTTATGGAGTGAGAAATTTGGCTGGATTTTTTCTATTATACAGGGAGATATAGCAGAAGTTCTTCCTTTCTAGAAACGTCGGTTGCCTCCAAGTCCATTTCCATAGCAAAGCAAGGGTCTTTTCTTCTTTTTCTCTGTCGGATTTCGGTTGAGAAGCCTCAGAATAGGAGAAGGGTCTAGATTCGCTCGGCTTGCTTGTTGCCATTACCCTTTTCAGCTTGTTCGATCCCTCAAAGATCGTGCTCCGGTGGTGAAGTCGCTCGTTGCTCGTGTCGTCTCACTCACTGCCCCGGAAGAGGTACAGTTCGCTCCCCTTCCAGCTTTCTCTCCTCTGTTTGTTTTGGTGCGAGGATTCTTTCTTGTGGCTGGCGTTTGCTTGAGTAGTTTAAGTGTTTTGTATGTGTTGTTGATTAGTTTGAATGCCTTTCGTTTGTTTTGAAAAGAAAAATGCGTCAAAAATGTTCGAATGTGGGTATAAGGTCTATGTTTCCATGAATATGAAAGTGTTATGACTGTCAGTTGCTCGATTTCGAGGTGTATCGCGTGCTGTGATTCTGCTTAAATTGTGCCTGCTGGTCTTGCACTGCTTCTTTTGTCTCGAGTTCGCCATGGCGTAGTAGCCCACCTGCTGATTCCCCACAGCCCTTTCCTTTTTATATATATGTTTTCATGTTAACGATCTCCTCGCTAGTTGAATGATGCGGCTCTGTTCGTTATTTTCATTTGGTTGAAGATTTTTTTGTATTTATGCCAAAAGCAAGTTGTTTGTGGAATTGTGATTTCTGCAGTTACGTTTTCCTTGTATGCATAAGCACACTACCCTTTAGTATTATAAAAAATGCATACTAAGATTTTTATTTTTGCACAATACTTGTTGTTGACTCTTTCACTATGTGAAGTCATATTATGTGAGTTTGCTGGGAAACTAGGTGTTGCTGACTGGTTTAATAGTAAAAGACGAGATAAATCGACTATTTCTAGTCATTCTTTATGGATATTTGCAACATGAACAATATTAATTATATGTGTTTGGTTTACTTGCTGCGATTCGGAACAAACTTAGTGAATTATAGCAAGAGGCTTGATTTTGATTTTTCCTCCATCCAAATTTTTTACGATGTTTTCTACTCTCTGTCAAGCATTTCCTTTTATATACGTGTACTTTTATTGAGATCTTCTTCATTCAATATGATTATATGATTTTTCACATATGTATTTTGTTATTTACGGAAAGCATTTATTAATTAGAGCTTGAATTAGAAGTCCAATGGATTAGAAAAATATTTCTCCCATTTGCCTATGATTACTTGATTTTTTTCCTTTTTTTTAGTCACAATTTCTGTTGCTGTTATTTGCTGAGGGAGATTATTTCTTTGCTAACATAGTTCCTTCTTTCCTTTGTTTGCTGCAAATCTGTTTGAGTTCATTGTGAACTCTTGTCATCCTTGCATTTCGAGAGAGCATCACAAGGGTTCATCGAGTCTCCTATCGAATCAACCCTACGAATTTGACGGACAAATCCCGAAGAAAAAAATTCGAAGAAAGTCGAAGAAGAAGGATTAGAAGACGCATTTTATTTTGCATTTAATATTGTATTTATTTTCGAGCATAAGCCCTTGTTGTTTTACTTTCCCGTATTATTTTTGTATGTTTAGACTAGGACAGGAGATGGGTTAAAAACTCAAAAGCAGGTGGGTCCAAGTTTCGGTCAAGGCGAACAGAACCCGAAAACTTGGACCCAAATCTCTCTCTCTCTCTCCCTCTCTCTCTCTATCTCTCTTTGCTATTTATTTTACGTGCTTGAATATCGTTAGTTTTAGAGTTGGAAAAACTCCAAACCCCCATCAAACGCCTTTTGCTTTATCAAAACTCAAAACAAAAAAACAAAGCTTTAAAGATGTTCGAATTTGAAAGTCGCTTAGAGTTAAGTTTAAAAGGTTTAACTTTAATGGAATTTCAAAACGATGAATATGTCAAGACTTGTAAAGTTTGTTTAAATAGAAATCTTAAGAAAGTTCAAAGATTCGCAAACTTAAAGTTAATAAAATAGTCAAATAAGTTAATCGCCGGAAAACCGTAAGTTAGCGGAGTGTCTTAGGTGCCTTACACCTTCCTAAGACACTAATAAGAATCCCGAACCCTTAAAAGTTTTCAAACAATTTTCTATTTAATTATTTGAAAACAAGTTTTCTTAATTTTCTCAAAATTAAGTGGCGACTCCCAAAAGTCGAAAATATCTTAAAATAAAACAAACTTTTCGAAATCATAATTTTTTCGATAAAACAAAGTAGATTAGGAATGGTAGCAATTAAAAAAACAAGTTGATCCAACCTTTACTCGAACAAAAGAAAAATACCAAAGTAGCGAAGAAAAAGCACTTGAATGTTTACCGAAATCTTAATGTATTTAGAATAGCAAGAGAGCAATGAGAGAATGAAGAGTGATGAGGGAACTTGTGATTGAGAGTGAATGATTGTATGAGTTCATGAAATAATGAAGGGAGGGGGTCTTATTTATATACCAAAGAGGGGAAACAAATTAGGAAAAGAAATATTTAAAGAAATCAATAAGTATATTGTTTTCCTTATTGAAAAAAGAGAGCCAAAATCATAAAATTATTATTTTTACTAAATATAAGCAAAAGAATATATTAGGAAGAGTATTATATTTTCCTTAATTAAAGAAGATCCCCAATTAGAATTTTTAAAATATTTCATTACACAAAAAATAAACAAGTAAGAAAATAAGAAGAGTAATATTTTCCTTATTTAACTAAGAGCTAAATCAATCAAATAATTATTCAAATCAATGAAGAATTCAACCATATACAAAAAAATATGAGGGGAGATCAAGCAAAGGAAAGACAATATTACTCCAAATTATGAGCTATAATAATCCATATTTTTATTCAACTATGTAATTCCTCATATATGGAGCAGGTAAAACAATTTGACCAAGTTCAAATTAAGGACATAATAAAAAATATCAGTTCTACCACAAAAGCAAATTTATTGGCAATATTACCAATCAACCATGAAAACATGTTTAATCAATTATTTGACTAATCTATAAAAGAAAATTAATAAAGTTTATAGCAAGGAAATACTCACATCGGGACTACAAGAATTGTGGAAATTAATTACTTATCAACTTCTTCATAGTTGCTTATCAGTGTTAGGACCTATTCAACAAGGACGCAAGCATATTCCCACATACAATTCGAAATTGAAGTTTATGGACAGAATTCTAAACGCACATAATAAACTAAAAATGAGCCAAAAAATCAGAAAATCTCAATGAATCATGTGACACAAACATATAGGAATCAAGTTCCTTTCATCATATATGAACTGAGCATTGAAAATTTAAATAAGAAAACTAACCAAATGGATCGTTCGGAATCCATTTTTCAGACCAACCCAAATATCGATGTCCAAACAAGTTCGTTACACTACTTGCTCATGGGGGAACTCCTGGTCGGAGATGGCTCTTTGAAATTTCTTCTGTGTCAGAGCATCCCATCAGCGTCTCTGTTGCTTCTCTTCTTGGTGGCATTCTTTGTTCTCGGCATTCTTTCGCCGCTATTGCAGGTTTCTGGTAGGCTGCTTTGGTGGCTGCGATTCTGACTCTTTGGACTGCGAGGAGAAAAAAAAGGAGGAAGAGGAGGGATGAAAGGGGACGACGGGAGAATAGAGGAGAAGAACAGAAGAAGGAGGGGGACAGCTGAAGAAGAGGAAGGGATGGACAGAGGAGAAGAACGTAGAGAGGTAGAAGAAGAGAGGGAGAGGGATGGGAGAAGGGGAGGAAGTGGGGAGAGGGACGGGTGAAGAGGGAGAAGAAGGTGGGTGGCGGCTGGAGAGAGGGGAGGCGGAGAATGGAGAAAAGGTGAGGAGAAGAGAGTGAAAAATTTTAGGGATTAGGTTCTTTTAGTTAGAATAGGTAGATTAAATATGAACCATATGATTAGTTTAGATGGACGGTTAGGATTTAATTTAGGATTTATCTTAAAGATGGACGGATAAGATCAAAGATCAAGTCTTGAAATTAGATTGACAAAGGTATGAAATGACTAAGATTGCAATTAAATTGGCTAGAATTGAAATGAATGAGTGGCTATGATTGAAATAAAATTTGAAGTGGAGTGGTTAGAATTGAAAGAAATTAGAATAGAATAGGCTAGAATTTAAATAATTTTTAAGGAAAGTGTAGGAATTACTATTTAAATAAAATACTACATATGTTAAATATTTTTTGTATTATTGAAAATCATCTAAATTTTAAAACATTTGAAATTCATTAATAATTTTAAAAATATAACAATATTTACAATAATTTTATAAAGTAAACGATACTAAAATATATAATTTTTTGAGAAGAAATCGACTAAAACTTCAAAATTTTAAGTAAATTTTAAAATACGTGTTTAATCGAATATAATCCTAAAGATGGTTAAAGGTCGGTCAAAATTGGGTGTCAACAGCTGCCCCTTGGTTGATTGAGAATGAAGAATGAATTGTCAGGCAACCAACGTTGACTTAGTAGCCGATTTTGTCCGACCGACGAGAGATGTCAGTTGGATCAATTGAAACGATATAGAGTTGAAAAAGGGTACGACCGAGACTTTGGTTTTAAGTCGCCTACATATCTCGGTTATACGAGAATCAGGTCGTGTGTAGTTCTAGATTCAAGAGCAAATGAAACTCTTAAAAGTTGAAAGAGCGCTAAGCTATTCAGAAGGCACGATATCGGCTTGAATGGATAAGATAAGAGTAGCGAGAAAAAGGAGATTGAGAGGTTAGAAGAGCATGACAGAGAAGCAGGAAGAGCATGATAGATTGAGGTTATCAGCCTATGAATAAGGTTCGGAGTATGAGTAGCAAAGAATTGATAGGGTCTTTGTTGGGATAAATTATAGCATGATAATTGTAATCAGGGGCGATCGATCATATCTGCAAATTCTAGATAAAACGTTAGCTTATAAATAGATAAAGTATGACCAATAGTAATAAAATATGAGTTCTAGATAAATGACAAGAGGTGATAAGGAGTGTATCTATTTAAGACATAGTGCAAGCCTTGATAGTCTTTAACTTCTTGAAGAATTGAAACTCATCTCTGAAGAATAACGTCAAACTCCAAAATATTTGATAGTATAAACATATAATAATATAAGCAAAATGTCTGGTTGTAAGGAGAGTCTAAACGTCATTTAAAGGCAGACGAGCCTAAACATCATATTTTAAGGCGGAAAAGCCTAAACATCCTATTGTAAGGCGGAAGAGCCTAAATATCGTATTGTAAGGCAGACGAGCCAAAATGTCGTATTGTAAGGTAGACGAGCCTAAATGTTTTATTGTAAGGCAGACGAGCCTAAATGTCGTATTGTAAGGCAGACGAGCCTAAATATCCTATTGTAAGGCGGAAGAGCATAAACATCCTATTGTAAGGCGGAAGAGCCTAAATGTCGTATTGTAAGGCAGACGAGCCTAAACATCGTATTGTAAGGCAGAAGAGCCTAAATATCCTATTGTAAGGCGGAAGAGCCTAAATGTCGTATTGTAAGGCAGACGAGCCTAAACATCATATTTTAAGGCGGAAAAGCCTAAACATCCTATTGTAAGGCGGAAGAGCCTAAATGTCATATTATAATAAGGCGGGAGAGCTTAAATATATATTCAGTCAATCGTAGAAGAAAGTTGACAATAGCCTCTTCAAAAAAAATAATCTGAGGATAGTATGACTTACATAGTAGCTCCTAAATATGACAGTACGCTCATATATAATTTATTCCTGCATCCAGAGAAAAATCGTAAATTCAAAAGGCGAGAGATGGTCATACCTGTGCTTGTTTTGCCTTTAGATTTGCATTCCGTTGTGATGAAATTTTTTAGGATTTCTCAAAAATTTCTGCCCCAGTTTATTAGTAGGGAATTTTGATCCTTATTCGCTCAAAGAAAAAATTGTAAGTTCCGAAGAAAGTGATTGTCTTGTATTTGGACATTAAGGCTCGACTTCAAATTCAAGTGTCAATTATGTTCATGGATTGTCAATTAGTCTAGATTTGAATAAGTGTTTTTAATGACCATGGGAAAGAAAGAAAATTTATTTGATAGAGACCGGACCCATCAAGGGTTGCCTACGTATCCAAAAAGGAAATTAGGTCAAACATAGTTCATAATTACAAGGAATAGGGAAGGCTTTGGGCATAAGGTCTGAGAACAATAAAGCCAACTTTATTCATAAGAGTCTTGTCCTTATCATTTTCTCTGATGTGATTTACGCTTCCTTGTCAAGTGCCTAACGTACATCTTTGTAGGATCTCCTTGAACGATGAATGTATTCGCCATAGAAGGATTGCAATTGTTGTTTTGTGGTCCTTGTTGCACTATAATTTTTCATTTTTCAATCATATTCTGAATCTTATTTCTCAATGCTTCACATTCTTCAGTGTCATGACCTTGAATGTTTGAATGATAGGCACAATTTTTGGATAGATCAAAGTTTGAAGTAGAGTGCTTGGGAATCCATCCATTTATTGGTCTTAGAAGTCCTTTAGCCCATAATCTCTGAAAAATGTCGGTCAAAGTTTCCCTTAAGGGAGTGAAGACAGGAGGTTTTCTAACCTTATGTTGAGATACCTGAGGGTTGGAAGGCTCAACAATAGCATGAATTTGCTCAATATTCTGATTTCTTTGTTTCGGAGGTATATAGGTAGATGCATCTTCGTCCCTTTCATCTAATGAGTCTTTCAGGACTTGAAAAGGAATTTGTGTATCAGCAATTCTTCCAGACTGAATGTCCCTTTCATCTAATGAGTCTTTCAGGACTTGAAAAGGAATTTGTGTATCAGCAATTCTTCCAGACTGAATGTCATATTCTAACTCTTTTCCAATTCGAATTAGGCTGTCGAAACTTTGAATACCAGCGAAGAATAGGGTTTTGTAGTATATACCCTCAAGTGATCTGATGAGAGTTTGTACCAACTCCTCTTCATGCGGTAAGTGACGTATCTTGGAGGCTTCCATTCTCCATCGTATGATATATTCCTCAAAAGTTTCATGACTTAATTTCTTCAATTTGAGCAAATTTAACATTGTAGGGTCAACCTTCTTATTAAACTTGTATTGTTCCACAAAGTCTCGAGTCATGTCTTCCCATGCGAGCCATTTGTCAAAGTCTTGTTTGACGTACCAGGTGAAGGTTATTCCTGATAAGCTTTGAATAAATAACCTCATTAGGAGAGGTTCATTGTTTTCTAAGCCAACTAGTCTGCTGCAAAAATATTTGAGATGTGCTATTGGATCCCCACGTCCGTCAAACATGTTGAATTCCTGACGGCAATTCAACTCCTGGGTGTAGACATAAATTTTTATTCCTTAGGTCATGATTAGGTATTGAATTTAATCCTTCATTCACCTTTTCCTCCAAGTCATGCATTTTTCGCTGCAGTGCATCTAGCTTAGACTTCTCTATTTTGTCATCTATTCCCTCATATCCTAAAGCATCAAAGTTAAGGCGTGTTGGAGACCTTTGTTGAGAGAGGGTGTGAGTAGGAATAGGATGAGGAGAGATGGTCCATAAGGTACTTTGCTGTGGGCGAGAAAAGGGATGATTTCTTCGAAGGTTGAACATATTTGTCATATTGCAGGTTCTTAGTTGAGACAATTATCCAAATACTAGACAACCTTTAGTCAAAGAAGTAAATCAAACACAAAACCGAGTTATTATATAGTGACCCAAAATTATAATTTCAAATGAACGACACAATAACTCAAAGTGGTACAATTATAACATTTAATAGAATAAGGTCACGTAATTGATTTAAGTTATACTTGCCAATTAGAAGTTTAGAATCAAAGAAAGTCTTTAACTCCTTTTGACATAATGACTTGATTTAAGATATGATGATCAAATTGACACATAAATATGCAATTTGTCTAAAGGGTGTTGGGGCCCTTTAGACAATAGGGTGGCTACTAATTATATGGATTAACGCCAAGGGTCAAACCACCTAGGGTTTATACAGCATGTATGACCTAACAAGGACTTCTAAGAGTTGTCTTGACGCAGACTTGAAAGGGATTCTATGCGAGAGGCTCGTGGTTTCGCGGTAGTAAAATTATCCGTTACGTCCATGCATATGCCGACTCTCTATAATGGGTATTTGAATAGAATTGGAGAAGTTGTGAGAGGTGCAAAGGCACAACATCACGAGAGAAAAAAAGAAGAGGGTCCCAATTAGGGGAAGTATGAGCGGAATGCGGTTATCAAAGCAAGAAACACTTAGCATTTAAATTGGAAAGTGGTAACATATAAGCATTTTATAAAATAGTAAATAAATAAATAAGTATAAATAAATAAATAAATTTAAACGTATAAAGGTGTTAAAAAATCACGCAAATAAGGAAAGAAGGTATGGAATTACATGTAGTAAACAAATAAAGGAAATGGGGGAATGTCAAACATGGTAATAAGCAAATAAGAAGGGGGAAAAGGGGTGGAATATGAAAAGAACACAGTAAATAAGGCAAAAAAATGATAACTAAATATGATAAACACCTAGCAAATAATGAAATAAACAATATAAAGTAAACCCCACATAAATAAACATAAAACACGTAATGGTAAGAACCTAATATCCCCAGCTGAGTCGCCATTTTGTCGCGCCCCATTGTCGCAGAAAACGGGTTTTGTGCACGACCTAACAACTCTTTTTGGGATTTAGAGATTGGAGTCGCCACCTAAGGAATTAAGGCGCGTTAGGGCACCTATCTAACTTAACTAAGTCTAACTAAGGTCAACGAGCCAGAGATTAGGGTAAGAGTTCAAATTACCTCGAGGGGAAGGTGTTAGGCATCCCTCGAGGTCCACAAGTGTGGGTCCCGGCCGTATCTCATGCAATCTATGTGGGGGTTACAATTAGCAATCAAAGTCACTTAATTTATTAATTTATTTAATCTTGCTAAGTGATATAAAACAATTAATACTATTTTATTATTTTTCATTAATTTGAGCATGCAAGGCTAGGTGATAGCAATAAATAAACAATCAAGTTCAATTTTATTTATTTTGACATACGCGACTATGTTATAAACAAAATTGGCAAATATGAAGCAATTAATTAGTGCAAAAGTAAAGTTTTGAAAATTGAGCAAGTTTTGACTAGGAATTTTTATTTTAAAAAAATGTTTGTTTCTTTATAGGGGTGATGACACGATATTGTTTATCGCGCTCCTCCACCATAGAAACAATTTTGATTTGAGGTCGGTCTTAGAAGAAACATCAATAGTTTATATTTTTGAAAATGATTTAAAAGATTTAATTTGCATATAGGCACATAAATATTTACACATAAATACACATAATTCCTTTTGAAATTCATGGGTAGGTGGTACTTCCGAGGACGCGTCGGTTTAATTTAAAAATTGGAACTAGACCTTGTAGTTCCTTTGACTTTCCCACTAACGATAGGTTAGGAGATAGTGATTATAATTTATTTCAAAAATAAATAATGTCATAATCAATCCAAAGTTTAAAAGGAAGATTGAATAATGACTTTTAAGAAAATTATGTTGCAAAACTTTGTAAGTAAAAAAACTAGTAGAACATTAAAGTGGTAAATTTATTAAATGCAAAGGTTTTACTATGAAATATATTTTATAAGCTAAGTAATTTGTTAAGTGCATGAAATGATTCTAATTATTATTTTAAGAAAACGCCATATTGCATCATGAGTGCAGAAATCTTTAAAAAGGACAAATATTAACTAATTTTAGTAACACATGCATGCATGATTTTGTAAATCTAAATGATATGAACAAATTAATCTTTAGGCCTAGTTTCTACGTGACAAGATAATGCTAAAAGTTATAACATTTTTAAAACACCTAATCAGACTACTAAATTATTATGATTTGATTTCAACATTCAAAAAATAATGGAATCTAGTTATTCATTTTTTTTAGACTTATCAACAAAAGCGTTAAGCAAATTGAAAATTGATTAGATTATAACACCTACAAACAATAATTCTAGGTGGTTAAAGATAAACCTATAGGCATGATTTCTAACTTTTTTTTTAAAAAAAAAATTACAATGAACAAGTAGGCATGTAAATCCCCCTCCCCTAGACGATCCCCAAATAAATTTATATATATGATCTTTAGAGTTACAAATGTTACAACATTCGAATAAATAAAATAAGAAAGAAAAAAATAGATTCAAATAAGCAAATAAATTTTTATTCATGGTTAATCTTCAACTTGAACTTCAAGTTTGAAACCTGTCAAAGCAATCAAATAACTACACAAGTTATCACATTTATTAGTCAAGGTGAGACATTATGCAATTGTTTAACAACTTATACATAACAAAGGAATAGAACAATGAGCTCACACAAATGTATGAATACAAAAATTATTTAAATGTTAATTACGAATACTAACCGGTTAAGTAGATTAGGAATGGTAGCAATAAAAAAAAACAAGTTGATCCAACCTTTACTCGAACAAAAGCAAAATACCAAAGTAGCGAAGAAAAAGCACTTGAATGTTTACCGAAATCTTAATGTATTTAGAATAGCAAGAGAGCAATGAGAGAATGAAGAGTGATGAGAGAACTTGTGATTGAGAGTGAATGATTGTATGAGTTCATGAAATAATGAAGGGAGGGGGTCTTATTTATATAGCAAAAAGAGGGGAAACAAATAAGGAAAAGAAATATTTAAAGGAATCAATTAAGTATATTGTTTTCCTTATTGAAAAAAGAGAGCCAAAATCATAAAATTATTAGTTTTACTAAATATAAGCAAAAGAATATATTAGGAAGAGTATTATATTTTCCTTAATTAAAGAAGATCCCCAATTAGAATTTTTAAAATATTTCATTACACAAAAAATAAACAAGTAAGAAAATAAGAAGAGTAATATTTTCCTTATTTAACTAAGAGCTAAATCAATCAAATAATTATTCAAATCAATGAGGAATTTAACCATATACAAAAAAATATGAGGGGAGATCAAGCAAAGGAAAGACAATATTACTCCAAATTATGAGCTGTAATAATTAATATTTTAATCAACTATGTAATTCCTCATATATTGAGCAGGTAAAACAATTTGACCAAGTTCAAATTAAGGACATAATAAAAAATATCAGTTCTACCACAAGAGCAAATTTATTGGCAATATTACCAATCAACTAAGAAAACATGTTTAATCAATTATTTGACTAATCTATAAAAAAAATTAATAAAGTTTATAGCAAGGAAATACTCACATCGGGACTACAAGAATTGTGTAAATTAATTATTTATCAATTTCTTCATAGTTGCTTATCAGTGTTAGGTCCTATTCAACAAGGACGCAAGCATATTCCCACATACAATTCGAAATTGAAGTTTATGGACAGAATTCTAAACGCACATAATAAACTAAAAATGAGTTAAAAAATCAGAAAATCCCAATGAATCATGTGACACAAACATATAGGAATCAAGTTCCTTTCATCATATATGAACTGAGCATTGAAAATTTAAGTACGAAAACTAACCAAATGGATCGTTCGTAATCCATTTTTCAGACCAACCCAAATATCGATGTCCAAACAAGTTCGTTACACTACTTGCTCATGGGGGAACTCCTGGTCGGAGATGGCTACTGGGGGCTGCTGCTGTCTGTAGAGCATCCCATCAGCGTCTCTGTTGCTTCTCTTGCCGGCTGGCATTGCTGTTGCCGGCATTGCTGCTCGCTATTGCAGGTTTCCTGGTAGCTGCTGGTGGCCTCCGATTCTGCCAGCCTGCTGGACCTGCAGGGAGAAAAGAAAAAGACGAAGAGGAGGGAGGAAAGGGGCCGATGGGAGAAGAGAGAAGAAGAACAGATGGAGGAGGGGGACGGCTGAAGAAGAGGAAGGGATGGACAGAGGAGAGGAACGTAGAGAGGGAGAAGAAGAGAGGGAGAGCGACGGGAGAAGGGGAGGAAGTGGGGGGAGGGACGGATGAAGAGGGAGAAGAAGGTGGGTGGCGGCTGGAGAGAGGGGAGGCGGAGAATGGAGAAAAGGTGAGGAGAAGAGAGTGAAAAATTTTAGGGATTAGGTTCTTTTAGTTAGAATAGGTAGATTAAATATGAACCATAAATTTGTTTAGATGGACGGTTAGGATTTAATTTAGGATTTATCTTAAAGATGGATGGATAAGATCAAAGATCAAGTCTTGAAATTAGATTGACAAAGATATGAAATGGCTAAGATTGCAATTAAATTGGCTAGAATTGAAATGAATGAGTGGCTATGATTGAAATAAAATTTGAAGTGGAGTGGTTTGAATTGAAAGAAATTAGAATAGAATAGGCTAGAATTTAAATAATTTTTAAGGAAAGTGTAGGAATTACTATTTAAATAAAATACTACATATGTTAAATATTTTTTGTATAATTGAAAATCATCTAAATTTTAAAACATTTGAAATTCATTAATAATTTTAAATATAACAATATTTACAATAATTTTATAAAGTAAACGATACTAAAATATATAATTTTTTGAGAAGAAATCGACTAAAACTTCAAAACTTTAAGTAAATTTTAAAATACGTATTTAATCGAATATAATCCTAAAGATGGTTAAAGGTCGGTCAAAATTGGGTGTCAACAAATCTAAAAGGTTTAACAATCAAAATCATTAAGAAATAGAAAATGATAAGTTGTAACATCTAATCATGTATTTGGTCTAGTTTAATTGTCATTATTAATTTAATTTTAAAAATTAATAAAAAAAATTTAATTTAATAAATTGGTAAGGGCATTTTCATAATTTAACTTTGAACTTAAAATTTTCCCACTTTTAATAATATATGATATGATATATGATTTATTTATGTTCAATTTAAAATAATAAATATTAAAAAAATTATCTTGAATCTTGGAGTAAATATGATTTAAAAGAAATACAAAATAAAAGTAAAGAATAATGCTTAGCTTCATTTATTTAAGAAGAACATAAATAATGATATAATATAAAGCGTCCTTCTTTAACAGATACACCCTTCAATTTGATGATTTTTCCAAATCAACCAAAATTATTTTCACATAATTTCAGGATATTTTTATCCTTCACCGTTTAAATAATCTCACCATTATTTGATTCTTCTGTTTATAGTACTCTCTCATTACAATCATATTTATAACAAAACTTTGTTACTATATTTATAATAAAATATTAAGATAGTATAAGATAGGATTAATTAATTAAGATAAGTATAATATGAAAATGAGAAAAAATTAACAACGTTGGGTCCATGTTTGCACGGGCAACTCTTGCCTAGTATATATATATATATATATATATATATATATATATATATATATATATATATATATATATATATATATATATATATATATATATATATATATATATATAAAAGATCATAGTAAATTCATCATTAATTTTAAGTTTAAATTCCTTTTGAATCAAAGTAAGATAAACATTTGCTAATTAAAAATATCATCAAAAAACAATATTTATTTGAAAAAAGGCTTTTTTTGACCCATTAGATAATAATGAAATTTTCAACAAAAATATTAACGCAAGGACATTTTTGGACCAAACTATAAAGAGAATGCATTTTTTAAAATCTATTTTACATTGTTTAAGGACTTTTTTTTTTGGGGGGGGGGGGGGGAGGAGGGGGAAGACATATATTCACTCTCGAACTTGTCTCGAAAAGGTCAATTACACGCTTAAATTGATATAGTGACTTGTTACACACCTCTGCTACTAAATAGTGAATTTCTTTATCCCTAAGACGTGTAGCACCATTCTCACAAAAATTAGAAAGATCCACAATAAATTTTGACATCCATAAACAAACTCATCACCAAAATTATATCAGCAGCATCAAAAGGTACAAACACACCACTAGGCTTGTCCAAAACTGAACCGAAATCAACAACTCGAACAAAAAAAATGTTATTGATTTATCAGTATTGGGTGATTGATTTAGCAGTTTTCATAATGATTTTAATTTTTTTTTGTTATTGGGTTATAAGTTCTTAACAGTTTGGAGTTTTTTCTTAACGGGTTAACCGATACCCCGATAGTAAATTAATAATTATATTTATACCATTTTGTATATAAAGTCATTGACTTAGAATTTGATTATCTACTTTTTTTTTGTTGGTTTTCTCAAAAACTTGGTTCAAAAATACAATGTAAAAGTGTTTGTGTTTGAGCATGAACATGTGAACTCATGTACATGGTTTATTTTGGCACCTTATTTTTAAGTGATTTTCCATAAAAAGAAATTATGTCAAATATTAACGGTTAAATCGATAACCGAATCGATAACAATAAAAAATTGATAAATAAATAACCGATAAGTCAATTGTAATAACTGCATATTGTTAACTTCACCCTGCATGCAAAAATAATTATAAAACGAATTTAGTATTTTTTACAATTTGTACCTATCAAATAACATTTTTTACACTAATAGCACACTTGTTTTCCTTGTTACCAGAATGAAAAAAGATTGTCCAAAGTTCAAATGCAATGTATTATACACGGGATAGATTGGATTGGATTCTATGTGAAAAATAGCATGTGAGCACCTTTAAGTAAAATGAGCCGTGCATACTATAGAAGTAATAGTAGCAGTTTGATGTGTCTTCTGCAACAAAAGTTTGGAAGCCCTTTCCATGGCTAAGAAATATGCTAATCTATTCTTACTTTTCTCGGATCAGAAGTGTGAGTCCTTATGTTTGTACTTGGCTGAACAGATCCAAGTTTTTGAGAAAGATATTGAAACATTGAGGGATGAATGTCTAAAGTTTTATAAAGGATGCCGAAAGTACAAGTAAGTCTCTTCATCTTGCTCTTTCTACTTGTCTTCATATTTTATGTTTCATGGAACACTTTATTATTAAATCATTCCATGTAAAGAGGTATCAACAGAGAAAGAGCACAACAATTGGTTTCAATACACTCTTTTTCTACATAACAATAGAAATTCTGATAAAGAAAGGTTACTACATTTGAGAAAGCAGAACAAAAATGTGAAACAGAAATTCAAAATAGAACACGAAAACCATGGATATGTGTGTAATCATTTAAAATTTATTAAATATAAATTTATAAAATGATTCGAATTATATTGAATTCATAAATATATTAATCCAAATAAATATTGTGGATTGATATAATTGAGTTAAATATTTAAGTCCAATAAATATGGATTTAATTAAAGTCTAAATTAATTGATTTGGGCTACATTGGATGAACCCAATTTGTTAAACCCAATCTCATCTCATTTTTAGAGCCCATCTTGGCGCCACGTGTGCAGATGATGTGGCATGCCAAGTCAAATAAGAAAACCAATAAAATCATGACATGTGTCAAAGATGACAAGCCCGCTCCATAAAAGCCCAAATGCCATGTCACTTCAATCTGATTGGCTGAAAGGAATCCTATTCCAATCGCAACTCCTCTATTCTAAAACTATAAATAGGGGTCCTCATAATTCAGAAAAGAGAGAGAAAATTCTAAACAAGAAGCTAGAGAAACTCTGTGGTACAAACGCCATTTAATTCTCTACAAAGCTACAAGTTTAAGAATTCAAGCATTCAAGTTCAAGAACGATCAAGATCAAGACCACCGAATTCAAGAACAAGCTCGAAGCCCTTGAGTTCAAATAAAAGTCAAGATCAAGATAAAGTTCAAGTTAATCATAGATTAAAGAACAAGCTTTAAAGCCCTTGAATTTATATTTGAAAAGGCGAATTCAGAGGAATTATAGAGATTGTAACACTCGCATTTGAAATAATAAAATCGATTGTTGCTATAATTTTCCGTTCTTGATTATTATTTTCTCGACGTGAATTTTATTGTCTACAAATTCTGGCACGCCCAGTGGGACAATCTCTACCTCTCATCTCAACTTTTCAAACGTCAAAGAATATCAAGATGACTTCCATGAACAACAACTCTCGATCAACCTCCTCTAAGGTCGCTAGCTCCAAGTTCTCTACTGAAGTTGAAGACATCCTTGGAGTTACCTTTGGAAGTTTTGGAGTTGTTACGAGAAGCAAGGCTGCTACACTAGGGCAACAAACGCTTCAAGTGTCGTCTGCATCAACTCCTGTTTTTGGGTCTTCGACTCCAAAAGGAGCAAGTTCCTCCACAAATTCTCTAGAAGGAGGAAGTAGTGTTGCTGAAAAGATCAAAAGGACATTGGCTCTACTTGAGCAATCTGGTTCCAAGAACTCTACCACAAGGGAGAACTGTGATTAAACTTGTGAATCATCTCCGCGTATATCGCGTAATGTGAGTCCACTGAAAATTAACTTACGCGACAATCCATGTTACTCGCCTGCATCTCCGATGATCATGCAAACGATGGTGATGGCCGCTTCTCCCGAGGAACAACTCGCAACTGACGAAGTTGGTCGAAGGATTAACGGGCATGTACAACACCAAGAATCTCAAATTGACAAGGTGATGGAGCGGGATGGAAGGACTTTTAGATGGAGATGCGAGCCATGCACTGGAAAGGGCATTGAAGTTCAAGAAATCGAAGATCCTGCTAAGAAAGCCCCGTTTGTTAAAGAGATGCCAGTTTCTTCTGAAGGAATGATCCCGCTCGATCGCTTGAAGGAGTTTATTGAAGGAACTATCAAAGATAAGTATGAAGTCTCCACCAAGTCTTCTCATATATATGCTAAACCATACAATCGCTAGGATTGATAACTTTAAAATGCTGCTTTGGTTATCAACCTCCCAAATTTCAACAATTTGAGGGAAAAGGAAATCAAACAACATGTCGCAGACTTCGTGGAGACATGTAATAATCTGAACATATGGAGACTATCTTGTTAAACAGTTTGTTCGCTCTCTAAAAGGAAATGCCTTTGATTGGTACACGGATCTCGAACCTAACTCTATTGATAGTTGGGAGCAACTAGAACATGAGTTTCTCAATCACTTCTATAGCACAAGGCGCACAGTGAGCATGGTAGAACTCACGAATACTCGCCAAAGGAAGGATGAACCGGTCATAGATTTCATAAATCGATGGAGGAACGCGAGCCTTAATTGCAAGGACAGGCTTAGTGAAGCTTCTGCAATCGAAATGTGTATTCAAGGAATGCACTGGGAGCTTCTTTACATCTTGCAAGGAATAAAACCAAAATCTTTCGAGGATTTAGCTACTCGCGCTCATGATATGGAGTTGAGCATGACATCTGCCGGAAAAGATATGACTATTGTCCATGATCCTCGCAAAGGAAGGGACAAACAGGAACCCAAGAGGTGGAGCAAGTTTCTGCCCAGAAATGACAACAAAGAATCCATGAGTGTAAATGTGTCACCCGCAAAGTTCACTACGAATGAGGGCGTAAAACAAAATGTGAGAACGACTTTCCAAGCACGTTCAAATCAAAAGTCAACGCTAAGGGAGATGCAAGAAAAAAAGTATCCCTTCTTGGATTCTGACGTTTCTGAAATTTTTGATGAATTGCTTGAGTTAAAACTCATTGACTTGCCAGAGATGAAGCGACCCGATGAAGCTGGAAAAACTGATGACCCAAATTATTGCAAGTATCATAGACTTGTGAGTCATCCTCTTGAAAAATGTTTTGTCTTTAAGGATAGAGTGATGCGATTGGCTAACGAAAATAAAATTATCCTTGATGATGAGAAGGCTAGTTCTAACCATACCTCTATCACGTTTGGGTCACTGGATCCGATCCAAATATATATCTATGAAAAGCATGAAGAAGAGCCAGTAGACCAGGACGTTGACATAGACGGTAATGAGGGTTGGATTCTTGTAACTAGGCGAAGACGCAACAAGTCAAGCTTACGAAAAGAATTATCCGAGCAACCGGTTAGAGGAAAAATGGTGAAGAAATTAGAGAAGAAAAAATCAATCAAGCGCCCCAAAAGGTCAAAGGTTGAAGTGCATCACTACCAAAAACCTCAACGTCTTGTGACTCTAGAGGAATTCTTGCCAAACTCGTTCGGTACAAAGTCTACTCAAGGCAATGTTGAGGCATCATGTTTCAATGTGGATAAAGGACAAACAATGAATGTGCCTCCTACTATAAAAGAAGGAACAACGAGTGAATCCTCACCAAAAGTATCTCCTGGGGAAGAAGAAAAAGAAACAAGGGAAATCTCAGAAATGATGTCTCTTTCATCTTCTGAAAAATCTATTGAACTTTCTTCCCAAGAAGCACATGTCTGTGATACTAAAATCACATTTACGGATAACGATCTTCTATTTGGTGAAACACTACACAATCGTCCTTTGTATATGGTGGGTCATGTGCTAGAGAAGAAGATAAATAGAATCTTAATAGATGAAGGATCTGGAGTCAACATTTTGCCTATCCACACATTGAAGGAACTTGGCATCACGACTGGGGAACTTAGTGAAAGTCGTCTGTTGATACAAGGATTTAATCAAGGTGGGCAGAGGTCCATAGGCTCTATTAAATTAGAGATCCACATGGGAGATTTGCGATCAAGCGCATGGATGCATGTGATCGACGCAAAGACATCATATAACATATTACTTGGAAGGCCTTGGGTACATGAGAATAGAATTGTCTCATCTTCCTACTATCAATGTTTGAAATATCTTGAAGGTGGAATTGAAAGAAAGATAGTTGCAGATGATAATCCTTTCACCGAAGTGGAGACACACTTTGCTGATGCGAAATTCTATATGAGAAGTTATGTTGTTAAAGGGGTCAAATCCAATGACGTCAAATCAATCAAGATTGATAGTATCGTAAGTAAAAGAATTGATGCAGCTATCGATAAGGCAAAAATTGACACTAAAGACTCTTGTCCCATTCTTAATGAAGGGAAGATCCTGTCTTCAAAGAAGAAGCAGACTTCTAGGCTTTGTTATGTTCCAAAAGCGAAGAAAGAACAAGATCAACCATCTAACCTTGAAGAAAATGCATTAAGAGGGCTAACTCTTCCTATCAGACGGATTGATGCAATAAACCTGTCTTCTAAGTTTCCAGAAAAGTCAGTCGCTCAAGATCAAGTGCTAGATATGACTCTCCCTACAAAGCGCACAAGAGAAGGTTTTGATCCCAATGCCTACAAGTTATTTGTGAAGGCAGGATACAACCCCAGCGAGCCATCAGCACTAGGGAAACTCCCATCAGAAGATACAACTAGGAAAGCGCGTGAAGGCCTAGGTTATAGCCAACCGCCGCCAATTCGCATTTCCATAAGAAGGGCCAGTAATAATCATATAACTTTTGAAGATGACGTCACTGCTCCCAATAAAAGACCTTCTATCTTTGATCGACTTGGCGAAGCGACAACAAGAATTTCTGTGTTTGAGAGGTTAGGTCCTCTAAAGAAGAATAACAAGAACCTGAGAAGTTATTTAAAAGTTACAACGCCTGCTTCACATTTGATTAGAAAAGATTTCAGAAGTTTGATTCCTTCTAGGATGAGGCGACGAGTGGAACTTATGGTTTCCTGTAAAGAGGAACTCAAGGCAAAGGTTCATACTGTGGTTTACACCAAAGAGCTCAAGGAAGATGAAGAAAGTGTAGGTTCCTCAAATCATGTTACAATCCAAAATGAGTACGATTCTTTGCCTCAAAAGAAGATTGTGGAAGAGGTAGAAGATATTGTCTCGTGTTGTCATATATCGGTCAATGACAATGATCCTGTGGAAGAGAAAGATGCTAAAGATGCTCCTCCAGAACTTGAAGAAGGAGTAAAGATCACAATAGATCCTTTGAAAGAAGTTAACCTTGGCACTGATGAAGATCCGAAGCCAACTTACTTGAGTTCGTTTCTAGAAATTGATGAAGAAGTCGCTTACATGAATATACTCAAAGAATATAGAGATATATTCGCTTGGAGTTACAAAGAAATGCCTGGATTGAATCCTAGAGTAGCGGTCCATCAATTGGCAGTCAAAAATGGTTCTCGTCCAGTTAAACAAGCTCAAAGACGTTTTAGACCAGACTTGATTCCATTGATAGAAAATGAAGTTAACAAACTCATTGAGGCAGGCTTTATTCGTGAGGTCAAATATCCTACATGGATTTCAAGTATTGTTCCTGTGAGGAAGAAGAATGGTCAAATTCGAGTTTGTGTTGACTTTAGAGATCTCAATAATGCATGCCTTAAAGATGAGTTTCCTCTTCCCATTCCAGAGTTGATGATTGATGCCACCTTGGTTATGAGGCAATGTCGTTCATGGATGGTTCTTCTGGATATAATCAAATCCGCATGTCACCAAAAGATGAAGAACTCACTGCATTTCGCACGCCAAAAGGTATTTATTGCTACAAAGTGATGCCATTTGGTTTAAAGAATGCTGGCGCCACATATCAAAGGGCTATGCAAAATATCTTTGACGACTTGCTCCATAAAAATGTTGAATGTTATGTTGATGATTTGGTAGTAAAGTCGAGGAAGAGGGGTGATCATTTGAAAGACTTAAAAATGGTGTTTGAGTTACTCCGAAGATATCAACTAAGGATGAATCCATTGAAATGTGCCTTCGGGGTTACTTCCGGCAAGTTCCTTGGCTTTATTGTGAGACATCGAGGAATTGAAATTGATCAAGCCAAAGTCGATGCAATATCAAATATGCCTGAACCTCGAGATATTCATGAGTTAAAAAGTCTCCAAGGAAAGTTAGCCTACTTGAGAAGGTTCATCTCAAATCTAGCGGGGAGATGTCAACCATTCAGTCATCTCATGAAGAAAGGTGCTCCTTTTAATTGGGACCAAACATGTAGCGAAGCCTTTAAAAGTATCAAATCGTATCTAGCGAAACCTCCGGTTTTGGCAGCCCCTATACCTGGAAAACCATTGATACTCTACATTGCAGCACAAGAAAGGTGCAGAGGAGCCTGTTAGCTCAAGAAAATAGTGAGGGCAAAGAAAATGCTCTTTATTACTTAAGTAGAACGATGACGCCAAATGAGCTAAATTATTCGCCAATTGAAAAGTTATGCTTGGCACTGGTCTTCTCAATTCAAAAGATGAAGCATTATTTTCAAGCTCATGTTGTCCGCCTTATTTCTAGAGAAAATCCCATCAAGTTTTTTATGTCAAAACCTGTCCTTAGTGACCGACTAGCAAGATGGTACCTCCAATTCCAACAATTTGAGATTGTGTACATCCCTCAAAAATCCGTGAAGGGACAAGCACTAGCGGATTTCTTAGCAGACCATCCTATACCAAGTGATTGGGAGTTAACTGATGAGTTTCCTGATGAAGATGCGATGTTAATTGAAGTTCAACCTCCTTGGAAAATGTACTTTGACAGGGCTGCACATCGCGGCGGAGCTGGTGCTGGTGTGGTGTTCATCACTTCACAAGAAGAGATTCTACCATTCTCTTTTACTCTAAAACAATGTTGCTCCAATAATGTCGCTGAATATCAAGCACTGATACTTGGACTTGAAATGGCCGTTGACATGAAACAATTACATTCTGGTCTTTGGTGACTCTCGAATTGGTGATTAATCAACTCTTAGGAAGTTATGAGGTAAAAAGCCTGAATGCGACCTTATCATGAGTATGCTCAAAAGTTGATAAGATGGCTTGGGGATGTAACCCTTCAACATGTGCGTCGAACAGATAAATAAGAAAGCTGATGCATTGGCTACTCTAGCTTCAACGCTAACCCTTCCTGATCAAACGCAAGTAACTGTCTGTCAAAAATGGATAGTACCACCGTCAAATAAGGAAGAATATATTGAAAATAAGCTTGATCATATCGTCGCCATTGTTGAAGCTGCGAAGGAAGATTGGAGACAACCCATCATTGACTACCTATGTTATGGGATACTTCCAGAAAATCCAAGAAGAAGAACTGACATACGTCGTCGTGCACCTCGTTTCCTTTACTATAAGGATACATTATATAGAAGATCATTTGAGGGTATGTTATTACGATGTTTGGGAGAGGAAGAAGCGATTCAAGCTCTACAAGAAGCACACGCAGGAGTATGTGGGTCACATCAATCTGGACCAAAACTTCATTTTCACATAAAGAGGATGGGGTATTACTGGCCAACCATGGTGAAAGATTGCTTATATTATGCTAGAAAATGTGATGCTTGTCAATTTCATGCGAATTTCATTCATCAGCCACCCGAAGTATTGCACCCAACCATCGCATCTTGGCCATTTGACGCTTGGGGACTGGATATTGTAGGACCATTACCAAAGTCTTCTGGTGGACACTTGTACATCTTGGCTGCAACTGATTACTTTTCAAAATGAAATTTGAAAGTATCGCTCTTAAAGAGGTGAAGAAAGAGAATGTCGCAAATTTTATCCGAGTAAATATTATCTATCGCTTTGGCATCCCTCGCTATATAATAACAGACAATGGCAAGCCATTCGATAACAAGTTAATGAACAAGATTTGTGATCTTTTTGACTTTAAGCAGCGTAAATCTTCTATGTACCATGCTGCCGCTAATGGTCTTGCTGAAGCATTCAATAAGACTCTATGCAACCTGCTCAAGAAAGTTGTCTCCAAATCCAAACGGGATTGGCATGAAAGAATGGAAGAAGCTTTGTGGGCATATAGGACAACATATCGCACACCAACTCAAGCAACACCATATTCACTTGCTTTTGGAGTTGAAGCAGTCCTGCCACTCGAGCGTCAAATACCCTCCTTAAGACTTGCTATTCAAGAAGGGCTCACTGAGGAAGAAAATGCTCGATTGCGTCTTGCTGAGTTAGAAGCACTTGATGAAAAGAGGTTACAAGCCCAACAAAACCTTGAATGTTATCAAGCTCGTCTATCTCGTGCTTTTAATAAGAAGGTTCGCTTGAGGTGCTTTCAAGTTGGAGATCAAGTTCTCGCGGTAAGAAGACCCATCATTACTTCGCACAAGTCTGGGGGCAAATTTACCTCAAAGTGGGATGGACCATATGTTGTACAAGAAGCATATTCAAATGGTGCTTACAAGCTTGTTGATGTTGATGGCTTAAGGATCGGTCCTATTAATGCCAAATTTCTAAAGAGATACTATCCTTGAAGGGAGATGATGCTCCTTAAGGTACGAGCCTAAACTGCATGTCACTCCTGGCCCGCAAGAGTATAAACTGTGTACGGCACAACCACAAAAAAAAAAAAAAAATCACTCAAATCCCCAGAACTACGTTGTGACTTGATCCTCTTTATTGAGGTACATAGGCGCTTAGAACCATATTCTAAGTTCAGTTGCATGAGTGTCAAAAAAAATGTTCCCACTTGATCTATTGCATGAAAGTCAAAGCGATATGTATATCATCTTTTGTCTCATCAAATTTTAGACTTGTACGAACTATTGATGGGTTTATGGAAGGGGCAAACCCTTATAAAATATGAATCTCTTATTAGTATGGTGGAAGTCTTTAAATTAGATCAAGTATGCAAATTGGAGTCTTTATATTCTTCGAGTTTATTATTTGAAGTATCCAAATTCTCTAAGTATACAGGTTGAAGTATTCAAATACTCTAAGTATGAAGGTAAGACTTCAAGTATATAAGTAGAAGTCTCCAAATGCGTATGTAATCGAATTCCATGCCTAAAGGTGTGCGAGGTTTGTCCCTTTGCACCTTAAGTTAGCTTTGTTGCAGATTATCCCTCAATAGATCTTTGAATTTCTATGTTTTAAGGTGGACAAACTTGTCCCTTCGCACCTTAAGCTAGCTTTGTTGCGGATTATCCCTCAATAGATCTTTAAATTTTTATGCCTTAAGGTGGACAAACATGTCCCTTTGCACCTTAAGCTAGAGTTCCGACGGATTTATATTTAAATTTCCATGCCTTAAGGTGGACAATATTTGTCCCTTTGCACCTTAAACTGGTCTTTTCACGGGTTTATCCTGTCTCAAGTTGGTTAAGCATTTCAGGACCTTGTAACACCTTGAGTTTATATTCAAGGCGGGAGCGTTACATGGTATCCTATTAAAGCTTCAAGTTGGTTAAACATTCGGAACCTTGTAACACCTTGAGATTATTTTCAAGGGGGGAGCGTTACACGGTATCCTGTTAAGCTTCAAGTTGGTCAAGCTTATCCTTCAACGAATCTTTAAATTTCTATGCCTTAAGGTGGACAAACTTGTCCCTTTGCACCTTAAGCTAGAGTTCCGACGGATTTATCTTTAAATTTCCATGCCTTAAGGTGGACAATATTTGTCCCTTTGCACCTTAAACTGGTCTTTTCACGGGTTTATCCCGTCTCAAGTTGGTTAAGCATTCAGGACCTTGTAACACCTTGAGGTTATCTTCAAGGCGGGAGCGTTACATGGTATCCTATTAAAGCTTCAAGTTGGTCAAGCGTTCGGGATCTTGTAACACCTTGAGGTTATCTTCAAGGCGGGAGCGTTACACGGTATTTTAGTAAAGCTTCACGGTTAAGCATCCAGGACCTTGTAACACCTTGAGGTTATCTTCAAGGCGGGAGCGTTACACGATTTTCTAGTAAAACTTCATGGTCAAACATTCAAGACCTTGTAACACCTTGAGGTTATCTTCAAGGCGGGAGCGTTACATGGTATCCTATTAAAGCTGCAAGTTGATCAAGCGTTCGGGACCTTGTAACACCTTGAGGTTATCTTCAAGGCGGGAGCGTTACACGGTATTTTAGTAAAGCTTCATGGTTAAGCATCCGGGACCTTGTAACACCTTGAGGTTATCTTCAAGGCGGGAGCGTTACACGGTATTTTAGTAAAGCTTCATGGTTAAGCATCCGGGACCTTGTAACACCTTGAGGTTATCTTCAAGGCGGGAGCGTTACACGATTTTCTAGTAAAGCTTCATGGTCAAACATTCGGGACCTTGTAACACCTTGAGGTTATCTTCAAGGCGGGAGCGTTACATGGTATCCTATTAAAACTTCAAGTTGGTTAAAGCATTCGGGACCTTGTAACACCTCGAGGTTATCTTCAAGGCGGGAGCGTTACACAGTATTTTAGTAAATATTCATGGTTAAGCATTCGGGACCTTGTAACACCTTGAGGTTATCTTCAAGGGGGGAGCGTTACACGGTATTTTAGTAAATCTTCATGGTTAAGCATCCGGGACCTTGTAACACCTTGAGGTTATCTTCAAGGCGGGAGCGTTACACGGTATTCTAGTAAAGCATCAAGTTGGTTAAGCATTCGGGGCCATGGAACACCTTGAGAGTTTTATTTATTTATTTTGTTAAGGCATGGCCGTTAAGCACATTTTTATGTGATAAATCCTTCCATTATGCAGCCTCCATAAAATATAAAATTCCTTTTGCTGATCTACAAAAAAAAAAAAAAAAAAAAAGGAAATACAAGTGAAGGAGAAATTGTTACCTGTCAAGATGTTTGTGACTCGAAAGGTATTAAATCTTGAATCTTGGATGTGTTGTAGACCTTTATGTCTAGATTAGAAATCACCAAGTGGATTGTGATTTCTCTGTTCCAACGTCAAGACACGAGATTTTTATTAAGTCACACAAATCTGAAAATTTTTAGCATGGCAGAATTTAGAGCTAACTTCAAAAAATCATCTAGAAAGATTCTGAAGGTGTTAAATTTTGATTTTTGGATATGTTAGAGATCGAAAAGTCTAGTTTCTAAAAAATCAAACGGTTCATGATTTTGATTTTTCTACAATGAGATATGAATTTTCTACGATGAACATGTCAGGCTGTAAAAAAGTGACGAACTTTTAGCATGACAGAATCTAGAGCTAACTTCAAAAAATCATCTAGAAAGATTATGAAGGTATTAAATTTTGAATTTTGGATATGTTATAGATCAAAAATTCTAGTTTCTGAAAAATCAAACGGTTCATGATTTTGATTTTTCTACAATAAGATATGAATTTTCTACGATGAACATGTCAGGCTATAAAAAAAGTGACGAATTTTTAGTATGACAGAATCTAGAGCTAACTTCAAAAAATCATCTAAAAAGATTCTGAAGGTATTAAATTTTGAATTTCGGGTATGTTGAAGATATAAAAGTTTAATTTCTGAAAAATTAAACGGTTCATGATTTCGATTTTTCTACAATGAGATATGAATTTTCTACGATGAACATGTCAGGCTGTAAAAAAAGTGACGAATTTTGAGCATGACAGAATCTAGAGCTAACTTTAAAAAATCATTAAAAAAGATTCTGAAGGTATTAAATTTTGAATTTCGGGTATGTTGGAGATCTAAATGTCTAGTTTACAAAAAATCAAACGGTTCATGATTTCGATTTTTTTACAATGAGATATGAATTTTCTACGACAGACATGTCAAGCTGTAAAAAAAAAGTGACGAAAATAAATAAAAAAAGAAGGAAAATTACCTTGAGTATGCCCTTTTCGTCGTAGGCTCAAAATCTGTAATTGAAGATAAAATTATGGAGACAATGTATCTATTTATAGATGTCATGTGGTGGGATAGAATCCTTCTCCTAGTCCAATTACAATTTCTTTTTGGCTTGGGCAATAAAACATAATATGAATATGAAATTGAGTAGGATTACAATTCCTAGTTCGATTACAATTTCTTTTTGGCTTGGGCAATAAAACACAATATGAATATGAAATTGAGTAGGATTACAATTCCTAGTTCAATTACAATTTCTTTTTGGCTTGGGCAATAAAACATATATATGAATATGAAATTAAGTAGGATTACAATTGTTAATTCAATTATAAGTCGTTTTTAACTAAGGTGAAATTAGTAACAAGTTAATGCTTCAAGCCTAGTCTCTAAAAGATAAAATATCTCGACAAGACTTGAAGCAGGGGGCATTTGTAATCATTTAAAATTTATTAAATATAAATTTATAAAATGATTCGGATTATATTGAATTCATAAATATATTAATCCAAATAAATATTGTGGATTGATATAATTGAGTTAAATATTTAAGTCCAATAAATATGGATTTAATTAAAGTCTAAATTAATTGATTTGGGCTACATTGGATGAACCCAATTTGTTAAACCCAATCTCATCTCATTTTTAGAGCCCATCTTGGCGCCACGTGTGCAGATGATGTGGCATGCCAAGTCAAATAAGAAAACCAATAAAATCATGACATGTGTCAAAGATGACAAGCCCGCTCCATAAAAGCCCAAATGCCATGTCACTTCAATCTGATTGGCTGAAAGGAATCCTATTCCAATCGCAACTCCTATTCTAAAACTATAAATAGGGGTCCTCATAATTCAGAAAAGAGACAGAAAATTCTAAACAAGAAGCTAGAGAAACTCTGTGGTACAAACGCCATTTAATTCTCTACAAAGCTACAAGTTTAAGAATTCAAGCATTCAAGTTCAAGAACGATCAAGATCAAGACCACCGAATTCAAGAACAAGCTCGAAGCCCTTGAGTTCAAATAAAAGTCAAGATCAAGATAAAGTTCAAGTTAATCATAGATTCAAGAACAAGCTTTAAAGCCCTTGAATTTATATTTGAAAAGGCGAATTCAGAGGAATTATAGAGATTGTAACACTCGCATTTGAAATAATAAAATCGATTGTTGCTATAATTTTCCGTTCTTGATTATTATTTTCTCGACGCGAATTTTATTGTCTACAATGTGCTTTCAACTTTCATGACCAGATGAACAGAACATCTAAAGACAATACAATCTCTGCTGGACCTGAGATAAAAAGCGAATCAAGTTTTGTCGATTTCATTTTCTATACAAATTCGACAAACACACAAAACTTAGAAGGAACTTGACAAGCTAGCTACTAAAATCGAAGTCTAACGACGTCATATTTTTCATATAAATATTTAAACAGAATTGAGAACATGGGTCAATACAAATCAGGAACCATACAATAATGGCAAATATAACAAATCTTATGATTTAGGTTCAAGATATTTAAAAAATAATCAATCTCACACAGTTAAAAATAAGTCAATCGATCAATGGAAAAGAAAAACATTGCAAAGGCATATAGAGAGAGATATGAGGACGAACAAGATCGATAAATGCTTAAGCGACTGATCAAGAAATACAAGATGAGATAAATGATTAGTCATGACAATATAGGACAAAATTTAATATTTTCTATTTTTTTTATTATTTATAGTTGACTCTATAGTTTCGGAAAGTCCTCTGGTTGTATAGTGAATTTATAATTAGTATTTACTACTCCATGACAAGCAACAACATAGAAAATGTAATCCCATAAGTGGAGTCCAAGAAGGGGGTGGTGTACACGAAGCCTTAAGTTGTTTACGACATGCTAGGTTACAAATATATCACACAAGCTCGAACCCTCTAGGATGTATATCAACTCTTTAATTTGCATAGGATTTTTATTGTAGTTCATGATTCATGGGATAAGATTGATGGGTATTAAACTGATGTCTCTGTCTAGCCATCTAAATATTTCTCATCGCTTGGCTCTTGGTTTATAGCAGCAGTCTTTGATGCATTCTGTCTTTCATTAGAACCTGTAAGTCGTAACCAATGAAGCTCTGCCTGATCGCAGGAAACGGAGGTTGCATTACCCCAGAGTCATGGGCGATCTCAAGTCCACAGGAAAGAGGCTAGTTCCTTAAGAAGGTGACAGAATTGAACTGTAAGTTCGACTACGCCTTTTTAGTTCATCTTCGTTTCCTAGTTGTTTAGCTAAGAAGACCTTTCTTTTTTGGGTTCCATCAACTTATATAACTCTGGTCACGTAGTTTTTTATTAGCATTTATATATTATCAGAAATGTGATAATTTGTAAAGCTAGCTTCTATACAAATTTGACCAAAACACAAAATTAAAAAGGAACTTGATAATCTGGCTATTAAAATCAAAGTCTAGCGACATCATATTTTTTTCAGATAAACATTTAAACAGAGTTGACAACACGAATCAATACAAATCTGGAACCATACAATCATACCAAATAACAAATCTTATGATTTAGGTTCAAAATATTTAAAGAGATAATCAATCTCACACAACCAAAAATAAGTTAATTGATCCACGGAAAAGAAAAATATAACAGAGGCATTTATACAGAGAGATATGAGGACGAACAAGATGGACATGTGCTTAAGTGACTGATCAAGAAATGCAAAGATGAGGGAAATGGTTAGTCATGAGGATGTAGGACACATAAAGTTCCTTCTCTCACTTTTCAATCTAAGGATTGCCACACGAAAGAGGCTAGTCCCTTCAGAAGGTGACAAAATTGTAGTATTGGCTCGACTACTAAAAACATGTAGTTTTTAGAAGCAAAAACAAAAAAACTACTTGAAAACAGTTTTGACTATCATGTAGAAGAACCCTAATCATGGAGGAATTGTGACAGGTATGCGGTATAAGGTGTAGTTTGAATTGAATCCATGCCTACCATATAGAAGACCCTCACAGATACCAATAGAGTATAAGCTTTGGTTGTTTGTACATCATCCCGATTATTATCATATTTGTCCAATTGTATTCTCGTTTATAGCACAATCTATCAATATAATTCTGTTTTTATCATCTTCTGTTTGTTTGTGGTGCTGAATTATTTTCTTTGAGCTAGCTCTTTTGTTGCGTCTTTTATTCTTGTATTGACTTCTCAGTTATTGTTTGTTTTGGATTCAACTGTCCAATTATTTTTGTAGTATGCTTGTATAGTTTTTTAGTTACTATTGATGAAAATATTTATTGCAAAAAATTCACTTACCAGCTCAACTAAACAAAAACAATACACTAAAACAACTGAAAACAGAACAAAAAAGCACAAAGTTTGAATCTTTAAACTCAAAATCAACAGAGTAACCCTAATATTAAACCACAAAACAAATTACCAACTCGCCAACTACACAGAACTAAACAGTATGAAAATTAAATCCCACATCAAGTCAAATCAAGAACTTAAACCATAATAAGAAAAAGCTCATACCTTTACCAGAAAACCAGAAAAGACCTTTGAGCTTAAAAGGGTCTCTGCAACAATGAATTCAAGAACAAGAACACGTTTTACACACTGCAGATTTGTAGTAAATTAGAAGTATAATATTAACTGAATAAATAAAAAGATTTAGGGAAAAGAACCTTAATCTAAGCCGTTTGTTTGTGGAGGATCTTAAAGAGTTACACTTACAATAGTCGAGGAGAGAAAATTAAACTATCATAAACCTCAAAATAAAATGGAAGACCAAACTAATATTACATCTGACAAAAGACAACCAAAATTTACTGCATGTGAAAATTTATGGTTTTTTCATACATGAACAGAGGAAGACAACCAGAAATTTGAATTGGAAGACTAAACTAATACTACATCTGACAAAAGAGAACCAAAAATTACAGCAAGTGAAAATACATGGATTTTTCATACATGAAGGAAGAAGATAACCAAAAATTTGAAACGGGAATTCAAAATACAAAACGGAAATCATAATCACCAAAATGGATTAAAATTATAGGGATTACCTAAATCAAACTTAATCACTCAATCAAAAGGATAATTCAACATCAATAACAATTCCAAAAGGAAAAATAAGGGAATATTCACATACCCATATCAAATTTGGGAACTTCAACATTGATGAAAAGGAAGATGACGAAAAAAAGTTTCACATACCTTAATCAAATTTGGCATATTTACATATCTAAATCAAACTTAATCACCCAACCAAAAGGATAATCCAACATCAATAAGAATCTCAAATAGGAAAAAATAAAGGAACATTCACACAGCCAAATCAAATTTGAAACTTTAACTTTAAAAAAAGAAAAATGACGGAAAAAAATAAACTTAATTGAAACATGCTAAATCTTACCTGGTAAATGCTGAACTTTGATGTGAAAATAGTGATATTAGTAGAGGGAGAATAGAAGGAAGACATAGAGTCACACATTCACACATTCATAACTACATTGGAAGACACGTTGCAATAGAAAATTGAAAGGGCCAAAATTGATTAAGCAATAAGATGACACCTAGCCATTAGAGAAAATTAAAAAGACAAATGCCCCTAAATAGTGAAGCAAGCATGTTGAACTATCCTTTTCTACTATAGTAGAAAAAAAATATATAAGTATTCTATTTCAATTAATAAAATATGATTAAAAAATAATTTCTTACATTTTTCTTAGTTAAAAGTAATCTCAAACAAAGGAAACAAGTATATGATTATTTAAAATTAATATTTTTTTCAGGAACCACGTGTTAAAAAATATTTATTTGGGAATAACCATTAATGACCCATTTAATAACAATATAGATATTTTTGGATCAAATTAGTAACAACAAAAATATTTTTGAATAAAATATTAATAATAAACCCATTTTTAGACCAAATATAAATAAAAAATATTTTTATTCACTTAAAAAAGGGTTTAGTGCTAGCCCAAGGATAAGGGTTTTGTAAGAGCTTGAAGTGTATGTTTTTGCTGCTTCTCTCTATCTATACCTATTCTGAACGAATCCTCCATATATTTGTGTTGATTTGAGTTAACTCTAATGCTGAACAATTGTGTTTGCAGATGTTTACATTGCAGCACACTGCATTTCTTTTCCAGGTGCCACGGAGCAGGGTTTCACCTCAACGGCAGTCATTTCTAAGCTCTCCCATTCGTTCCCGTTTTCATTTTCTTCCTAATCAAATGGCGAAAACCACAGATTTCCTAACCTTATTTGAAGAAGAAGAAAACAACAACGACGCTGATGGGGTTGGCGGTAGAGAAGATGATGAGAAGAATTATGACAAAGATCCTGAACTTGCTGATATTCTTGGCACCTGTCTTGATGATCCCGATAAGGCTAAGTCAAGGGTTAGTATATTTTTTGTTAATTTATATTTGTATGAATTGGGATTGTTTTTACTTAGCCCTACTTACTTTGTTATTAGTTGGAGGAGAGATTGAGAAAGAAAAGGAATAAAATTGTACATACAAAGACAGGTTCACCAACACCCATGACAGTCGAATTCAACAAGTAAGTATATTACTGCACTTTCATATAGCAAATACAATCCACAATACTTTTTCATTACAGGAAACAACTCACCTCTACCTTCTCAATGTATGAGATTGGTTCATAAATTATCAAATTCAGGAGCACTCGGTGCATTTTCTGTCCTGTTATTAAATTGTAATATTTGCATGACACCATGTTCTATTTGTGTCATATGTGTCGTTAAGAACTAGTAAGCAGACATAGATTTGATATTAGCACTTCATAGGTTGTGCCTGACATTCTTTGGAACTGCAGTCAGTTCAATTCCAATTGAATTTCAGAGAAGGGTTTCTTATTCAACATTAGATGGCTATAGGCTGGTACATCCCTTTGCTGATATAGCCTGATATTTGAAATTTTGTTTGCCAAGTATAAGAAATGCCTGTTTGAGAGAAAAATCACAAGTTTTATTTTCTTCCCAATGTATATTGTATTTACAAGGATAGGGTATTGAACCTTCTCTCGACTCAAAAAGCTTGATCCTTTCTTTTTTGGTGAAAATGCCTGGTCCACAACAAGGACATATTCTTCTTCTAGATTCCACTTTCCCCTCAGCAACTTTGTGTCGGCAATTTAACAGAAAGTGTTAGTTCTAGCAATGTTCTGTTCTAATCCGATGTCTTTAATCCTATTATCTCATTAGAGTTACTTTTGCCCACAATCCAGACTGAAGGATAATTATCTGACAAGTATTCTGCACGCCATAGAAAGAGTGTCTTGCTTAATTTACTTTTGCTGGTAGATCCTTTCAGGAGTGAAACTCTTAACAGCTTCTGTTTACTTCTTATTCAGATTTGATTATTCAAACACCTTTATATGGTTTGAGTTCTACAATGCCCCATTGGAGAAGGACATCTCCTTGATTTGTGACGTAAGTGATTTACTCTTTCATAACTCTGGATACATTTGCATATGGATTTTGTTGACTTAGATTTCATCAACTTTATTGCAGACAATTCGGTCGTGGCACATTGTTGGACGTCTTGGTGGATGTAATTCGATGAATATGCAAGTACAGTTTCTCAAATTATGTACTAATTATGTTCTTTTATATGGCGGAAACAAAAAGGCTTAACATTCTAACATGGGAGTATGCTTACTTGACAAAGTTCAACGGGTAGCTTTCAGGACACACAAGTGTATTATATGTAGTTTCAACCAAAGCTTCTTCCTTGCAGTTGTCCCAATCTCCTTTGGACAAAAGACCAAATTATGATGCTGTTCAGGGGGCAAATGTAACACCTACTACATTCTATAATATTGGAGATGTTGAGATTCAAGATAACGTTGCTCGCATATGGTAAAAACTGAATCTGTTATCCTTAGATATGAAATGATGCTTGTTGCTGCCTATAATCTGACTTTTTCTCACAATAGGGTGGACATTGGGACTAGTGAGCCTTTACTGTTGGATGTATTGATTAATGCTTTGTCACAGATAAGTTCCGAGTAAGCTTCAGTGCCTTTTTCATTTTGAAGTAGAATCTTTTTCTCCCAACCTCAAGCCATTTTTAGACTCATGATGAATATGCATGGAATGTATCAAGCTATTTTTAGACTCATGATGAATATGCATGGAACATATCAAGCTATTTTTAGACTCATTATGAATATGCCTGGAACGCATATCCTATGCAGACCATTTTTGCCAATCGCTACCTTCTTTTTTATAATTTCAATTTATCATATATAATAAGGTTTTTTATGTTGTATCCTTGCCATTCTTTTTTGCGTTTCTAATAGTTTGCGGCTACAAGACTCACCCTGAAAATATCTTCTGTACAGTTATGTCGGTATCAAACAAGTAGTATTTGGTGGATCTGAATTTGAGAACTGGAAGGAGAACATGACATCGGAGGATGCCGGTTACAGTGTTCACAAGATATAGGTGACTTATTGAATCTGAAAGCTTCTGGTTAGAAGATGAAACACAGCATAGGAGGTAAAGGGCTCTAAGAAGTGGCATTTGTTAACACAAAAGCAACTAGAGATCGGGTTTACCACTCGGGCTTTCAAGCTGCTAATACCAGTGTCAGTGTCTTGGACAAAAGCAGTATTAATGAAAAGCTGCAAGTTGTCCATACCATAGAAATGTATGTTTGTTTACTTACTATCTTTGGTTTCAGATGGAAAGAAAATTGTGTAGAGTGAGGAAGAAGAGCTTAATAAATTCGGATTCCATACAAGGTAGTGAGTTATTCTAAGTGGTATGTGAGTTATTCTAAGTGGTATGAGACAACCACTTCGCAAAAGGGTTTCATTTCTATGGTGAGTTGTGCCCTGCATCCATGAAATCTCCTGTCACCATTTCTCAGTAGCCATGTATTGGTCAACTCTGAGATTCAAGTGTAAAACAAGTTGGTGATATAATGTATCACAACATTCTACTTTGACAACATATTGCACACTACGTATCTGTTTGTGTCAATCAAGGTCAACTCAAAAGAGTAGGAATTTACGTTGATCAAATATATATTGTATTTAATAAGAAATCATGATTAGAAATTTACTTTGAGCAACGCTCGGCATTTCCTATCCTATCATAGAGGGGGTTAAATATGCTCTCCTTCTTCCTTTTTGTATTGCTCCAAAAGTCCAAACCATCACCTAGATAGGGGGCAGAAATGTATAAATTTGTTCCTTTATTTTCAGACTTAAATACTCCATATTAATTGTATGGTTATGTTATGATTATGTTATTTAGTTTAATTGAACACGTGATATTTATTTATTTACTAGTCTACGTAAAACTTTTGCGCAGCCCAAAAGGGCCTGACCCTTTCATGACCCAACACAAAACCAAGGTAAATCACATAGCTATGAGTTTTTAATACCAAAATCAGTTAAACTATCTTCTCTAAGACAAAAACTATAAATGCCGGAAATTGATGTTACAAATCCATTGAAGTTTGTGTGGATGTTTCTTTGAATATACACGTAACGTAATGTCCCATTGAATGTACATTTAAAGAACTTCTAACGTATTTTTTTTTAACATTGTAAACGGATGAATTTTACCTCCTATAAAAGGATATCCTTTCACCTTTAAGAAATACAATTGAAGAGATCAAAGAATACTCTATACTTCTACTTAATATTTTTATTTGTCTTACCTTCTTGTTTATTATTGTTGTGTTTGACTTTTATTTTACAGCACGAGTCTCTAACTAACTGAGACCTACTTAATTCGAAATTAATTCCTAAAAGTTAATCAACTTTCTTTTGGAGTCAGGTATACATTTACGTGTTTATAACATCTCTAATAGTAATTGCATAAATCTTTGATCTGTATTTTTATTACTGGATATATAATTTGCTTTAGGTATTATTATGATACTTTAATAGGCATGATAATCAATATGTTTCAAGTTTATATTGTTATGTCATTTATGCTACTAATTTATAACTCTAAATTTAATACTAAGCAATATGATAACATGATAGTTAGAATACTCGTAAGTATTTTCTTGTCATACATTTTGTGTGTCATAAAAAATATGATATTGTATTAAATACAACTTAAAATTATTACTAAACTTTGATATGAATTGAAACTAGTAAAATAAATACTTAAAACAAGTAGAAAATATATTTAACTCTTACTGTTTCAATGCTTGATGAGTTTTTTTGTCCTAACATTAATATTCATGCATATAATGTATTTTATAATTGTCCTTTACTTTATTATTTAAAGTATTAATTTTCATTAATAATAAACAAAACAACATCATAATAGTAACTCAAAATTATTTTATGATAGTTTTCATCATGTCGAATTTTTCAAAGCTTGAATTTGTGGCACTTGACATTTCTGGAAAGAATTATTTGTAATGGGTACTTGATACTGAAATTCACCTTACCGCTAACGCTCTTGGTGATAGTATAATCGAAGAAAATACGACATCAAATCAGGATAAAGTAAAAACTATGATTTTCCTTCGTCAGCATCTTGATGAAAGCCTGCAAGTTGAATACCTCGAATTGTGGATAGGTTTGAAAGACAGGTATGACCATCGCAAGGCAAACATTTTGCCAAAGGCTCGTTATGAGTGGATGCACTTACGATTTTAAGATTATAAAATCGTAATTGAGTATAACTCTAATGTATTTAGAATTACTTCCCAATTAAAATTATGTGGAAGTTATAAAAGATGAGGACATGTTGGAAAAGACACTAACTACTAACCATGTATCCAATATGATATTACAACTGCAATACAGTGAAAAAGGTTTTAAAAAATACTGTAAATTAAACTCATGCTTTCCAGCAACATAATGACCTTTCAATGAAAAACCATGAAGCCCGTTCCGTTGGAAGTGCTCCATTACGTGAGGCACACGAGGTTGAAGCACACGACCAATTTGAAATAAGACAAAATAATCGAGGCCATGATAATGTGCGCGGGCGTGAAAAACCCAAAAGACGATATAATAATCGTTGGGGTGGTGTCATAACAAAAGGGAGAACAATATAGGTTCTCAAAATAATCCTTCAAAAGAAAAGGACGATCACTGTCATCCTTGTGGCCTTATAGGTCACGGAAAAATGAATGTCGGGCACCTGAGTATTTTGTCACACTATATCAGAATTCCTTCAAAAAGAAAGAAAATAAAGGTGGTGCATCATCTTCTAATATACAGGTAGTGTCACATTTGACTCTCAAAGATGATGTTCAGGTAAATTCTTCTCCAAAATATGATGACAATGTTGAGGCAAACTTAGCATTAAGGGTGGGCATAAACACCGGAAAACCGAAACACCGAGCCGAACCGAAATTTTCGATTCGGTATTTCGATTTTCGGTTCGGTATTCGGTTTAATTTTTTTTATTTTTTGATATTTCGATTTGGTTTTCGGTACATATTACTTTAGAATTCGATATTTCGGTTGAAACCGAAATATTATATTATAATTTATAAATTATATTATATTAATTAATAATTATTAATATTAAATAATTTTTTTAAAAAAGGTAAGAAACCCTAATACCCTATCTTTTTGACTCTTTCTAGTTTCTACAGATTTTTTCAATTTTTCTCCTTTCATCTTCCTCACTCCTCATCCTCTCCTCTTTAGCAGTTCAACTCTTCTTCCTCTTCTTTACTCCTCTTCCTCTTCTACTCCAGGCTCCAGCCACTCTTGTGTGCCTTGCCGTTCACTGAGCAAGCGTCGTAAATCCGTCCAGAAGCGGCAGTTGCCGTCGTCACTGGCCAGCCGCCATTGGCGCGACAATGAAGACCGCCACGCGGCAATATGACCCGACCGCGGCAATGAATGACCAGAGTATGTTTTCGATTTTTTAATTTTTTCTTGAAAAATTTGTAAAGTTTAAAATTTTAAAAAGCCCACTAAGCAGGCCCATTAAAAAACCGAACCGAAATAAAAAATCGAATCGAATTACTAAAAATCGAACCGAATTAACAAAAACTGAATCGAACCGAAATATTTCGGTTCAGTATTTGGTACGCAATTTACAAAAACCGAAAACCGAAAAAACCAAAAAAAAACTGAAACCGAACCGAAATACCGAATGCCCACCCCTACTTAGCATTGAAAGATGATGCTTTTAATGGGATCAATGATATTACTCTTCTGAAAGCTAAGAACTTCTTTGGGGATCAAAACTTAGATTGATAATTGAGATATGAAATGAATAATGTTTCTATGTATCTTTAATGTCTTAATTAAAGTTTATGTACTTAAGATATTCTTTTGTTAAATTCTATACTTCTTATTATGTATTTTTATGCTTATGAAGATAAATAATATTTTCCAGTCTTCAGTTGGATCCAAGATGAGTAGTGGAGATATGTATCTTTTGGACAGTGCCACAACTCATAAGATACTAAGAGAAAAGAAATATTTATCTCATTTGGTATTGAAAAAGCCATATGTTACGAATCGCCACCATTTTAGCCCAAAAACAAAAAAATCGAGCCTGATGTAAAGAGAATGCTCCCAGACACAAGTTTCGAGGAAAACACCTAAGGTCCCTTCTGGACCTCATGATACCTATTTTGATGGACTTGTTCCATCAGAGTCTTCCCTCTTTTTTCTTTCCAACCGTCAAAATTTTGGTATCCTGTCGGAATATTTCTAACCAATCTTCCTTTCTCCTTCAATTCCTCTATACAGAGTTAGTTTTGTTTGTTTTCCTACCTCACTACTACAATGATTATTGGGGAGAATATGAATAGGACTTACTTCAATGCTGGATCCAAATCTATTGACATCATGAGATGGACAACGAACACCTCAGTCTGGTATGAATGGGTCGAGAGAAGCCTTAGACTAATGAGAAGGACAGAAATGAGCAACAACACTATGGAATGGATTTGCTTCACCTTGAAGGAAGCTTCGAAGGACCAAGAGAACTTAATCAGGAGATGAAAAATGTCGGTTAAAGGGGCAGACCATTCTAGTACCAGGAAAAGAAATGAACACAGAAGATATATGGGCATTCTTTCTTTAAATTAGGGGGGGGGGGGGAGATCACTATTTTTTATTCCAAAGACAACATGGAATGGTGGTTGGTGTGACTTTGCTCATAAAATTGAAGAGTTTATTAAATGCCCAAAGAAACAGAATGTGGCAGGCCCACCCAGGTTAACTGATGTCAGCTACCCTTATGCTAAGGTAGTTAAAGACAATAAATGGTATCTAAAGAAAACGGGAGAAACAGAGGTTAGAAGAGATGATGGGGTAATATAAATTTTTGTTAAACCAAGATTTGAAGAGACATGTATGCTAAAGAGATGTCTGGTTGGGGGCTTGGAAGATAAGAGCAAAGAGGTACCTACATTGAGTGAGATCAGGAGATGGTCCTCAAGCACCTGGCAAAACACCTTTGGGGTAAATATCTACGAGATAAATAATAGAAGATTTCTGTTCGAATTCCACAATAGGTTCAGCGGACTAGATCGTAAACATTAATGGTACAGGCAGAACAACAAACTCAATATCAAATGGTGGATCTCTACAGAGGGGTGTACATCAATCTCTAAATGTTCAAAGGAAACCTAAATTAGAGTTGTTGGAATACCACTACTATTGTGGTTGCACAAATTTTTCTTGGAAATTGGAGAAGTGTGTGGGAGATGATTGGCTACGGAGGAGAAATAAAGCTCGAGAACCACATGAAGTGGGCCAGAATTCTGATCGCAAATAAAGGGAAAAGTATTCCGAAAGAAGTAGCAATTTCACAAAATGGCCTCAAGTTTTACATCCTGATTTGGTCGGAGTCGAAACCTCGACTCGAAATTTTGTTGGAGTCCATCGGAGGTAGCGCCGGAGAAGATGATGGATGGAATTTCGCAATAAATCCTATTACCCAGCAAACAAAGCAGAATTTTCTTTGTAACAAAATATCAATATCCCATGCTTTTAGGGATTTGGTTGATAGAGAGCATGTGGTTGTTCAGAGAGTTGACCGCTGGGAGGTAAAGAAGAGACAAAGTCATGTGCACATCATGTGCAAGGTTTTAATGAGAAAAGGTCCAAGGAACAATACACTCTGGATCCAACAAATAAAAAGTTAATTGGGCTGGACCTAGCAGCATACTTCATTTACAACAATTTAAATGAATTCGGGTCCATCTCTTCAATAAAAGATGATTTCTATAAAGTCTTTCTTAGAACCTAACAAGAACAAATTGCTCTACTGAATACATATATAGCAGTGATTAAGACTGGCGGCGGTACTGAAATTGGGTGAACCGGATCGATAAGTTATAGAATCGACTAACCCAGATCTTGTCTTGCATCTGCTCAAAGCTGAACCGTACTAGACCAGTAAACCGCTAAATTTTATCATATTCCATCCCGGTCCGGAAGGGAACCGGTAGTATACCGGACCGGTAATCGGGACGGACAGTTAAAGATTTGATTTTTTTAATTGAATATAATTTTTATTATAATAATAAAAAATTAAAAATTTAAATTTCAAACTTTAACAGTTAAATTTTTTTAAATTTTCAAACTTTAAAGTTATAAAATTTAAATTTCAAACTCTTAAAGTTTGAAATTTTTAAATTCAAACTTTTAAATTTTGGAAATTTTAAATTCAAATTTTAAAGTTATAAAATTTAAATTTCAAACTCTTAAAGTTTGAAATTTTTAAATTCAAAATTTAAAGTTATAAAATTAAAAATTGACAATATTAAAAATAAATTTAATACAATAATATTCAAAAACAAATTAAGGCGAATAGCCTATATTTTTATTAATATTTATTTGATATTACAATTACATTTACAAAAATATTAGTAGAGTATTAAAAGATTTAATCTACACAGCCACCTTCTAGGAAGGGTTCTGTTTGAATTAAATCTCGAATTATCATACTCTTACTAATAGTTGGTGCCACCATATAAATCTCTTCGTAAATCATTCAACATTTCTTTAGTAACATGTTCGGGAATTGGTTGCTAGAAAGATATTCCATTGCTTCAATCCCGTCGTCACTATAATCCTGCATTACTTCATCAATGTCATCCTGAAATTTGGTCGGTAGTGGTTCACAACCCAAATTTCTTCTCTCGACATTAATCCAATCTCGAAATTATCAATATCATTATCATTAGGCTTAGGATGTACGGGGGAAACAGGGGCAGGAAAGCAAAAGGGAGCGGGACTGGGAGTATTAGTAGTCGTAGGTGGCTCAGTTTCATCATCATCATCATCAAAAGTAGGCATATTAGTTTAATTATCAATATCATTATCATTATCACTAGGCAAATCCTCATTAAAATTACCAAAGCGACGTTGTAAATGTTCATGATAAGAATCTAATCTTGAATTACTATCAATATTAAAAACTGTATCATCAACATGTGTATAATCATCCTATTTATTCGTAATATAGTAGATTTTTTAGTTTTTGATATAGAAGAACTACCGATTTTTGCATTATCGGAGGATGTAAAGGTACACATATTTTTTACATGCTAGTATGCACTTTTTAACCATTTCCTTTTTGAACAATATTTTTATCGGAATCCATATTAAATTATCAAACGTGAGATTATATATAATACAAAAAATGTAATGCAAATAATAAATCACAAAATCAATAAATAATTATTTAAATATAAATAAAATATAAAATAAAAGTTTGAACGAATGTACCGAACGTCTACTTAAAAAAGTAGATGTTAATGACCGCTGAAAGTCGAACATGAAAAGTTGAAAGTTGAATTTAGAAGCTCCAAATTCAATTTCCAAAGACCAAATAAAGCAACACCGAAATTTAAGATATTATATATTAGAGAATTAGAGAGTACAGAGTAGAGATTTGAGAGAATAGACGTTGAATAGATGATTTTGTAATTTAAAAGAATGAAATTTAGGGGTATTTATAAGTAAAAAAATGGGTTAAAGTGTAATTTTTAAAACTTTAGGATATTAAAAAAGTTTGGAGGGGGAGGGTAGGAGTGTAAATGGTTGGAATTTGAGTTAAATAGCTGTTGGGGCCCCCCACTAACCGTTACCCAATGACTATAAACGGGTAGATTTAAAAAAAAAATTAAACGGACCGGTAATGGACAGGTAATTTTCGAAATCGAAAAGGACCGATAAATCCCAATTTCTGTCCCGTTACCTTTCCCGCAACCGAACCAAACCGGTCTATACCGGAACTAGCCTGTACCGAACCAAAACTTGATAGGAGCGGGACGGACTAAACCAATAACCGAAACTTTGTAAAAGCATTAGAAAATTGGGAGGTAACGGATACCGAGCCTTTATTCACTCAAACTCAACTAATGATACAAGACAAAGAGAAGGAGACTTCACTATAGGTAAAACAAAACATGGTGAAATTAGGGAATATCTTGGGGCCAGACTTTCAGGGTCACGAAGAGGAAGCTATGCAATTACTATTGCAGGTCGATAGTGTTGTAATACGATTTTCAGAAAAATATATTTTTATAAGTTTTTTCGACATTTTTTAGAGTCGCCACTTAATATTTTAAGAAAAAATCAAGAAGAACTATGTTTTCAAAACACTTTAACAGAAAAATCGTTTTGAAAACATTAAAGGGGTTTAGGAATTCCTATTTATATATTAGGAAGGTTCTTACAGCACCTATCGCTAATGCGATTTTTTGACAACTAACTTAAATAGTTTGGCTAAAATGAAATAACTTTAAAATTGACTTGAGTTTGAAAAATTTATTTAGCACTTGTTTGAAGTGAAACACTAGCCTATCTTATAAGTGCATTTTTTTTAGACTTTGCAAATTTGCCTAGTTGAACTCATTTAGTCATACTTGATTTGGTTTACTCGCTGAAACAAAAGCGTCTTGCGGGGAATTTTTTCAACCTTAAAACTAATGGCAAATAAAACACATAAAATGATAAAGAGAGAGAGAGGGGGGGAGATAGAGAGGGACGGGGGTTGGGTCCAAATTCGGATTTTTGTACATCTGAATCGATATTTGGACCCATTTCATTTTGGGTTTTGACCCATTTCTTTTTGGTACCTGTCTTGAACTCTAAGGATACAATAAATAAGATAAGTAAATGGGCTTATGCCCAACGACAATAAAAATAGCCCTCATGATCCAATTTCTTCAACTCCTTCCACTTTGATTTCATTCGCTTCGGAATATGTTAGCCCATATTTATGGGTTTGACTCGAGGAGGCGAAGTTTGAGTCTTTACGGCTCCCGAGATGCAAGAAAATGTGGAGTCAGAATTCATTCGATGATTGAAATAAACTTACGTATGAGAGACATAAGCAACTATGATAATCAATTACTTATTAAATCAACATTGGCTCATGGGATTAGGAGACAAGTTTTAATTAAAGCAAACATTGAAGTCATCGTTTCATTTTTAGTTTTTTTTTAAAAAAAAAAACAAAAGGATGAAAAGTATCATATTTTAATCAAATGCTACAGGTGAAGCAACTTCAAAGAAAATTCACTCAAATTAGTTATATGCATACTCAAATGCATGTATATATGTATTAAAATGCACTTGACAGGGATATGAGACAATATTCTTATTTGCCTAAACATAATAAACTCAACCAGACTTATTTTCCTGTCACCAAATGAAATAGCACACCAGTAAAAAATGATGGCTAATTGGGTTATGAACAACAAAAAAGGAAAGAAATGATCGACATTTAATCTGTGTTTCCACAATTTCTCAAAGGGACTAGTTCGAACTGGGTAGTGATACACAGAATACCCAACAAACAAATAAGGATGGGAGAGTCAGACGACCAAACACCATGAAGTCGAAAACGACTTAGATGCAAGTATTAAAATCGCCATAATTTTTCTTATTATCATATTTTTTTTTTCGAACATCTTCACAGTCGAGAGTAAAGAAATATGTTGAGTTTATCAATGGATCTAAAAAATGATCCTATAAAGTATTATAGAAAACTTTAAACTATAAGCATAACAGTAATCAAAGAGCAATATATTCTAGCACTTCTGCATATGCTCAAATCTGTAATATAATATTAGAGAAGTACAATAAGACATAAACAAGCAGGGAACTTCAACACTTGCGTCAGACCACCTCGAGAACGAAACGAATACTATCTAACGTGAAGAAAATGAGACGCGACGGATAAAGAGAGCAATAAATATTTAAGGCTCGGACACATCGTATAGATGCATTTTAGAACACAGCAAAGAACCCACCCGTCTATTATTCAAACAGAAAATGAAATCGTACCTAGCCAAGCATGAATTTTAAACTGAAAAATACTCACTGTTAATGCCATTAACAATAAACCAAATACCTAGGATTTTCGAAGCAAATGTTAGCAACATAACTCAAAATTAATGACCACCGAACTAATCACGATCTAGCTTATTACATTAAAAAATATGTTAACAAGCATTTGAAATTGGATAAACAGAATTATGCAGTCTCCTTCACGTCCTCTAACAACAAAATAACAAGCATCAGTTCTATTTCGATATATGGGAACACAATGGCAGCAAGAAACACATTAGGAGGGGCTTTACTCGCACAAAAAATAATTCTTTAGCATAATAGATAAATCGACGAAATCTCAGACGCAATTAACAGCCTCAACACCATTGAAAAAATATACACCGACTAAAGATTTAGGATAGAAGGCGAAGTTTACCTTCTTGTGTGCAACAAACTGAGAAACGAGCAAGGGCGACTTATTCCCCACAAAATGGACACAAACAGTAGCAAGGAAATCCAATTGACTTTCGAGCTTCGAGCAAAATCCGGAGGGATGCCAGCACAAAGGGGTAGAGGAGTGCAAGCTAAAATCAACTATCTCCTTTCTTTCTCAAAGTATTTTAATATTTGCTCTATTATTATGCATAAAATATTTTGTATATTTTTCGCTCAAGATCCTAACCAAAGCCTCTCTCTCTTCTTCCAAAACTTCAACACAAAAGAGAAAAAGAAATCCCCCACTAAAGTTCTAGTGATTTTCTCCAAACTTTCCGACAAAGAAAGAAAATTTGTTCAACCACCCTCTCCCTATCTTTTTTTCCCTTGGGACTTAGTTTCGAAATTTATTTTTCACAATAAAAAACAATCACCCTCCGCCAAGAGACCAGTAGCGAGTATATATAGGAGAGCTTTTAGGGTTTTTCCGAAAAGAAAAGAGGGGGAAAAAGGACGGGAAAACGGATAGGAGATCAAGGGTAGAATAGGAAAATCCAAACGATTCTGCAAATTCAAAATCCTTCACCCTTTTGGATCGACCCGTTTTTTTTTTTTTTGAAAATTTGACCGTATTCCAAAAGAGAAAAAGGAAATCGACGCCCGAGATCGATCCCAACGTTCTTGCTGCGATGTGGAGCGATCCCGCAATAGAAAGGATGGATTAGCAGCTGTAATTCGCAGGAAATCGTACGCGAAGCAATGCCTGGCTGGAGAAAACGCGTCTTCTGTCTTAGAGACGTTGGAGCGTCGCCCACGCGTGAATGTGCGCAGGGGTCACTTGTTCGTTGCCGTTCACGCACTGCCCGCACGATTTTCCTCCTTTCTTTCTACGCGATGAAGAAGACACGCTCATTTCTTTCTTTGGGCCGGGTCAACTGAAGGTGGAATGAAATTTGGAAAAGGAAAAATTAGTTAAGTACTCATAATTCCTAATTTAATTAGTAAAAACATCTGCACTTTAAAATATTTAGTCAAAATGTAATATTTTAAAAATAATTTGTAAATATTATTATTTGTCTTTCCTTTTATTTCTCAAAACAGTCCAACATTAAATATATTAACGATCCATCTAGACTTCTTCTAGACTTTAATACCATTAAATTTATTTCCATCTTTAAGATTTTCAAATTTTGTTTCTCTTTTACCATTTTTTCACCATTATTGTATCTCGTAGTTGAAGAAGAACTAATTATTCAAGTTCAGATCAATTTGTTCAGATCTATCGATTAATCATGAAATCTCTCAATACATAAAAGGTATTTTCATAATCATATTTTATTTTGCGAGATATCATAAGATTTTGTTTTTGAAATAAAAATTATGTTGAATTTAGAATTGTATGTATTACAATTTTTTCGTCATTTTTTTGATTTTTATATGAGTTTGTTAACATGTTCATCAAACATTTATGCATTTCAGAATTTTAGTATTTGAAATACTATTTTTATGATTTTATTTTCATATTTGATATTCAGTAGATTGTAATTTGTAGTAAGCCACATAAGCATTAATACATAATATATTGTTTGATTTTTTTTTTATAAATATTCATATTTAATAATTTTGAATTTTTCTTATGGGGTTATTAATTTCCAAATAAACACAGATTCAGATTTGAATTTGGTGAAAAGAATTGAAAAAAAAAACATAGTAGACGAAGAAGAAAGAGAGAGACAAAGAAGAAGGTTGCGAAAATGTATTCATATTAGAATAATATTCATATTAATTGTTATTTGTCAATTATTTTTCGTTTACTGATTATTTGTATTTTTATTAAGAATATTGTATTTCTTTTTTATTCATAGTCATTCAAATACGTATTTTATATGAATTTGTATTTCTTAAGCATAGATGTATCCTAATTTTTAACAGTCAATTTATATTTTTTTAGAATATTGTATTCTGATTATATCATTTTCACTATGTATGCTATCTCATATGAATTTGTATTTCTTAAACATATATGTGTCCTGTTTTTCAATAGTTAATTTGTATTTTTTTAAAAAAATATTGTATATTGATTATATTATTTTACTATGTATGCTATATGTTTTTCAGAATCTTGTATTCTTATTTCTTTCATAGTCAATTTGTATTTATTTTTTTAGAATATTATATCCTTCCACAACAAATTTATTATTTCCACCAAGTATGCTATTTTCCCTCAAAAATCTTGTATCCTTTCATAAATCATATTCATACATATTGAGATGTGTGTGTGTGTGTGTGTGTGTATATATATAAGTAATACAATTTTTGATCACCGGAATACAATTTGTAGTTTGAAAGAAAAAATCTTAATTTTAATTTGAATGGTAAAGTGAGCACATAAAATGTAAAAAATATTGGTATACAATTAAAATGAAAACATAACAAAGGAAAGTTGATCTAATAAAATGAGAAAAGAGTTTTTTTTTTTTTGAAATTGTTAATGATGAGAATTTTAAGTGATATGTTCCTTCTCTAAAAACTATTATCTCACTTTTTCATCATATCACTTTTTTGTATTTTATATATTATTATACAATATTCTAAATAAAAACTAGAATAAATAGAAATACCAATAAAATACATATTGAAATAAATACGAAATACAAAATTTTTGAAGAAACAAATAAATACACATGAAAAAATATATGAATAGAAATATGTTTCTTAAATAATTATAAATTTATTTGACATATCTATTGGAATGACTAATAAAAAAAAGATTAAGATTATGGAGAAAAAAAAGAACAAAGTTTGAGTTTTATTTGAAAATGTAACTGATGAGCAATTAAGTGATCTTTATCTTTTTTTTGAAATATTCTATGCCTTGATTTTCTCCCTTTTGTTATTAAATAATTCTATTCTTTAAATAAAAACAAATAATAAAAACATAAATAAGATACATAACAAATTAAAGTTTTGACATTTTTACTAAATATTGAAAGTGTTGCTAATAAGCCCTCTTAAATGTTAAAATATTGACTTTTTGAAAAATTTCCCTTTGGAAAATATAGGTATTGTTGGCAATTTGGCATACTGTTGCTACGTATCAGGCTGCTGGAATTGATAAAAAGGGCCAATTAGAAACTTGGTCTTGTAAAATGGGTCCAAAATAAGGTTTAGAAAAGACTACAATTGCAAATAAAATTGCAGAGTCAATTATAGCCAAACGAACTAATTAGCGAATTCGACTAGAACCAAAATAAGATGAATTAACATCATTAACTCTGTGAGCTTCTCAACCTCAATGAAAAAAAATAATGAATTTAAATTATATAGCCACTGATTTTTACTAGTTAGCAAAAATTTATGCCAAACGAAATTAAGAAATTATTTTACTTAATGATGTAAAATCTTTTGAGATGATTTTAAATATTTATAAAATCTAATTATATACAAAATTATATAAAACATGAATATCATTTAGAAATCATAAAGAAGAAAGATAAAAATAACCTTAGGATATTCTAAATATTATAAAACTAATTATTCTAAATCGTTTGAAATTTAAGATGCTCAATAATTAAACTATGTTGCGGAGGTCCAAAATTGGGTGTCAACAGATGGTAGCAGAAAAGTAAGAAGAATGGAGACTGATGCAATATTAAGGAAGACTAGAATCAAAGGTTCCCTGGAACTCAAAAATTTAGTGGCCTTTGATAAAAAAAAATAAAAGCGGCGCAAACAAGACCAAGGGGAGAGACAACCACAATAGTTCTTGATGTGATTCAAATTAATTTCATGGAATTTAAGGGGATTGAATTGCAGAGATAAAAGGAGACTTGTTAGAAGTATGTTGTTTGATTGGATAACAGACATATATTGTTTCCAAGAGAAAAAGTTGGAGGGGGACATACAGAGTTAGTAAACCAAATTTGGGGAAATAGATGGATCAAATAAGAAATCTTGGAGGCCAGTGGAACAAGATGGGGTATATTGATGATGTGGGATAGTAGAATATGGAAGGGAGAAGCTCTCGAGATTAGTTCATATACCCTAACTTGCAAGTTTGAAGCTCAAATCCAGAGCTTCTCTTATCATATTAATAGGGTGTACGCACCAAATTGCTAAATTGAAAGAAGATTGGGAAGGGATTGGTGATGTCAAAGGTTTGTTTAAAGGGTCTTGGGTTGTTTGTGGTGATTATAATGTTAGTAGGTTTGTGTCAGAAAAAAGGAGTGATGTTAGAAGAATAATAGGGATGGGGGAATTTCCAGATTTCATTGAAGATATGGGGCGAATTGATCTTCAAATGGAAAATGCAACATTCACCTGGTACAAAGGGGACAATAATGAAGTAGCTTCCAGAATATATATAATTATGTAATCAAAAGAATGTGATGGAAGCTTCAATGACTTGAAAGTAATCCCACTTCAAAGGATTATTTTAGATCATGTACCATTATCTCTACAAGGTAGGACCTGAAACGAAAATAAAAGGTATGTCAAGTTTGAAAATTTATGGCTAGATACTGAGGGTTTCAAAGATAAAGTAAAAGAATGGTGGAACAAATTAAATTGGCCTGCAAAATGGAAGCCCTTAAGAATAAACTTAAGGAATGGAACAGGGAAGTTCAAGAAAATATAGGCTTACAGAGAAGAATTTATTAGAGATGTTGGTAGATTTTGATTGTTAGGTTACAACCACACCTTTATCAGAAGAAGAATCCATAAGAAAAAGTGAGGTGTTATTGCAATATGAGAATCTAATAAAAAAAAGAAGAAACTGCTTGGAGACAAAGATCAATAACCCTATGGTTAAAAGAGGGGGGGGGGGGGGACAGAAACACCAAGTATTTCCACAGAATTGAAAATGCCCACAAAAGGTACAATAACATTGATCAATTTGAGGTAGACGGTGAGATCACACAAGATACAAGCAAAATTGAAAAAGAGGTAATTGATTTTTATCAGAGACTTTACACAGATCTTCACAATGGAGACCAATTAGCAATATCCCAAACTGTCCAGTCATTTCATCAGAGGAGAAAGAAATTTTATAGAGGAACTTTGAAGAAGATGAAGTAATTGAGATTTCTTAAGCTATGTGCAATGGATTAAGCCCCATGTGGAGCATTTAAATATTACATGGACTTGATAGATGCATCTACAAGATGGTCTCATGTGTGCTTATTATCAACTCGTAATATGACTTCCGTGAGATTGTTGGCTCAAATAATAAGGTTAAAAGCACAATTTTCAGATTATGCAATAAAAATAAGTCGTCTTTATAATGCTGGTGAGTTTACATCTCAACATTTAATAAATATTGTTTGTCCACTGGAACAACAATTAACATCCTGTTGCACATGTTTATACTCGAAATGGTTTAGCAGAGTCATTGATTAAACGTCTTCAATTGATAGCTAGATCATTGTTGATGAGAACAAAGTTGCTTGTTTCGATTTGGGGGCATGTTACTTTGCATGCAGCAACACTTGTGCGCATAAGGCCAACCAGTAATCATGACATCTCCCCATTACAATTGATTTTTGGTCAAGAAACAAACATTTACCATCTTAGGATCTTTGGTTGTGTTGTATTACTCTACCACAACGCCCAAAGATGGGTCCCCAAATATGGTTGTGGATATATGTTGGGAATGAATTTCGTTCTATTATAATATATTTGAAACCTAGAACATGAGCTTTATTTACTGCAAGGTTTGCTGATTGTTATTTTGATGAATCAGTACACTCAAAATTGGGAGGAGAACAAAAACAGATGGGAAATGAGATAGATTGGAATTCACTTTGACTGTCTCAGTTAGACCCTCGAACAAATCAATGTGATGAGCAAGAAGTTCAAAAGATAATTTATTTGCAGAATATTGCAAATCAACTTCCAGATGCATTTACTAACCTTCCACGAGTTACTAAATCATATATTCCAGTTGCTAATGCTCAAGTTTGAGTTGATGACCTATAGGACAAAACGTTAAGGAAAATGAGTCTGGACAATGCTTAAAACGTGGTACACCAATTGATTCCTAGAATAAAAATCCTTGGAAAAGGAAAGAATAAAAATGATCGAGATGATCATAATATGAAGGCAATTGCTCATGAAGAGCCCCGAGACATATTAAATGATGACACCACATAGGAGGTCAATGTACCTAAATATAATAAGAATGAGGAAATCTCTATAAATTATGTTTTAACGAGAAAAAGGTTGAATCAAAATAATAGTGTGGTGGATAATATTTTTACCTATAATATTGCAGTTGAAATAATGCAACAAGATGAGGATTTGAAACTAAGATCTGTCAATGAATGTAGACAGAGAAATGATTGGCCAAAATGAAAGGAAACAATTCAAACATAATTGGCTTAACTGGAAAAGCATGAAATTTTTGTACCAATAGTCCGAACACCTAAAGGTGTCAAGCTAGTGGGGCACAAGTGAGTTTTTGTGCAAAAACGCAATGAAAATGGTAAGGTCGTAAGATATAAAACACGACTTGTGAAACAAGAATTTTCACAAAGGCCTGACATTGATTATGAGGAGAGTATTCTTTTGTGGTAAATGCAATTACCTTTAAGTATCTAATAAATATGACACTTCATGAAAAGCTTGAAAGTTGAAATGCATCTAATGGACGTTGGTCACAACCTATATATATGGCTCACTAGACCACAATAATTTTATGAAAATTCCGGAAGCACTCAAAGTGATGAAGCATATATTAATTCAAAATAAATTTATTCAATAAAGCTTAGGAAATCCTTATTGGATTAAAACAATTAGGGAAAATGTGGTATAATCATCTTAGCAAATATTTTCTAAAGGAAGGGTATAAGAATGATCTTGTTTGTCCTTGTACTTTTATACAAAGGTCAAAATCTAAATTTGTAATAATATATGTTTATGTTGATGATTTGAACAACATTGGAACTCCTAAGGAGCTTTCAAAAATCGTTGAGTGTTTGAAGAAAGAATTTGAAATGAAAGATCATGGTAAGACAAAATTTTGTCTTGGCATTCAGATTGAACATTTGACAAATGAAATATTTATCCATTAATCAACATATACTGAAAAGGTTTTGAAGCAATTTTACATGGATAAAACACCGATTGAGTACTCCAATGGTTGTGAGGTCTCTCGATATAAATAGAGATCTATTTCGACCTCACGAAAAGGATGAAAAGGTTCTTAGTGATGAAATATAATATCTCAGTTCTATTGGTGCACTAATATACCTTACCAACAATACCCGACTAGATATTTGTTTCGTAGTAAGTTTATTGGTGAGATTCAATTCATGTCCAACAAAAAGACATTGGAAAGGTGTTAAGCATATATTCAGATATCTTCAAGGAACAATTGATATGAGATTGTTTTATTCTAATGCATCCAAGTCAGGGTTGATCGGCTATGCTAATGCGGGATGTTTGTCTGACCCATATAAAGCCCGATCCCAGACAGACTATTTATTCACATATGGAGGTACATCTATATCATGGCGTTCGATGAAGTAAACAATAGTTGCTACTTCTTTAAATCAGCATAAATAATAGTCATTAGTTTATATCAATGCCTCAAAACATTTTGCAATTATACAGTCTTTCTATACAAACAAAGATTCCAACAATATTGTATGAAGAGAATGATGCTTGCATAGCTCAATTAAAGGAGGATATATCAAAGAATACCGAACAAAGCATATTTCACGTAAGTTTTTTTTTCACACATGATCTTCAACAAAGCAGTGAGATAAATGTTCAACAGATTCACTCGAGTGATAATCTTGCAGATTTATTCACTAAAGCATTGCCAACGTCAACATTTGAGAAACTAAGATATAATATTAAAATGCGTCGTCTCCAAGATATCAAATAAGTTTTTCATCGGGGGAGAGTAAATTCGCGTTGTACGCATCGCCCAAGATTTTGTTCCATTGGGTTATTTGATAAGTTTTTTAATGAGGCAGCACTGAAGGCGTATAACAAGATGTGTGTACTCTTTTTCCTTCACTAAGCTTTTTTGCACTAGATTTTTCCTACTAAGGTTTTAACGAAGCGCATTGTCTATAAACATTCAAGGGGGAGTGGTACAAATCCATTGAAATTTGTGTAATACCCCATAATTTTAGTTAAGGGTAAATAAGTCTTCGGTTTAAAAAAAAAAGAGATTGGATTAAAAGCCTTAGGTAGCCACGCTGCAATTTTCAGCAGTGAGAAACGAAGAAAAAAAAGTTTCCTTCCAATGTTCATCATTGTCATCGGTTCTCACTTGTTAGTTATTTGTGTGAGTAGCAATGGACAAAAAGGAAAAGCAGATGCAGAACAAGACAACATCCTCAAGTTCCATATCACTAGAGAATTTTGTTTCCACCATGGCAATTTAATAGATTTGGAAGAGAGAAGGAGCGAGGAAGAGAATTGATAAGCTTTGATTCTTAACTAAAGAGAGAGAAGCGGAATAGGAAGGTAAGTTTTTGAACTTAGTTATAGATTTGATCTGAATTTTCCATAGCTATAGAATTGGGTTGAGAGTTTAAGAATCGTGATTTAAAAAAAATAGAGGGAATTGTCAGATTCTTATGATTTAAAGGAGTGCACTAATGATTTGAACTATAAACCTTGTTATTCGGCAAATATGAAGTAAAATTTGATGGGCAGCAAGGTTGTGTTGGTTTATTTCAATGTGAAATTAATCAAAGGGAGGTTGTTTTGTGTGATTAAAGCACCAATTAGGTGATTGGACAGATTTTGAGTCATTCATGAAACTTCTAGGGCTGGGTGTTTTAATTTATTATGAAATAACATGTATGAAGAAGTTAATACGAAATTGATATGAATGTGATTATAGATTGATCAAAGGGATTCATACAGATACTCGAGTGACGAGCTTGTCATTTTCAGCACAAGTACGGTGAGTAGTAATCTTACCACAATTGATGTTTTATAATTTTCACATGATTTATAAAGTAAATGTGATACTGAACGTTTTGAACTTGCATGTGGGACAAGTCTCTTACTGGATATGATTTTACTGGATATGATACTGAAAAGATTATTTGATTTGAGATGGTCTCATTTTTACAAGATATCATTTTTGTTATTAAAAAGGTTTTACCCTTATTTGAGAAATAGTTTTTGGACAGGTGATGGTTGAACTTTGAAATGATATGATTTGATAAGATTTAAGTGCTCTGTTTGATTTTGAAATGATTTTACTGATTACAAGAAGAATATAAATGGGAGTAAACCTTGATGAATCACGTAGCTAACGACGAGATCGTTAGACCTGATGCACCTTGTAATTGCTTATTTCTGATAAAGCCCTTGCTAGTGGGCTGTGAAACTAGTATACCGTTACCGAATCCCTCGAGTAGGGATTTACCAGTATGAATATTTAATTTCTTTACGAGGATTTCACTGTTATTGATTACTTCTTAAGAGAAGGCCACTCTGATACATGATTCATCCTTGAAAACCTCCCAGATATAAGATTTGATAAGAAAGTGTTTTCTGAGTTTACAACTATAAGATTTGATATGAAAAGGTTTCTCTGAGTTTACTATTAAGTATTTATATTGATTTTGCTTATATGAAGCACAAAAGATTGGATATTGTTATTATTTCTGAAAGAGCATTATTTCAAAATTATGATTATTGTACTAGCATGTTATCTGACTTGTCCCTCGTTAAAATGGTTATGGTTAAGTATTATTACTCACTGAGCTAGCGTCTCACTCCTCACTATATTTTTCTACAGATAATACAGGTATCTTTGGTAAGGTCTAGAGCTTTCGAGTTGATAATTTCCGGTGAGCCCCACATTTGTTCGCGCGGATACCAAGCTTATTAGTTGTTCAAGACATTTGTCGAAATTCTTTGAGTCGCTCGATAGTCATTTCTTTTATTAGAAGTTATGAGTATTATTTCATATTGCAAACTGGTGTCTAGTATGAGATTTATGTTTTGGAGTTGTAATTAGTATGTTTACTCTTCGAATAGTTTATTGATGAATAAGGTGGGAAAAAGATGAGATTGGTTGGCCGCGTTATTGATTCCCGTTATAGGTAAGTTCAGGATAGACCCAAAAACAGAGAAAACTCTGTCTGATTTTCTGTATATTTTTTGTTAAAGCTTGCTTTGGAATCTTCTCCTTAGTGCCGGTCACGATTCTAAATTGGATCGTGACAATTTGTGTGGATGTTTTTTTTCAATATACACCTAACGTAATGTCCCTTTGACTGTACACTTAAAGAGCTTCTAAAGTATTTTGTTTATCATTATAAATGGATGAATTCTACCTCCTATAAGAGAGTATCCTTTCACCCTTAAGAAATACAATTAAAAAGATAAAAAAAAAACTCTATACTTCTACTTGATATTTCTATTTGTCTTACCTCTTGTTTAGTATTATTGTATTTGACTCTCATTTTACAACGGGTAAATCTTTTTTACTATTTTATTTTATTTTTGATCTAATAATACAATTATACAAATAACATCAACCCTACCCTATCCAATTCAGACCTAAATTTGATTAGTAATATTTTTTTCCTCTTTTATTTTTAATTTTTAGTTGAATAAATACAAATTCAATTATGAAGAATCAATCCAACGAAAATTTATGTTAAAAAAAAAAACTGAAGTACTCTTGTTCTTGCTTATTGTTTTGCTAAATAAGGAACATATCTTATGCCATAGCAACTAAATTTGTTAATAAAAATATAAAATCGTATGGTTCCCTTATCTTTTCAACAAGAAACTCCGAAATTCTATGAGCTGGAAGCTGGAGCTATTACAGCTCAAATTCCGTTACTAAATTATTATCTACTTCAATGTAATCAGTTTGATGATTTACAATAAGAAATACAGATGTGGTCATATATAATAGAGGTCAAAATGAGATAAAAGTAGGTTGATTGGTGAAGAGTTTTTGGCGAAAAACATCCTTCAACTATACCCAAACTTAGAGCCTGTTTGGCTCAGCTTAAAAGCTGGTCAACCTGACTTAAAAGCTGGTTTTTGACTTATTTAGTTGTTTGGCAATACTCAAAACAGCTTATTTTAAGTTTAAAAAAAAAACTTATTTTAAGCCAAAAGTTAAAAGCTGGGGTAGGGGTGCTTTTTTTTTCCCAAATTTTATGTTCGCTTTAAGTTGACCACATTTTTACCTTTTTGCCCTTAATATTTTTATACAATCTTCAAATTACCCACATAACCCTAACATCTCTTTCTTCAATTTTTCCCTTTTCACGTGTGGATGATAGACAATTACTATTACTAATGAATGAAAATAAAATAAATCTTAAATCTTTCAAGTGATCTATTCAAATTATATATTATTAAAATGTAAAATAAGTTGCACATATAACTTAAACAAAAATTTATATTCCTCTTATAAATAATTTGTGATAATAAAGAAATATGTGAATGATAGACAATTATTATTACCTATGGATGAAACTAAAATAAAATCTTAAATCGTTCTTTAATCTATTCAAATTATATATCTTTAAAATCTATAATAAGTTTATATTCCTCTTATAAATAATTTGTGATGAGAAAGAAATATGTGAATGATAGCAAAATATAATTATTTATGGCTGTAAAATATAAATTAATTAACTTTTATTATGTTAATAGCTTTAAAGGGTATTTCAGACATTTTGATTTAAAAAGCTGTTTATCAACACTTATTTGCCAAACACATCAACAACTTTTTTTTTAACTTCACCACTTTTATCCAAACGCATAACTGCTTATTTTAAAAATAAGTTTCAGCACTTTCAAAAGTACTTTTTTAAAGCTGCTTTTATTAAGCCTATCCAAACGGGCCCTTAAACTACATCTTTAAAGTATCATTCTTAGCAAAAAAAAATAAAAAATCCTTCAAGTACTTAAAAGTGAACAACTTTCATCCTTGGTATATATGAAGTTTCTAGAAAAATTATTTAAAATCTTAGACATTATTGCTTACGGAAATAAAAGAAATGTTTGGAAGGTGTGAGGGTACACTATTATTTTTCTCATTTAGTAACGGAAAGAAGTTTGAGCTTAATTATCTATACCTTTTTCACAGCCAAACTGTATTTAGATCAATAATTTTTTCTGGTCAATCTGATATTGAAGTGATCACAATATTATTTATATCTCGCATTTGCGTTTTTTTTCTACATTATTAGATGTGAAAGTCTTCAACAAACGTCGCTTCTAGCATATTCTATTGAGAAGAAACATATTTCAACTAATAATATTTTTGATATCAAATACATGAAAAAATAAATGAAAAAAATGCCAAATTAAAAGATTTTGCATAATGCTAAACTCAATTATCGAAAAAGTTCACCATAATATTTTTGGCTTAGCTAAGAATAATAATTAGAAAGGAATGACTTGATTTTTGTGGGATTTGTTAATTTTTTGATAATTTAAAGTAGAATGATGAAAATTGTTCACTTTAAAATACATGAAGTATGTTTTCTGCTAAGAATGATACTTTGAGGATGTAGTTTAAGGATAATATTTGGCCAAATCTCTAATAAATACAAAATAAGCAAATGTAGGTTAGAGAAGGAAATTTGAGTAGCTTGACTCTTGAAGCTTGGTGCTTTTGCAGAAACTCTACATGCACATCATATAATATAGTTTCACTGATAAAACAGCTAGATTGGCTACCAATAACTAGAAAGCTTAAATTACAAATCAAGAAAGTATTGTTATTGCTAAAATAGTCAAAACTGAGTTAAACAACAAAAATACTCCAATCTAACTGTTATGATTCATCTAAAGGGCTAAAACTGAATGTGTATCAGTTTTCCAGCTTCGGACTACAGAAGAAACAACACAAGCAGTAAAATATCTTGGAAAATCTGAAGCATTTCATATGTGGTATCTATTACTACTGATGTTGTTGCTATTGTAAGGTGTAAAGCATCCACAAAGATGGACCTTTTTTTCCTTTTCACTGCTGCTTTTCCCAATATGAATCAACTTCTTCAATGCAATACTTGAGTAAAATCTGCTTCTGTCTATGCTTTTCTTTTTATCCCCCGGTTTCAGTAGCATGCTCTCAAGTTTTTGAACCTCCAATTGTAGATGTCCAATCTTCTCGGACCCCTTTCTCGCCTCTTCTAAATCTCTCTTTCCCCTGATATTCAACAACTCCTTTGAACATGTTGAAGTGCTTCCTGTAAAATGTGTGCTTTCTTCTGTATTCTTCATCCAATGTCCATTCAAATTCACTAGTTGCACAATCGTTAATTCAACTTCTTTTAACTGTTCTTTTGCTGCTACAAAGTCAACATATTTGTCTTTCCTAGCCTTTCTTTTCTTATCCAATTTCCTTCTCATGTTATCAACAGTCATTTGAAGACTAACCAATTTCTCTGCATCAGAGGAAAGCCGGTACAGAATCTGCTTATTTGTTTCAACTCTTGCGTCAAAGGAGTTCGTTAACTTATCAACACCCAACTCCTTCTCCACCTCTGATTCTGTTGGTGGATGATTTGCCCGTTCCTTCATAATTTTACTGGGACTACCTTCCTCTGTGGTTTCCCATAGCTCAAGCATCTGATCATCTGCTCCGTCAACATCAGAAGAACCACTTGTTCTAATTCTTTGTTGTGAGCCATCAGAAACATGATCAAGTGGTATATCTTTCATCAGTATCCTCTTTTGGATGTCAAAGGATTTAGGCTTGGTCTTTCGCCTGTAATGACCTTCACCATATTCATTCCTTGGACTCCTCCTTTCTATATGCTCATCCTCTTCTAGATCAAAGCTACACCGAAATTTTGATTCCTTAACTTCACTTTCAGTACTACCTCGACCTATTTTGTTGTAGGAAGATACCTGTAAAATAGGCTTGTTCCTCTCATTCACTACTTCGGCAACTGCTTTAATCCTGTCTCTGAGCTCCTGCAGATCTAGAATGTCTTTTGTCATGACAAGTTGATTTTCCGTCAGATTTCCATATCTACTTTCATCTGGCTGAACCTCAATGTCAACACACTGCAAAAGAAATTTCAACACAAAATTGCAGCTGATCCCAAGTTCTCCACTTTTTATGCCTAGGTAAAAACACAGCTGGGAATGACCTTCATATTCTTTTGCTTTAATTTTAAACTCAAATCCATACAATATTATACTTATACAAGTCAATTAGGAAATATCAAACCAGTGTAAAATTAACACTTTTTAACTAGATATCCTTTCACAAACGCAGGTCATTACACCAAGTCAAGAAGCAAGTCAGTCTAGTCCTACTAAATGCGGGGCACTGGAAATTGTTCTGAGAGAATGAATCATCAAGAGGAAGAACTTCAAAGAAAATCCTGACTAACAATAGTATCTAAGGTAATAGTAAACATATGCCAAGTTAGTTCCGATCAAAACACTAATTGACGTTCTAAAGCTAAGGTCATGTAAAAATGCAAAAGGCTTGAGCAACATTCAGGCCCAATTTTCAGTAAGCAGGATAAAATATAAACAAGTATATTACTTATTATAAGAAAGTACATTACCTTAGGTTCCTGAGAGCCAGCTAGCTTAAGGCTCGTCTGAAGGAGTGCATTATGCTCAAGCGATACCACATCATTCCTTAAAGAGGCTATTACAGGAGCATATGCATGTAAGTGTGACTTTTGTTCTCCAATTTCACTTTCCATTAAATTGATTAACATTTTCATCTGATCAATCTCCAAACTTTTGGAAGCATTTTCATTCTTAAGTCTCCCGTAAATCTCACTTAACTCATCCATCTTGCTTTCCATTAATCCTTCTCGTGTGGAGGAAATCTGCAAACCGAAATAAAATGTTGCTGCCTCTGCCTCCCATAGTCCAAACTCATAGTCTTTCTCTTGGAGCTCTGAACTTAGGCAGTTTTCTCTGATTCGATGCTCTTCAATTTCTTCACGCAATTTTCCTAATTCAACCACCAAATTCGTGTTTGCTTCTTGAAGAGATCCAATTTCCTTGTTCTGAGTGGTATTATCTCTCAACATTTCAAATATCTTTTTTTCTAGATCTTTATTCAATTTCGAGGATTCTAGACAGTCGGTCTTCAGTACATCCAGAGCCCTATGCAATTCTGAGTTCAATTTTTCAGATACTTTAATGTTCTGTTCTGCTTCCAAAAGTTGAATTTCCTGCTTACCCTGAAGTTCTTTTCCAGTTGACATTTCCAACTTGAGATGATCATTAGATTCTCTCACCCCATGGAGCTCTTCTTCTAACCTTTCAACTGATTTTTTCAGGAGTAGGTTTTCAGTTTCCTTCATCTCCAGCTTCCCATTCAATACATCCATCTCCTTCTCCAAGTCAAGCGTAGCACCATGAAGTTTGCGTATATCTTCAAAAATTGACTCTAGCTCAGCTGTTCTTTCACTAGAATAGCTCTTCAAAATGGCAGAGAAATTACCCAGCACCAGTATCTCAAGTAGGAAAACATCATTTTCCTGCTCCACTATCCATTTCTCCTCCTTGATCTCTGAGATCTTTGTCAACAATGTCTCGTTCTGATGAAGTACTTGAGAGCATTCCGTTTGTAATTGAAAGTAAGCTGTCTGCAACTCACCATGCTTGACACAGACAGTCTGTACCTCCACCTCAAGTATGGCATTTAGTTGAGTACTGCTGCTCATTTCTGACTGTAATTTCTTGTTCATCTCTAGTAGGCAATGGTTTTCTTTCTGCACTTTAACCAGCTTCTCTGCCACAATATTAAGCTCCTCCTCTATAGATTTCTTCATTGACTCCAATTCCAGGCCCTCTGATTTCAGCTGAGCATGTCTATTTAGAAGATCTGAGTTCTCAATCAACAACTGTTGCTTATCACACTCGTACATTCTGACTGCAAGTTTCAGATCGTCAACACTGCCCAAAATATAATGCAGGAAGGTTTGTTCAGTTTCCACCTTTCCTTCGGACGCAAAGTCAGAATCATTTTCAATGGCCTTGAAAACTTGATATATCACCATTCTCAACCTTTCGATCTCATCTACCAAAAGGTCTGCTTCAACCTGTTGTTTCAGGATGTGATTCTCTAACTCTGTAATCAGTTTGTCAGACAATTTTGATGTCTCAATATGTTTCTGACATTCAATCAACAGAGAAAAATTCTTTTCTTCCATATCTTGCATAAATTTCTGCAGGATGAAAATTTCAAACTGGGATTTTAAAGCTTTGTCGAGTTCTTCTTCAAATTCTTTCTTCCTCCACTTACTCTCTTCCTGTAGGTGATGGATATGGTTTTCCATATGAATTAATCGGGTCTCACTCTGATGCATAAAGTTGATCTTTTCTTGTTTCTCCATTTTAACAGAAACTCTAAGTTCTTGAAGTTGTAGCTGTTCTGCTTGTTTATCCTTCTCTAGGCAAGCATACTTCTCTTCTGATTCCTTAACTCTTGTCTTCAGCAGTTGACATATCTCTTCAAAACTATTTGCTTTTTCAGTTAGACTTTCAAGTTCAACTTTTGCACCCAAAAAAGAGTTCTCGAGCATAGCATTTTTCTCCAGGAGTTTCTGCATTTTCTCAGTTATAATTTGCAACTGAGAGAGTAGAGCGGCTTTCTCAGCACCAAGAATGGATTTTTCTCCATTCAGAATTTGAAAAGACTCTTGCAATGCTTTCACCTTTTCCTGTGATCCCTGCAACTCACCAGTTACACCTGAGAGGGAACTCTCCAGAACAGCCTTCTTCTTCAAAAGTTCATCAATGTCCTCCAACTTCTTGTGGAGGACATCATTCTCGCATTTGGTGTTCGCACAGATTATCCTAAGGTTGGAGTTCTCTTCCTGCAAGCTCTTTATTGAAGAGTCGACACATTCAGGGTTTATACCTGCAGCCTTCACTTTCTGTACTAAAGCCTGGTAGCTCTCGTTCAGGTCCTTGAGTTCCTCTTTCAAACATGCAATATCTTGTTGAAGGTTGCTACTTAGTCCCACTTGTTGTGCAACCTCCGCTTCAAGTTTCTCCTCCGTCTTCCTCAAGCTAAGTATTTCATTCTCCAGCTTCTCGATCGAATTGCTTAAGGAAAATTTCAGTTCATTCAGGCTATGGTTTTCATCCGTCACCCGCTTAAGTTCACCTTCCAAACTATTTTTGCATTCTTCCACTTCCTTCAACAGCTCAAGACTATTTCTGAGCTCCATGGTCAGAGCTCTCTGCTCTTCTTGCGATTGACAGTGCAAATATTGCAGAGCCTGAAGAGTTACTTCAAGTTGTGCATGGCTTAAGTGCTCATTTTGAAAATCAGTTTGGAGTTCCTCTAATTCCCTCTTCTTCTCATAGAGTTCTTGATCCTTCATTGCAATCTTCTTTGCCAAATTATTTATTTCTAGGTACAATGAATGCTTTGATATCTCCAGCACAACACACTTGTCTTCAGTATCTTTAAGCTTTGCAGCTCCTGTTGAAATCTCAGCATTCAAGCGCTTTACATCCTCTTGGGAACAAGCAAGCTCATTCTCAAGGTTTGATATTCTGTCCAGACAATGTTTATAGTCACCACCAGCAGCTTCTTTCTCTTCACTGAGTTCCATCAGAACAATTTTCAGTTTCTTGATCTCAGCTTCAGCTTTATCAGCTATCTCCGTAAGCATTCTGGATTCTTCCTGAGCTACCAAGAGTCTTTCCTTAAGGTCAAATATGTTTACCATTCTTAGCTTATACTCATGAAGGACAACATCCTTTTCAGACTCTAACTTAGAGATCTCACTCCTAAGATTCTGAGCTTCGGTTTCTGCCTTAATTGATCTCTTTTTTAGTTCTTTTGTGTCTTCAAGTGCTTGAGAAGCCGTAACTTCCAGATGAGATATCCTTTCCAGACACTTCTTGTGTTTGCTCAAATCAGCATCTCGTTCAGCCTCTAATGTGATAAGGGATTCCTTCATCTTCTGGATTTCATTTTCAGCTGTGCTAGCTTGTTCACAGAACTTCACGGAGTCCTTCTGTACGCTATTGAGTTCCCTCTCTGCAGCATATAACTGATCCATGCATTGCTGATACCGAATGACAGTAGCTTCCTTTTCTGCTTGCATGACAGCTAGGATTTCCTTCAGGTTTTGAACTTCAGCTTCAGCTTGATCAGCATGCTCTGAGTCATCGAGAGCGAGGATCTTGGAATTGATATTCCCATCCTCATTTGACAATTCAGATACTTTATCATGCAAACATTTTTCCTTTTCTTCTGTGTTTCTGTTCAATCCATTACTCAATTTTCCTTCGAGGAACTTTCTGCTCTTTAGCATTTCTTCTCCTGCCCCAAGCATCTCAAGCAACTGCTTTAAACCCCAGTCACTTGTTCCCTTATTAGAATCACCATTATGAGATCCAATCTTCAGAGCAGCATGTATACCAGATGGTATTAAACCTGTAGTGGACTGATGAAATTCATGTGTATAAGACGATGCACGAAGGCACAATATTTCTGGAGTATGTGGTTCAGTAATTTGTGTGGAAGATCTCATGGGTGAATCTTCAGCCAGTAGAAAGGGTAGTTGGTCGGGAAATGCCTCTGACATGGTTTTTTGTGCCTGCCTGAGCTCCCCAATTACATGATCATATCTTTCCGCTAGTGCCCGGTATGCCCTGTAGAGCTCCTCTATTAGCTTCATTAGCTCAGGTCTTCTCTTGTAATACATTTCAGCCCTTCTTGCAAATGAATCTGCATCTTCTTCAATGATCTTGATCATTGCCTTTACTTTAGCATCCATTTCTGTTGAAATAAGATACAAGCAACATCAGTTAAGTTTCCTATGAGATTTTAGAAAAAAAGAAAAAAAGTGCATGAGAAGAAACTTATAGAATAAAAGAAAAACTACTCCAAATAGAAGACCATGTAATGAGATATACTCAATGTTGTGTAAACTATCGTAGCATTACATATTAGTCCGACAATGAACTTATGGGAAAGAGTAATGAGAGTAAACTTAGGGATACTACAAAAGTGACTGAGATAATAGTTTAAATTTATGGCTGGTAGGTTTCGGAGACAGAAGTGCATCAAAACTGTGTGGTCAAACTCAAATTTATGCTGCTCCAAAGTACTTTTACCAAGAAGGGTTTTTCAGATAAGAGCAGATCGCGGAAGCTTAGCCAAAATTGCTGTAAGAGCTTAGGAGAAGTAGTAGTAGGAAGAATCATTGTGAATTCGGGCAGCATAAAGAAGAGTGAAGATGACATGTGATTAGACAGGGATATGGTGCTAATGCAAATATTTCATATACTTAAATATCATTGTCTTAGGAGAATGACATGTACATGAAACTGTGACATATAGAATCAAAAAAGCATTGTTAAAATAGAGAAGTGCTGCTAGAGTGTTATTCCATGAGAGGATACAAGGGAAGTTCCATAGATGGTGGGAAGACTGATAATGTTGTATGGAATTAATCTTGGGCCACTAAGGTCCAACATATCCACAATAACATGAGTACAGCAGAAATGTGGATGATAAGATAGCTGTATGGTCATAGAAGATTAGAGATGATCACATTTGATAAAAGGTGAAAGTAGCAATATAGAGGATATAATAAGAGAAGTCACTTGAGGTGGTTTGGTCATATCGTACATTGACTTACAAAGGCACCCGTCCACAAGTATGAGATCATGAGGTAGAGGTAGAGACCTAAAATCACATGTAACAAAGTTGTCTCAAATGACCAATAATTTCTTGAAATTTATGACAGCTCAAAATAGGACACCAAAGATACTGGATAGAAGGCAAAAATGTAAGCCTAAAGCTACTGGCTTCTCAACTACTCTTCACCTCTACATCGTCACTTTCCGCTCCTTCTCAACAGATTTGTGTGTAGCATAACAGTGATGACCTTGAACAGATTTAGTTTAAAGAATAAGTAGATATTTCCAGAGTTTGGAGTTCTAAAGTTTAGGATAGAAGAGAAACATATTGCAATACATGCTCCCTTGTGGGGTTTGAACCCACAACACTAGTATAAAAGACAGTTTTACCGTCGCTTCCTTTTTTGTCAAGGTTCACAAGATAATATACACATATTTATTTAATATTCTATACAAATACAGAATCTAAGAAAAAACTAGTTTATTCCTGTGAACCCATGAACCCCACCTAGTTCCGCCACTAGTGATTGTGTATATAATCTCTTATTCCATTAATAAGTTATGCACATAAAGGAAGATATCTAAGTAGTTGATAACTGGATTTGGTTTTGAGTGCACAAGGGAGCTTGTTGGGGATTGCAAGGGTGGTTGTAATAATATGTATGGTGTGATGGATCTGCAAACTACCATGGTCCATTAATAATGCAGTCTCTTGTGGAGTCAGCATAGCAATTCCTTTACTAATAATGCATTGATGTGATTTCTCCCGTCTAAGAGAATTCCGATCTATGTTCCAGTTTTTACATTAACCACCTAAAAGCGGATATTTTGATGATTGGTATGTCCAACTGGCTGTGGATTCATTGGTAAGTGAAGCTGCCTCTGAGTTCTATCGAATCACTCAACCTAAGATGTGAAACACAGGATTTTCAGGAACCAATTTAATGGAATTTCCAATCTGCAGAGGATTTTTAAGAAATGATTTATCACATAGTTCATTGATCTTCAAGCATGATGATAAAATCATCAAAATCAATATAATTATATGCTTTCTAGTTCCGGAAAAAGGACAGCGGAAAATCTGAGATGCAAAGTAGATTATCTATCCTTGTATCACGATGTATGTAATGCAGAGAAGAGAGGAAAAGGAAAACAGGAAGAAGTGTAACCGCTCCAGATACGAGTATCAACTTGTCTAAAGTAAAGATGTAACTTTATAAGGTAATGGAACAGCAGATGTATGCATATTCAGTCATGTGACCTCTTGATTGACAAACTAATCATACTCTAGCTCATACCACATGCTGGTAACAGACTCACAAGAACAAATTGCATACACACATTTTAGTCAGTGCAATGCAGAATTACTAAGTTTTTGTAAAACCAGATCATCCATTAATGGGAGAAAAAGCTTAACATCAAAATGACAAGAATCAGATATATTGAAAGAAAGTGGTAAATAAGAGGTCTATTCATGTATAGCCATTAAAAGAATGATCCCTCAGTACTCACCAGTAAGATTATGTTGAAGCCATTTTGAGTTATTTTGAATATGACCAGTATCCCACCACGAAGAGTATAAGCGTTTAGTTTCAGAATGTAGCAATGTGGCCATGACTCCAGCAAAGAACAAAAGGGCAACAGGTTTTGTCCTTGCAAAATCCTGGTCTTTGAACCAGTACAACAAATTATCAATCCACGCCAGTGTTGCAGCTTGAGCTCTCTCTCATCTACGCAACAGAAAATGATAGAAAGAAACAATTTAGAAGTAATAACTATGACCCATAGATAGCAACATAAACTTAGCTTTGCAGCATACCTTCTCTGCTTCTGTAATTCTGTAGTTGTTCAGGAAATATATGCAAGTGTTATCAGTTTGACATACTTGTGTCTCAATTTATATGAGTTGCCTTTTTTTAGTCATTTAAAAAAAATGCATATTACTATATTAAATAACATTTTCATTTTACCCTAATTTATAGTCACATAAATATTACTATTATTTATTTTAGACCACAAATTTCAAAAAAAAAATTCTTTCTTTAAGCTCCGTCAAATCCATCAAATCAAACTAACACATATATAAAATGGGAAAGATGGAGTAATGTATATACCAGCATTGACAACAATCAGAAATGAGGGGAAAAAAACACACTTTTATCAAGTAGTAAATTAATACCCTACTCCTATCCAATGCCAAAGTCAAATCCAATGGAATTTGCAAATCCTTTGGATCAAACAAAGAAATCTATTTTAAAAATGACATTCAAAACAAAATGAATAGAAGAGCTTACGAAAATACTGAATCTGATCAGCTCAGCAGCAATGGAGTTCACTGCTTCATTGAATCCTCTGCATTCCCAAAGTGCTTAAAAGTTGAAACAATGTCAAATGCACCACTAAATGCTGTTTGACTAAATTGACAAAGAGAGGAAGAGGGGTAGTTCCGGAATACCAACATTTCAACATTAGCTATTTGTACGCCCAAATCAATTCAAACAAGAAAAAAAAAACAGGTTTATTTGAACCTCTCCTTAGCAAACTTTTGACTTGTACAAATATTATAAATCGACATCTCGCCCTTATTCACTTGTTAAATTTTGACCTAACACACCTATTAAAAAGAAATTGATGCAGTAAGTTTATTATTTTAACTTTATTAATTAATGAAATCTCAAGTATATGTACTCATTATATTTTTCAAAGAAATTAACTCAATTTTAATATATTGAGAGTATAATTGAAATAACTTTTTGTCATTTCTTCAGTTGTTAACAAATGACTAGCTAAAAGAAAGATGAAATTATGAAATATTTGACAAATAAATAAGAACGGAAAAAGTAATTTTTGTGTGACTCCCACTCTATTCCATATTAAATTATTTCAACTTTTAAATTATTTAATTTCAAGAAAATTATTTGAATTGATTTTTATTTAACCGTGCGCTTAATTACAATCTTAACTTTGAATTATTTGGGAATAATAATAATTAAAAAGAAAAAGGTAATAGTGAAAGTAGTATTTAATTTAGGAAAAATTAGCAAATTAGTAATTATTGAAAATAATTATTGAAAATGTCAAAATGTCAATATTTTTGAAAATAATTTGTATTCAAATTTGATTTCTCAAAACAATTCAATTTTGAATCAAATTCTACATTCTTTACCCATTTACACTTCTTTCTATCCTTTAGTAACATTAAATTTATTTTTCATCTTTCACTTTTCAAAAAAAATTCTCTTTCATCAACTTTTCAGTTTCACCATCCTCATCATTCACTTTTTTCTTTTTTTTTTCATCCAAATTTCACGATTATTCTCTCATTATTGAAGAAGAACTAATTATTCAAGTTCGTAACAATTTGTTCAGATCTACCAATTAATCAAGAAATCTCTCAATTGATAAATGTATTTTTGAATTCATCATTTATTTTGCGAGATTTTGTTTTCAAAATCACATATTATGTTGAATTTTTGGATTGTATGTATTAAGGATTTTTCGTCATTTTTTCTAAATTTTATGTGAGTTTGTTAACATATTCATGAAATATTTATTTATTTCAGATTTTTAGTATTTAAAATAATTTTTATCGATCTTTTTCTATAATATGTTTTTATATTTCAAATTTAGTAGAATCCACATTAGCATTTAAGTATTGAGTTGTTTCGCAAAAGTATTTTGAATGTTCTGTACTTTATAATTAATAAGGATAAAATAATAAATTCGTTACGTTATTAATTATTTTTTTCATAGTTATGTCAATTAAAAATTGAACAAGAAAAAGAGACAGAGAAAGTACCCAATAGAGAGAGTATTGTAATTAACTATAGTAAAATAATAAAATGTGTATAAACGACATTGATAATGGTCAAGTAATCATGTAGTTTTTTTAAGAATGGGCATTGGGATAGAAAGAGTTAAGATAGGAAAAATAATAATTGAATTTCTGAAAAATGATTACACAGTGCGATGGTGTCCCTACTCTATAGTAGTACCAACAATGGTTTAGACCACGTTTGAGATCTCAAAATATTATTTTTTGGGTGGTTTTATTTCATCCTTTTCCCTTCTTTAATCATTCCTCTTCATTCCAGGTCTAGGTGTCTACTATGATTATGAATTAAATGTGAACAATCTAAATAGATCCAATCTACAGTAACATCCATCACTTTTTATTAAACTTGTCAACTTTGCCGGGTTGACCCGATTTCATCCAATAAGTACAATCTGGGGTCTTCAAATTATCTATTTTATTCATTTATTTATATTCTGGAGTAATATGAACTCAATTTTATGGTCTTCAAGAGCAATATTTTGTTCCTCCCTTGATTTTACATTAGTAAGATTTATTCATCACTTGAGAGATCATTAGTAATGTATATTTCGAATTATAATTATTTAAATTTGACTTCTATATGAATATTTCATGATTTATTTAATATATCGAGATTTTATTTCAAAGAAATATAGTACCTTTAATATAGGCATGAATTAAGGTTTAAAATTTAACCTCAAAAAATGCTAATTTGAATTCAGTGCATATTATAGAGTCCAAATTAGAATCGAACACATCTCGTAGATTCAAACAAAATTGGAATGTTTACCTCCCTTCCCATAACAATTTTAAATGAAATTAATTTCATCCAAAAGCTGAGGTAACAAAAAATATAATTAATGGCGCGTATTTAAATTTTTTTTATCACGTCAGCATTTTTTAAAACATGACAAAAGTTAGTACTATTAATTTAGCCAAGATAAGTATACGTTATAAAAAAGTAGTAATGAGCCATTATTATCATTTGTGCCCTCTAATTAATTTGGAGAGTCTATCTAAGAAGTAAAATCAGAAACATGAAAATCACAGTCCGTATTATTAAAATTTTGTTTTAAATGCAGTCTGTTTAGCAATTTAATCTCTTATGTACAATGATTTTGCTTGCATTTCTTTCTATTATTATATATAATTTTATACTTACGCAAGAATTTATAAATACTATAGTACATAATCTGCATAATTTTTTATTTTGAATGGGAGATGAGGAATATTTTTTATTTAATTAAAATCAAAAAAGTTCTTTAAAAAAAAAAAATCAAAAAAGTTACAAGTGGGTTTTTTTAAAAAAAATGTGGGGCATTTTAATACATGTATTGTTATTTATTTATTTTAAATTTGATATAAGATGTATTAAAAGGCCCCACATTCTTTTTATATCAAATTAAAAATAAAATTAAAATATATAAACAAATCTTTAGGGTGAGGCACATATATCTCGCTCTTTTTAAGGAGATTCAAGCTCAATACGGCGTAATCTACAACGATTCAGCAATAATACTCTTGACTTGTCCCCTCCAGGATATAACAACCCAACAATTTGTTCAATTCAAGCAACTCCGGATTAGTTGAAGAGTCCAAACTCCACAAAAAGAACACCTCCTTCATCATATAATACTCTCTCTTTTGTATATAGTGAATATAGTTGAAGACTTAGAATATTATTCTTTATTTCAACTCTCTCTTTCTGTCACATCCGAGTTTACCCCCTAGACATAACCGACGGTGACGTCCTTTTGAGGACTAAGACTAGCCTCTTAGTTTACATCATTACATTCATCGGTCAAATTTAGTGAAAAATTTAAAACTTTTCATTACTTCTACTTGGAGGTTTGTTTACATAGACCTCTTCATACGCACACACATAAGAGTGTAATAACTTAGGCATATACATCAAAGTAAGAACGTCTCACATGGGCTATACAATGTTTCATACTAAATGAAAAGGAAAGAACACAATAGTCTTAAACTCAAAACAACTCCATAAGTTAGATAGTGACATCGCCTCGGAAATTGAGGATCTACCCTAGTTGGATGATTAAGAGATCCAAGCCTTCTTCAAGTCGTCTTCAAAGCACTTCAGCGATCGGAACCTAAAATGTTGGTGAAAAAGGAAGAAATGAGATTATTACACCACTTGTACTAAGTATGAAACCATATGCACACATACTATGAAAAAATGCTAAGAAAAAAGGGATATTTCATAAAGTATACACTTTTCATTTAAAACCTTTATGCATATTTAACAATATCATACCAACCAATAGGACATGTTCATTAAGTCATAGGTATTTACGTTACAAAACCATCAACATCAAAACTAGTCAAGTTAACATGCTTATCATATAATCGAACACATATTCAAGTAACTCTATCATCAAGTCATATTATCAACAAGTATGTATAAGAGTGCATTTCAACATAACCAAAGCAAGACAATTACCCATGAACCCCTATCAAGTCAGCAAGTGCAATGACCAAGCAAAGCCCTATGACCTTACTCAATCAAGTAACCCAACAAGAATCATGACTAACATCTTACTTCACATATCATAACATTTAAGAGTACATGCCATCATACTTTAACAACATATACCAACACATATTCATAAGTGACAACAATCAACATACAGTATCAACAATGTGCAAGTTCATCATATACATGTCATATAGCACTATAAACATATTCATACATAAGAACATCCTCCTGATATTCCCCTCAAGGCTAACTAGTGCAATGCTTAGGTAAAGTCACATACCCCTACCTAGACTATGCTAGACCCATTAGGTCACCTTAGTTAGAGTTCAATCATTTAGTTCATTTTACCTTTTGGGAACATCTTGCCCTAACCGACATAGACCACATGAGCTAATGTGAAATCCGGTGTCATAGAACCCTACACTGAAAGAAGGCGAACTATACTTTCCAAGGTAGTACCAAAACATAAACATAGCAACTACGTAGATCCACTAGCTAGTATTCCTATGGGGGAAACATAGTTCAAGAACTAGGAGATATATTTGGGACCCTCTTTATGCTACATGCACTTTAGTCTCCAATCTCAAGAGTACATTTGTCACGACCCAAATCGGGTCGCGACTGGCACCCACACTTACCCTCCTATGTGAGCGAACCAACCAATCTAAACCTTAACATTTCAATATAATATCAACAGAAAGTAATGCGGAAGACTTAAACTCATTAATAAAAACCAATTCAATAACTTCTAAAAACTCAACAACTATTATTATCCCCAAAATCTGGAAGTCATCATCACAAGAACATCTATGATCAAATTACTGAACTAAGAGTATTCTAAGAAGCTAAAACAAGTAAAAGCTAGTCCATACCGGAACTTCAAGGCATCAAGACATGAAGAGGAGGATCCAGTCCAAGCTAGAAGCATTAGCTCACCCTGATATCCGGAGTAATGAAGACTGGCTAGAGTTGCGGTTGAGTTGAAGACGTCGGTACGTTTGCTGCACTCCACAAATACAAGTAGGGGTCAGTACAAACACAAGTACTGAGTAGGTATCATCGGCCAACTCAAAATAGAAAATGGTATATATCAGATAACATCATAAAATCAACTAATATCCTTAGCATGAAGCATTTACAATTACCATAACCCTTGGTTACAACACCAAGCACATCAATGAGGACTCACGCCTCCTCATCATACTCATTTGGGAATTGGGTTCATTAGATTGAGTATATTAACATCTTTCAAGATTCATTATCTTTATTCTTCTCATGTCGATACGTGACACTCCGCTCCTCATATACTATCCTGGTGTCGGAACGTGACACTCCGATCTTCATATACTATCCTGGTACCGGAACGTGGCACCCGATCCATATACTATCCTGGTGTTGGAACGTGACACTCCGATCCATATACTATCCTGGTGTCGGAACGTGACACTCCGATCCTCATATACTATCCTGGTGTCGGAACGTGACACTCCGATCCTCATATACTATCCTGGTGTCGGAACGTGACACTCCGATCCTCATATACTATCCTGGTACCGGAACGTGGCACCCGATCCATATACTATCCTGGTGTCGGAACGTGACACCCGATCCCCTAATCTCACTACTTTCATTCATCAAGCCTTCTTTTATACCAAGGCATCATCATTAACAAAGTAGATTAGGGTTTCTTTTCAAGATTTTAGGATTCAATAGCTTCATCATGCTTATCTTATCACAATTTCATAATCACATTTATGCAAGCATACAATTAAGCATATAGAAGGGTTTACAATACTATCAATACATATCATTCGCTATTAAGAGTTTACTACGAATAGCATAAAAACCATAACCTACTTCCACCGAAGATTAGTGATCAAGCAAGCAAATTCTCCAAAGCTTTGTGTGTTTCCCCTTCTCGATCGATCCTCTCTCTCTCTTCTTGTTCTTTCTATTTTCTTTATTCAAACCCCCTTTCTTTTACCCTAATTGGCATATAATTAAGAATAAAAGATGGCAATAATAACCCACTAATTAACTTAAGGTTACCTCTTTCAACCCCCAAGTAATTAGACTTATTAATATTAACCCACTAACTTTATAATTAAAGCAGGATTAGTCAAAAACGTCCCTTAAAACATTAAAGAAATCCGATTCAGCCTGGGATTACGCAGCCTGTGACGGCCTATCGTGCCTGCGATGGTCCGTCCTGCTGCTCCGTCACAGAGTTCAGAGACTCAATTCTCTGAAGAGTTTGTGACGGTCCGTCACGCCTGTGACGTTCCGTCCTGTTATTCCGTTACGAAGTTCAGAGAGTCGATTTCAGTACCCAAATTTCATAATTTCTAAGTGTTTTGAAACGAGACTCCCTCGACGGAACGTCGTGCCCATGACGGTCCGTCGCGAGGTCCGTCGTCTCAGCCAGTTTTCCAGAAATAACATCTGCTGCTCAAAATGACTAAACAGGTCATTACAATAGATACCAATTTACCCATCGTTCGTCCTCGAACGATCATAAGAAGAAAAATAAGGGCGAAAAGAAGTACCTGAATCTGTAAACAGGTGTGAGTATCTTTCTTGCATATCAGCCTCTTTCTCCCAAGTGGCTTCTCAACGGGTCGATTCTTCCATTGAACTTTGATTGATGCAATCTCCCTTGACCCCAACTTGCGAACTTCTCTATCTAAAATAGCAACCGGTTCCTCCTCATAAGACAGATTCTCATCAAGCAAAACTGAATCCCGACGGATAATGTAGCTTCCATCCCCATGGTATCTTTTCAACATAGACACATGGAATACCGGATGCACTCCGGACAGCCCTGGAGGCAAGGCTAACTCATAAGCCACCTCCCCTAGTCGCTTAAGTACTTCAAAGGGACCAATATACCTTGGGCTTAATTTACCTCTTTTACCAAACCGCATCACCCCTTTCATGGGCGAAACCTTTAGTAAGACTTGTTCACCTTCCATGAACTCCAAGTCTCTAACCTTCCGATCCGCATATTCTTTTTGCCTACTTTGCGCCGCTAAAAGCTTTTCTTGAATAGATTTCACTTTCTCTAATGAGTCTCTCAAAAGGTCAGTACCCCAAGGTCTAACTTCAAATGCATCAAACCAACCAATGGGAGACCTACATCTTCTCCCATACAGTGCCTCAAATGGAGCCATATCAATACTTGAGTGATAGCTATTGTTGTAGGAGAACTCTGCTAAGGGTAAGAAGCTATCCCAATGGCCACCAAATTCTATCACACATGCACGAAGCATATCCTCCAACACTTGAATCGTTCTCTCAGACTGACTATCGGTCTGAGGATGGAACGCAGTACTAAAGTCCAACCTAGTACCCAATTCCGCATGCAATGTTTTCCAAAACTTAGAAGTAAATCAAGGTGACTCTATCGATATGATGGAGAGTGGAACCCCATGCAATCGCACCACTTCCGAGATGTAAAGTTTGGCTAACTTCTCTGCATTGTAAGTCACCTTGATCGGAATGAAGTGAGCAGACTTAGTTAACCTATCAACAATTACCCAAATAGAATCAAACTTACCCATTGTCTTTGGAAGACCAACCACGAAGTCCATTTGCAATCCTTTCCCACTTCCATTCAGGAATGGGCATTCTCTGAAGTGTTCCTCCGGGCCTCCGGTGTTCATACTTTACTTGTTGACAGTTTGGACATTTGGCAATAAAATCAACAATATCAAGCTTCATTCTACTCCACCAAAAGTGTTGCTTTAGGTCACGATACATCTTGGTTGCACCAGGATGTATAGAATACCTTGAACTATGGGCCTCTGTCAGAATAGTGTTGATCAAATCATCCACTCGGGGTACACATACCCTTCCCTTGATTCTCAAAACACCTTTCTCATCGATTTGTGCTTCCTTAGCCTCTCCTCGCAATACCTTATCTTGGATTCTGCTTAGTTTCTCATCATCAAACTGTTTTCCCTTAATCTTGTCAAGAAAAGAAGATCTTTCCTCCACACAAGCCAACAATCCTCCCTTCTCATTTACTTCTAATCTCATCAAGTCGTTAGCTAGAGTCTGAACCTCTCTAGCCAATGGACGTCTGGAAACTTGCAAGTGAGCTAGACTTCCCATGCTCCCTGCCTTTCTACTTAAGGCGTCTGCCACAACATTAGCCTTTCCCAGATGATACAAGATAGTGATATCGTAGTCCTTCAGTAGTTCCATCCATCTCCTCTGTCTCAAATTCAAATCTTTTTGAGTAAAGACATACTGTAGGCTACGATGATTCGTGTATACTTCACACTTAACCCCATATAAATAGTGTCTCCATTGCTTTAATGCAAACACTACTGCAGCCAACTCCAAATCATGGGTCGGATAGTTACGTTCATGCACCTTTAATTGCCTCGAAGCGTAAGCAATTACATTCTTCTCTTGCATTAGCACTGCACCCAAACCCGAATAGGATGCATCACAATAGACAATGAAATTCTTACCTTCCACGGGCAAGGTGAGAATTGGTGCAGTAGTCAACAAAGTCTTGAGTTTCTGAAAGCTTTCCTCACATTCGTCCGACCATACAAATGGAACATTCTGCTTAGTCAAGTTCGTTAATTGGGAAGCAATGGAAGAGAATCCCTTGACAAATCGACGGTAATAGCTAGCTAAACCAACAAAGCTCCTTATTTCTAACACATTAGTAGGTCTTACCCAATTCTTCACTGTCTCAATCTTAGAAGGGTCCACCATCACTCCATCCTTAGACACCACGTGACCCAAGAAGGACACTGAATCTAGCCAAAACTCACACTTGGAGAATTTGGCATAAAGCTTTTTCTCCCTCAACATTTCCAATACCATTCTCAAATGCTCCTCATGTTCTTTCTTGCTCTTTGAGTATATCAGTATATCATCAATAAATACGATCACAAAGAGATCCAGATATGGCTTAAAAATCCCGTTCATCAAGCTCATGAAAGCAGCATGGGCATTCGTAAGACCAAAAGACATCACTACAAATTCATAATGCCCATACCTGGTCCGAAAAGCAGTCTTTGGCACATCCGTTGCTCGTATTTTCAATTGATGATAACCGGATCTGAAGTCAATCTTAGAGAAAACACAAGCACCTTGTAACTGATCAAACAAGTCATCAATGCGAGGAATGGGATACTTGTTCTTAATAGTTACCTTGTTCAACTGTCGGTAGTCTATGCACATCCGGAAACTCCCATCCTTTTTCTTCACAAATAACACCGGAGCACCCCAAGGAGATGCACTTGGTCTAATGAAGCCTTGGCTTAACAACTCTTGAAGTTGGACCTTTAACTCTCTTAACTCCGCGGGAGCCATTCTATAAGGGGGTATAGAGATGGGGCGAGTACCCGGTTCAAGATCAATGCAGAAGCCAATATCTCTATCTGGTGGCATACCAGGAAGGTCTGCAGGAAACACATCCAAAAACTCACGGACTATCGAAACCGACTCAATTGAAGGTACTTGGGTGGTATCATCCCTGAGGTGTGCCAAGAAAGCTAAACAACCCTTACTAACCATTCTCTTAGCACGAAGAAAGGAGATGATACGAACCGGATTGGAAGTGTAGTCGCCCTCCCACACTAACGGATCTGTCCCAGGCTTGGCTAACGTCACTGTTTTAGCATTACAATCCAAGATCGCAAAATTCAGAGAAAGCCAAGTCATACCCAAAATTACATCAAAATCAACCATTTCTAAGATAACCAAGTCTACATAAGTATTACTCCCCACAAAAGTCACCAAACCAGACCTATATACTTTTTCGACTATTACAGACTCACCCATCGGAGTAGAAACACGAATAGGCATGTCAAGCAATTCACAATGTAAATTAAGACCATTAGCAAATGAGGAAGATACATAAGAAAATGTGGATCCGGGATCAAACAATACAGAAGCCATGCAATCACAAACCGAAAGATTACCTGTGATGACAGCATCGGATGTCTCCGCCTCCGATCGCCCAGGGAAAGCGTAACAATGGGACCCATTACTTGTCTGTCCGTTGCCCCTACCATGTTGTGCTGTAGTGGCTCTAGTTTGCCCATCACCTCGGCCGTTTTGATGACCACCATTACCTCGGCCACCACGTTCTCCAGAATAGCGGCCTCTTCCATGTCCACCTCTACCTCTAACCTTTGGAGGTCTGTAACTCTGTTTTGGACAATACCTCTTAATGTGTCCAGTCTCCCCACATCCATAACATTCTCTGGATTCAAGCATAGGTCTCTCAGAGAAGTGTTGACCGGTCTGAGGTGGACCCCCAACTACAGTCTGTAGTGAAGACTGAATTGGTCGGACTGAGTAACCTCCTTAACCCTGTCCTCTAGAGTAAGAACCATTAAACTCACCTCCCTTTCGAAACCTTTTTGATGTAGTTGCCATGGTGAAGTCATCTGGCTTCACTCCCTCTACCTCTATCACGAAGTCTACCACTTCTTGAAAAGATTTATTTGTAGCCGCTTCTGTAAAATTTGAAATCCGCAACTCTGATCTCAACCCCTTCACAAAATGGCGAATCCGCTCTTGTGGACTGAAAGATAGTTGGGTGGCATACCAGGATAATGCACGAAACTTAGCCTCATATGCAGTAACCGACATCCTACCTTGCTCTAGGCTCAAAAACTCATCCCTTTTCCTATCCCTCAAAGTCCGGGGGATATACTTCTCCATAAACAAGCTAGAGAATGATGCCCAAGTCATAGGTGGTGCCTCTGTTGGTTGACACTCAACATGTGACCGCCACCACATTTTGGCGTTCCCTTGAAACTGATAAGTCACAAACTCAACACCAAACCGTTCTACTATACCCATCTTGTGTAGTAGTTCATGACAGTCAACCAGAAAATCGTAGGCATCCTCAGATTCAGCACCCTTGAAGAATGGAGGTTTCAATTTCAAGAACTTACTGAAAAGTTCATGCTGATCATTTGTCATTATAGGCCCTGTAGTCAGACGAGGAAACGTGCCTATTTCCAGTGAGGCATCCATTTGGGGAGCCATAGTAGCCGCGTGTTGTACCTCCGGAACCTGAGGTGCTGGTGCAGAAAACACTGGAGGTGTCTGGCCCTGATCAGATAACCCGCTAAGATAAGCCAGAACCTGATTGATCATCTCTGGGGTAGGTTGGGGTGGCATTTCCTCATGCTGCACTTGTTCATTCTCCCCTTCCTCACCCTCTCTTACCACTTCCTCAATCGGTGGAGGAGTCACTGCCCTAGTACCAGATGGGCTAGGTGCTCGTCCTCTTCTCCTAGAGGACGTCCTCCCACGACCTCTACCGCGGCCTCTTGCCACTGCTCCTCTTCGAGCTACAGTCTCAGTGGATGGCTCAGATGCATCTTGTCTTGCTGATGTTGATGTTGACGCGGTTGTTGCTCTAGTTCTAACCATCTGCGAAATAGAGTGAAGATGGTCAGATACCAATTTGTATCACCTAGATACCAATTGGACCCAAGTAATAGCACGAAAGAAAGAATGGAATTTTCCTAAAGTCTTATAGCCTCTCAAAGAAAAGTAAAGGCGTCCCCCTACCGTTCCTTAAGACTCTACTAGACCCGTTCATGTGTGATGAGACCAACGAACCTAATGCTCTGATACCAAGTTTGTCACAACCCAAATCGGGTTGCGACTGGCACCCACACTTACCCTCCTATGTGAGCGAACCAACCAATCTAAACCTTAACATTTCAATATAATATCAACAGAAAGTAATGCGGAAGACTTAAACTCATTAATAAAAACCAATTCAATAACTTCTAAAAACTCAACAACTATTATTATCCCCAAAATCTGGAAGTCATCATCACAAGAACATCTATGATCAAATTACTGAACTAAGAGTATTCTAAGAAGCTAAAACAAGTAAAAGCTAGTCCATGCCGGAACTTCAAAGCATCAAGACATGAAGAGGAGGATCCAGTCCAAGCTAGAAGCATTATCTCACCCTGATATCCGGAGTAATGAAGACTGGCTAGAGTTGCGGTTGAGTTGAAGACGTCGGTACATTTGCTGCACTCCACAAATAACAAAGAAAATAAGTACAAGTAGGGGTCAGTACAAACACAAGTACTGAGTAGGTATCATCGGCCAACTCAAAATAGAAAATGGTATATATCAGATAACATCATAAAATCAACTAATATCCTTAGCATGCAGCATTCACAATTACCATAACCCTTGGTTGCAACACCAAGCACATCAATGAGGACTCACGCCTCCTCATCATACTCATTTGGGAATTGGGTTCATTAGATTGAGTATATTAACATCTTTCAAGATTCATTATCTTTATTCTTCACGTGTCGGTACGTGACACTCCGCTCCTCATATACTATCCTGGTGTCGGAACGTGACACTCCGATCTTCATATACTATCCTGGTACCGGAACGTGGCACCCGATCCATATACTATCCTGGTGTCGGAACGTGACACTCCGATCCATATACTATCCTGGTGTCGGAACGTGACACTCCGATCCTCATATACTATCCTGGTGTCGGAACGTGACACTCCGATCCTCATATACTATCCTGGTGTCGGAACGTGACACTCCGATCCTCATATACTATCCTGGTACCGGAACGTGGCACCCGATCCATATACTATCCTGGTGTCGGAACGTGACACCCGATCCCCTAATCTCACTACTTTCATTCATCAAGCCTTCTTTTATACCAAGGCATCATCATTAACAAAGTAGATTAGGGTTTCTTTTCAAGATTTTAGGATTCAATAGCTTCATCATGCTTATCTTATCACAATTTCATAATCACATTTATGCAAGCATACAATTAAGCATATAGAAGGGTTTACAATACTATCAATACATATCATTCGCTATTAAGAGTTTACTACGAATAGCATAAAAACCATAACCTACTTCCACCGAAGATTAGTGATCAAGCAAGCAAATTCTCCAAAGCTTTGTGTTTTTCCCCTTCTTGATCGATCCTCTCTCTCTCTTCTTGTTCTTTCTATTTTCTTTATTCAAACCCCCTTTCTTTTACCCTAATTGGCATATAATTAAGAATAAAAGATGGCAATAATAACCCACTAATTAACTTAAGGTTACCTCTTTTAACCCCCAAGTAATTAGACTTATTAACATTAACCCACTAACTTTATAATTAAAGCAGGAATAGTCAAAAACGTCCCTTAAAACATTAAAGAAATCCGACTTCACCTGGGATTACGCACTGTGGCGACGTCGTCGTGCCTGCGACGGTCCGTCCTGCTGCTCCGTCACAGAGTTCAGAGACTCAATTCTCAGAAGAGTCTGTGACGGTCCGTCACGCGTGTGACGTTCCGTCCTGCCATTCCGTTACGAAGTTCAGAGAGTCGATTTCAGTACCCAAATTTCAGAATTTCTAAGTGTTTTGAAACGAGACTCCCTCGACGGTCCGTCGTACCCATGACGGTCCGTCGCGAGGTCCGTCGTCTCAGCCAGTTTTCCAGAAATAACATCTGCTGCTCAAAACGACTAAACAGGTCGTTACAATAGATACCAATTTACCCATCGTTCGTCCTCGAACGATCATAAGAAGAAAAATAAGGGCGAAAAGAAGTACTGAATCAGAAGCAGTGTGGGTATCTTTCTTGCATATCAGCCTCTTTCTCCCAAGTGGCTTCTTCAACGGGTCGATTCTTCCATTGAACTTTGATGGATGCAATCTCCCTTGACCCCAACTTGCGAACTTCTCTTTCTAAAATAGCAACCGGTTCCTCCTCATAAGACAAATTCTCATCAAGCAAAACTGAATCCCAACGGATAATGTAGTTTCCATCCCCATGGTATCTTTTCAACATAGACACATGGAATACCGGATGCACTCCGGACAGCCCTGGAGGCAAGACTAACTCATAAGCCACCTCCCCTACTCGCTTAAGTACTTCAAAGGGACCAATATACCTTGGGCTTAATTTACCTCTTTTACCAAACCGCATCACCCCTTTCATGGGCGAAACCTTCAGTAAGACTTGTTCACCCTCCATGAACTCCAAGTCTCTAACCTTTCGATCCGCATATTCTTTTTGCCTACTTTGCGCCGCTAATAGCTTTTCTTGAATATTATCTCATCTTTATGGTCTAATAGAAGGGAAAAAGATCATATAGAGAGATCAAGGAAGAGAATAGAGAGAAGAGTTGTTGGGGGAAAAAAGAAGGGAAAAAGATCATATAGAGAGATGATACAGAGAGAAAAGAAAGAGAGAAATAACATAACGAGATAGGAGGTGCACGGAGGGAAAGAAAGAGCGAGAGACAGAAATAACGGGAGAAAGAACGCAAAACAGAAGCTAAATATAATAAAATAAGTATACATAATAATGCTATAGATGGTAGTAATTAAAGATATGTGTCAAAATAGTAATTATTAATTAAAAGGGACTCACCCAAGTTATTTATCCTTTTAATAATGACATCTTTAATTATACCCTCAAGCTCCACTTTCATCAACAAGGTTTGTACCGACATTAGAACTAAAAATTGAGGCAACTTTCTTGAATTTTCTGACATTTTAAAATTATGGAGTAAAAAGATGTCTTTCAATAATAAGCAAAAAATAAATAAATAATTTAAATATAATTTTTTACGTGGCTCTGAGGTTTCATTGATGTGGCACTAATATAGCGCACGTGTAATGCACTTTTTAGTGTAAGGATGGCTTGTAATGTTAGGGTGAGAATAAATTCACTTGAAAGTTGTTGGGGGGGGGGGGGAGATTACTTAAATGCTCGTGTAATTAAAGTGTTAAAGTAAGTTTTGTTGCCAAGTTCAGAATTGATTTGATGTATTTTCTCAAGATTAAATATATTTTCATATCCTTCAACTTTCAAACATTGTAATAAGTTATAATGATATTGAAGCAACACAACATTATTACAATATCATTATATCAATTTATCAAATTCTTGAACAAGTTTTTATTATTCTAAAATTTATATTTCTCACTGAAAATTTGTAATATTTGTATTCTTACTTCATATGGTTTAATATACATCACCCTTCACAAACCTCATTTGTAGGATTATAGTAGGTATATCATTGTCATTCTATCCCCACTCAACGATGTAGTTAGGGTGTTAAGTATTATAGGTGATTACAGGTCAGGAGACCATTACCATACATATAACCCTGTTATTCAGTGATTCGATAGTTAATAACTACTCATGTTAATGATATTGATTGCATAATTCCTAATAAAACTTGCAGCCCTAGATCTTTCCCAAAATCATTGTTCGAAACTCTTGAAATCTAGAAATCACATTTGTGTTGAACTTTAAGTTAGAAGAATTGATAAGCCCTAATCGTGAGTCCCTGTGGGTACGATACCCAACTCTCAAAAAGAGCCACTCTATTGCTTGTATGATCATGTGCACTTGCATGCGCGATTTGACCGCAACAATCTACCTTTCCCTTAGGCACGATCTATCAATTTTGCAAAATGATTTCTGTCAAATGAGAGTTCTTCCATTGAATAGAAAGAATTTAGATTTACATGCCTAAAAATCTGCTATATATCCTTAAACATATGGTATTCCTAATTGTAATATCTCTTAAATTATGTTATACTAATCTATGATATCACCTATCATCATTACACAAATATTTAGAGTTATAACATAGATATGTAGATATTTAGAATCTGTCCAATCATACTAACATCCCCCCTTAAATTGATGTCGATGGATCATAAAACATCAATTTGCCTACCAGAAACTGATGACGTTGTCGAGTCATAGACTTTGTAAACACATCAGCTATTTGAAGATCACTGGATACATGTGGAATAGTATTGACTCTCTTATCTACAACTTCTATGATATAATGACAGTCCATATCAATGTGTTTGGTCCTTTGATGGTAAACTAGATTATTAGCAATCTGAATAATTATTGTGTTGTCAACATTGAGAGTAGTGGAATTAGCTTGAGGAAATCTAATTTCTGCAAGTAAACCATGAAGCCAAACAATCTCAGAGCAAGCAATAGACATTGCTCGGTATTCAAATTCGATGGAAGATGTCTTACTTCTTACTCTCCCATGATATCAATGAATCTCCAAGAAACATGCATCAACGCGTGACGGAGCGACGAATATCAGTATATTCAATCCAATTAGAATCACTAAATGCATTAAGTTGAATCTTAAAATCACCAGTGAAGAATAATTCACGAGTAGATGTTCCCAAGAAGTATCGAATGATGCGGTGGACAACCACCAAATGTAGATGACATGGAGGCTATATAAATTGACTCACTTGTTAAAATGCAAAAGAGATATCATGCCGAGTAATAGTAAGATAATTTAGGCTCCCAACTAATTGGCGCTAAAAAGTTGGATTAGGATGAGGATTTTCTTCCCTTGACAATACTTCACATACAATTCCAATGGAGTATTTACGAATGAAGATTCTTGAAGACCATCAAAAGTAATCAAGTCCTGAGTATGTTTTTGTTGGTTCAAGAACACACCTAAAGAATTATATTAATGAACTTCTAACACCAAAAAATATGTAAGGGTACTAAGATCTTTCATATGAAAAGAATTCTTAAGCTACTATTAGAGGCTAGTGATTGTGATAATAATGTCATCAACATACACCAAACCAAGAACACAACATGCGAATGTTTTTTGATGAAACAAAGAAGAATCATATTTTCTCTGCTCAAAAGAGAACTGAAGCAAAGTAGACCGAACTTGTCAAACCAAGGTCTTAGAGCTTGTTTTAATCCATATAAAGTCTGCTTCAACTTGCATACATCTGATGTTGGTGATGAGAATAAACCAGGTAGGGGTTTCACATAAATATCTTCTTTGAAATCACTATGAAGAAAAGCATCTTTGACATCCATTTGATGAAGAGGCCAATTTTGTGATGAAAAAATGACAATAATAGTTCGCACCATAGCCATTTTTTTACAAGTGCAAAAGTCTCCTCATAGTTTACACCATACTCTTGTTTGTTGCCAAGGATCATCGATCGAGATTTGTACCGATCAAGAGTTCCATCAGAATGAAGTTTAATTGAATAAACTCATTTACATCCAATTGGATGAAGATTTGGAGGACAAGGAACAATGTCACATGTGTTATTTTCTTTAAGATCCAAAATTTTCTCCTCTGTTGCTCTTTGTCAACATTTAAGCTTGAAGGCTTGTGAGTAACATGTTAGAATAGCGATATTGGATAAAGTAAAAGGAAAAATCACATCATTTAGGAGTTTGAGACACTGTAGTAGATCACCGAGGAGGCTCAAGAGGAGTAGATCTTAAAGAAATCTCAGATTCTGATTGTGGAACAGTTTCATGTAGTTGATTTGTTTTTTGATGGGGTAAACTTGACCAACATCATTTATACACAAATCCTGATTTGAACAAATCCTCAAAAGTACGAAGAAGAGGAGGACAAAATATGACTCAACATGAGTAGGAAAGAAATATAGATTCTCAAAGAAAATAACATTTCTAGAAACAAGAAATTTGTTGGAACTTGAATTATAGTAAATAAAATCTTTCTGCGAAGTACTATAGCCCATAAAAGCACATTTGATAGACTAAAAAAAGAGTTAATTGCGTTGAAAAAGAGGCAGGTGCATAAAACAAACACAATCAAACATATGAAAACTATGATAACTAGGATGCTTATGAAAAAGATGTTAATATGAAGACTCACGATTTAAAACTTTATATGTAGGTGTATTAATCAAATAAACAAGAGTAGACAAAGCTTCAACCCAATATTTAGATGGAAAAAATGAGTCATTCAATAAAGTATGAGTGACATCTAAAAGATGACGATTTTACGCTCAACAATCCCATTTTGTTGTGGCGTATATGGGAAAAAACATTGTGATACAATTCCTTTCTCAAGCAAGAAAATATTAAATTCATGAGGTATATATCCTCCCCCAGAATCAGATCTTAATATTTTGATGCATTTTGAAAATTTGGTCTCACGTAAGCCAAAAATTTCTTGAACATGGAAAATACTTCATATTTAGGTCAAAGAAAATACACCCATGTAAACCGACTATAGTCATCTATAAAATTCACAGAATACTTGAAATGAGCATGAGAAATAACTTGTTAAATATCCCAAACATCACTATGAAAGACATGAAAACACTTTGCACCATGACTACCGAAATGAGGAAAAAGAAGAGTTCTACTTTTGCCTAATTTATGAGTAGAACAATCAAAGGAAGGAGCTGAAAATTGATTTAACGACTGGGGAGCACCCCCTAGAAGTTACACGGTGTACTCGACCTTTCGGAGTTCTTTTACAAGCATGTTATCTTTCATTCATCACATAAGTATGAAAAGCAGTGTAGAATTAAAAATCTACACAACATAACTAATAAGGAACTCTTTTATAAACTAAGGAACAAGTCTCATCATCACAAGACAACTTAAACACGTCTTAATATCATAGGGTCATGACCCTTTATATTGAGAGAAACATACTAAGTCTTATACATAGTCTTTAAAGAAAGAAACTAAAAGAAACATAGTTTATGTCCTCAAACATATATGGACATACCGATCTCGAGAGAATTCTACTTCCCAAACTTCACCTTCTAAGAATATTCACTTGCCTTCCACCAATACTTTTAGAAATATAGAAGAATATGCAGTTACTATAAACATTGTACTAAGTATGACAATATGCAAAAACATGCTTTAAAAGAACATTTTAGTTGAAACATACTTTTCATGCTATTTTGGTAAAACCTTCATGAACCAAATGTACAAAGTATCATACAAGTCATCATTTATCACGCAAGTAATATTTCCATGACATTTAGTCATATTGATCAAGTAATCCATTTATCATTTAGACCTTCCTATCCAAAGTTATCCTAAGACTCACCTAGGTAAGACATGAAGAGACCATCCATACAACCTCTTCATTACACACCTAAGTGATCCTTAAGACTACCAAGGATAATCATGCTTCATTTCAACTTAACAAGTCAACACTCATTACTAAACACACTAGAGGAAACATACATGCATTTAGGAACTTCAAATAACGACCATATGCCAAGACAACCCCCAAGTTGCACTAGTAGAATGTGAAAGTAGCATTCCACACTACTACTCTCACCAAAGTACTCCTTATGAATAACCCTAGACTAGGCACATCACAATCATCATTTACATAACATTTATCACCTTTAAACATAAGATATATATGATTCATAAATACTAGTCATAAAGTCAACTTACTTCATTAAAATCATATAGTAACCCATTCATACATTTTCATACAAGGAGACACCAAGACTTCCTTCAAATGTATACTTGTGCAATTGATAAATGGCGTCTCATTCCACCACCTACCCTAAATAGTACAACCTTAGGAAGACCTAGATCATTTTATTCATTTGTGGGGTATAGCATTAACCGACATAGACCATGAGAGCTAGACATGGAATCACGGTATTATCCCCTACCGAATGAGGGATCCCCACTTATCTAAGGTAGGGTCATTCTCTTAGCCTTTACACGGATCTCCAATATCTAAACCTATGCGAGCGCATAGTTAAGAAATAAGGAGATTGCTTATAAGTACTACATCATAACTCACAAAGAGTACTTATCTCAAAAGGTACACTGGATACAAAATCTCTACTTACAAAGAGTATCCACCCCTTCTTCAAACCCTCTTGGTGCAAAGCATAAGTCCCTATGGAGTTCTAGACATTCATTTCTTTCATTAACTATAGGTTAAGAGATTATACCAAGTACTACATCTCAACTCACGAAGAGTACTAACCTCTAGAGGTTACTTTTGAATACTACATCTCAACTCACGAAGAGTATCCAACCTGCAGCCTTTCTTTGGAAAGCTCTTGGGAATAGTGAGGTTGATACTAAACACTTCATCTCAACTCATGAAGATTGTCCACCCCAAGATCCCCCCCCCCCCATTTTGATTCACTAGAGTTATTAGGAATAGTAAGGTTGGTATTAGACACTTCATCTCTACTCACAAATGGTCTCTACCCTAGAATGCCCCATTTTCATTCATTAACTTCATTCATTCATTCAAAGTGTGTGCGTGAGTATATGTGAAAACACTCTTCACATAACCACCATATTCATATCATTGACTCCTAAACATGATCATACTACATTCGTCAGACTTCACACACTATCATGCTTCACAATCACATTATACTTCATTTAGACATAGCATCTTGAAAACACACATTCTCAACTTCATAAGATATCTCATGCATACACATTATGACATCCCTTTACTACTCATTCAACACCTTCAAGGCCATAATCACAATACACACATATATAAATATACTTCAAGTAAACACCACCACCAAAGGTTGATCATACCGCTCAAGATAAATTCAATAAGAACTAAACAATATTGATCAACTTACCCTTGATCCTCCACATTTTCTCAATTTTTCCAATAAATCATCATAATAAGACATAATTGGCAGTAAATATTCAAAATACAACATAAGGAAACACAACTCTAACATTATCTAATCATATACATTAAAATCACTTCATAAGTCAAAAGTTGAGAATTTGCATGTTCATGGATCCATTGAATTTTAACCATAAAACCATCACTTTACGTTGAAAACATCATAATACATCTATTAAAACCTTTTCATGCAAAGACCCATGCTTAGAATTCAAAATAGAAGAATTTAGGATTTGAAACCCTTTTTGAAAATCCTTTGGATTGACTCCTTGAATGAGATAAGAATCAAGTATGAAATATCATACCTTAGTTGATAAAAAGCCCATAAAATTTGAGTTGAAACTTGAAGAATTTTGACCTTCTTTCTTGGAGCTTCAAAGCTTCATCAATGGAGGTTTTAGGAGAAAGGGTTTTGGAGAGCTTTTGTTTTGAAGTTGAGGGTTTTGATTTTATGGGGGAATTGACTTAATAGCCGTCCATAAATAATCTCCAAAGTTCCGAAAATACCCCTACACTATTTGACCCTTTTTCCAAGTCTAATTTGACTTAAAAACGACGCGACCAAATCTGATATGTGGCTGCGCGTCGCAGAGGCAGCTCCAAATTTTGCCTCACGAAAAATTTAAGGCAGTGAGCCTCGTGCCAGTCAAGAAACGCAAAGGCAGGCTTATCGCCAGGGGCGCGACGTGGACTGGGCTCCAGATCTTACCTCTGCGCGCTGCCTTTAGCAACTTCTTTTTCCAACGTTTGGGTTCTCCTCAAGGACCCTTAGGATGGTCCTCGGGGAGTCAAACCTAAACTTTTTGACCCTTAATATGTTCCTCTAGGTGATAGGATCATCTTTACTGATTTTAGACTCGAAACAACACCTAAAAACAAGGCAAACATACAAGAGCACACTAGCACACTCACAAGGCTAGTTTTTGAACATCTTGACCATTCTTCGGTGTTTAACTTTCAAACTCTTCAAACGTCATTCTAAAGATATTATTGATCATTTTAAAACCTTATTAACTCATAAAACTCATGATAATCTCTAGCTTGTTCTATTTCATTTTGAGGGTCATTATAATTAATTTTTATTTCCCAATAAATCCGAATTGGACAAATGAGAAAACACAATAGATTTTGGATGTCCTAGACGTTTATGTTAAAACTCATTCTTAATAGTGGTAGAAGCAAAAGCTATAACACGAGGAATAGAAAAGTGTATAGGAAATAATCTTTCAATTTTAGGATCCTTCGCGATTATTGTCCTCGACATCTGATCCTCTACAAGGCAACTAATACAATAAAAATTCACATCACAATTGTTATCTACCAATTGACCAACTGAAATAATACTAGTGGAGAGCTTTGGTGATACAAAAATGTTCTTGAAAGTTTCATTAATATATCCAACCTTGGTAATGGCTAAATTACTATCATTGGCAACGTGAATTTGTCTTGGATCAGTATACTCACTATTGTTTTTGAGTATATTAGTTAAGTTGGTTATATGATTAGAATTGCCAGAATCAGCAACCCATAATTTAGATATTACCTCACTACCTTTCATCCCCAAAGCTGAAAATGCTGACAAGATCATTTATTGTACCATTTCAGGAGTAAGAACTTGTCCCACTGAAGACATGTTATCTTTAGTTGAACCATTTATCTTAACTTGAAAAGCATTTACCCTATGATTTTGAGGACGCATAAGATATTTTTTGATAATGTGTCCTTGTTGTTTACAATAATTACAGAACTTCTTGCCACAATTGCTAGCAATATGACCATTGTTTTATTAAAAAAATACTATTATTTCTTTTAAATGGTTTTGAAGATGACTCGTTTCGAAAAATCAATTAATCTTATTATTTAAGAAAAATCGACTTTCCCAAATTACGGAGTCGCCACTTAATTTTTGATAAAATCAAGAAAAAATTTAAATTTTTCAAAGATTTTAAAACAGATAAAATCAATTGAAAAATGTTCGAAGTTCAATGTATATCCCGAGAAGGTATTAGGCCCTCGGGATGCCCGTTAACTTGCGGTTGACCGGCGATTTGATTAAATGACTTTTTTTTTGTTTAAGTAAAGAGAATTTATTTAAATATTTCATTTTATTATTATTATTATTTTAATTTCTAAAGGAGATATTTAAAGGGATTTAATTTAAGGAAAACTAATTTGTGATAAAAGTAAATAAAATAAAATAAGTAAATAAAATAGTAAAATTTAAAATAATGAAACATGGCTACCCTTTAGGAGATTATTTAAATTATACTAAAACACTAATTAATTCAAACAAATATTAAATAAAGAGAGAAAATATTTGAACTTGGGCTTAATTGCCCAAATTCATTCAATTGGGCTTTGGCTCACCTGTCCTAATCTATTTACTTAGATTTGGGCCCTTTTTAAAAACCGGCAGAAACAAATGGCCTTTGGGCCTGTTAATAAAAGGGACAGAAGGGCCCTGGCCCAATTTCCTGAAAAAGGAGACATAAAGTGTACAAACGTGTATACATGCTGTATACAACATATATTTGACCCATTTGGACCTCTTGAGCCCTGCACCTTTTGAATATATATTTTTCGTTACTTTTCCCTGTATTGCCCTGCGTATTTGTACCTGTATCATTTTTTAAAACTTACTTAACAAGTGTATATCATCACCCGATAATGTATACTAATGTATACGGGCTTCACCCTACATCCGCATTGTTTTCCTAATTCCAAATTTTAATTATAATAGGCTTCCTTGTACGTTCCCCTGCCAATAATATTTTTTAAGCATATCTATATTATACCATCTATGTATATCAGTGTATACAGGCTGTATATCAGACTGTTTTTCAACTTTCGAAAGTTGAAAACACCTTTTCAGGAGTGTAATTTCCCTGTCGTCAAATCATATTTCGAACTCGGATCCATCTGTACGCCTTCGACCTGTATCACAGTGTATATATTGTGTATAAACCAGATACACAGCATTAAAACAAATTAAAAAAAAAAACAAAGAGATCACAGCCAAGCTCCTGCAAACCGCCCTTCCAGCAGCTTCTGTTGGTTTTGCTTTCGACCTGTACATCCTTTCAGGGGTTGGATGACTCGGGAAAAGTGTTTTGAGCCTTTATGGCTCAACGAGGAATGCAAGAATGGAATCCAAAGTGGACTCGAATCGATGTCACACAAGAAAACAAAACAAAAAAAAATAGCAAGGTTGAATGACAACATCTAAAAAGAAGAAAGAAAAAAAAAGGATTTCACCTTCTTCGGGGCAGCGAGCTAGAGACGAAACGAGCAAGGGGATGACCTTCCACTACACAACTTCGAATTCAAATGATAATCAAAACCCCGCAATCCTTCTGTTTTTAATTCAACTTCAATAGATATATAGGTGTGCTTAAACTATTGTAAAATCTTCCTATGAATAAACTTTTTCAATAATTCTTTTCTTTTCTATCACAAGATGTGAAAAAAAATTCTCTCCAAAAACCATCCCTTTCTTTTTCTCTTCTTTTTCTTTCTCCCTCTTTTCTTCTTTCTCTCAACCAACCCCCTAACAATGAAGAAGATGGGGATTATTTATAAGCCAAATTATGGTCAAAAGAGGGGGAAATTTGTTTAAAATTTGAATTTTGAATTTTGAATTTTGAATTTTAAAAGGGGTAAGGTTGGAGGGAAAGGGAAAAAGGGAATTGGGTTGAGAATTAATTAAAACGGAATGGGCTATGTAATTGGGCCTGGGTGTCTGAAAATAAAGTGGGCCTGGAAGGGAATGAGGTGGGCTGGAAATTTATTAGGCTTGGGGTTTGGGAGAAGTGTTGGGTTGCTGAAGTTGGCTGGGAGAAGAAGAAATAAAAATGGGCCAGGAAATTAAAGGGAGTGTGTAAGTGGCCCAAAACTAAGATCTTTTGGTGGATTTAAAGAATTTTACTTTAAAGAATGGGTTAAATTTGATAAATAGCCAAATTGAGTTAAGATAATAAATTCGGCTAAGCCTTAAATAAAACGAATTTATATTAATTAATCAACGAGCTTCTTTAATTTAGTAATATAATTATTTAAATTGTAAAATAGTGGTTCAAAATATAACCATAATTTAAACTATATTAGCTAAATAGAATGCTTACTAAAATTAAAATATTTTTGAGATGGTTTTTTGAATAATCATAAAATATACTAATTATATACATAATTATGTAAAATATATATATATTATTCAAAAGTTATAAGAAATGACAAAACAATTCAAAATAACACAAACTTTATTTTTTTTCTTAAAAATTTATAAAACTAATTATTTTAAATTGCTTGGAAAATTTAAGAAGCTCATGAATTAATTTCTATCGGAGATGGTCAAAATTGGGTGTCAACAGCTGTCCCTCATTTTACTTGGATTGATGCAAGCAATTCGAGGAAAATGAAATTGACCAAGCCAATTTTGACCAACCTCATTCATCTTTAAGGGAAGGATTTGGCAAAGGGTTGAGGAATTATGGCCGAACCCTTGAAACGGGTTTCCTACATATCTCAGGCTATATGAGAATTCAGGCCACTTGTAGTTCGATAAGCCTCATTCATCTTTAAGGGAAGGATTTGGCAAAGGGTTGAGGAATTATGGCCGAACCCTCGAAACAGGTTTCCTACATATCTCAGGCTATATGAGAATTCAGGCCACTTGTAGTTCGATAAGCTTGATTTAACGCACGATTTTGAAAAAATTCAAAAACCACCTCGATACCGAATTATGAAGGTATCGAAATGCTCGAGAATAAAATTGGAGAGCGAATGTTGGAATACAGCCGAGTTTTCAACATTGAATCCGCCTACATATCCTTAAACCTTCAGGAATCAGGCTGTGTGTAGTTCGACTCGATCGGTTGAAAAGGAAATCTATTATGCTAGATAACCTTCGGTTTCGGACAAGTGACAAATTAAACGAGTATGAAAAAGAGGCTTGTAACCTCTTAGCCATGAATGTAGCGCGCTTCACACCCATAATTAAGAGCTTACACGGACATAATTTCCAAAGCTCTTGGCGCATTGTCACTCAGATTGGAAACTTGCTTCCGGTAAATCGAAATTTTCGGATGCGAGACTGAAACTGACAAAACTAAAGAAAAACCCACATGCCTTAAGATAGGGGTGTGGTTTGATTGTGGTGGAAGTCGCTCCTCTGCTCGCGTCCTAAGAGTTTGACATTCCTATTTGGAATGTGTCCCAGTTCGCTGCTAAGAAAAAGTTCCACGTTGTGCTGCATCCTTTTTTATGTCCTTCGCACCTGTGGTTTTTTGGAGAATTCATCCTTTGGGATGCTCTCAACAAAGACTAAGATAAAAACTCGTTAGCTTAAAAAATGCAATTAGGATGAGAGACAGTGTCTTTTTACCATGTCGACACTTCATTGTTATCCTCAATATTCGACATCGACTCGATCGGTCTGACGTACAACAAATAAAGCTTATGTCTGGCGTTTGCAATATAATCATCAATGTACTCTTCATTTGATGTTAAAATAAATAAATGTTGATATGATACTGGTATTTCTTTTGACGTCGTCTTTGATGTTCTTCTTGATGTTTACTTTTATCAAAATAAAAGAATGTAGTTGAGGCCAATGGATAAATATCCTTCTTGACATACACGATTTTCCTTTCTTTATCCGTCTATGTCTTCTTGTGGGGCATGAATATCTTTCTGCGATACCTAAATTCTTGCGAGGTGTGAAATCTTCTCGCAATGCACAACTTTCGGCGAGGCATGAAATCCTCTCGCGATGTATAAATTTTGACGAGGCATGAAATCTTCTCGTCGTGCATAATTATTGACTCGCGATGCATGATTTCTCGATTCATGATTTTCTGCGATGCATGATTTTAACGAGGTATAAAGTATGTCCAAATTTCAGCGAGACATAAAATCTTCTCGCGATGCATAAATTTTGACGAGGTATGAAATCTTCTCGTCATGCATAATTATTAACTCGCGATGCATGATTTTCCGCGATGCATGATTTTCCGCGATGCATGATTTCCACGATGCATGATTTTTCGCAATGCATGATTTCCGCGATGCATGATTTTCACAATGCATGATTTCTGCGATGCATAATTTTCCGCGTTGCATGATTTTCCGCAATGCATGATTTTCTGCAATGCATAATTTTCCGCAATGCATGATTTTATGCGGGTATAAAGTCTTCTCGCTATGTCCTAATTTGACGAGGCATGAAATCTTCTCGTCATGCATAATTATTGACTCCTGATGCATGATTTCTGCGATGCATGATTTCTGCGAGGTATAAAGTCTTCTTGCGATGTATAAATTAGACGAGGCATGAAATCTTCTCGTCATGCATAATTATTGACTCGTGATGCATGATTTCTGCGATGCATGATTTTCCGCGATGCATGATTTTATGCGAGGTATAAAGTCTTCTCGCTATGTCCAAATTTCAACGAGGTATAAAATCTTCTCGCGATGCATAAATTTGACGAGGCATGAAATCTTCTCGTCATGCATAATTATTGACTCGCGATGCATGATTTTTAATGAGGCCTGGATGGCTCGATAATGTTCCAACTGTAACGAGGTGGAGGTCTCGATAATGTTCCAACTGTAACAAGGTGGATGGCTCGATAATGTTCCAACCGTAACGAGGTGGGTGGCTCGATAATGTTCCAACTGTAACGAGGTAGATGGCTCGATAATGTTCCACTGTAACAAGGTGGATGTCTCGATAATGTTCCAACTGTAACGAGGTGGATGGCTCGATAATGTTCCAACTGTAACGAGGTGGATGGTTCGATAATGTTCCAACTGTAACGAGGTGGATGGCTCGATAATGTTCTAACTGTAACGAGATGGATGGCTCGATAATGTTCCAACTGTAACGATGTGGATGACTCGATAATGTTTCACTGTAACGAGGTGGATGTCTCGATAATGTTCCAACTGTAACGAGGTGGATGACTCGATAATGTTCCAACTGTAACGAGGTGGATGGCTCGATAATGTTCCACTGTAACGAGGTGGATGTCTCGATAATGTTCCAACTATAACGAGGTGGATGGCTCGATAATAGTCCAACTATAACGAGGTAGACGGCTCGATAATGTTCCAACTGTAACGAGGTGGACAGCTCGATAATATTCCTGCAAGATAAAAAGAAACTTGTTTAGAAATTACTTGAGGCAATATAAAGGAATAGAGATAAAATAAGGTGGAAGATTTTCTAGGTTTTGTTGAGGAGTCCACGATGGGTGCAAGTGGTGCCTGTTGTCATTCTTGACAGCTTTATATAGCCATTTTTGTGACTTCAATGTTCCTGCATTCAAAGAAAAATTCTTAGTTTGAAAGACTGATTTGTGTTGGTTTTGTCTCCATGCTCCTTCTTGCAGTTGGCTTGCACGCTTGCCCATTCTTTATATGACATATTTGATATATTTTTGAGGACCCTCCTCAAAAATTTGTCCCGGTCTAAAATATATAAGAACTCTCATAACTTGCTCTGTTAACTCTGAGGTTGCTCATTCTTGAATTTTGAGGCTCCTCCTCAAAATTTTGTCCCAGTTTACCTCAATAAGTAACAAATGACATTTGTGGAGTTTTTTGAGACCATCTCAAAAATTCTGTCCCAGTTGCAAGCTAGATTGTCGTAATTTTTGAGATACACCCAAGGCTAATCTCCGTAGAATTTTGGTCTTCTGTTTTGACTCTGTTAAAAAAGTCCAACTTCCAATGCATTTTTGAGATCCTCTCAAAAATTCTGTCCCAGTTTCCATTATGAAGAGAAATGGAAATCTTACTGGGTATTATGACCGAGCCGTTGTGGCGTCTACGTATCCCGTTGGATCAGGAATCAGGTCAAACGTAGTTCCCCTCTAAGGAATTAACCAAAAATAGGAAGTTTTGATAAAGAAACGACCGAGGCCGACATAGGCCGCCTACGTATCTCATTCTTGAGAATTCTTGTCGAACGTAGTTCCAAGGGAAATGTGCGATACATTTTCAAAAGAAAGGTAACAAACTTCATATACCAAATTTAGCCAATGTTGGGCATTCTTCTTCTCGACTCAGTTCAGAAATGTCTTGTACTCACTTTCGAGCATCCCATATGTCATCCATTCAGGTGGTTTCCTCAATATTGATCAAGTTGTTGTTGATCATGTTTTGTATCTTGTGCTTCAGAGTTGAACAATTCTCTGTGTCATGTCCAACGGCTCCTGAATGAAAAGCACATATGTGGTCAGCTCTGTAAAATTTCCCCAAAGGATTGGCTGGTCTTCCTTCTATAGGATAGAGCATACCCATTGCTTTCAACCTTTCATAAAGTTGAGTCTGAGATTCCCTTGATGATGTAAATACTTTAGGAGCCTTCCTAAATTTTGGGTGAGGAAATTTTTTCTGGTTGGCATTATGGTTTTGATATTCCCTTTGAGAAGCTGACCTCATATGAGTAGCCGTGACCATACTTACCTCCTCCACTTTTCCTTTTGATTTATCCATATCACTGATTCTAGTAGATTTTCTATTAGATCGTAATGCGGTAAGTTTGGTGACCTTCCCAGTCTTGAAACCATCTTCCCAAGCTTCTCCCACTTTGACAATCTCGACGAACTTTTGTCCCATCATACACAACATTCTTTCATAGTACTCAGGCTCTTGAGTACGAATGAACATTTCAGTGATCTCACGTTCGGACATTGGAGGTTGAACTCTTGCGGCCTCTTTTCTCCAACGAAAAGCATACTCTCGATAATTTTCTGTAGACTTCTGTCTGATCTTATCCAAGTAGTAGCGATCTGGTACATCTTCTATGTTGTGTCCAAATCTTTCCGTGAAATCCTTTGCGAGTGCATTCCAACTTTTCCATTGTTTCAGCTCCTGTGATGTAAGCCACTCCAGAGCTTCTCCACTCAGACTTCGACCGAAGAGACGCATCAACAATGCTTCATTTTTGCCAACTCCCACGAGTTGATCACAATAAACTTTCAAATGTGCTAGAGGATTTCCTGTTCTGTTAAAAGTGACAAACTTTGGCACTTTGAACCCTTCTGGGAGGTCGAGATTCGGATGGATGCATAAATCCTTATAGCTTAATCCATCGACTTCAGAAATATAGTGCAACTCCTTCATGGATTTCCTGATCTCTTCTTTCATATTCACCTTGTCTGCCTCTCCTCTTGACCTCCACTCTCTCTCATATTCCTTATAGTGATCAAGCTCGGAACAGTTGGCATAAGGTTCATTTGGAATTGGGATTTGGAAAGTAGTATTCTGAGGTATGGGTGGAACAATGGAGGGATTCTGGGTATTTTGAGTGGCTTGATAATTTTGGGGGAAAGTTTGAGGATCGGCATTTTGGTTTTGAAGATGGGGGAAGGTTTGAGCATTGTTTGCAGTTTGGTTTTGAGGGAGATGGAGGATTTGAAGGTTAGTATTTTGAGGATGATGTGGTGCTTGACACGACGTGGTGTCGTGACGGGGATTGAGGGTAGTTAAGTCGATGGTTGGAGAATTTTGAGTGGGGTTAGAGAGAAGGTCCTGAACCTGTTCCGCGTTCGAGGGAGGAAAGTGGAGTGGAGGTCTTCCGTCTCTTGGAGGGTTGAACGATGAAATTAAATTAGGCAAATCTCGCATCGTTTGCATTTCGACCCTCATTTCGGCGATCTGTTGCATCAATTGCATAATCAATTCATTTTTATCAGCGGCGGCGGGTTGAGCCACGACAACATCACTCACGTCAATCTCCTCATTGTTATACCCCATTGCTGTCTTTTCCTTTTGCAAATTTGATCGGGAAAAGAATCTTTAGGGCCTTAGACCTTGTGAAATACGGATGATCAACCGACACAGATCAGTTTTGAATACCTGCCAAATGAAAAAAACTCAAAAGGCCAATATGTTAGTGCCTGGAGGTGGTAAATAATACAAGATATCACATATAGGTGTAAACAAATAAGAGTTGCTTTATTCGGAGATAAACTTGCTCACCAATATAAAGAAATAGTTAAATAGACAAGAATTTGTCTACTTGACTTTGGGATTAGCGAATAAAATGTCGACTTGAGTCGAAACAAAGTTGACGGTATCTTTCATTACCGTACTTTGATTTTGATTGAGATGTAACTCTAATTTCCCTGTAAGAGTTGGAAAAGATAAAATTTCTCAAAAAAAATTTTGATTTGAAATACTGAATCTTTTTCAGATATTAGAGTAGTTCTTTTTTTAGGAAACTAAAGACTCGAAGAATATTTGGACGCACTTTGGATAGTGACTTGATATTTGTGCTTATGGGTTCTAAAAGTATTTGAAGAAGAGTGAGTTAGAATATGTCCGGATAAAACAACATATTCACATAAGGAGTTATAACACATAGACAAATATTGCGAGTTCTAAACAGATATGTGACCCTTTTCTGCCAAGGGTTGGCCTAGCGATTTGAGGGATGTATACGTCCTTCAAATTTAAACACATACGAATGAACGTCCGTTTAGGCCGTGGGCTGTTTTGGATTCAAGGTGGTCTTTTCTAATGGGCCCAACACTCCTTGGGTGTTGGGTCGTCCTAGGCCAATGCGCTATTTTTTCGGGATTTGGGTTTTGCTCTATCCTAGTTTGACTAAGAGTGGGTTTTTGAAAGGACCGGGAACCCAAACGGACAATTTGGGCTGAAACTCGCGACAACCATTGGACGCCTAACGAACCAATAAATTACCATTAATTTCGAAACAGGGTGGGTATAAAAAGGTCCGGCTGCGGTTCCGCAAACCATCCTTTAATATACTATATATATATATCGGAAATATGTCATGTTATGCAATTTCTAGAAAATTAGAACAACTTAAACAAATAAACAGTTAATACAAATAGTCAAATAGAGTTAGTCTTTAAGGTTAGAATCCTCTAGTCCCCAACAGAGTCGCCATTTCTGTTTTATCGAAAAATGTATTTTGAAAAGAGTTTGTTTTATTTTTGACTTTTTCGGAGTCGCCACTTAATTTTTTAAGAAAAATCAAGAAAATTTATTTCCAAAAAAAACAATTTAAAACAGGAAATTGTTTGGAAAATGTTAAAGGGTTCGGAATTCCTATTAGTGTCTTAGGAAGGTGTTTAAGGCACCTAAGACACTCCGTTAAATACGATTTTCCGACGATTAACTTATTTGACTATTTTTATTTTAACTTTTTGCAATTTTGAAGTTTGAATTTTATCATAATTTTACTTAGCCAATTTCACAAGTTGAAAAATTTGTTGTTTATCTTGTATTTTTGCGAGTCTATTGCGAAGCTTAACTTTATTAGAGTTTCATCTAAACAAGTCATGAATTTGAAATATTATCGCTTGACTTAGTTTTAATTTTTTAAGTTTGATAAAATGAAAAGGCGTTTCGATGGGGGTTTGGAGCTATTCTAACCCTAGACTAACGACATTCAAGTAAAAGCACGTAAATGAAAACTAAAGTGGGAGAGGGAGAGAGAGAGAGAGAGAGATTTAGGTCCAAGTTTTCGAATTCTGTTCGCCTTGACCGAAACTTAGACCCACCTGTTTTCAGGTTTTTCAACCCCTTTTTGTACCTGTCCTAATCTAAACATACAAACATAATTACGAGGAAATAAAAAAGAAGAAACAACAAGGGCTTATGCCCATTACAAATAAATACAAGAAAATAGACATAAATAAAATTTCTTCCAATTCGCCTCCTTCGAGTTCCTTCGAACTTCATGGAACTTTGATTCTCGCATTTTTGCCTTGACGGTTTGACTCGATGATAAAAATATGAGTCTTTACGACTCTCTCGAAATGAAGAGGACGAGAGTTTGATAATAAACTCAGACGGTTTTACATGCGTGAAGATGAAAACAATGATTAGTAACTCACATAACCAAATAAACACCTTGACTCCTCTTCCAAATATGCCATGAGAACAAATCCTCCAAACTTATAACTAAAAGATTTAGATAAGTCACAACAAGGACTGTTTGAATCTAAAGAACAAATACATGCTCAAACTTAAATAGCAAACAGCAAGCTAAAAGCTAAAGCAATCCGACGCGAACTCCTAGCCTTTAACAGAACTCAACAATTTTTACAAGGGCTAAACTCGTTCGACACACTCCTTTCCATAAGTAACAAGTTGAACATATATACAAATCAAAATTGGCAGTAAATCAGTCGCACGATATAACTTCGTCACCTAAAATAAAATTCTCATGTTCAAGATCAAAGCTGAGGCACCAAACATTAGCATATACCACAAAACACAATAGCCTTCCAATGGTGACAAACTAGGAATTAAGAAGTCGAAATAGGCAACCAAATCAAAATGAAAGAAAAACTTCATGACAATATACCCGGATAAATCAAATTGAACATGCTGTAATGCAAGGCTTGTATTAACAAAAAAAAAATAAAAAAAAATAATGCGACTTGAGTTTCAAATCAAAGCACATCCATGGCTGATAACTAGTCGAATAAACAGACCTACGACAACATGTAGCAAAGAAGCTCAAGTTAGCATAACATGAAGGAAAACTAGGAAAGGGAGATAATCGAGGGCTTCAGGTCAATCAAGGGAAACAACTATCTTGAGGGTGCTAAGTGTAAAAAATCTAACGAAAACATGCTGAAAACCGATAGGATTCAGATCAAAATCCGCTTAGAAACGCTGGAAAACAGCAAGCAACATAAACAGAACAGCACAACCATGAATTTTCAAACAATTTCTGCAATACACCGAGTCAACAACAGCCAAAACCAACCTAAACACTAAAATATAAGCAACCGATACGACTAAGAGTCGAGGGTCAAAACGAATGTTACCTCTTTGAATGCAGCGGAACAGGGACGGTACGAGCGAGACAACAACGAGCTTCCACCCCCGACGAAAGAGACGCACTGAGACTGTTACGACATTTCGACGGGACACCTCAATCGAACACCAAATTCTCAAACCCAAACGTCCTTCTTCAAAAAACAGAAAATGATAACAGAATATTTTCCAAAAATTTTTCCAGCCTAGTTCTCCGAGATGAACAAAAGGAAATCAAAAGAACTTTCTTCTTCCCACAAAATTTTCACCACCCCAACCTTCCTTCTACAACAAAACAGAAAAGGAAACAGAATACTCGCTCGAATTTCATCTCAAACCTTTGTGATGGAACTCAAAAATAATTCTCAGAAAAATCATCCAACTAAAATCTCTCGACCAAAAATTCCCACAAATGTCCAACCCCTTTTCTGAAGAAGGAAAGGGGTTATTTATATGGGAGAAGAGAATTAGGGTTTCGAGTTTTGGGCGGGATCGAGGATGGCCCATTTCGAAATTTGAAATCTCAAACATTATCCAAAAGCTGAAGAATATTCTCCGAAGATGCTCTCAAATTCATCCCATTCCAACAGACAGGCGACGAGGTGGACGACCCAGATTATTTCGATGTCCTTGCGAGCCTCGTGGCGCCATCTCGTTGCCAAGGACAGCTTTTCAGCCCTCCAGACCTGCGCGAGAAACGACAAGGGACAGATGCAGGTTTCCGTTGCGGACTCTTTCCATCCACGCGCAATAAAGAGAGGAGGAACGAGAGGAGGAGAGAGCGTGGGGAGACGCGGGCGGGTTCTGTTTTTTCTGGGATTCGCGGCTGCTGTTAGTTTGGCGTTTTCTGGGTTTTGTTTTTGTGGCTGGAAGTCACGTGGGTGAAGGGGTTGAAGAAAGAGGGGAGATGGGGAGAGATGGGCGAGAGAGCGTGAGAGAGACGAGCAGCGTGGGGAAGGGTCGGCGTGGGGAGGGTTACATTGGATTTGGTGTTTTTTTAGGGAATTTTTTTCGCGTCTGGGGGAGCTGGGAAGGGGAAGAAGAAGGGGGAAGCGGGTCGGGTGTGTCGTTGGGTCGGGTTGGGTTTAAGATTAAAACGAGTTGGGCCTGGGGTTGGGTAGGAAATAGAAGGGAAAGGGAATTTGGGTTGGAGGGGAGAAATGGGCTGAAATTAAAAGTTGGGTTGAAGATTTAAAGGTGTTGGGTTGAAATGAAAGAATTGGGCCTCTAAATTGGGTTGGTTTCGAATATACACAGTATATACCGGCTGTATACACACATATGTAAACATTATATCGTTATATTTTCGCAAAATTATAAAACTAATTAATTTAAATTATTTGGAAAATTCATGAAGCTCGCTAATTAAATCGTACCGGCGCGGGTCAAAATTGGGTGTCAACAACCATATTTTTTGCAACTGTAGCATTAAGTTCTAGCCATATCCATTCCCTTTCCTTTCCCCCAAGATGCAAATGCGACAGTGACATTATTTTCTTGATGAAAAACATTTTGTGTGACTGCTTTAGTAATTCCCTAAACATACATCTAACGAGGGATATGGATCACAGTTCATCAACTTGGAGCAAACACTTTCAAAATCAGATCGTAATTTTTTAAAAAATTGATCTCGCTTTCTTTGGTCATGAACTCCTTGAATGATGGAGAGAGATTCACAAGGTTTTCTTTAGCATAAATGATATAAGTAAATTCAGCCCATAAGCTCTGAAATCAAGAGAAATAATCTTGAACAACTCTGATACCATGTAAAGGTATAACGCTTGGAATTAACTCAACCACACCAATGTGGGACTTCTTAACACTCCCCTGCACGCCCAAACTATAACTGGAGCGCAAACGATTCCAAATGGGGGCCTATAATAGGTGAACAACAAATTGGGATGGATCTGGTTCTGATACCAAGTCAATTTTGCTGAATGAGTTCTCTCAAATAAGAGTTCTTCCATCAAATATAAAGAATTCTGATTTACATGCCTAAAAATCTGCTATATATCCTAAAGGCATAATACATATATTGTACCCTAAATTTGGTTTTAAATTTAACTTTGACCTCCAACTTTCATAATGCATAAATAGACACTTTAACTATTCAACTTTTAAATTAATAAATACATGAGTCCTATATGACACAATACACGTAGGACACCACATAGGACAAAAAATGACATGTATGACATATGTGTCTATTTGTTCAACTTTATACAAGTTTAAGTGTCTATTTGTGCACATCCAAAGTTGAAAGACATAAATGTGATTCGAATCCAAGTTAAAGGGCACACACATTTATGTATTATGTCTATCCTAAATATATGTTATTCCTAATTATATTCTCTCTGAAAATATGCTACATTAATTTATGCTATCTCATATCATCATTACTCAAATATTTTGAGTTATAAACATACATATGTACAAATATTTAGAATCTATCCAATCATGTTAACACGATCTACTCGATTCGTAGGTTCGGTAAAACGATCAATTTGTAGGCTCACGAACCGTGCAGTATCAATGTATCTTGAGACCAGAACAAGATCATTGGCGGCAATCAAACGAAAAAAATATTACAACAATAATAAGTAATAATAATCGATCCAAACACAATCATAATATACTTTTCTAGGCCACTAAGCAAGGAGTAGTGTGCTGCTGTCAATTTGTATGCACTCTCTTTTTGTTTAATCATTTTTTATATGAATTTGATGATAATAGAGAAGAGACACCATTGAAAAGCCTATTATTTCAATTTGGGAAATCATTATAGGAGAATCGATCAATGGCAAAGGCAATGACGACATATACCATTTTCTTATTGAACAAGAGAGGTTGAATTTATGTTTTCTACTCCTTTTAAATTCCTGTAAAACACTTTCATAGTGTTTTGATTTGATATCAATTATTATTTTATCACTAATTGGCATTCATAGATAAAAATATAATGATGGGGCTAAAGCATAAAAAAACATATAATTTTCAGATCAAAAGGAAGGAGAAAGGTAGAGAAAGATGGCGAGTAGAAAGAGGGTGGTGCCGTGGTGGGTGGTCTTCTATGACCATTGCGAGAGAGGAGCAATGGAAGTTTAGAGAGGAGAATAGAAAGTAGCACAAGTTAAATGATGAAGATGAAGAAAATTTGGTTAAATGATTAGGTGAGTCAAATCGAATTAAAATTGGCTAATTTAAGCATGATTGAGTAATTTTAATTTATTTCGGGGTTTCATCTAATTGAGGAGTATGAGTGGTATGTTTGTGGAAGGCGAGATTATAAATGACAGCATTGTATACTGAAGAGTAAAATTAACTATTTTAAAAACGAAAGTTGAGGGATAATTTTGATCACTTTCTCTAAAATAAAATAAGATTTATAGACACATCACGAGGGCTTCAAGACATAGTTTCAAAATTTGACAAGTCTACACCTCGGCATGACTTGAAGTAGGAGACATCCGTAGACATATGAATTTTTTGGACTTTAAAAATAGGGAAAATCACCTTGAAATGACAAACGTGATAGTGTATTATTTAATACAACTATAATTTCACATAATTATTGAAGCACGACTGTAGTTTAATGAAATTTTCTATTAAATTCGGGACCCAGTAAACTGATTTGCATCAAAAAATAAAAGTAAATTCTCACTTGATTCATATACCTTTATACAAATCACAATTATCTCTCATCTCTCCATTCACTATTTTTTCTCCTAAAATCTCTCAATCATATCAAATTTGAATTTTGAATGCCCTCTTTCTTCCTCCTAATCTTGAATTTCAATTCCAGGTAACACCTAAACGTATTTCTACCATTTAAAAAATATGTGTACATGAAGAATCTTAGGTATTTGTATAAACTCTATATGTATATATTAATTTGTATGTATTTTTGTATTTGTATACGTATTAATAATTTTATTGTTATCAAGTGTGTGTATCTATATACACATGTTTGTGTCTATACAAACTTTCATCTATGGTGTTTGGTTCTATATGTTTTAATGTATTTTTTGGTTTACTTTTTTTTTCTTGTATAATATCATCCACAACACCTTATACCACTCAATCATATAATTTCGACAAATATATACCATTACTATTTATCTATATCAGTAGATTGTATAATACAAATAATTGTATGCCATTACTTTCCACTACATACCATTAATATGTTATTCTCATAAATTCAAGTTGTATAGTTTATAAAAAATACAACTAAGTATACAAACAAAAGTTAATATAGAAAATGAAATTATATCTAAGGAGCATAATTAGGCAAATTATAGCTAAGGAGGATAAATTAAGTTTAATCTCTTAGCTATTTATGAATCTTCCTTTTAAAAATAAACAAGTTCATTTAATTACATTCAAGTTTAAGATCCATTTTACCTTAAATTCCAAACTCATGTCACATGTTAAGATAGTCAACTTGATATTCTAGTCAAATACAAGACCAACAAAATGATGCCATGTGTTCAAATAATATGACAAATTCAAGAATCAGTCAAAATTTGTCAAGTGTCTAAAATTATAGGTTTTAGCCAATCACAACTACTAATTTATTACTTGAAGTTTATGTTAAGCTTCATGATTTACATGAACAAGTTAGAGGAAGACAAACAAGTTTATTTGAAGACTGCTTTCCTCCTTCAACTATATATAGGAAGGTTGCATAATTTTCTGAGGGAATTCTACAAGCATCGGAGAAAACATCGGTGTGGACAATATCGTTCTTCAAAGGATTCATCGACAATGATGACTTACATGAACCAGTTAGAGAAAGACCAAGTTTATTTACACTTGGACTTCCTACCTCCTACAACTATAGGAGGGTAGCATAATTTTCTGAGGAAATTCTGCAAGTATAGGAGAAAACATCGATGTTCACTCTATCGTTCTTCAAAGGATTGATCAACAAAGTTATGTGTGGAGATCTAGTCGGAATAATGATGACTTACATGAATCAGTTAGAGGAAGACAAAAGAGTTTATTTACACTTGGATTGCCTTCATCCTACAACTATATATAAGAGGGTTACATAATTTTTCGAGGAAATTCTTCAAGCATTGAAGAAAACATCAGTGTTGACTATACGGTTTTTCAAAGGATTGATCAACAAAGTTCTGCTGGAGATCTACTCAAAACAATGAAGTGTTGTCTGACATTTTTAGGAGATTCTGATCATCCTGCAATTTGAAAAACATGCAACTAAAGACCCTCGAATGATTGATAATCTTAGTAGAGATGAATTAAGAGAGACTCAATAAGATTCATCTTTAAAATTACTTTTTTCTAAAAGAATATATTTTATTTTCAGTTAATTTTTAGCACTTCAAAAATTTGTTGCGAATAATATTATTCTACTACATGCAACTAGTAACAGAGGGTATTTTATTTGCTAATTTGTATAAAATTTTGAATTAGTTTTACTAAGTAAAATATATGTAAGCTGACAAAATTAGAATGTATTTCATGATCTTTATAGATGAAGAAAAGAGAAAACTTTTCATATAGTGACCCCCCCCCCCCCCCCCTCTCTTTTTATATTAAATTTATGCATATTTTTTTTTTCATGAAATCATTTCAATCACTTCGCCTAATTTGAATCGTTGGTAATTGAATTTGTGAGGTTCTTAGAATAAGATTCAGTGAAATATGTTGAATGAATAATCCATACTTTTATTTTTAATAATAGAGTATTTTAGGAAGTAAATTATATTTTAATATTTTCATTTGGTCTATTAAGATGTATGATGAGGTATTATAACTTTTGGTAGCCAAAACTTTTGTAGTGGAGAAGACTCAAACTCGTTGAAATTTGTAACATTCTTTAGAAAGTTTAAAATACTTTTAATATAGTGACACCACATAAGCCAAAAAATTAAATTGGTTATTTAAATATATATGGTTTTTTAATATGAAACTTATTAGTGCAATATTTGCTGACTTTTTATTATTGTATTGTTGTTTTCAAACTCTTTTATTATTTTCAGTATTAAATAAAAATGATAGAGATGTTTTAGTTTCTTATTTTCAATTTATATATCATTATTTTAAATTTAATGTTCTTTAAATAATTAGATAACTTTATCATTGTTACTCTTATTTAGTGTTCTTTTGAAATTAAGTTTTTAATAAATGAATGTGTATTAATTTATTTTGATTAACTAATTTAATTAATAAACATGAACAAATTACTTAGTTTTTCTACGTTGAAAAAATATATATTTTCAAGACTAAAAACTTTCAATGGGTATAATAGAAATAATTGTTATTTTGTGAAATAACAAATATCAAGAACTATCTACTTTTAGTAAGAACGATATACATATAGAAATAGAGAGAGAATTAATTTTTAATTTGACTCTTAAATATTTACATTTTCAAAATACATATAGATTGAATTTACAAATTTTTATGTTTAATTTGTCTCATAAAAGAAGAATTAAAGAAATTTCAGCTAATGTATATATTGTAATTACTTTTAAAATATTGATATAAGAAAATTTAAATAAATGTAGGATGAATGTAGTAAAACTGAGGAAATGAGGGATAAATTCACATTTGAAGGCAAACACCGCGTGTTTTCTCTTGTTACCGAAAAAAATCAGTCTTTGTGCTCAAGGCTAATTCAATCTCTACTTCTGGGTATCCTTCTTCTTTTTTCTTCTCTTACTATCTTTCCTGTAATATTTTTTTTTAAAAAAGGGATGGCTGTTCATAGATATTTGCTTTGAATTGTTCTCTGATTCTTCCTTTGACATTGATTCAGGTCTAATATGAAAGGAATTTGATTTAGAATTGGAGTTTGTGTTGTTGGAATTTTCTATTAAAAATATTGTGTCACTCATCTTTGACCCTTTCAAGTATATCTTTTGGCATATTACTCTTTTTTTCTTTTTCCAGATACCTTTTTGTTCTATTTGAGACACTAGCAATAATTGTTTACTCATTTGTTAAGTGGTGGATGGAGAGATGTCGAAATTGAAAGGGCTAGCAAATGTTGATGAAAGGAATGACATGATTTTCCGAAAAGACAAAATTGATTTGAAAAGTTTGGATGTTCAATTGGAGAAGCACTTGAGTAGGGTTTGGTCAATCAATGTGGAGAATCAAAACCAAAGGCCCAGGGAAGTATGGGAGATTGATCCTTCAAAGTTGGAAATAAGGTACCTTGTAGCTCAGGGAACATATGGTACTGTTTACCGTGGTACCTATGACAATCAAGATGTTGCAGGTAACCCGCAAATACATTGTTTCATGGTTGACAATTGCAATATTATTGTTGAGAAACTGCAATCCATTTTTACATGTTTATAGTCACAAGTTGTACAATTAGGGTGAAAAACATCTATTTTTTAAGATCATCATGACCTTCTTATTGATGAGTTAACTTAGATACCAACAACAACTTACCCAGTGAGGTCCCGCAAGTGGGGTGTGGGGATGGTACAGAGTAGAGTAGACCTTATTACTACCTAGTGGATGTAAAATTGCTTCCAAAATATCCTCAGCTTAAATGTAGGCTTAGCTATTGGGCGGCTTGGGTCAAATTTAGACGGGTCATAATGGGTCTGGTCAAGACCCAACCCAAATTTGGTTGGGTCAAAACGGATTGGGTAAATATGGATTAGGTAATGGGTTGCATTATGGGTTAAGATCAACCCTAAGATCAACCCAACTTTTACTAAACTTAATTATTTTCTTTGTTCTTTTAAACTATTTTAGTACCTAATAAAATTATTTTTTTATTTATTATGGCTATACACAACATATCAAATTGAAAAAACAAAGTAAAAATATTTTGACAAGATTTTTCATGAGCCAATCCGGGTTACATATCAACCCAATTTTTAATGGCTTGAAATGGGTTGAACTAATGAATCGGTGGGTTGAACGGGTTGGGTTTGATTTTGCCACCCTTACTTTTTTTTTTTTGCCGTGGTTTCCGGGTATCGCTTCAACCCGACTAGTTGTAGCCACCAGGGTCCATTTGTTTCAAGAGGGTGCACCACGGTTAGTTCCACGGGGCCCTGGAGACGCCGGTTTGTAATGCCTCCAGTGGCCTGTTTGTTTTCGAATTGGCAACCTAAAGGACTTTGTCCTCAGGCCTTTACGGTGAGCTACCCTCAGGGTTGCCACCCCGCTTAAATCTGAGAAAATCAAAGTTAAAAGAAGAAGAAAACAGTGCAGAAATCATAGAAACCAAAAGTTAAAAAACATTTTTGAGATGAACTTTTAAGTTGAAGATGGATAGATCAATAGTTTCACTTAACAAATATAGTGAAATACACTGCGATGAGTTTGCTATTTGAGAGAAGTTTACTCTAAAGGAGTTCAGTGATTGGACTAACTTGGAATTAACTCAACCACACCAATGTGGGACTTCTTAACACTCCCCTGCACGCCCAAACTATAACTGGAGCGCAAACGATTCCAAATGGGGGCCTATAATAGGTGAACAACAAATTGGGATGGATCTGGTTCTGATACCAAGTCAATTTTGCTGAATGAGTTCTCTCAAATAAGAGTTCTTCCATCAAATATAAAGAATTCTGATTTACATGCCTAAAAATCTGCTATATATCCTAAAGGCATAATACATATATTGTACCCTAAATTTGGTTTTAAATTTAACTTTGACCTCCAACTTTCATAATGCATAAATAGACACTTTAACTATTCAACTTTTAAATTAATAAATACATGAGTCCTATATGACACAATACACGTAGGACACCACATAGGACAAAAAATGACATGTATGACATATGTGTCTATTTGTTCAACTTTATACAAGTTTAAGTGTCTATTTGTGCACATCCAAAGTTGAAAGACATAAATGTGATTCGAATCCAAGTTAAAGGGCACACACATTTATGTATTATGTCTATCCTAAATATATGTTATTCCTAATTATATTCTCTCTGAAAATATGCTACATTAATTTATGCTATCTCATATCATCATTACTCAAATATTTTGAGTTATAAACATACATATGTACAAATATTTAGAATCTATCCAATCATGTTAACACGATCTACTCGATTCGTAGGTTCGGTAAAACGATCAATTTGTAGGCTCACGAACCGTGCAGTATCAATGTATCTTGAGACCAGAACAAGATCATTGGCGGCAATCAAACGAAAAAAATATTACAACAATAATAAGTAATAATAATCGATCCAAACACAATCATAATATACTTTTCTAGGCCACTAAGCAAGGAGTAGTGTGCTGCTGTCAATTTGTATGCACTCTCTTTTTGTTTAATCATTTTTTATATGAATTTGATGATAATAGAGAAGAGACACCATTGAAAAGCCTATTATTTCAATTTGGGAAATCATTATAGGAGAATCGATCAATGGCAAAGGCAATGACGACATATACCATTTTCTTATTGAACAAGAGAGGTTGAATTTATGTTTTCTACTCCTTTTAAATTCCTGTAAAACACTTTCATAGTGTTTTGATTTGATATCAATTATTATTTTATCACTAATTGGCATTCATAGATAAAAAAAATATAATGATGGGGCTAAAGCATAAAAAAACATATAATTTTCAGATCAAAAGAAAGAAGAAAAATAGAGAAAGAGGGAGAGTACAAAGAGGGTGGTGCCGTGGTGACTGGCCTTCTATGACCATTGCGAGAGAGGAGCAATGGAAGTTTAGAGAGGAGAATAGAAAGTAGCACAAGTTAAATGATGAAGATGAAGAAAATTTGGTTAAATGATTAGGTGAGTCAAATCGAATTAAAATTGGCTAATTTAAGCATGATTGAGTAATTTTAATTTATTTCGGGGTTTCATCTAATTGAGGAGTATGAGTGGTATGTTTGTGGAAGGCGAGATTATAAATGACAGCATTGTATACTGAAGAGTAAAATTAACTATTTTAAAAACGAAAGTTGAGGGATAATTTTGATCACTTTCTCTAAAATAAAATAAGATTTATAGACACATCACGAGGGCTTCAAGACATAGTTTCAAAATTTGACAAGTCTACACCTCGGCATGACTTGAAGTAGGAGACATCCGTAGACATATGAATTTTTTGGACTTTAAAAATAGGAAAAATCACGCGAAATGACAAACGTGATAGTGTATTATTTAATACAACTATAATTTCACATAATTATTGAAGCACGACTGTAGTTTAATGAAATTTTCTATTAAATTCGGGACCCAGTAAACTGATTTGCATCAAAAAATAAAAGTAAATTCTCACTTGATTCATATACCTTTATACAAATCACAATTATCTCTCATCTCTCCATTCACTATTTTTTCTCCTAAAATCTCTCAATCATATCAAATTTGAATTTTGAATGCCCTCTTTCTTCCTCCTAATCTTGAATTTCAATTCCAGGTAACACCTAAACGTATTTCTACCATTTAAAAAATATGTGTACATGAAGAATCTTAGGTATTTGTATAAACTCTATATGTATATATTAATTTGTATGTATTTTTGTATTTGTATACGTATTAATAATTTTATTGTTATCAAGTGTGTGTATCTATATACACATGTTTGTGTCTATACAAACTTTCATCTATGGTGTTTGGTTCTATATGTTTTAATGTATTTTTTGGTTTACTTTTTTTTTCTTGTATAATATCATCCACAACACCTTATACCACTCAATCATATAATTTCGACAAATATATACCATTACTATTTATCTATATCAGTAGATTGTATAATACAAATAATTGTATGCCATTACTTTCCACTACATACCATTAATATGTTATTCTCATAAATTCAAGTTGTATAGTTTATAAAAAATACAACTAAGTATACAAACAAAAGTTAATATAGAAAATGAAATTATATCTAAGGAGCATAATTAGGCAAATTATAGCTAAGGAGGATAAATTAAGTTTAATCTCTTAGCTATTTATGAATCTTCCTTTTAAAAATAAACAAGTTCATTTAATTACATTCAAGTTTAAGATCCATTTTACCTTAAATTCCAAACTCATGTCACATGTTAAGATAGTCAACTTGATATTCTAGTCAAATACAAGACCAACAAAATGATGCCATGTGTTCAAATAATATGACAAATTCAAGAATCAGTCAAAATTTGTCAAGTGTCTAAAATTATAGGTTTTAGCCAATCACAACTACTAATTTATTACTTGAAGTTTATGTTAAGCTTCATGATTTACATGAACAAGTTAGAGGAAGACAAACAAGTTTATTTGAAGACTGCTTTCCTCCTTCAACTATATATAGGAAGGTTGCATAATTTTCTGAGGGAATTCTACAAGCATCGGAGAAAACATCGGTGTGGACAATATCGTTCTTCAAAGGATTCATCGACAATGATGACTTACATGAACCAGTTAGAGAAAGACCAAGTTTATTTACACTTGGACTTCCTACCTCCTACAACTATAGGAGGGTAGCATAATTTTCTCGAGGAAATTGCAAGTATAGGAGAAAACATCGATGTTCACTCTATCGTTCTTCAAAGGATTGATCAACAAAGTTATGTGTGGAGATCTAGTCGGAATAATGATGACTTACATGAATCAGTTAGAGGAAGACAAAAGAGTTTATTTACACTTGGATTGCCTTCATCCTACAACTATATATAAGAGGGTTACATAATTTTTCGAGGAAATTCTTCAAGCATTGAAGAAAACATCAGTGTTGACTATACGGTTTTTCAAAGGATTGATCAACAAAGTTCTGCTGGAGATCTACTCAAAACAATGAAGTGTTGTCTGACATTTTTAGGAGATTCTGATCATCCTGCAATTTGAAAAACATGCAACTAAAGACCCTCGAATGATTGATAATCTTAGTAGAGATGAATTAAGAGAGACTCAATAAGATTCATCTTTAAAATTACTTTTTTCTAAAAGAATATATTTTATTTTCAGTTAATTTTTAGCACTTCAAAAATTTGTTGCGAATAATATTATTCTACTACATGCAACTAGTAACAGAGGGTATTTTATTTGCTAATTTGTATAAAATTTTGAATTAGTTTTACTAAGTAAAATATATGTAAGCTGACAAAATTAGAATGTATTTCATGATCTTTATAGATGAAGAAAAGAGAAAACTTTTCATATAGTGACCCCCCCCCCCCCCCTCTCTTTTTATATTAAATTTATGCATATTTTTTTTTTCATGAAATCATTTCAATCACTTCGCCACGAATTTGAATCGTTGGTAATTGAATTTGTGAGGTTCTTAGAATAAGATTCAGCGAAATATGTTGAATGAATAATCCATACTTTTATTTTTTTAATAATAGAGTATTTTAGGAAGTAAATTATATTTTAATATTTTCATTTGGTCTATTAAGATGTATGATGAGGTATTATAACTTTTGGTAGCCAAAACTTTTGTAGTGGAGAAGACTCAAACTCGTTGAAATTTGTAACATTCTTTAGAAAGTTTAAAATACTTTTAATATAGTGACACCACATAAGCCAAAAAATTAAATTGGTTATTTAAATATATATGGTTTTTTAATATGAAACTTATTAGTGCAATATTTGCTGACTTTTTATTATTGTATTGTTGTTTTCAAACTCTTTTATTATTTTCAGTATTAAATAAAAATGATAGAGATGTTTTAGTTTCTTATTTTCAATTTATATATCATTATTTTAAATTTAATGTTCTTTAAATAATTAGATAACTTTATCATTGTTACTCTTATTTAGTGTTCTTTTGAAATTAAGTTTTTAATAAATGAATGTGTATTAATTTATTTTGATTAACTAATTTAATTAATAAACATGAACAAATTACTTAGTTTTTCTACGTTGAAAAAATATATATTTTCAAGACTAAAAACTTTCAATGGGTATAATAGAAATAATTGTTATTTTGTGAAATAACAAATATCAAGAACTATCTACTTTTAGTAAGAACGATATACATATAGAAATAGAGAGAATTAATTTTTAATTTGACTCTTAAATATTTACATTTTCAAAATACATATAGATTGAATTTACAAATTTTTATGTTTAATTTGTCTCATAAAAGAAGAATTAAAGAAATTTCAGCTAATGTATATATTGTAATTACTTTTAAAATATTGATATAAGAAAATTTAAATAAATGTAGGATGAATGTAGTAAAACTGAGGAAATGAGGGATAAATTCACATTTGAAGGCAAACACCGCGTGTTTTCTCTTGTTACCGAAAAAAATCAGTCTTTGTGCTCAAGGCTAATTCAATCTCTACTTCTGGGTATCCTTCTTCTTTTTTCTTCTCTTACTATCTTTCCTGTAATATTTTTTTTTAAAAAAGGGATGGCTGTTCATAGATATTTGCTTTGAATTGTTCTCTGATTCTTCCTTTGACATTGATTCAGGTCTAATATGAAAGGAATTTGATTTAGAATTGGAGTTTGTGTTGTTGGAATTTTCTATTAAAAATATTGTGTCACTCATCTTTGACCCTTTCAAGTATATCTTTTGGCATATTACTCTTTTTTTCTTTTTCCAGATACCTTTTTGTTCTATTTGAGACACTAGCAATAATTGTTTACTCATTTGTTAAGTGGTGGATGGAGAGATGTCGAAATTGAAAGGGCTAGCAAATGTTGATGAAAGGAATGACATGATTTTCCGAAAAGACAAAATTGATTTGAAAAGTTTGGATGTTCAATTGGAGAAGCACTTGAGTAGGGTTTGGTCAATCAATGTGGAGAATCAAAACCAAAGGCCCAGGGAAGTATGGGAGATTGATCCTTCAAAGTTGGAAATAAGGTACCTTGTAGCTCAGGGAACATATGGTACTGTTTACCGTGGTACCTATGACAATCAAGATGTTGCAGGTAACCCGCAAATACATTGTTTCATGGTTGACAATTGCAATATTATTGTTGAGAAACTGCAATCCATTTTTTTACATGTTTATAGTCACAAGTTGTACAATTAGGGTGAAAAACATCTATTTTTTAAGATCATCATGACCTTCTTATTGATGAGTTAACTTAGATACCAACAACAACTTACCCAGTGAGGTCCCGCAAGTGGGGTGTGGGGATGGTACAGAGTAGGTAGACCTTATTACTACCTCGTGGATGTAAAAAGGCTGCTTCCAAAATATCCTCAGCTTAAATGTAGGCTTAGCTATTGGGCGGCTTGGGTCAAATTTAGACGGGTCATAATGGGTCTGGTCAAGACCCAACCCAAATTTGGTTGGGTCAAAACGGATTGGGTAAATATGGATTAGGTAATGGGTTGCATTATGGGTTAAGATCAACCCTAAGATCAACCCAACTTTTACTAAACTTAATTATTTTCTTTGTTCTTTTAAACTATTTTAGTACCTAATAAAATTATTTTTTTATTTATTATGGCTATACACAACATATCAAATTGAAAAAACAAAGTAAAAATATTTTGACAAGATTTTTCATGAGCCAATCCGGGTTACATATCAACCCAATTTTTAATGGCTTGAAATGGGTTGAACTAATGAATCGGTGGGTTGAACGGGTTGGGTTTGATTTTGCCACCCTTACTTTTTTTTTTTTGCCGTGGTTTCCGGGTATCGCTTTGCGAACCCGACTAGTTGTAGCCACCGGGTCCCGCTGTTTCAAGAGGGGTGCACCACGGTTAGTTCCACGGGGCCCTGGAGACGCGGCCGGTTTGTAATGCCTCCAGTGGCCCTGCTGGGGCTCGAATTGGCAACCTAAAGGACTTTGTCCTCAGGCCTTTACCAGCTGAGCTACCCTCAGGGTTGCCACCCCTGCTTAAATGCAGAAAATCAAAGTTAAAAGAAGAAGAAAACAGTGCAGAAATCATAGAAACCAAAAGTTAAAAAACATTTTTGAGATGAACTTTTAAGTTGAAGATGGATAGATCAATAGTTTCACTTAACAAATATAGTGAAATACACTGCGATGAGTTTGCTATTTGAGAGAAGTTTACTCTAAAGGAGTTCAGTGATTGGACTAACTTGGATCTACTTATTTAGAGTGTGTTAATTTTTATGAAAAAGGATCAGTCCCGTTAATGCAGATACTTGAGCAAATTCTCCAACATCTTTCAGGGAATTTTCGCAACACAGTCGTAAGACTTACTTATGTAATATTATTTGTGCAGTGAAGCTGTTGGATTGGGGAGAGGATGGCATGATGACTGCTGCCGAAACTGCTGCTCTGCGGGCATCATTTCAGAAGGAGGTTACTGTTTGGCAAAAACTTGACCATCCAAATGTTACAAAAGTACATATTTTCTTCTCTATTGTGTGCTTTTCAACATTTAATCATCAATCTACTGTAACATTTTTAGATTAACACATGCACACCATTTTGTATTTGGTATGATGTTTATCTCATTAAGCTACCCATGCTTCCAAATTTTATTTGATATCATTTTCATTTTCAGTTTGTCGGTGCTTCTATGGGAACCTCAAATCTTAAGATTCCTTCAAAAAATCCTTCTGAGGGTTACACCACACTTCCTTGTCGGGCTTGTTGTGTACTTGTCGAATTCCTCTATGGAGGAACATTGAAAAAATATTTGTACAAACACAGGAAAAAGAAACTTCCCTTTAAGATTGTCAATCAACTTGCTTTGGATCTGTCTAGGGGGTAAGTGTCTTTGTACAACATTATTCAGTTGGTCATTACACTGGATTATGTTTCTTTTCCTCTTGAATTTGTACATTGAGCTATTTGCATTCTGAAAAGATTGTACATCGTGATGTGAAAGCTGAAAATATGTTGTTGGATACGGATAGAACTCTTAAAATTGCTGATTTTGGGGTTGCTCGTGTTGAGGCACAAAATCCTCAGGACATGACTGGTGAAACTAGAACTCTTGGATATATGGCTCCAGAGGTATACATATTCCTTTGCAAGACATGTAGGATTTGCTATGAATGTCTGACATGATACATGTATCATATTATCATTCGTTCACCCCTAAGTTGCTCGGACTCTCCAAAAATGTTGCCGCACCCGTGTAGGATCCTTCAAAATATTCTAATTTTGGAGGATCCAACACATACCTATCGATATTTTTTAAGAGTCCGAGCAACATTGGTTTACCCTCTCTTTTACATGTAGTACGTGTCTAATATTTTGAATCCTTTTACTTTTCTTTAGAAGTAATCTTTTCTATCCACAGAAAATCCAATTATTCTGATGTACTACTTATAGATACTAACTGGGTACAGCGTTTAGGTACTTGATGGAAAGCCCTATAACAGAAAATGTGATGTATACAGCTTTGGTATTTGCTTATGGGAGATTTATTGCTGTGATCTTCCTTATCCAGATCTTAGCTTTGCTGAAGTTTCTTCTGCTGTTGTCAGACAGGTATGCCTCTTGTTCACACCATCATTTTCCCTGTATATTTTTGTTCTTTTTTGCATCTGTCGAGTTGTGTTGTTGTTTGAAGCGATCTTTGATGACGGTTCAAATGTCTATGTGTGTGGCTCCAATAGTCATTCAAATACTTTTATATTAAATAAAACGAGGTCCTATATAGGTTCTTGTTTTATGTATCATTCAGATATCGAGTGAAACCAAGGATAGAACTTTCCTTGTCAAATCTGAAGAAGTCAAGAATATAGCTTCTCAAATTTCCTATCAAACTTAGCAAGTCACAGTTATAAAACTGTGTGGTTACTGATATATTGTCTCTTTTTTGGAACTAGACTCGATATGTTGTATTCTTATTGGGTATTAATTTTTGAAATCCAAGTGTTTAAGTAATCTGAATATCCAAGTAGAAAACTCATGTCCCTAAACTTGTATTTCTTCCAATTCAATCAGTCTTGGATGAATGGTCCCACGTGTAACTTAATTTGGCAAAACTTTTTTCTAAGGAATGGTTGCTTCCTTATGCTATTATTAGCCATCAGGACCATGTCATGCTGGTTTAACTACACATAATTTCTTTGACACTATTCTTTCAAGTATTCAACCGTTTGTTAACTTAACCGTTGAACTTTTCTATAAGAAAGCTTCTCTTACTTCTCTTTTAATTTCAGTTAATTTCAGAATGAAGCTATTTGTTCTTCTCCCCGGTTAGCTTCTTGACGGCACGTATTTACATCATAATCTAGGAAGAAACAAAGAGAATAGTAGATGATAGAAAAAAAAAAGAATGCGATGACCTAGGAAGCAATTAACTGGTATTTATAGTGATATTTGATTGTCTTTCATCTACCAAAATTTTTAATAGGGCATTGAACCATGATAGATACATTTATTTTAGTTTCTAAATTCAAATAATCACAAACTTTGAAGAGTTTCATGCATTATAGTTTTATGACAGATAAATTTATGTTAATTTCAAAATTCAAAGAATCAGAAAATTCGAAGAGTTACATACATTATTGTTTTCTACTCTAATTTAATTTAACCTATTTAATTACAATTATATTGTCATAACTAAAAAATTAAAGTAGTTGTTGGATTTCATATTATACCATTATGTAATTAAATATTAGTATTTAAAAATAAATTAATTTATTTTGATTTAGTGGAGGAGCAAGATGGGAATCCAACTTTGATGGTTGGAGCTTTTCACTTATAATAATATATGATAAGTAGCTCACATATACCCTTTTATCATATTATACATTATTTTATTCCAAATTCATTATTTTACGAAAAATCTTTTTGAACTCAAGACATTTTTTCAGGAGCGGGTTCAGTCTTAACCCATAATGTAACGACATGTTCGGTTATTATTAAAAGGCACTCATGTGGAACTTCGGAGAATTATGAAATATACCACCAATTTAAAATTGGGGTAGCATGATAAAAGTTTTGATATTTGTAATTGATCTAGGTTGATTGCATCCCGCCATAGCGGAAATATTTTTGCTATGGCAGCGTATCAACTGCTATAGTTGATTTAACAGGACATAAACTCAAAAACACAGGTTTTTTAGTTATCCCTTTCTTCAGTGGTAAAATAGACTATGGCTATTTCAAAAACCTTCCTGAGCTGCTCCAAGCTTGGAGATAGCGGAGATGAGGAAATTCTGCAGAAGGAAGGCCAAAACCCGGCAGCAGCAGAGTAAATTTGTTAAGAGTCTTAGCTTTGAAGAGAGAGTTTGAGTTTTTGAAGATGAGACACTCATAGTGTGAAAGAATACTCTTCCAAGCAGAATTAGTTTGTGAACCAAATAAGAATACTTGGTGAAAACTTTCCAAATTATAAAGTTGTAGCAAAGATCTCGGTCAACCTTTCATACAAGTTTAAATAAGAAATCTCAACTATTGAAGAGTATTGTGACTTCACTACATACAATAGCTGAACTAATATCCAAACTGTATGTCCAAGAGCAACGGGTAACAATGAGAAGAGAAGGGATAGTTCAAGCATCAAAAGAAAGGCCAAAAAGTCTGCTTATATATATCTCAAGGGGTAAAATGTCACGATCCAAAGTACACCTTAGACGTGATATGGCGTATAAGTCCCTGAAAGGTCTTACACAAGCCGCTTGACCTGCACACACACAACATAATAGATAAAAGCAATAAATCTCATAAGAATGTAAAGAGTTTGACGTAAGTGGAGTACATAAGTCTAGACAAACCATCTTTTTTATATCAATGAAAGTGGTTGGGATGTAACTTGTACACCATATACAAAGTCTGAAACATGAAGACATAAGAAAACAAATTGAAGCAAAATGGTCCATGGAGCATAAGACCCACCAACTCTTAATTTTTGAATTGTCACTGAGACCAACTAGCCACGAATAGAGGAAGAGGAATCATCATGCCCTATATTAGTGAAACAATGTAGGCACAAATATGCATTAGTAAATGAAATGTTCAATTTCTTCACAGTAGTACCTTCATAATTCGGCTTTACTAATGACTAAGTTGGTTTCGCTGGAACCCATATTGTAACTAGCATTTGCTGCTGCAGAATAAACCAATTTCAAAATGGGATAACATGCTCGATAGGGCATGAGTTCTAGTATCATAAGCGTTTCCTCATAGGAACGTCCGTGAATTTGATCAATTACTCTTCGTGCTTTGTCAGCAGACATAGATATATGTTCACCTAAAGCATATACTTCTGTTTTTTTCTTCTTTAGCATAAGGTTTGTCTCCTACTACTGAATCATAAGTATCTAGATTTTTTTTATTAATATTAACGACGAGATCTATTATCGCTTTTTGCATGTCCTCTAAAATTTAATGTAGGTGCAAATTCTCCCAATTTGTGTCCTACCATACTATCCGTTATATAAATAGGCAAATGCTCTTTTCCATTTTCTCATGTTAGAAATGTACAGTGGTCAAATTGGATCATTTTCGTCTCGGGACCTTTTACTTTTTTTCATCATGTGGGAGTTAGAATTAATTCCTGTTTATCTGCTTCTAGCCATGTGGGGAGGAAAGAAATGTCTGTACTTAGCTACACAATTTATTTTGTACACGGCGGGGGGTTCCATTTTTCTCTTAATGAGAGTTTTGGGTGTTGCTTTATATGGTTCTAACATGAGACATGCTCATAAGGAGACATAATAGAAATCATGATATGCATGACAAAGGTAATCATAGTAAATCATAAGAAGAAGAATAGTAAATCATCAATGTGGTCAATGCATCATAAAATCATAAAGAGAACTTCATAAAACATTTGTGAGTAACTGTTCAAAACAAATTTCCTTAGGCGCTAAAAATCAACTACAAGCAAAATATATAAAAGAGAAATGTGATTTTTATTAATGAATCTTTATGAGTACATTTCTATTATTTTCTTGATTCCTCTCTCCAAAGATTCTCCATGATTCGAGGGCCTTCAATAGCGTATTTCTCGAATGTAGGTTGATTTAGACCTCCTTGAGATGTATCTGATATCCGGGAACGTCAGGAAGCACTTCATCGTTGCAAGCTGATCACTGAGAAGAACTCCGCTGATCACTCCTTTGAAGAGCTATGTAGTTGATGTTATAGCTTATGTAGACCTCTTGAGATGCATTTGATCTCCTGGAATATTGGGAAGCACTTCATCGTTGCAAGTTGATCTTCGAAAAGAATTCCGCTAATTACTCCTTTAAAAACCTATCTAGTTGATGTTCTAGTTTTCTCCAATTGTAGAATGCTTGTTGAAGAGTCTTCTTGATTCCTCATGAATTTCATGTCTATACCCAATTTATAGTTGTAGGGAGTGAACACTGTTGCTTGTGATTGGCCAAAGGATATCATTTCGACACCTGACGCATTGTGATTCACTTTTGTATTTGACTGAGATTACCACCTCATTTTGACATGTGGCGTCACCTTGTTGGTCTTTGTTGCCTACTAACTGTGACACGTGACATGATTTTGGGCTTCAAGGTGAAATGGACCTTGGACTTGAATTTAATAAAAATGGACTTATTTATTTGTAAAGCCCAAATTAATCATTCAACCCAAGTAAGCATGGATGTAATCCAATTTTTGTATGAATTCAATCCAATAAAATTTGTGTCTACAGATGCCGCCTACTTCAAGCCTTGTTGAAGTGTAGGTTTGCTGACATTTGATTGCAAGACTTGAAGTATTTATGAATGCGTTTTTATTTTTTAAGACTTATCAACATGTAGGCTTGCCGAATTCGACGACGAAAGTTGAAGTCTTTATGAATGAATTGTTGAGACTTCAAGAGTATTTGTTTCTTGTCGTCGCATTCTAACTAGGTCACTACAAATTATTTATTTGTAGTGATTTTAAAATTCTTGTTTAAACATTCTTGCTTGACAACCACGTGGACCCTCTTTCAAATAGATGGGTCTAGTGAGTAGTAACATTATGTGATCTTCCTTGCAAGGTGTGAGAAAGAACAAGAAGATTGATTGGGTTTTGAATCAAATAAAAGGAATATCAAATTTCCTTTGGTTGATTTTGTAAGATCATCCTTGACATATTAAGACGTATTGCTTTCCTTTTGAGTGCTAGCAACTTCCATTTAGATGGTAAGAATTGATATGATTTGTTTCTTCTAATTTTACCAAAGCTTTCCTTGTACAAGAAATAAAAAATGTTCGAAGGAACTTCTATATAAGAATCTCCCATGTAAAAAGGATTGATCAAAGAATCATTGGAAAAATAATTCTTCTAACCAAATCAATGTGAAACTCCAAATTTGGTGTGTTCTTTTTCTCGATTTTGTAGTCCCACCAAAAGGTCTTTTTCTTGGTGTAAAAGAATTCAAACGACAAACAACATGATTATGGGAAAACTAGACCTATAGTACTACTACAGATAAAAAAATCAACATCAAAAACCTTTCGTATTGACGGGAATTGATTTTTGAAATTGGTTATTAAACCTAGAAGTTTCCTCACAGTTATGCGCAATCTCGCTAAAACATCCTTTTCTCGATGTAGGAGAATTCAAATGACAATACACTTGATTATGGAGAAGCTACACTTTTTGTTGTACAATATATCCAAAAAATCAACGTTAAAATCCTTCCGGATCGATGGGAATAAAATTTTGAAGTTGGTCATCAAATCTGGAAGTTCCCTTCACAGTTATGTACAATCTCGTCAAAACGTTCTTTTCTTGATGTAGGAGAATTCAAACTACAAGACACTTGATTCTGGATAAAATATACTTTTGGTTATGCGACAAATCCAAAAATCAACGTTAATATCCTTCCGGATAGACAGGAATCAAATGTTGAAGTTGGTCATCAAATCTGGAAATTCCCCTCACAGTTTTGCATAATCTCGTCAAAATGTTCTTTTCTTGGTGTAGGATCATTCAAACAACAAGAGGATTGATTTTTGAGAAACTAGACTTTTGGTAATACAACATATTAAGAAATCAACGTTAAACACCTTCTGTATTGATGGGAATCAAATTTTGAAGTTTGACCCCAAAATCTGGTAGTTCTTCTCACAGATTTGTGTCTTCTAGCTAAAACACCATTTTCTTGGAGTAGGAGTGTTGAAATCACGACTTTCTTCTTCCAATAGAAAGACAACTCAAATAACTAAAAAGTATGTGCAAAAATCATGGACAAAATCCTTCCATAGTAGTACAAATGTATTTTCAAAGTTATATTCAATTCTTTCTCGCTCAACTCTTCAGCTTTGAGCACTTTCAGGAGAAAATTTAATAACTCAGCGTAGGAGCCTCGAAATGATGCAATTCTTGTTCCATTAAAAGCATAACTCATAGATGTACAACACATGTATAAATCATAGCCAAAAGTTTTCCAGATTAGCCCAGATATCTTTTCAAAGTTAGCATAAATTCCGCTTCGTTAAACTCTTAAGCTTTTGGAAATTTTGGGAGAAAATTAATAACTCGGCGTAGGAGTCCCAAAATAATGTGATTTTTGTTTCGTTGGAAGCATAACTCCTAGATGTATAACATGTATAAAAATGACAGCCAAAAGATTCCTAGATTAGCGTAGATATCTTTTCAAATTCAGCTTCGCTAAACTCTTCAGCTTTGAGCAACTTTGGGAGAAGATCAATAACTTGACGTAGGAGTTTCTGTTTACGAGCTTCTTTGTTTGTTGTGGAGAGGGATTCAAGAATCTTCTCCTTTGCTCATTTGTGACGCGTTTGAACTCATGTCTAGCTACATGTTTTAAGAGCTAGTGTGTTGATTCTCAATGCCACCAAATTATTTTTTTTTACTCATTTGACTAAACTTAGAGTGATTACTTCAAGAGCCTACATACCTCCGTGAAGAGGATCAAGTCATATCGTAGTTCAATATGATGAGATTTTTTATTTTTTTTGGGTCTTACACAATTTATACTCTTGCGGACCAGTAGTAACATGCAGTTTATGCTCATACCTTAAGGAGCGTTGTAACTTGCAGTTTAGGCTCATATGTGGAGGAGCATTTCAGGGAAGAATCCTATCAATGTAATTGTCCTTCTAACCTTTTATGGTGAATCATTAATGTAATTCAGTTTGGTGTTGGATTTCATGATTTCGCATTTCCGCGGCTGTTTTATACTTGATTTTGTGTCGAATTTTGAAAGTCAAAGTTTAGAAGTCCCTTGATTCGCCTGCCTTCAAAGTCAAGTGTCACCACTCTTTTCATTGGAGAAGTCATCTACCTTGGATGTGTTTGTTATTTTCTTCAAGGCGGAAACTTGTAATGGTTCAAAGTTCCCAAACTGTAGTATAATGACATCTTCTTCAATTCTTGGTGATGCCATAGGACGTAGAACTTCTGAAATTGAATTATTTTTGTGATCAAGTTTGACGCTAACATGGTTTAATTCAGCTGTCTCACCATTGTCAATGATGATCTTTCCCTCTCGTACCAATGTCATGATCTTTTCCTTCAAAGTGAAGAATTTTGTGGTATAATGACCGATTGTTCAATGAAATTTACAATACATAAGATCATCGACTTTATTGGATTCTTCGGGTCACTTTGACTCTGGGAGTGCAATGAATTTCTAGGTTAACAGCTCTTCAAAAATTGCACGAACGTCAGAGTCCGAAAAGGAATACTCTTTTCTTATTACTCCTTCAAGGTAGATTGATTTTTCACTTCTCGCGTTTACTGATGTGCTACATGCTCTTTAAATTTTTGTCTAGTAGAGGTCTTCGTAGAAGTTGTGGTTATAACCATGGACTCATTAGTTGCATAGTCTAACTACTTTTTGAATTGTGTATTTTCTTTTCTTGGATCAAAGACATGCGATGTCTTTCCATGGCTTGCAATGCTCAACTCCATATCATGAGTATGTGTAACTAATTCTTCAAAAATTTGAGGCTTAATACTTCAAAGGATATATACATGGCCCCAATTCATTCCTTGTATACAAATTTTGACTATAGAGATTTGAGAAAGTTGATCCTTGCAATCTAAGCTCAACATTCGCCAACGATTGATGTAGTCCACTACAAGTTCATCCTTACCTTGTTTTGTGTTTGTTAATTCCATCATGCTCACTGTATGGCGGATACTATAGAAACGATTGACAAATTAATTTACTAATTGTTCCCAACTATCAATTGATTTAGGCAAGTCTATATACCAATCAAAGACGTTTTCTACTAAAGAACGGACAAAATTCTTGACAAGAAGATCATCATGTGTATTGGCACTGCTACAAGTCTGGACGAAATGGGCAATATGTTGCCTTGGATTCCCCTTCCATCAAGTTACTGTAATTTTGGTTGTTGATATCCAATTGACATTAGTATACCCTCGATTCGCTTTGAATACAACTTCGAATATCCTAAGAAACTTTGTGACGGACTCCCACATTGAGCCTTAATTGTGTTTATGATCATATCTTGTAGTTTTTGAATAGTTAGAGTGGCAACTGAAGTAGACTGTTTTGAGCTTTGAGAGTCAACTGACTTGGTGAGAGAACCCATATCAACTATTTCTTGAGCTGTAATATTGTGATGTGACTCTTTAGACCTTTAGAGATGTAACTTGCTCATAAGTTAATCAATTTGAAGATTTTTTTCATCAATAGACTTCAAGGCTTCAATGGTTTGCTCCATCAGTGTGACCTTCTCATCTAAGTCAGTTGCATAAACCATAAAGGAGTTAACCTTTGTTGAAATTGAAGAATTTGTTGAAATTTTAGATTCACAAAAGTTGAAGCTAGAGTAAGAAAGTTTATCAAACAACTTTGATGCAATATTGCCCCCAGGGATGCAGTTTTAAGTGTCATTCGAGAGCTGTTCTTTCTTGGCATCTCCAAGGAGGTAAAATATTTAGATTCATTCAAGGCACTTGTCTTGAACTTGCGTCGAGTTATTGGATCAATAGCACTAAACTCAACAAATGTGGCAACAATATAGTCCTTGCATGAAACATATAGTAGCTCATCAAATCTTGAATCAAGCTTAACTGAGAAAACCTTTCACCAAGCCATTATCCCTTAACATTTGAGAAAACCTTTCACAATTCATCATAAATCATTCCTTTTCATAAATCATGCATAAATTCATAAAACACCATTCAATGATTTATAGATTTTCTTCAAATTCTTGCAAATTAGGTATCATAGTCAATCATGATCATTGCATGGATTCACATGGCATTAATCGGAAAACATGTTATTGAATTTAAATTATCATAATATGATCAAAATCAAACAATTGAATCCATATAAATAGAAGCAATCAGGAATTGAAAGAAAACCTAACCAATTGAATTTGAATTGGAGAATTCGATAATTGGAGAACCTTTGGGGATTCAATGGGTGAATGAAACTCATTGATGAACTCCCTACACACCTTGATTGAAGCCCTAGAATCAATGGTTAACAAGTAGACTTGATCTTTAACAACCCTAACTTCTTTTTCCTTGATAGAGAGTGAAGATATTTTGAGAGAACTTTAGGTAGAATATAGGAATTTGATTGATGAGGGAGTTGGGGGAATTTCTCGGGGTAAAGGGTAGTTATAAGGCTTATATTTAGGGTAAAAATGACGTAGCATATGCTTTAAGTGCATTGGAAAATGACGAAATACCTTTAAAATAAATGCTACTCTGACCTGCGGGACCAGCCTACAGTTCATCCTAGTTGACCATAGAACCAACTTCAGAAACACAAATATTGAATCATTTCCCATGAAACCATTCTATGGCTCGTAAAATCTTTTATGAACCGTTGAACCCATTCGTAGAGCTCAACTTTCACTTTAAAAATTCACCAAGTAGAACTGAGGTCCTGAATGAAATCTTTAAATCAATCTTATGGGTTCCATATAAGGCCCGTCAACCATCCTATGGTTTGTTTTGTCAGATCGTAGGTCGAAACTTCAGAAATCTATTTCTCCAAAACTTAACCCAACTTCTACAGTTGCCCTTTTACAGCCTGTAGGAAATCCTACAATTAGTTAGTATATTGTCGACAACTAATTTCTTTGTTTTGTTTCCTTTTTGACATTCTAACTTCCGAAATACTACAATATCTCTCTCTTGGGAACATTCTTCCTTATATGAGACTCAAGCTAGCATAAATATAGTGAGAGAGAAACTATAAAACACAACATAAATGCAATTAAATGAACATAAATATGGAGAATCACTCTAAGCTAGATCATAACATCAAAAATCAAGTTTTCATGAACATGCATGTTGTCACGATCTTAGCCTACACCCTGGACGTGGACGACACTGAAGAACCATTATTAGTTCCCAAGCGAACCATCAACCAAGTTGACTACAAGTAGAAGACTAACTCAAGAATACTTAAACACCAAATTGATAGAAACATTTAAAAAAAATACTAAATCCCAAAACTCTCTAACTTTACTGAGTATGAATCATGAGTTTTAAATAAAACATATAAAACTGAAAGACTCTCCATAACTGTCTATATATGAAGCTTCTACTACTACTCTCCATAACTCTCCTTAGTACGAGTATGTAATATAGTTGAATAACAAATAACTAAATGAAAGGACCGTAACAAATATAGATATATAGTCAACTGAATGTAAAGAAATAAAAGATTTAAAGTTTAAAAAAAGAATTTCTCATCTCTTAACTCAACATAATAAGTGATATATAAGAAATACACTTTAAGTGTGTCCGGTTATTATCTAATCGACAACTATCACTATGAGCTACGTAATGATACATCATCTCGCCGCTCTACCAAAACTGTCCTATACCTTATCAGGGGTATAAAACACCTCAACTAAGTGGATCCACTAACTTATGATAAAAAGCAATCACAAATCATGTAAAAAGTATGACCCTTTACCCATGTTGGCATACACGGTTTATGGGGGATGTGATTTGTTTGAACTTTCCCCTATATCGATACTCAATACTACTCTCGATAATATATACTCATGATCATATGTTTAAAAAAACATAAATCTTCCTCTGATTTGAGATAATTGCTCAAACTTCACTCTTCAAAGAGGTAATTGCTCTTGAAATAAATTTTGAACTCATAACTAATTTATAAATCTTAGTTTCTCTTTTATCAATGTAAAAATTGATACCTTTGGAAATACATAGTCCCCTTACACTCTTCCTCAATTTATACTTGGAAACTCTTTACAAAATCATATTTTATTTTGATTATTGATGACTCGGATATTGATACTGCATAAACATTGATGGTATATCTAGAAACCATACTGCTAATACATTGATGATATACTCTAATGTCATACTAATCATTTTTTAGAAACTCTTTTCTCAAAAATCATCTTTACTTTATCAAAACTTAATTTAAGAACTCAAGTGTTGGTTTTAAAAAGATTTTTAAAATTTATAACTCAAATCATAGGGTTCATGTGTAGTTATGGACATGAACGACTCAAGTCATGGAAGCAATAAGAAACTCAATACTTATAATTCTCGACTCAAGAACTCGAAACTCATAACTTAGAAATATATCTCCTCTCAAAACTACTCAATTCATACGGTCCATGTTGAACTTAGACATGAAGAAATCAACTCAAGAATTTTAATGCATAACATATAAATACTCAATAATTAGGAATAGATTTTCCAAAATAAATAGGAACTCAAGAGCTCAAATCAACTTATCTTAAGAAAACTCAAATCTAGGGATAGAATCATAGATTTCTATGTAACTAATTTGCAAGTAGATGTAGAGCGTACAGACGAAATAGTCCAACACTATGATAGCATTACATACGATAAAGACAAAGTGTCTTGAAGAATCTCGAATAAAAACTCAATTAGAATCCTTGAAACCTTATCTTGAAGGTAAACAACCAAGAAAACATTTCTTGAGATTCTTGAATTAGTTTCTTGAAATCTCTATGACCAAGAATTATGATTTTCACTCGTGATTCATAATTGTACGAAGTAATTTGAGTTGGAAAAAAAGGAATTCTCATAGAAAGACTTACCTTGAAGAAGAATCTTGAAAAATATTGAAAGAATGTTGAATGTAGTCTTCTACTTTGATTTTTCCTAAGGGTTTTGCCTTATGGTTTAAGAGAGAAGAGAATGATGTATTAAGAGATAAAAATATGATTGTTTTAGGTATTTAATTAGTAAATAAATTTGTGTAGTTTTTTCTTAGAGGTTAAAAAGCAAAAACAACCCATTTTAATGTTTTTGTGTCGGCTAATTCGTCACAATACTGTATCAGGTTACAAAAATAGTCATAACTTATTACTCAAAACGTGGATTGACGCGAAATTGGTGGCATTGGAAAGAGATTTCAAATACCTTTAATTTGATAGGTAATGGTTCACGTAAATCTATATAGTATAATATATATGGTTGTTTTAAATTGACTTAAGTAAAATCTTATGCTAAAACTTAATCGATAAGGAAACTCTTAACTCAATTTTGTGCTAGATGTTTGTAATGAACTTCATTTATATTCAAAATCATTTCTGAAACTAAAGAATTTACTTCTACACCAATGCGAAATTTAAGAATCACCCCATATGACCCTATATGTAAATGAAGAATGATTGGAGTCTTAACTTAAAATTTTTTGGGGTGTTACAATATCTCGCCCTTGGATAATTCATCCTCAAAAGACGGCTGATTTGAGAATAGAAAGGGGTTACCCTTACTATATTCAAGTATAACATAGTAACACAAAAAAAACATAACATAGGGTCATCATTCTGATCTAAATCGCAAGATTCAGGTTCTATATCTCTGTAGGAAATCTCATCCCAAGAACCCTACTCCTTACTACTACATCCAGCTAACCTTGAACTCATTATATCACGAAACACCTAATGTATCACACATTTCCACATGTTAACAACACCACACTCATTTAGTACTATAAACACTCCATTGGACTACTACAAACCACTCCTATAAGAATTCCTCATCCTCTCGCTGCTTCTACTAATAGAATTTGCATGCATTATTACCATGAAGTGCCTTGTTGCTCATACCTTATATCCTTTTCCCTACACATTTAAAACCTTAGATTGAATAAACATAACAACATTTATCAAAATAATAAAATATCAATCCTTTTCTCTATCATCACACCATTACTATTACCAACACTACTCTCAATCCTATAAAGGATTACTTACAGAGGTTCTAGGGCAAAAGATCATAAGAACGATTCATTCGACATATATGATATAAGAATAAGCATGGAATAACGTTATGTTGCTAGCTATTGAGGGTAAATCATGAAATTGTTAGACTGAACAAACTATGAGTCATGAACACTTATATGAATAGGTTCATATCATGAGGCTGATATCTACAACTTTATAGCATAAGCTCAAGGTTAATGGGAAAAATTCTTTGCCCTTTATTTTGAAAACTGAGCGTAGATGGGAATATCTATGAAGTGTATGAGCATAGGTCATTGACACAATTATGATATGAGGAATATCCCCAAGATGTTGTAATAACTTTGCTTGAGAATATGCAAGGTTATGAATGTACTGAATATGTCTAATCTCTTCAAAAGACATCACTATCTCATCCTTAACACTTAGAATTGATTTCTCATCTTATCACCCCCCTCTTAGGTTTGGAGTTGACACTCTAAAGTCATGAATATATTCTCATCATATCCAAACTGCTCTACATTCTATTTACTCTAATACTCGGGAAAGACTTATCTCATGGCTACTGAACTCTCTATAAGAAGGTACTAAGACTCTTTCGAAAACCTCTTTCTAAGATGCTTCTCTTAACCTCTTCTCAATGGATTATAAGGATGCATCATCTAGTTCTTAAGGGGAGAAAATTAATGCTTAGTAGCTCAATTATACTATGTAGGCTCACGTGAGACATAACCATTAGCTTAATAGGAACCTTGTCTAATTACGTATAATCTAGGGTACGTCTTAATGCATTTGTTATTATTATAACTTAGCCACACTTTACTGCTCTTATCTAAAATTACAATTCCATACTTGTACCACTCACATTCATTGCTTTTAACACCTTAGTTCCTCTTCTACTCTTGTCAAACCTACCAGATCAAATATCCAAATGGACATACTCACCTTCATGTTTCCATCATTTTGATCACGCGCCAAATGCTTCTCTCAATCGCCTTTTTAGCTTGAGTCATCACCCTTTTTGTGTTGTGATATTAGACAATCAAGGTCATGCTCACTGTTCAGACCGGTGATGCGCCACTTGTCCCTTATCATCACTGTATTGCTTGCACATTCATTAATTGGTTTATGAGATTAGGCAGGATGAGAATCCTTTGCCGATCCAATCGGTGTGTCGCCAAAGGGGACACTCCATCACCTAGTTTCTCTTGTCTAAGGGCTGGCGTACTGTATCTTTACACGAGCTAAAGGATTATTGGACGAATCACCGAGTGGACTGGCGATCCTCAGCCTTGCTTTTATTTTCTCTTTTGCCCGTTAATGTTCTGGACTTGATCTTTTGTCTTTCTAGTTGCAAATAAACAAATTAATATCAATTTAGATAATATTTGGGAAATGAGGACACTAAAACTATGATTATCAAGACCTAAATGAGTTGAAATCCCAATTACATAAACACTCACAACTTAAATTTTTGCTTGTCCTCAAGTAAAACACAAGATCAATTAGCTCAACAAGTATGTCTACAAACATTGATAGTCAAGACTCAACATGACTACAAACTACAGATTCAAAGTACTCATGCAATGTTCAATTGTGCACTCTAAATTTCAAAGTGTGACTAACCATTATCGAATAGAATTCAAGCTCCGAATGTTTGCTCCAAATATAAGTTCAAACTCAACAAAAGTGTTCAAATTCCCTCACACTAAGAATGATTCCATGCTCACATAAAACTCATAAATTTCTAGAATTTTGGAATTAAGCACAACTCTCACACTCACAAATATATTCACATGCATGATTTACCCATAGACTTGACTTTGTTTTCCAACCAACATTATTTTTCATATCATTCAAGATCACAAAAGTCTTCAAGGCTGGTTGTTAACACCCTCAAAATGAAATAGGTTAAAGTAGATCCTATCATGTGTGTCATGCGTTAATAAGGTATTAAAACAATAAATATAAGAATTATAAGTCGGTTCATAGAGTTTGGAAGTGAAACGTCAAAGAACGTTTAAGACGTTTGGAAAGTAGTTGTTGTGTATGCTAGTGTGCCTTTGCATGTCTTTTGTGTTGTTTGGTGTCTAAATTGATAAGAGAGGACTCTAACACCTAGATGAACATGTTTAGGGTCGATAAATTTGGGTACGACTCCCCAAATACCACCCTAAGGGTACTTTAAGAGGAACCAAACCTTGGCAAGAAACTGCCAAAGGCAGTCCAAACTAGAACCACCAAACGATGCCCCTTCGTTTGAATGACACCCCGTAGATTGGGGGCGTGGCTCCATACTTAGTGGTGGGAGCTTATAACCGAAATGGAAAGTCTCTGTCCCAAACTACGCCCAACACGATGCAACGTTGATCATACAATGGCCAGTAGATGGCAACTGTCATTTGACACTTGTAACTTTCTACAGTATCTCGACTAAGGTGGGGTTACTTTGGGAAATTTATTTTGAGTTCCTAATAAAGTCCTAGACTGTTATTTTTGGTCTTTAAAGGTATATTAAGTTATTTAAGACTCTAAACCCTATACTTAAACCTCATTATTCATAATCAAAACCCCAAGATCAAAAGAAGTTCTCTCTAGACTCCATTGAAGTTAGGAGCAAGGTTGAAGCTAGGAGCAAGGTTGAAGCTAGGATTGAAGTTATTCATTGATTTATTCATCAATTTTGTTGGATTTATTAATTAAGGTATGGTGATTTTATCCTTGATTCTTCTTCCATTGAAGAAACCAATTACTAAGGCTTTTCTAAATTTTTTTCAAAAATACTCTTTTGAATTCTAAGCATGGGTTCTCGCATGAAAAGGTTCAAATCATTGTTTTATGAAGTAATTTATGTTAATTTATGGTTTTAAGGTCAAAACTTCCATGAACCCAATGTATTACTTGAATTCCTAGTCTTGGATCTAAAGTGGGTGAATTGATCATTGCTTGATCTTATTGAATTTATGTGTAGATTGTATTGGGCTACTGAATTATGTATTGATTCATGTTTGAAATGTTATATCTTGCCTTATAGATCTATATTGAGGGTATTGTGGGATCATTTATATGGAGAGATTGTTGGCTTAGTATCGTATATATTATCATTGATAAGAATTTATTCTTATATGGATTGATTGGAAAGGATAAGAAATTGTGATGATGGCTATGAGAAGGCGGTGAGTTGACTTAATTCCTTTGTTTAACATAGAATTTATGCTGAATTGTTATTGATTGGTATGGTCTAATTATGGTGGCGGTTTTTATGTGTTATATATGTCAAGACCGATGAGCACCCCCTAAAAGTAACATAGGGTACTTAACCTCACGGAGGTCTTATACGAGCCCTTAGATTTCTTTCATTGCATAATCGTAATAAAAATAGCGAAAAATTTAAAACCTTTCATAGCACATCATATGATAGAATATCACTTCATATATGTATATAAAATGTCATAATACATACGTTTAGACTATAAGTCTCATTGCCATCTTAAAAACAACTCAATGGAATAGAATAGGGACACGACCCTTAACAACATAAAATATAATTATAATCTATTACATTACCTTAAAGAACATCTTGCCATAGGCAACCCTTGAATCATAATAGTTCCTTTACTTGAACTTGGGAGATCTATCCAAGCTCTTCACTTAGGAGAAATCCTCTCCATCAACACCTACACTTTGTGTAAAAAGATGAAGAAGAATGATATTAGTACAAGAGTGCACTAAGTACGACACCACGCAAAAACATGCATTTAAAGATGACATTTCATTTGAAATCATGCAACATGTCGTTTACTAAACATCATGAACATAGGCATAATAAACACAATATAGTTCATATACATAAAATAGACATGGATACTATTCATTATAGCACATAAAACCATTTATCATACTTTAAGGCATATTCAATACACACAATACATTATCTCCCTTTTGTCTTACTTCTTCCCTTAAGCAACCCTCAAGTGTACTTAGTACAATGTTTCACCTAAGACAACCCCTAAGTCACACTAGTGAAATGTGTAGGTAGCATCCCATGACACTAATTCCACTAAGTTTACGTTAGAAGTCACCGTAGACTAGGCATAACATATTTAACAAGTCATAACACCTTCATTTATAACTAGACATAAGTACACATACTTCATAGCATCATATAAGGACTCTCTCCTTTACTACAACCTTAGTCATAAATCCTTTAGTTCATAACATAAGTAAACCACTCTCATAACCCCTTCAAAAGTTTACTTGTGCAATGTACACATGGAGTCCCATACCCCCACATATACTAAGTAAACCCATTTAGAAGCCATAAATGCAGTTCACCCACATAACATAGCAAAGTAACTTAACTTGCATTCACACAATTCATACACAATATATCATAAGTCTTACTTTCGTACGAGTATAATCTTATCCTTTCTTGTAGTTCACAAGTGCAATTCATGGGTAGGGTCCATAATCCTAATTATACTATGTAATCCTCTCAAGTAGTTATGATTAGAGTCCATAATCTTATCTTAGTTCATTTCTTTCTCTGGTAGACATAGCCATAACCAACGTAGATCATGTGAGCTACATGGAATCCGGTGTTCTCTTCCCAGACCGTAAAGAGAGGGTTAACACTTGCCTACGGTGTAACCAATCATACATAGCTATCTAGGTGGTATTCAAAAGATATAACCTACGGGAGCATGTTGTTATGGAACATGGAGATTGATTCTAGAAACCTTGACTTACTAGCGTGGAAGTTTCCATCTCATGAGACAACATCTACATTGGAAACCCATACTTGCTAAACGTGAAGGTTCTCTTGTGGGAAGGCGAACTTACTAATGTGAAGCCCCCACTCACTTTTGTCATGTTTACTCAGTGGTAGGCTCTAACTCCCTTTTTAATATATTTAAGCCTTTAGTTTATTAATTCATATAGAATACCTTAGGGGATTTCTCCTTTTAAACATCATATTGCTCAAAGGATTCTAAGATGAGAATTTCCTTTTAACATAGACCCTACTTCATGTGAGAATTTCCTTAACATGTTCATACAATCATACATCATGTGTGTGTGCATACAATGTAAGATCTACCTTCACATAAAACCTCTAGTCACACATGTTCATAACTTCATCAATCATATTCTTACATGCATAGAAATAAGTAATGATGCAAGGGGAACTATCCTTTTCTTAATCATCATGAATCTATCCTATTCATAGTCATGCATGAAGTGTGTGTGTACATTGGCCAATATGATCACATAACGGCTTAACTCATAATCATTGAGGAAGCCACCCTATAAGGATCACAACACATGTACAACATTCCTCAAGTCTCAAGTCATACACACATATAGAGTATTTAGTACTATAGACTACACACACTCACATTACCTCATAGGAGACAAGAACATATTCATCATTAGAATAGAAGACTCCTAACATACTTTTATCATACATTAATATAGGATTCAAAGATGTTGGAGTTATGCTATAAGAGTATTCATCATCATTAGCCATCTTATACCACACCTAACACTAACATGATCATCACATATACACAACATCATCGACATACCTAAATCATGCAACTAGAGTGGAAAATATTAATGTACTTCACATAACATCAATTCACTTAGAATATGATATTAGAATCAAGTCAAGCATTTAATGACTTCAAGACCATGATCATAACACATAAACATGTGCAAGAATGCAAACACCTCCACCATAAGTGGACCACACCACACAATGCCCTTCAAGGCCATTTCAACTACCGATTCTATACAAAGTAGAAGGAATAGGGAAATCATACCAATTCACCAAGATTTGATCATCATTGATCAATTACAAATGATTCACCATAAATTTCAATATAATACAATAGCTATAGGTACATTAACATAATCTGAATCATAATCTATCATCATCTCAACAAGATCACATTACCCACTTTATAGGCTAAATTTAGTTTTGACAAGATCATTGGTTCATCATGAAATTGGAGTGAAAAAATTCACAATTAAAACTAGTACCTAATCATCAATTTATCATAATTATGCTTTTGAAATAGTTTTGAGAAGGAACCCATGGTTTGATTTAAAGATTGACAATTTGATCATGAATTCTCTTGGAAAACATTGGAAGGAATTCCTTAGATGAACAAATAACTAAGGATGAAGGATTAACATACCTCATTACATGAAAAGACCACTCCATGGAAATCCATCAACCAAGATGTTCTTGAGCTTAATCTCCTATGGAGGTTTCTAGAGAGGATTTGTTTTGAGAGGGAAGAGTGAGATATGAAAATGAATTGTGAATTGGGTTTTAATCTTTTTAACTAACATAAGATACCCTAAAATAGATAAAATAACTGAATAGGGTCTATTTAGAACGTGGGGTGAATTTCCTATTCACCCTTAAGGCATTCATAATCTTACCATCTAGGCATATTATCCCCCACTTAGGGTAAGCCTAATCAACCATTCATCACCTCATGCCCTTAAGCATCAAGGTAAATAAAAGTCAAGAGAAAACCTACATATTTCTAACATAAAAAGGTTTGACATCGTTGAGGGTTTCCACTCCTAATCTCGTTCGAAGGAGCTTACTAACTCAACCATCAAGAGGTATCCCTCAAGTACCATTTCTCCTCTAAGTTAATCACCTAAAGGAACTCATCACAATCAAGTTATTATCATACCCAACTACATGAGGCCTCAACTACAACATGAATACCAAGGGTAAATGCATATCTCATCACCTTCTACCACCAAGTCATAACTAGGGTAGTAGTTTCATATTAAAGCCTGCAAGGGTCATCAGTTATGGTGGAAATTCCTACCAAATATGCCTAGGTACAACCTAAGCCCTTCCTCAGATTACCATACTTAAGATCAAACTTAACAGTCAACTGACCACTTTAAAGTAGGTCAACATAAATTCTTTTCTTCTCTTTAAGAGTTAAAGGATACATACTACTCTGTAAGTCACTTTAGGGAAAAACATAATCCCAACTCATGGAATAAAACCCTTTCCTCCATTTTCCCCCACTCTTAGAGTAGGTTCATGACGAAACTACTAGTAACAAGGGTTCTCCCATTAACTAGCATACTTCACAATTTCCTTACTAGGTTCAACACCCAATTTCCCTCCTTAGGAGAAAGTCTACACCAAAGTCTCAGATCCACGTAAGGGAAACTATGGGATATTACACATATCAAAAGGGAAACATCATTCTTTCACTATTTATCACTTTTCTCCAAGACATTTTAAGCCTATACCATAACATTACACTATCATAATACATAACCATATACAACCCATCATTCCAAAGGGAACTCCATTTAACTACAACATCTCTTAACTAGCTAGAACCATATCATAACTTCTCATATAAGACCTTATTTATCATAAGTCACATATATAGCAATAAATGGCATCACATCAACATACATCCAGAAATTCATCTTCACACATACTCATCAAACCATAAACCAAGGAAGCATCAAAACGCACCGTTTTCTCCCTAATACCATCTCTTCCAAGCAATCATATCTAAAAGAATATCGGACAAGAAAAACATAAGAGAGATATCATATAGAGTTAAGTTCTATGGATCGACATGAGATTAGTGAAAACTCTATTGTCCTATAGCCTCTCGCTCATAGATGTGTCGCTACTCACCACCGATGAAGGAGACTCGACTAGACGTGGCAATATGAGTCTTTGGACCGTAAAACCATTTTTATAACTCCCTAAAAGAAACACAATGTACTTGACCTCTCGGAGGTCTTATACAAGCCCTTAGATATCTTTCATTGCATATTCATAATAAAATAGCGGTAAATTTAAGACTTCTCATAGCACATTTATGCTAGAACATCACTTCATACATGTATATAAAATGTCATAATACATAAGTTTAGACTCTTAGTCTCTTTCCCATCTTAAGACACAACTCAAAAGAATATAATAGGGACACAACCCTTAATAACATAAAATATAAGTCTAATCTATTACATCAACTTACAGAACATCTTGACAAAGGCAACCCTTGAATTATAAGGGTTCCTTTACTTGCACTTAGGATATCTATCCAAGCTCTTCACTTAAGATACATCCTATAGCCATCAACACCTACACTTTGTATAAAAAGATGAAGAAGAATGGTATAAGTAAAAGAATGCACTAAGTATGGCAACCATGAAAAAACATGCATTTTAAACTACACATTTCATTTGAATTCATGCAACATGCTTTTGGTAAAAATCATGAACATATGTATAATAACCACAAAATAGTTCATACACATAAAAATCATGAACATATGTATAAAACCTTCAAAAGCTTACTTGTGCAATGTACACATCGAGTCCCATACCCCTACATATACTAAGTAAACCCATTTAGAAGCCATAAAGTGCATTTCACCCACATACACATTTCATGTCTTGAAATAGCAAAGTCACTTAACATATATTCATACAATTCATACATAACATATCATAAGTCTTACTTCCATACATATGCTAATCTTATCCTTTCTTGAAGCTCACTTGTGCAATGCATGGGTAGGGGTCATAATCCTACCTATACTAAGTAACCCTCTCTAGGAGTTATGATTAGAGTCCATAATCTTATCTTAGTTAATTTGTTACTTTGGGAGACATAGATATAACCAACATAGACCATGTGAGCTACATGGAATCAGGTGTCTCCTCCCATACTGAAAAGAGAGGGTTAACACTTGCCTAAGGTGTAACCAATCGTACATAGCTATCTAGGTGGTATACACAAGCTATAATCTACGATGGCACGTGGTTATCAAACATGGAGATTGCTTCTAGAAACCTTTACTAACTAGCGTGGAGATTTTTATCTCATGAGACAACATCAATGTTGGGAACCCGGACTTGCTAAACGTGAAGGTTCTATTGTGGGAAACTAGACTTATTAATGTGAAGCCCCCACTCTCATTTGTCATGTTCTCTCCGTCCTAGGCTCTAACTCCCTTTTTAATATTTTTAATCCTTTAGTGAATTCAGTCATATAGAAGGCTTAAGGAGCTTGGTCCTTCATACATCATATTGCTCAAAGGATTCTAAGATGAGAATGTCCTTTAATCATAGATCCTACTTCATGTGAGAATGTCCTTTCACATGTTCATACAATCATACATCATGTGCTTGTGCATATAATTTGAGATCTACCTTCACATAGCACCTCTAGTCACACATGTTCATAACTTCATTAATCATATTCTTACATGCATAAAAATAGGTAATGATACATAGGAGAACTTTCATTTCCTTAATCATCATGAATCTATCCTATTCATAGTCATGCATGACGTGTGCTTACATTGGTCAATATGATCACATAAGGTATTAACTCAAAATCATTGAAGAAGCCACCCTCTAGGATCACAACACATGTACAACATTCCTCAAGTCTCAATTCATACACACATATAGATTATTAAGGACTATAGACTATACACTCTGACGTTACATCATTGAAGGCAATAACGAATTCATCATTAGAATAGAAAAATCCTAACATACTCGTTTTGATCACAAATTCATCTAGGGTTCACATAGTTATGGGTCATGCTATAAGAGTATTCATGTCAAGCCGTGGGAGCACCCCCTAGACATAACCGGTGATGTCTTTCTCGAAGAGGACTAAGACTAGCCTTATAGTATTCCTGATTACATTTCATAGTTTAAAATTGTGGAAAATTAAATTTTTTTCATATTCATAAAATAATTGAGGTATACATAGACCCCTCGCTTACAAGTCATATACATACATATGCATTTCATTTAGACTTCTCGCATATGAAGCATACATAGGCTTCTCATTTGGACAACATAAGATACATATGAATTAGTCTAATATTTCTTCTCATATTTAACCATCTCTATAAATAAAAATCTTGGACATAGCCAATAAAAAGTCAACATGCCAATATAGGCTTACATCAATATTCAAATGCTAAAGTAAAGAACAATGTCTTTATAACAATAGAATTTCAAAGCTAGAATGTAGAAATAGGTAGCATCCCCAAACATGAAGACCTACCAATTCTTGGAGAAAAGAGTCCGAGTCTTTTTCAAGTCGCCTTATAGGAACTCAATGACCGGAACCTACAATGTTGGGGAAAAGAAATATTGGTTAGTACGAACCACATGTACTAATATGGTTCCTATGCATAAAATCACCAATGTATGTGAAAAGGCACAATTTAGTCAAAACCATGCTTTATGTCCAATAACTCAACATGCACATATATGGAATATTATAAGTCAATCCATCATGATATTAATCCAGCACATAAGCAACCTACAACAATACTCGTGCTATGCCAAGAATAGAACCCCATAACCTCCAAAGCTAAGCATCACGTTAAGTCGCTTACAACATAATATCAGACTTAATTATAACATGATTAATTCATCAGTTCATACAAAGCATATGTACATAACATGTAACCAACTTGATCATACAAGGCACTACTAGAATTATCCTTTAGGATCCCACATGTGCAATGAGTAAGAGAAGTCCCATACCCTCCCTCACCCTATTTAGTAGCCTTTAAGACAACCCGAATAATAGTTTACATACTTGACTTAAACATTTACCTTATTACATTAGGGATAATAGTGTAATATCCGACATGAGAGCATGTGAGCTACATAGAATCTGGTGTTCTCCTCCCACACCAAAAACAGAGGGTTAACACTTGCCTAAGGTGTAACCAGTCTTTCATAGCTATCTAGGTGGATGCACTAAGCTATAGTCCTATGTGGTCACATACTTAAGGGTCAAGGAGATTGTTACTAGAAACCTTGACTTACTAATGTGGAGGTTTCCTTTTCATGAGAGAACACATATCATGGGAATTCAGACTTGCTAAATTTGAAGAAGCCCATGTGGGAGGATGGACTTCCTAAATGTGAGACCTCCATCTCATTTACATGCCCTTTCGGTGCTAAACATCTATTCCTTTTAGTAATAATAATACTCTTCATACAAGAACACATTAGTATCTTCTAGACCCCTATGTGAACATACCATCATAATAGCTCATAGGTATTCATAAGTGAGAACTAACCTTTTACTTAGAAACTAAATTCAAGTGAGTACTCCTTTAACTCAACACTTTATCATAATCATGAGGAACTAGTTTCAATCATATAATAATCACATCATAACATACTCGCATGCTTCATAATCAATTCCATAGTCTAGGGTTAAGGATTAGGGATACTTTCTATCAAAATTATCACCATACATTATGCATAGAATCATTACAATCTAAACAACTCATCCTTCATAATTGAATTCAAGAAGAATCAACCTTCATACCTTCTTGCGCTTTCATTGACTCCATACTTCAATTACCAAAGAACACATAGACAATGCATAATTAAGGTAAATTCAAGAAGTAATGTATAGCAATTTCTACTCTACACATTCATATGATCCTCATCTTGCTTAATTACTATAAAATTTTATGACATAATGAATGTAAGAAATAACAAGGGTTCGAAGAGACAATCTTGAGTGATCTTCATCAATTGACCATTAATTCTTAGTTAAGCAATGATAAAAAACTAAAATTTATCACAATTGATTAAAAAATTTATTTTGAAAAGCGAACCCATGTTTAGATTGAAACTCTAGTTATGGAAAAGTAGAAAATCATGTTTGGAAGAGCCTCTTGGGGAAAGGAATCCCACGAGTGAAAGAAACCATACCTCGGTGATGATCTTGCCAAAAATTTGAGATGAAAACCTTGGTGAGTTTTTCCTTGAATCGTAGCTCTAGTATTCATCAATGGAGGTTGAAGTTTGGAGAAGAGAGAGATTAGAGAGATGTGATTTGGAAATTGAGTTAGTTTAATTAGGCTTAGTTCTTTATATAGGTGCTTATTTAACATAATTAGACTTTCCGTAACCCTTAATTAACAAACTAACCAACTAAATTAATTAAATGAACCCACTTAAAACGACCCGCCAAACATAGGCTTGACCTAAGAGACCCCGACCTACGGTCCGTAGGCCAGTCGATGAGCCTTGCACCAACCGTCCTACACAACCGTCGTTTATGACAAATACTATGCGGTTTGTCAATTTAATGAAAATGTCTAAGTGTTGAACTAAGAAGGCATCGACGCCCCGTCTTCCCACCTACGCCTCATCGCCTGTAATCGTAGGTAGCTATTGCCTCATTTTGCAGAATTGGGTCAAATTCTAGGGTTCTCTCCAAGGACCCTTAGGGTGGTTCTTGGGGACTCTTAGCCGTACGTTTCAACCCCAAATGTACTTTAATATGTATTTGACACCTTTCAACCAAATTTCATCAAATTTTGACTCCTAAAACCCCGTGAAAAAGGTTAAGGCACACTCACCTCTATTTAACATTTCACTGGACGTCATGGACGTTCCTTGACGTCTTAACTATAAAACTTCTTAAATGGTTTACAAACATTATTTTAGGCCTTATAATAGTGTTACAAACCTTAGACCAACATGTGAGTCTCTAGATTAGGTCTTGGACTTCCGGGGTGTTAGATTATCCACCTCTTAGGAACATTCATCCCTGAATGACACTAAAAAATCTGTTGAAGGAAAAGGATAGACTCAATACTATCTGCCAAACCGAGAACATACGTAATCAACATGAGTTTCAATTCAAATGATCATAACATTATGGCATTTACACATAGCAACTCAAATCACAATTTGCCATATATAAGAGCTTGACACAACAACAGAGTTATTTCCTTCTCAATATCAACATGATCATCAAGTTTTCTAAAACTTATTACAATACATCAACATGCTCATTACTGTTTCATGAAGGAAAGTAATATAATACATCAAATACACAAAAAGTGCAAATTGAAAAAGAGCAATTTTCATGAAAACTCATTTTAGCATAAATCTTTTACCAAAATTATGCATATTTTTCAAAATAGGTCAAATTCAACTTTATTCATTATTTTATTACAAATAGGAATTAATAAACTTAGTTAGGAAAGAAATGAGGATAACGGGACTTAATGTCAGACTCATACTCCCATGTTTCCTTTTCAACTAGGTGGTTTCTTTATAACATCTTTACGGAGGCCACCTCCTTGTTCCTCAACTTCTTAAATTGCCTATGAAGAATCTACACCAGAACCTCTTCATAGGAGAGAACCTCATACACATCAAGCCCTTCGATAGGAAGTATGTACACGGGATCACCAATGCACTTCTTAAACATAGAAACATGGAATATTGGATGAACGAAGCTAGTTCACTAGGTAACCTCAATTCATATGCAACCTTTCCGACCCTTTGCAACACCTCATAGGGATCGACATACCGGGGACTCAACTTCCCCTTTTTGTCGAATCTCATCACCTTCTTCATAGGTGAAATCTTCAAATACACCATATCACCTACTTCGAATTCAAGATCTCTTCTTCTATTATTAGCATAGGAATTTTGCCGACTATAGGCTGTGTTCAACCTATCCCTTATCATACGTACCTTCTCTAAGTCTTCATAGACCATCTAGGGACCAAGGAGTGAAGACTCTCCTACCTCAAATCACCCGATCGGAAATCGAAACCTCCTAACATAGAGTGCTTAAAAAGGAGCCATAGAAATACTTGAATGGTAGGTATTGTTATAGGATAAATCAATTAACGTTAGGTGAGCTTACCAATTTCCTTTGAAATCTATCATGCAAGATCTTAACATATCCGCAAGAGTTTGGATGGTATGCTCCACTTGACCATCCGTTTGCGGATGGAAAGCGGTGCTAAGCTTCACTTGTTTACCCAACCCTTTTTAGAAAGATTTCCAAAAACGAGTTGCGAATTGAGCACCCCTATCCGATATGATGGACAAAGGAATGCCATGGAAACTCACAATTTCGTCAAGATAAAACTTTGCATACTCTTCCACTAAATAAGTAGAATTAATGGGAATAAAATGAGTATATTTCATTAATCTATCCACAACTACCCATATGGAGTCATTTCACCTTCTTGTCCTAGTGAAACCCACCACTAAGTACATATTAATGTCTTCCCACTTCCAAGTAGGAACATTCTTTACTTGAATCAAACCACTCGGCTTTTGGTGCTTGGCCTTTACTTGTTGGCAATTGGGACATCTAGCCACAAATTCCGCTATGTCTCTTTTTGATTCTTCCCACCAATATACTTCTTGATGATCACGATACATTTTTGTGGAACCCTCATGGATAGAATACCGGGACATATGATCTTCTTCTAAAATTTTACCCCTCAAATTGTCAACATCTGGTACGCACAATATACCTTGGTACCTAAGTACACCATCCCCCTTGGGATAATAACTCATTAAGCTTGCAAAGTACCGACTCTTATAACTCCCATAATAGAAGTTCAAGATGTTCCTTATACTTCACCTCGACCACTAAAGACGATTCTGAGTTATGATGGACCAGAAAACCACCACTTGGAGAATCTTCCAACCAAACACCCAATCTAGCAAACCTATGAACATCTTTCACTAGGTCTTTGTCACCCTCTTCCACATGAGACATGCTTCCCATGGTCATACAACTTAAAACATCCTCAACCACATTGGCTTTTCTTGGGTGGTAGAGAACACTTGTGTCGTAATCTTTCAACAATTCCAACCATCTTGTTTGCCAGAGATTTAATGCCTTTTGAGTAAACATATTGAAGACTCTTATGGTCGGTATACACATCCACATGAACACGATACAAGTAATTCCTCCATATTATTATAACAAACACTACGACGGCTAATTCAAGATCATGAGTTGGATAATTCTTTTAATGTACCTTGAGTTATCTAGAAGCATAGGCTACTACTTTCTCATGTAGCATAAGAACACACCCCAAAGCCACTCGGAATGCATCACAATATACCACAAAACCCTTGGTACGCTCTGATAGAGTCAATACCAGAGAGGAGGTAATTAAACATATCTTTCAAAGTTTGGAAGCTTCTTTGACATGCCTCCGACCACTCAAATATCACTCTCTTTTGGGTCAAAGTAGTCAAAGGAGAAGCAATGGACGCAAAACCATCCACAAACCTCCTATAGTACCCGAATAAACACAAGAAACTCCTAATGTTGGTTGGACTCAATGGTCTGGGACAATTCTTAACCGCCTCGGTTTTCTTTGGATCGACCTCTATACCCTCACTTGAGATAATATGACCAAGAAACACCACCAATCTCAACCAAAACTCACACTTGTTATACTTGGAAAATATTTGGTGTTCCTTAAGGACTTGTAACACCACTCTCAAATGACCCATGTGTTCACCCTCATTCTTCGAATATACCAAGATGTCGTCAATGAAGACAATGAAAAATGAATCTAGGTAATTTCAGAACACCCTATTTATTAGGTCCATAAAAGTCGTGGTGGCATTAGTGAGACCAATTGATATTACTAGGAATTCATAGTGACCATACCTAGTTCGAAATGCCATTTTTGGCACATCCTCACCTACCCCGACCTCAAGTCAATCTTTGAAAAGTAGCTTCCCTTTGGAGTTGATCAAATAAGTCGTCGATCCGAGGGAGTGGATACTTGTTTTTAATAGTGACTTTATTGAGTTGACGATGGTCAATGCACATCCTAAGTGACCCATCCTTCTTCTTCACAAACAATACCGGAGCTCCCCATGGTAAAATACTATATTGCATGAAACCTTTATCTAGTAAATCCTTGAGTTGAGCCTTGAACTATTTTAATTTGGACGGAGCCATCAGGTAAGGATGGATCGAAATAGGATTTGTATCTGGAAATAAGTCAATACCAAAATCAATTTCCTGTTCAGGAGGAATTCTAGGAAAGTCATCCGTTAAGACTTCCGGAAATTCCCTCACTATGTTGACCGACTCAATAGGAGGAATGTCGGTATGAAGATTTTTGAATCTTACAATATGGTAAAGACACCCTTTAGTGATAATTTTCAAGATTTCAAACAAGAGATGATATGACCTCTAGGAATTGAATTACCCCCTTTACACTCTAAGACGGGGTCAATAGGAAAATTGAACTTGACTACCCTAGTCGGACAATCAATAGAAGTAAAACAAGCATTCAACATATCTATTCCCAAAATAACATCAAAATCAACCATATAAAGCTCTACCAAATCAACCCACATAACTATATTAGGCAAAGATATAGGAAAACTCCTAGAGACTCTGTTAGCCACAATAGAGTAACCCACCGGGGTTGTACCGAAAATGGTTCACTTAAAATATCGGGTAGAACATAAAGTTTTTTAGCTACTAGAGGAGTTACAAATGATAAATTAGAACCTGGATCTAGTAAAGCATAGACATTAATAGAGAAGAGTAGTAACATATCAGTGACCACATTAGGAGACTCCTCTTGCTCACCCCTAGAGCGGAGAGCATAAAAGCGATTCTTCTTAGGAGCATAAGGATTCGGAGCACTTGCTTGTGCTTGAGAATTTTATCTTTTTTGATCCTTCATCATAGACAATCCCTCTTCATGTGATCACTCTTGCCACAACCATAACAATTTCCCATACCAACTAGGCACTTGCATCCATGTTTCTTACCACATTTAGCATAAGGAGTCTTCTCCACATAAGGACCACTACCTTCTTCCTCCTTAGGCTTGGGTGTAGACACTTTACCTTTGTTGAACCTTGGAATGGTATAAGGACATTGATTGGGGAACCTTTTCTTGAACCTTGGCTTATCTTTCACTTCAAATATAAACTTAGAAGAATTTCCATCTTCGACCCTTGTCCTCTTTAATCTAACTTGTTTGTTAAGATTTTGCTCCTCAATTTGTTCAGCATGTACCATGAGACGAGATGTCCATGCTAGGAATCAACATAGCCGACCTACATTCATTCACCATAAGGTCGGATACCCCCATAACAAATTTGTTCCTCTTGTCCGTAGAATCCGCCACCATGGTAGGATCATACTTGGATATTTCAGTGAACATGAGATTATACTCCTTCACACTCATACCCCCTTGGCGTAAGTTGATGAATTCTTGAATTTTCCTCTCCCTTATTTCCAAGGTAAATAACCTATCAAGGAAAGCCGTCTTGAAAGCTCCCAAGTAATTCGACCTTCTCTAGTTGGCCTTTCATACCTCCATTGCTAATACCAAACTTGAGCCACATCTTTGAGTTGGTAGGCAGCTTGTTCCGCCTTTTCTTGAGAACACCCCCCATAACATATAGAACCTTGGACACCTCATGAATGAACCCTTACGGGTCCTCCTCGACCTTAGAGCCATAGTAAGTAGGGGTATTCATCCTTGTGAAATCCCTTATCCTTGATCTGGTAGTGCTAGCATAGGGAACCACTTGTACCCTAGTATCCCTAGAAACTTGAGAAGCCAACACTTGGGTCAAGATATGATTGGACGCCCTTATCTCAACATTACACATATCCCATTCTTCAATAGGAACTTGAGGGTTTTGAGGAGCCGGAGGGGAACCACCTCATTCACATCCTCCTCTTCGACCCTTCGAGCGTTCTTCCTTCTTGTATTCCTTGCCTATAAACACAAGAAAGAGATTAGAAGATAAGTACATGTAGAGTTAAGACTCTAGAGGCACAACTTCATGAATACAAACCAAGTGAAGCTTTCCTAAACATCAGATAGCCTCTCATTCATTAATGTGGCGCGCTTCACACCCATAAATAAGACTCTACGTAAACGTGGTTCAATGAGACATAAATCCTAAGATTTCTTCAACCTCCTACTCTAATACCAAGTTTTCACGCTTGGGAGCACCTTCGTCGACCTCGGAGATGACTAAGACTCGCCTCTTAGCATTTGTCATTACATTTCATAGGTTAAAATTACGGAGAATTTAGAACTTTTGATATAAATATTGAGGTATACATAGAACTCTCGCTTACAAGTCGTATATATACATATGGATTTTACTTAGACTCCTCCCATATGAAGCATACATATGCTTCTCATTTAGACAACATAAGATATATAGGAATTAGTCTAATATTTCATATCATATTTAACCATATAAACGGATACAAATCTTGGACATAGCCAATATAATGTAACATGAAAATATAAGCTTACATCAATATTCAAATGATAAAGGGAAGAACAATGTCTTTATGACAATACAATTCCAAAGCTAGAATGTAAAAATAGGTTACATCCCCGAACATGAGGACCTACCAATCCTTGGAGAAAAGAGTCCAAATCTTCTTCAAGTGGCCTTCTAGGAACTTAATGGCTGGAACCTACAATGTTGGTGAAAAAAGGGAACAAATATGGGTTAGTACAAAGCACATGTACTAAGTATGGTTTCTATGCATAAAATCACCAATGTATTAGAAAATGCACAATTTAGTAAAAACCATGCTTTATGTTAAAATAAATCAACATGCACATATATGGAACATAAGTGAACCCAACATGATATTAATCCAACACATAAGAAACCTACATCAATACTTGTGCAATGCCAAGAATAGAACCCCATAACCCTATCCAAAGCTAAGCATCAAATTAAGTTACTTACAACATAATCTCATACTTAATTATAACATACTTGATTCATAAGTTCATACAAAGCTTAATATATATAATATGTAACCAACTTGATCGTACAAGACACTACTAGAATCATGTTTTAGGATCCCACAGGTGCAATGAGTAAGAGAAGTCTCATACCCTTCCTCACCCTATGTAGTAGCCTTTAATAAAGCCCTATAATAGTTTACATACTTGAATTACTCATTTACCTTATTGCATTAGATATAATAGTGCAATAATCGACATTAGACCATGTGAGCTACAACAAATCCGATGTTATCCTCCCACACCGAAAAGAGAGGGTTAACACTTTCTTAATGTGTAACAAATCTTTCATAGCTATCTAGGTAGATCCACTAAGCTATAGTCCTATGTGGGCACATAGTTAAGGGTCAAGGAGATTGTTACTAGAAACTTTGACTTACTAACGTGGAGGTTTCAATCTCATGAGACAACACATATCATGGGAATCCGGACTTGCTAAACATGAAGAAACCCATGTGGGAGGCCGAACTTACTAAACGTGAGACATCCATCTCATTTACATGCCCTTTCAGTGCTAAACATCTATTCCCTTTAACAATCATCATATTCTTCATACAAGATCACATTAATATATTCTAGACCCCGATGTGAACATCTCATCATAATAGCTCATAGGTATTTGAAAGTGAGAACTAACCTTTCACTTAGAAACTACATACAAGTGAGTACACCTTTTAACTCAACACTTTATTATAATCATGAGGAACTACTTTCAATCATATAATAATCACAACATAACATACTTACATGCTTCACAATCAGTTCAATAGTCTAGGGTTAAGGATGAGGGATTCATGCCATCAACACCACAACCACACATTATACATAGATGCATACAATCTAAACAACTCATCCTTCATAATTGAATTCAAGAAGAATAAACCTTCATACCTTTTTGCCCTTTCATTGACTTTATTACCAAAGAACACATAGCCAATACATAATTAAGGTAAATTGAATGAATAATACAAAGAAATTTCTACACTACACATTTATGTGATCCTCATCTTGCACAATTACCATTGAATTTCATGACATAATGAATGTTAGAAAGAACAAGGGCTCAAAGAGACAATCGTGAGTGATCTTCATCAATTGACCACTAATTCTTCGTTAAACAATGATAAAACCCCTATAATTCATCACAATTAATTATTAATTTCATTTTAAAAAGGGAACCCATGTCTAGATTGAAACCCTAGTTTTGGGGAAGTACAAAATCAACTTTGGAAGGTCCACATGGTGAAAGGAATCCCAAGAGTGAAATAAACCATACCTTAGTGATGATCTTGACACGAATTTGAGATGAGAAACTTTGTGAATTCGTCCTTAAATCGAGCTTTAGTGTTCTTCAGTGGAGGTTGAAGTTTGGAGAAGAGAGAGACTAAAGAGATGTGAGTTTGGGAATTGGGTTAGTTTAATTAAGTTTAGGTCTTTATATAGGTCCTTAATTACCTTAATTAGATCTTCAATAACCCTTAATTAAACAACTAACCAACTAACTTAATTAAATGAACCCTTTTAAAACGACCAGCCAAACATAGGCCTGACCTACGAGACCCCGACTTATGGTCCGTAAGTCAGTCGATGGGCCTTGCACCAACAGCCCTGCACAACCGTTGTTTGTGTCAGAGACTAGGAATTTGGGCAATTTTTCGAAAATGTCTAAGTTTTTAATGATGGAGGCATTGACGTCCTGTCGTCCCACCCACGCCTCGTCACCTGCAATCATAGGTAGCTACTTCCTCATTTTGTAGAATTAGGTGAAATGCAAGGGTCCTCTTAGGGTAGTCCTTGGGGATTCGTACCCGCATGTTTCGACCCTTAATGTACTCTAATATGTGTTTTACACCTTTCCATCAAATTTCATCAAATTCTGACTTCTAAAACCCCATGAAATAGGGTAAGGCACACTAACCTTTATTTCACAATTCGCTGGACGACATGGACGTTCCTTGATGTTTTGACTCTAAAACTTCCTAAATGATTTTTAAACATTATTTTAGGCCTAAGAACAGTGTTTCCAACCTTACACCAACATGTGAGGCTCTAGATTAGGTCTTGGACTTCTCGGGCGTTACAATTCATCATCACTGGCAATCTTAGACCACACCTAACCCTAACATGATCATCACATATACACAACATCATCCACACACCTAAATCATGAAACTAGTGTGTAAGACTATTCGTATACTTCACATAACATCAATTCACTTAGAATCTGATATTAGAATCAAGGCTGTCCTTCAACTTCCTAAACATAGAATCATCATATCAATTTATAAGTGGACCTGCCACACAATGCCCTTCAAGACCAATTCAACTACCAATTCTATTCAAAGTAGAAGGAATAGGGCAATCATAGCAATTCTCCAAGTATTTATCATCATTGATCAATTACCGATAATTTACTATCAATTTGAATAGAAAATAGTAGCTATATACATTAACATAAAATAAATCATAATCTATCATCATCGCAACAAGATCACATTACCCTCTTTATATGCTAAATTTATATTTGAAAGGATAATGGGTTTATCATGAAATTGGAGTGAAATTCACATTAAAAAATAGTAGCTAATAATCAATTAATCATAATCATGCTTTTGAATTCGTTTTGAGAAGGAATCCATGGCTATTTGATAATGAATTATCTTTGAAAACATTGGAATGAACTCCTTAGATGAAATGGATAACTAAGGATTAAAAATTACCACACCTCATTACATGAAAAGACCACGAAATCTTGATGAAAAATACATGTAAATTAATCAACCAAGCTGTTCTTGAGCTTCATCTCCCATGGAGGTTTCTAGAGAGAATTTGTTTTTAGAGGGAAGAGTAAAATTTGAAGAATGAATTGGGAATTGGGTTTCATCTTTTTAACTAACTTAATATACCCTAAAATAGATAAAATAACTGAATATGGTCTATTTAAGACGTGGGGTTAATTTTCCTTTCACCCCTTAAGTGGACAACACGCTTGCAGAAATGCTGGTTCCATCTACGTTGGGACTGACGGACTGTCGTTTGAATGACAGAGGCGTAATTTCCTTTCGTAGTTTTTGACTGAGGCTGAATATTGGGGGCTTGGATCCCACAACAAAGTGTGGAGCAATGGCCCCAATTTTAGCTACAGGGCGTCATTCCTTGGGCGTAGATGGACAATGCCAATGCAGTGTCTAGGCAACCTTTGGGTCCTTCTAAAGGACCCCTTGGGCGGTCCTTGGGGAGTGGTGCCTGAAAGTTTCGAACATAAATACTATCATATACAATTTAAGGACCTTTCAATCAAATTTAGCATCAAACAACACTTAAAACATGCAAAGGCACACTAGAACACACAAGCACGTCTAAGGTCTATCTTTTAAATGTTTCGGACGTTCTTGGACAATTAACCTCCAAACCACTTCAAATCAAGTATAAACACTGTAAATCACTCAATTAAAATATTTTTTTAACCTTCATAGGCACAAGTGTGGCTCTAGACACCTAAACTCATTTTGAGGGTCTTGACAATGTATGTTATGAACATAGCCTTGTCGGCATTATTATGTGAATTATCGTATTATCATGTTATAGCTTGTATTGATGAACAATGTGAAGGATGATACAATATATGTACATGTGTGAGTTTAGAGTATGATTCCTTTAGATGATTGTATGATGATGTTGGGTCTTGATTGGTAGACTTAGGTCCCTCTTCTTGATGCATGATGGTTATGTGAATATGTAATCTCTTGGCCTAGTAGGCTTAGACACCCTTGTCATGTACGTTATGAATGAATAAAGGAATAATGTATATTATTGTAGACCTAAAATAGGTTCCCTTCTATGAAAGACTTATATGGAACCTTAAATATGAAAAATGGTTAAGAATGAGTTATCCCTGAAAAGAGTATTATGAGTTGGTAGGACATAGTAATGGTACCTTCTCTAATACACCTAGGGAATGAATTAACATATTATAATAAAGGCAAAAAACTTAGAGGATATACTTGTGGAGGAGCAATACTTGAGAATGATACTATAAAACAAAGAAGCCCTTGATATCCCTTAACTATGTGCCAACATGGGATGAGTCTTATTTCTACCTTTAGCAAGTAGAACTCCTTCGACATTGTGTGGTCTTACGACACCGGATTCCATAGCTAGATAGTGTGGTATATGTTGGTTAATGCCTAATCATATCATATGAGATGTACAATCTAGTATTGGATAGGTTCTACAACGTGTAGGTAGTGGAATGAGACACTATCTATACATGGAATGAGTAGTCCTTGAAGGTGCTATGATGAATTCCCTAGGTCTTCCCAAGACCATTATGTGAAGTCCTCTAATTCTTTAATTGTCTCTTAAATGGATTGATGAATAATGTTAACTTAAGTTAATGCATGTTGAATAGAGATGGTTCTTATGTAGGGTAGCTTTGAGGATTGTTTAGGTAGGCTTGAAGAGGGTGTATGGGCTGTCTCTTCATGTCTTACTTAGGTAAGTCTTAGAGTAACCTTAGGTGGGGAGTTTAAAGGATGAAAAGGGAGTAATATAGCTTTAAGAAGTATTGAGAATCACTTAGGTGGGTGTGAAAAGGTTGTATGAGCGGTCTCTTCATGTCTTTCTTAGGTGGGTCTTAGGGTAATATTTTGAAGGAGGTTTAAATGCTTATGTGTATTCTATGTGATTATGGTTGTATCTTATGGATTACTTGAATATGTATTGTATATGCATATTGAGTTGAAGATGGTTCTTATACTTGTTTTATGAAGTTTCTATCAAAAGCCCATGAAAAGTACATCTTAAAGAAAATGTCTATTTTAGCATCGTTTTCTTGCATGCTTACCATAGTTAGAGCATTCAATGTACTAATTCCATGTGTTTTCTATTTCTACAAGTGTAGGTGGAAAGTGATGATTCTCTTGGAAGTTGAAGCTTGGGAAATGACATTCTCTCAAGATTGATATGTCCTTATATGTTCGAGGACATGACTTATGTTTTAGTTTCCTTTTCTAATAGACTTCGTAATAGACTATAGTTTCTATTCAAGTTGATGTTAGGGTTGTGACCCTATGATATTATATGTGTCGGGACATGACTTATATATATATATATATATATATATATATATATATATATATATATATATAGGGCTTGTACAAGACCTCCGAGAGGTTGAATACACCGGTAACGACTTAGGAGTGGTCTTGGGTCATTACAAACATTGTATCAGAGCATAATGTAATGAAGTAGTCTTTAGGATTCAAAGTCTCATAAAAGCCAAGTCTAGTAGAATCTTGTTCATGAGTGTGATTCGCGACATATCTATGAGACAGAGTCTATAGGATGATAGAACTTTCACTTTTTTCATTACTCTTGTGTCGTGCCATAGAGTTGAGGTTATAAGTGTATTTTCCTAATCTCTTTTCTTTTAATTATAGTATATGAACACAAGAAGGACACCCACAAGGAGAGTTGATGAGGAAGTGGTGAATGAGGGAGTTCCTCCCTAAGTAGGAAAAGTTACCCAAGGTGGACAAGCTCCCCAAGGTGTTCAAGTTTCCTAAGGTGAACAAGTCCCTATAGTTGGTCAAGGAAATGAGGATTTCTTGGTTCCCTCAGATTTGAATAATGAGGAGGTTACAGGATCTCTTGTTGCCTTAGCCCAAGCCATGTCGGTTCAAGAAAATAGAGAGGTGAGGCCTAGGATGAATACAATTGAGAGTATTTTGACCTCTAGGTTGAGGGACTTTGTGAGAATGAATCCCCCTACCTTCCTTGTCTCTAAAGTGGGAGAGGATCCCCAAGCTTTCTTGGATGAGGTGTATAAGATATTACATGTTATGGGAGTGACTTATACGGAGAAGATGGAGGTGGATGCATACTATTGAAAGAGGTTGCTCAAGTGTGGCACACTCAATGGAAAGGAAATAGGAAGGTGGAATTGGATCCTACAAAATGGGAAGAGTTCAAGAAAGCATTCTTACGAATATACTTTCCCCATGACAAGAGTGATGTTAAGGTTGAGGATTTTATAAATCTCAGGGAAGGTAACATGAGTGTTGAGGACTATTCCTTGAAATTTACCCTATTGTCTAAGTATTCTCCTTCTTTGGTGTCTAAACCTAGAGATGAGATGAGTAGGTTCTTGACTGGTGTTTCTGATTTTGTGAAGCAAGAGTGCCGTATAACAATGCTCCATGGTGACATGACTTTATCTAGGCTTATGGTTTAGCTTAATCTTTTGAGGTGTTTTAGCTTAGGAGGAGAGGTAGAGATGCTAAGAGGGAAAGAACCAACGAGCAAGGTCAACCTAGGTTTAAGAAGAGGGCTACGAATCAAGATGTTCCTAATGACCCTAAGGCCAACTATGACAGGGGTGGTGGTTCTCGAATGGATAAAACTACTTGCTCAATTGTGGGAAGCAACATTTTGAGAAATGTCTAGCCGGAATATATATATATATATATATATATATATATATATATATATATATATATATATATATATATATATATATATATATATATATATATATATATATATATATATGTATATATATATATATATATATATATATATATATGTATATATATATATGTAGATATATGTATATATGTACATATATGTATGTATATATGTACATATATGTATGTATATATGTACATATATTATATATACATATATATATATATATATATATATATATATATATATATATATATATATATATATATATATATATATATATATATATACATATATATGTACATATGTACATATATATATATGTACATATGTACATATATATGTATATATATATATACATATATATATGTATATATATATACATATATATATGTATATATATATACATATATATATGTGTATATATATATGTATACATATATATATGTATATATGTACATATATATATGTATATATATATATATATATGAATGATGTCTAAGAGCTTGTATAAGATCTCCAAGAGGTCGAATATGCCGTTAACAACTTGGGGGTGCTCTCGGGTCGTTACACTTGTAATGGGACTGAGGGTAAAGGTATGTTTATTTCGGTTAAGTGAGTTCTACTTTCATGAAGCACGACATATACTTCACTTTACCTTTTTTCTTTCACTATGTTTGATTTTTACATTACATCCTACGATCTTTTAAGCATGATCCATCGGATACCACTTTCAAAAATGTCAAGAGGCGATACAATACCCCCACCCCAATATATACGCCTAACATTGTCCTCAATGCAAGAAGGAAAAAGAAATATATATTTAAAAAGAGCATTGAATGAAAGGAATGGATTCGTGCGACTCTTTACTGTGTGGCCCATCGATGAAGCTTGCTAGAGACCGCCAAACAACTTGGGAAACTGCCAAATTGCATGAGTTCACCGAAAATATTAAAAAACTATACCTGCATGTGTGACCAATAGGCGATAAAAGTCGGTCTCGTCAAAACCCATCGGCGCACTGCGAAAAGATGCTTGCTTCGCCCAATTTTCTAGAATGATGGTATTACAGACATGGACAAAAGGCGAGCCAACTCGTGATCTCCGAACCCATTCAGTAGACCACCAAAGTGGATTTACCGTCCCAGAATCACCAGTTCCAGCACATTCAACACCATTATTCGAAAATAATTAATGTTTGGGTTGCCTCATAAAGAAGCACTTTATTCAACGTCGTGATACGATGTTGAAATTCTTTCATGCATCATCAAAATACACAACTTCAATAATCGATATTTAATGACATTCTCCAAAAAAATCTTCAGAGCTTCCCATTCACCTTGAAAGTTGGGCCATCTTTACCTTCTACTTCAACCGCCCCATTTGTAAAGACTCGAGTTACTTTGGAAGGGGCTGATCACTTCAATTTATGTTTGGCTAGGAAGAGTCTCAAACGAGAATGGTAGAACAAGACAAATCACTAACTCAAAATTTTTGCTGAAGGATTTTAGTGTCATGAAACTTCTTCATTTTCTCGTTATACAAGGATGAAATTATATTCTCTCAACCGAACTTCTTCCAACTCATGGAGTTGATTTAATCTCTCTTTTGAATCCTTCTCCTAGTTCAGATTTAAAGTCTTCAATGCCCATGGTGCCTTATATTCTAGCTCAATAGGGAGGTGAAAATATTTTTAAATACTAACTTATATAATGACATACCAATTGGTGTTTTCAAAGAAATATGGTACGCCCACAAAGCATCATCAAAATCCCGAGACCAATTTATCTGGTTAGCATTTAGGATTTTTGACAAAATACTTTTATTCTCCTGGTTTGAAACCTCGACTTAGCCTCTTGTTTATGGATGGTATAGTTTTGCAACTTTATACTTGACTCCATATTTTCTCAACAACAATGCAAACTACTTGTTGCAAAAGTGATACCCTCCATAACTCATGATAGCACGCAGGGCACTAAATTAGGCAATAATATATCGCATCAAGAATTGCATAACACTCTTTCCCTAATTTTTGGGTAATGCTACAACTGCCACCCATTTGGAGACGTAATCAAACACTACCAACATGTACTTGTTTCCAATGGATCTTAGAAATGGAACCATGAAGTCAATTCCTGAAACATCAAAGAATTCAACTTCTAGAATGAAATTAAGAGGTAATTCATACTTTTCTTACACACCTCGTTGCTTTTGGAAAGGTATGAATTGTTTCACAAATCCGTGTGCATATCAGTATCGTAATGGCAAATAGTAGCCACTTTGGATCACTTTGGCTGATGTTTGCACTTCGCTATGATGTCCACTAACAGGCAAACCGTGATACACATTGAGAATTACATTGACTTCCTCTTTCGGTGCACATTGTAAATTTATATGGTCAATACATTCTCTGAATAAATATGGTTTTTCCTAGAAATATTTCCTTACATCGAATAAGAACCACTTTTGTTGGAAGAAATTCAGACCCTTGGGTATTATTCCACACACTACATAGTTCAGATAATTAGCATACCAAGGATGGTTTCCTTGGGTTACCCTCATTACTGCTTCATCTAGAAATTAAGCTACAATGTCCCTTTTGTTGGGATCAACCATATTAGTTTCTAACTAATAAAAATGATCCGCCGCTTGATTTTCACACCTCTTTCAATCCTTTACTTCATAATAAAACTCTTGCGATAATAATATCCACCTAGTCAACCTTGGTTTTTTATCCTTTTTAGCCATCAAGTATCTAATTGTTGCATGATCTGTATGCACCACCACTTTGGTTCCTAAAATATTTACTCTGAATTTTTCAACATACACCAACGCCAATAATTCCTTTTTCGTGATAGATTGTTATTTTGTTCCACATTTGATGTCATACTTGCATTATAAATTGGGTGTATCAATTTCTGTTTCAGTTGACCAAGGACAACCCTTAAAGCAACCCCACTATCATCACATATGAGCTAAAACGGAGTACACCAACCGGGGGCAATAATGATTGGGGCTGATAACGACTTCTCTTTCAAGCATAAAAATTCCTTTAGGCAAGCAACATCAAAATTGAAGGTCGAATCCTTTTCTAACAAAAATAGGATGTGGAAGTTTGGCAATGATATCAACTTTGGCTTTATCCATTTGTATGCCTTCTCCTGAAACTTTATGCTCCAAGACAATTCCCTTCTTTACAATGAAGTGGAATTTCTCCTAATTTAGAACTAGGTTGGTTTCTACCAATATTTGTAACACTTGCCCAAGATGTTCAAGATAAGCTTCCATAGATCACTAACAAAAAAGAAATCATCCATGAATACTTCCATTGGGTCTTCCACCATATCTGAGTAAAATAGAGAGCATACATCGTTGAAATGTCGCTGGGTAATTACACAACCCAAAACACATCATCTTGAAATCAAAAGTCCCATAGGGACATGTGAAAGTATTCTTCTACTAATCTTCCGGTGCAATGTAAATCTGGTTGTATATGGAATAACCATCCAAAAAGCAATACCATCAATACCCCGCAAAGCTATCAAGAATCTGGTCCATAAACGACTTTGGAAACTGATTTTCTCAATCCATGCATTAAACTTCAAGTAATCCATGCATACCCTCAAGCCACTGACAAACTTCATAGCTACAAGTTCACATTTTTCGTTTGGAACTACCATCATCCCTCCTTTCTTTGGTACACATTGCATGGGACTCCCCCATTCGTTGTACGTAATCGGATATACTACACCTACATCTAATCATATAATGATTTCTTTCTTCACCACCTCTCGCATAGGCAAATTTAGTCTTCTTTGATGCTCGAACACTTGGTTTGCATTCACTGTCCAATTGGATTTGATGAGTGCAAATCCCGGGGGAATACATGTGATATCAGCAATTGTCCAACATATGGCCTTGATATTTAACTTTAGCACCACCACAAGCAATTTTATTTGCCAGCCAAGCAAGTCTACTGCAATGATGACGGGTAAGACTGTTTTTTCCCAAAAATACGTATTGAAGATAAGATGGGAGCGCTTTCAACTCAAGTTTTTCCCCTAGGATAAATACTTCCTAGTCTGAGAGGGTTATTTTCATCTTCTACTAGGATAAAAACTTCCTTGTTTGAGGCAATTATTTTTATTTTCTTATACGATAAACATTTCCTAGTCTGAGATTATTATTTTTTATTTGGGTCCTAGTATAAATACTTCCTAGTCTAAGACCTTTATTTTTAGTTTCTCCTAGCTTAAACGGTTCCTAGTGTGAGACACTCTTTTTCTATTTTCTCCTAGAATAAACACTTCCTATTAGGAGACGATTATTTTCTTATTTTCTCTTACCATAAACGCTTTCTAGTCTGAAACTTTATTTTTATTTTCTCCTAGGATAAAAATTTCTAGTCTGAAACCGTTATTTTTTGATTTTTTCCTAGGATAAACACCGTAGTGTGAGTCTTTATTTTTATTCTCTTCTAGGATAACACTTTCTAATTTGAGAAATTTTATTTTTCTTTTCTTCTAGGATAAACATTTCTTTCTCTGAGATGTTTATTTTTCTTTTTTTTTCCTAAGATAAATATTGCCTAGTAAGATTTAAAAAAAAAAGAAATTCAGGTTTCCTAATAATTCAAAAAAATTTTAAAGTTAAAATTGGGGTAAAGTTTTTGGTTTATTTCTTTTGTTTATTATGATTTGAGGGTTTAGTTAAGGGAAACATAGATTTGAAACTCATCAACAAAGTTTCAACTCTTTTTTGAATGTTTAAGTCCCATGATAGACAACATCAACTCATCAATGCATGTAGACTTAGTTACATCTACTAATGTTCATTTAGTGATTGAGAAAACATGCATGCATTCAAGAAAATTTTCAAATTTTCATTTAGATGAGTACCAAAGGCTCACTATGATTGTCAATTTGAAGCCTCAAATTAAGTTCAAGATCAAAATTCAAGAAAAAATGCACAGATATGAGCTCTTGCTTGTATTTCTCATTGACTTTTAGATATATTTTATGTAATGATAGGAGCTACTAACCAGAACCTCGAAAGGACTTCACATGATTCTTCGAACTCTGTATATATCACATTACCTTTTTTACCCTTTAACTATACGTGACATGATTTCCTTATAACCTGCGAGATGTATGATGTACAAAACAAGGATCCACTCCATATAGTAGCAAGAAGATCTATTTGTTCAGGGTCCAATAATTGGTCCTCTCCTTGAAGGTGATCCTTCACTGATTGTTGGGGTTTAAGGTGCAACTTCAGTTGTTTTGACTGAGGGTAAGCAATGAAGATACAAGATTTTAGAAAGATTGATCCATCAGAGTTTATAGGTAGAAAGAGTGAGGAGACACATTAGTATCTAACAACATGTAGAGAGTTGCTAGATAATGTTGAGTTAGGTAAGTCTAATAGAGTTCATTATGATGTACTCCAATAGTGTGGGCCAAGGAAAAGGTGGTATATTGTTTATTTTGGGTCATTAGTGGTTGGATCTCTGTTAGTGACATGTGAGGTCTTTGCTAGAGTGTTTTACAATTGTTTGGTCTCCTTGATCATCAGGGTGGAGAGTAGTTTGAGTTTCAAGAGCTAGACACCTAATAGCCTCATAGTTACAGAATATGAGACTCATTTCTATCAAATTACAAAGGCATGTTCTATTCATTATTCCTGATGAGATTGAGATAATCCATAGATTTGTGAAGGGATTTTCATTCTCTTTCTGATCAACACCATTTTGAGAATCCCGTGAGGGGTAATCCTTCAAGTATATAGTGAGTGTTAAGTAGTAGGTATATTTGATGGAGAGGGAGGAGTTTGAAGATATTAAAAGAGATCAGATATTTAGTTAATTTTTGGGTACCTCGTCTAAAGTTAGGGGGATTATTGAGGGAGTGTATCTTCCTAGCATCGATGACTAGTTAATGTATTTTTGTCGACAACAAAGAGTGGTCCGATAGAATGTGGTCCTTACAATTAAGGTTATAGTTCCCAAGGGCATAGTGGAGGTTGAAGTTGTTATATAGTTCCTCAAGTTCTTCGTAGTAGTTCTATACTTCGAGATTCTATTATTATTGTGGGGAACCCGATCAGTTGTAACATAAGCTCTCTATGTAGACTCATATAGGGCCCCAACATTGTTATTCAACTCATGCTAGAGGACCAACACCTTCAACCAAGCATTTGGGAAGAGCTCATTATGGCAAAAGTTGTTGGGTTTTTTTAAGGGTTCTACATCGCTATAAAGTGGGGGTGAGTTACCACACATGATAGCGGTAGTAGAGGGAGCTAGTGGTATGATTTCGTAGGGATACCCAAGGTTGATGACTCTTATGTTACTATCATGCATATCATCCTATTCTGTTATGGATCTACATCAATATTTTTTGATCTATGGTTTGCATTATCTTATATATCTACCTACATTGATAATATAACACCTAATTTTCAGAAAATAGAAACATATATTTCTCTCGTAGGCATTCGACATAGTAGCTCAAATAAACTGAATGATTAGGTGACCAAGTCGACCCACCTCACTTTTTAAACAATTTTTGAGTCCACTGTTCTGGAACATTATGGGAGCTAGATCAAGCTAGCCTTTCCATTCTGTTTATTCCCAAAGTGAATCCTTGACCACCTAATGGGCTTGGTTTAGGAGCCAACTCACATTAATTTTTGACAAGCTAAAGGCTCACTCAGCAAGTTGCTGATGTCTTTCAGCGAGCTCCAACGAATTTGAACTTCAGTTTTTAAGTCAGGCACTTCTAGGTCTTATCGGATTATTTTAATTCTATACCATGTCATTTTACCCTTCACCTAAAGACCTATATAAGAGTTTTGCCTGAAATTTCCCCAAATTTCAAAAGTATTCTCTCAAAGTCCTATGAAATAAAGAACTTGAAGTAGAAGAAAGGTTGAATATAGGTCCCAAGGCCCACTTTCCATTATTAAATTATTATTGAGCTTTCATAGAAAGGTATGAAAAGTTTATTCATCCATGGAATCCTTACATCCATGGAGCCCCGGAGTTCTCAATTTGAATGGTAGAAATTGCCCAATTTAAGTTAGGGTTTTCTTTTATGTTGCGGGATTTTATGAATGTGTATTTAATTGATTGAATTATGATTTATTATGCATGAGTTGAGAGGATTCTATGTTTTTATGATTAAAGCCCACATAGCCATGCTTAACCCATGTTTCTAAGATGAATTTTTTTACTCAATGAAAGGAGAAATTACATATTTATGTGCATTCTGAGAAGATAAATAAGATGTGATAAGTATTACTTTGAGTTTGAAGAATATGTAGTGAATTTTTAATTTATGATATGATTGTTGTTAAAGGGATTTTTTCATATGATTTCTTATGTATGCATATGAAAGGCTTTATCACATTTAATGATCATAGGTTGAAAGGATTTCTACCCTAAAATGAATCTAAGCTTAGGAATTAAGAAAATGAGAAGTGTCTAGAGGCGATTAACCGTGACCTGTATGAGAAGAATATGAGGCGATTACCCACATTCCCTAGAGTCAGATTAGAGGCGAATACCTGTGATCCTTAGTAAAAAATAAGCGGCGAGTACCCATGTCACATGATTAAAAAACATGAGGCAACTACCCATGATCCTAAAGTATATTATACAAGAGGAGAATACGTGTGATCCTAAAGTAAGAGGGACAAGATGAGGCTACCCATGATCCCAAAGTAAGAAGGGCTATCAGTGATTACCCATGTTCCTTCGTTATAAGGAAGAATCAATTTCCCATGTTTTAAAAAGATGAGATAGGATATGTTATGACGTATAATGAGCTTAGATTGTTGCCAGAATTTATTTTCTATGATGCGTAGGACTAGTGGCGAATTACCAAAGTCTTTAATAAGCATTAATATAGGTTACTTAAAGAAGTACTCATTATATATGAACTGATCTATAATGTGCATTTATTATGCTTTATAACTTTTGTTTTCTAATTCTTATGTTTTATTGTGTTTTTGCAAGATATCATATTTAGTACATTTTTGTACTAATGCATACTCTTTCCTACGGTTCTTATCTGAATATAGTCCGACATTCCCGATTCTCATCCATGTTTCTAGGATCTATATTAGAAGTAAGGTTGAATCTTGGTGAGTCCTCGTAGCATCTTAGGAAAAGGTAACTAATTTCCTTGTGTTTCTTAATTTTAGTTTTTAACATTGTTGTATGGGCTATGTCCCAAGGTTTTATTGTATTAAAGGGTTTTTGAGACAAGTGTATTAGACTTCCTCTTAGATTTATAAATGCTAAAATATTGTTAAAATTGCTTTAACTCTTATACATTTTCTATTAGCATAAGTATGAAAGCTAAGTGGCTTATATGAATCCTCTCGAGGTTTTGTATTTCATTTTATGTGAAGAGGGTACGTTTGGCTCAGGACAAAGCATGTAATGAAAGCACAAGGTTAAGAAAGGTTCTAGGTTTTCACAAAACCATGTCAAGGAGAGTCTTGTTGAGGAGTGTGAAACACATGACATTTATGAATAAGAGGCCACAAGATATTTAGGAATTTTGTTTTTCATTAATGTGAGTCATGTGATAATGTTTAAATCTATAAGGTCACTCTCCTAATCGATACCCGATGGTCTACAGAGTATGACTACTCAAATACCATTTGCTAGAATTAATGAGGGAGTAAATGTTGGTCAATGAGCTTTTCCTCAAGCTCTGGTTGACTCTTCGGCCAATTAAGTGACTGATGCGGAGGTTAACACTATTTTCAATATTTTGGATCAAGGCGTAATGGCCCAAAAAATAAGGAGGTTGTGGTTCCCGTGAACCCAAATGTGGGTACGACGACATCTAAAGTGAGGGACATCACTAGGATGAATCTTTAAGAATTCTATGGTTCTAATGTTGAGGAAGATCCTCAACCTTTTTTTAAGGAGATTTACAAGGTGTCAAATATTATTGAATTGAATCAGGTGGAAAAGAAAGAATTCACCACTTATAAATTTTGGGCTGTTGCTCAAATTTGATTCAACCAATGGAAAGAACCAAGACCAGAAGATGTAGGCCCCCTTGAATGGGAAAGGTTCAAGTCATTTTTTTAATAGATTCTTTCCTTATTAGATGAGGGAGTCAAAAGTGCTTGAGTTTATTAATCTCAAACAAGGGAACATGAGTGTGAAAAAATATGCATTGAGGTTCATAGAGTTGTCAAAGTATGCTCCTATATAATTGCCAACTCTAGGGCAAGGATGAGTAAGTTCCATTCTAGTGTGTCCAAAGTGGTAGTGAAAAAATGTCATACTACTATGATTGTCCATGAAATAGATATTTCTTGTCTAATGATTAATTCCTATAATATTGAAGAGGAGAAAGAGTAGGAGAGGTCTAGGGAGACAATTAGGTATAGATCCCATGATGGTAACTCTTCATACCCTAAGTCCAGTAGACAAGGTATTTCAATGTTTTAACAAAGGTTTCGTAGGAAAGGTTCTTTCGATGCTCCTAAGTTCAACAAATATAGGTTGTCTAAAGGTTGTCTAATGATAAAACTCAATGAGGTGGTAATGGGTATTCATTGCCTACTTGTGCTAGGTGTGGAAGAAAGCATGAAGGAAAATGTGTAGTGAGCTTCGATGCTTATTTTTTTGTGGTAAGATGGACCAATAGATAAGAGATTGTCCTTAGGTTTCTAAGAATGAGAAAGATAGTCATCGTGGGGATAAACCCTAATATTCATCCGGTTCAAGTGGTTCGGGTACTAATGATCCCACGAAAAACAAGTTCTATGCACTTAGACTCGTGGTGAACAAAAGGGTTCTCCCATGTGGTTATCTGTATTTTAGAAGTCTTCCAACTTGCTATTTACGCTTTGATTGTTCTCGATGCTACTTTGTCTTTTGAGACGCAATACGTGGCTATGAGATTTGATGTTCCTCCTAATGTGTCGTTAGATCCCTTTATTGTTTCTACTCCTGTTGGAGATTCTAATGTGGCTAAGAGGGTACATAGAAAGGATCCCATTTCATTATCCTATAGAATTGATCTTTTTGACTTGGTAGAGCATGATATGCTAGATTTTGATGTTATCCTAGGTATTTATTAACTACACTCAATTTATGTTTCTATTGATGGTAGAATGTGTGTAGTCATATTTGAGTTTTCCAATAAGCCTATCCAAGAGTGGAAGAGGGAAATTCCATGCTGAAATTTCGGTTTATTTCTTATCTTAAGGCTACAAGTATGATTTATAAGGGTTTCATGTACCATCTAATTAGGGCGAGGAATATCGATTCTAAAACCCCTACTGTTGATTCGGTATCGGTTTTTAATGAGTATCCAAAAGTGTTCCCAAATGATCAACCATGTATTTTTTTAGATTGGAAATAAATTTTGATATTGACCTTCTCCAAGATATGCACCCTATCTCCATTCGTCTTTACATAATGACTCTAGTAGATAATAAGGAATTTTAAGATCAATTGAAATACTTATTGGATAAGGGTTTCTTCCGACTGAGCCTCTCTCCATGGGGTTTTACGATTTTATTTTTTATGAAGAAATATGGATCACTTTACATGTGTAAATACTACCTAATATTGAGTTAACGTGAACATTAAGAATAAATATACTCTCCCAAGGATAGATAATTTATTTGACCAGCTCCTAGATAGATTTACTTTTAGAAGATTGACCTTAGGTCGGGTTTTCATCAATTGAGGGTGAAGGAGGATGATATTACGATGAAAACTTTTACAACTCAATATGGTCATTAGGAGCTTTTTGTAATGTCATTTTGTTTGTCTTATGCTCCCGCAACATTTATGGATTTGATGGATAGTTTTTTTAGACAATACCTTGAAATGATTGGAATTTTGCTAATTGATAATATATTGACTTATTCGACAAGTGAGGGTGATCATGTAAATCATTTGAGACTTCTGTTGCAAATTATAAAGAACCAACAACTTTTTGCAAAGTTTAGCATAATATAAATTTTAACTAAGCTTCGTAGATTTCCTTGGTCATATTGTCTAAAGTAAGGGTATTAAGGTAGATCCTAAGAAGAAATATGCCATTAAGAGTTTGGCTAGACCTATATTCCCTTTGGATATTAGAAGCTTCTTAGATTCAGTCAGTCACTATAGAAGGTTTGTTGATGGTTTCTCTTCAATTTCCTTTTGTTGGGCGTCTTTTACTAAAAGAAAAGGCTAAGTTCATATGGCCTAAAGCATGTGAGAAGAATTTTAAAAAATTGAAAGATAGACTTACTTCCACTCTGATTTGACTTTACCAAGACAGACTGATGATATTGTTGTATATTGTCACTTGAGAATTCAGTTAGGATGTGTGCTTAAAAACCCAAAGGATAGTGCCTATAATTCAAGGAAACAAAAGGTTCATGAGAAAATTATCCTACCTATGATCTTGAACTAGCAGTGGTGGTTTTTGTCATCCTTTTTTTTAGAGAAACTACTTGTATGGTGTTCAGGTAGATGTGCTATGTGATCATAAGAGTCTACAAGATATTCTTAATAAAAAAGATCTTAATCGTTTCCAATGGAGGTGGCTTGCTTTACTTATGGAATATGATATAAGTTTTCTTTACCACCTCGTTAAGGGAAACATGTTGGCAGATTCTCTTAGCTAATTATAGATGGGTCATTTTTCCCATGTAGAAGAAGATAATAAATAATTGGTATGAGATATACATAGAATGTCCTAAGTAGGTGTTCGGTCATTAGACACTACCTTGGGTGGTGTTATGGTTCACAGTGGTTAAGAATCATCTTTTTTGATGGATCTTAAAGACAAGCAATCTCTTGACTTGACCTTAATAGAATTTAAAGAAGAGTTGCTTATAAAGTCCGTTGAGGCTTTCTCCTAAAGAGTAGAGGAGTACTTAGATATCAAGGTCATTTATGTGTTCTTAATGTTTATGCATTGAGGGAATAATTTTTTTCAAAAGCCCATAGTTCTCAGAATTCCATTCACTCAGGAGCAACAAAGACGTGTTTGGATCTGCTGGAGGTCAATTGGTTGAATGGAATGAAAAAGGATATTGTGCAACTACGTGAAAGTTTAGCATTAAAAACAGGAGGTTTATGCCAAGACATTAGTACTCCTATTTAGAAGTAGGAATATTTGAATATGGACTTCATAGTTAATTTACCTCGCACCCGGCGACCATATGATTCAATTTGGGTTATAGTAAAACGAGTGACTAACTCGACCCATTTTATTCTTGTCAAAGTTTATTATTTGTGGGAAATTATACTAATTAACACTTGATAGAAATTGTATGGTTGCTTGTAGTTCTCTTTTCCATTATCTCCGATCAAGGCACTCAATTTACTTCTCCAATTTATAAATCTTTCTAATAACGTCGTCTTGGTACTCGTGTTAAGCTTAGCATGAATTTTCATCGACAATCCAAAAGGAAAGTGGAGCATACAATCCAAACTTTGGAAGGTATGATGAGAGTATGTGTCATTGATTTTAACGGTAATTGGAATGAAAATTTACCATAGATTGAGTTTTCTTATAATAATATCTATCATTCTAGTGGATTCATTCGAGACTTTTTATGGAAAGAGCGGTAGATCTTCTATAGGTAGGTGAAGTTGCATTGATTGGACCTAAGTTAGTTCATGAGGCTATTAGAAAATTCCAACATATTAGAGAAAGGTTGAGAACATCCGAAAGTGGATAAAAGTCCTATGACAATGTTATAAAAAGAGATCTTGAGTTTGATGTTCATTATTTGGTTTACTTGAAATCTTACCCATGAACGGTTCTATGAGATTTGGGAGGAAAGGAACGATTAGTCCTCGTTATGTAGGCCCATATAATATTTTGATGCGTGTTTATATGGTTACATATGAATTTGTGTTGCATGATAAATAGGCATCGATGCATCTGTTTTTTCATGTCTTTATATTAATTAAGTGTGTTGGAGATGTGAAATCTAGAGTTCCCTTAGATGTTTGGAAGTTAAGAAGAATATTTTTTATGAGGAAGTTTCGATTGAGATTTTAGACTTGCAGTTAAGAAGTTGAGAAACAAGGAAGCTGCTTCCGTAAAAGAGTTGTGGAGGAATCAATTAATTGCAGATGCTACTTAGAAGGCTGAGGCTAATATGATTCCCCGATGTCTTCATGTTTTTCCTTCTTCCCAACTCTAACTTGAGGAAATGATTTCATCTTGATTTTATTTTGTTTTATGTCATGTGTTTTAGATATTTCTATGATTTTCTTATTATGCATGTTAAAGAGAAACTTGTGTTTGAATTAAAATGAGTTAACATGATAGATTTTTCTTAGTTTTTTTTTGTATTTAGTGTGAGTTCTATATGTACTTCATGAGATGAATTATTGAATAGTATTTACTTTGAAGTTTATATTTCCTCCTCAAATATAAACATTTCGGTATGAGTTACATATGGATATCATGATACGATGATATGACCATGCTTTTATCTTGGAGATAGAAGTTCCTCCTGTGATATGAGTAATCTTGTATGTGCATGCATTTTGGGTTTCGGGGTCTAGTATCTATCTTCCCTATGATTCTTTGAATCTGTTCTAGCTTGGAGTCAATGTTACTCCTTGATTGTGTTCATTTAGAAATTGCATGCATGTTGAATTTCTAAATTAGAGTCCTTTTCATCTTGTAATGTATAGAATCTCATTCGAGGTTGACTTTTTCCAGAGGGGAGATAATGTAAAATCTCATATTCAAAAAGGAGAAATATATTTATTTTGCACGCATTCTATGAAGTAGCTCGAGGACGCCAAAAGACTCACCGATCCGCCAAGTAGACCCACTTTGATTTTTTTTAATCAATTAATGAGTCTAATGTTATAGAAATTAGGCAAGCTGATTCGAGCTCGTTGTTCTATTCGATGAATTGCCAATGGGAATTCCTCACTAGTTAATGGGTTGGTTCAGTAGCTGACTCACTGTAATTTCCGGTAAGCTAAACGCTTACTAAGAATGTTGTTAGTGGCTTTGACAAGATTCTGCAAGTTCCAACTTTAGTTTTCTAACTCACAAACTTCGAGGTCTTTTTAAATTATCTAAATTCAATACCACGTAATTTTACCTTCATCTAAATATCTATGCAAGACGTTTACCCTAAATTTGCCCAAATTTAAAAAGTATTCTCTAAATTTCATTGAAAAAAAAAGGGCAAGGCTCTCTCTCAAATATTTCTATCTCTAGAACTTGAAGAAAAAGAAGGGTTGAAGCTAGGGATCAAGGTCTAGGCTCCATTCTCCAATTATTCTCGAGCATTGATAGGAAGGTATGATTTGTTTATTCCTCTATGGAATACTTGCATCAATGATGTTCCTATGTTCCCAAAAGGTAGAATTCCCCAACTTGAAGTAGAAATTCAACCAATAACCAAGTCAATTGAACCAATTACAACCTAATTCATATTAAGATCAAACCTAGGTTTAAGGGTTAAGGGTCATCTTCTACAAACTATACCAAACCATCATGTTATATCATAATTAGGTTAGAATACATGTTAATCAATTTATATTATCCAATATAAAACATAAGCAAACCAATTCATAACCTAATTTTCGAGATTGAGAAGAACCCACATGAAAACCCAACTTTTGAAAATACTTCGAAGGAACCCTTTGAGGAAAGAGGTCTCGAAGGATAATTAGATCCCATACCTCAACGTTTGATGAAGATTTGATGGTTAAATAATCCCTTTTCAGCCCCCAAATCCCTACCTATCTTTTCTTCAATTGTGTGATCCAATATATAGAGAAAGAAGAGAGTTTGTCTTGAGAGTTGTAATTAGACTAATGTGGTCGGGATCTTTATATGGGGGGGGGGGGGTTAATTAACTTAATTAGGCTTCCCTAGTTCTCCAACTAACCACCAAACCACTTAATTAACTAGCTGACTTAACTTAAAACGTGCAGGAAATTGCAGTACCATCTACGACACAACGATCGATGGATCGTGGGTCAGTGATGGACCAGGCCTCCTCCATGCTGCACATCCGTTGTCCGTGTCAGAGACTGTGCATGTGTGGGCCTCCAACAGACTGGATAAGTGTTCTTTATATGGGGGTTGATTAAGTTAATTAGGCTTCCCTAATCCATTAACTAACCACAAAAATACTTAATTAACTAGCTAGGACTTAACTTAAAACGTGTTGGGAAATTGTAGTACCATCGACGACACCACCATCAACGAATCGTGGGTAAGTCGACGGATTAGGCCTCCTCTGTGCTGCAGATCCGTCGTCCTTGTAAGAGACTATGCAGGTGAGTGCCTCCAACAAATTGGCTAAGTGTTGGTCGATGATTGGCATCGATGCAATCATCGATGCCCCATCGATTAACACACACACCATCGATTTCCCTTTCGTGGGTGCACTCTGCCCAGGCAGTGTGACACCAACGTGCAAGGGTCTTCCTCAAGGGCCTTTTCTTGGTCCTTGGGGAGTCGTACCCATACGTTTTGATAAAAAATAAACTTAAACACAAGTTAGCTACCCTTCCACCAATTTTCTTAGATTTCTGACTCCTAAAAGATAGTCAAATAGGCTTAGGCACGCTAGTACCTCCTAGAACTACTTTCACGATGTCATGAACGTTCTTGAATATTTTATGTTCTAGGATTTATAAATGACTTGTAAACATTAAAATTTTCCTTGACACTTATGTCTGTTTTTAAGACACGTCTCTTATTTTCAAAGTGTTACATTACTCCTCCCCCCTTAGGAACATTAGTCCCCGAATGACACTAAAAATCTTTAGAAGGAACGAATAGACTCAAGACTAGCAGGCCAACCAACAACACTGCATACCAACATCAATCATATCACTTAGACAAGTCAATTCAAAACATCAATTACCACAGATACGACTCAACATTACATTATGCCGAATATCCTTGTCACAACAACAATATGATCTCAACATGCTTTAATGAGTCATTATGTCAAAGTTCAACTTATCATCATGCTACATATAATTTCATAAAGACACATCATATCAAAATGCACAAGAAAACTAAAAAAAGCTAAAGAATAAAATTTTAAGTTCAAATTCATAACTTCACTGTAATTCACTATAAGTCTATTAAAAAATGCATATTTTGCAAGACTTTAGCAAAAAAAAAGCAACCTCAGTTTTGGTCATTAATTTCATTATTAGCAAGAATACTAACCTTAGTTATCAAATAGATGAGGGTAACGAGACTTCATGTCGGCCTCGGCATCCCATGTTGCACCCCAACAAGCTGATTCTTCCATAATACCTTTACGGAAGCCACCTCTTTATTCTTAAGCTTCTTGAATCTCCTATCAAGAATTTGAACCGAAACTTCCTCATAATAGAGGTTATCCTTCACACCGATTTCCCCAATAGGAAGAATAGACTCGAGATAACCAATACTCTATTTAAGCATGGAAACATGGAAAACCGAATGAACAAAAGCCAATTCACTAGGAAGTTTCAATTCATAGGCAACCATCCCAACCTTTTGAAAGATTTCATAGGGACCCACATAACGAGGAATCAACTTTCCTTTCTTGCCAAATCTAACCACCCCTTTCATAGTTGAGATTTTGAAATACACTTTATCATCTTCTTCAAACTCCAAATCCCTTCTCCTATGATCGACATAAGACTTTTTTCGACAATAGGCTGTTTGCAACCGGTTCCTTATGATATGAACTTTCTCCTAAGTCTTATAAATCAAATCGGGACCAACAAGCGATGGATCACCCACTTCAAACCATTCAATAGGATACCTACACCTCCTACCATACAAGTCTTCATAGAGATAGCCACGGAGATGGATGAATGAAAACTATTATTATAAGAAAACTCCACTAGAGGCAAATGCTTATTCAGATTTCCCTCAAAATCAATATTACAATCCCTAAGCATATGCTTAAGGGTTTGAATAGTACGCTCCTCTTGACCATCTTTTTGGGGATAGAAAGCGGCACTCAACTTCACCTTAGTACCCAAACCTTCTTGTAATGACCTCCAAAACCTAGATGTGAATTGTGCACCCCGATCTGATATGATGGATAACGAAATATCATGGCAACACACAATATCATATATGAAGATCCTAGTATAATATTCCTCTGAATAAGTAGACTTGATGGGAATAATATGAGCGGACTTGGTCAACCTATCCACAACCACCCATATAGAGTCATATTGCCTTTGATTTCGAGCAAACCTACTACAAAATTCATATTGATGTGTTCCCACTTCCAAGTAGGAACATGGATTTCTTGTAGTAAGCCACCCAACAAACTCGACTATGTCCTTCTTCAAACCCTCCCACCAATATACCTCCCTAAGGTCATGGTACATTTTTGTTGAACCCGGATGAATGGAGTAGTGGGACCCATGGGCTTTCTCAAGGATTTGGTTCCTCAACTCATCTACCTTGAGAACAAACAATCTTCCTTGGTACCTCAAAATACCATCCCCCCTAAGGAGAATGCCTCATTAAGATTTCCAAGGACTGATTCCTTCAACTTTATAAATGATTTATCAAGGTGTTGTTTGGACTTCACCTCAACTTCCAATGATGTCTTGGAGTTATGATGGACCATGAATCCACCATTCGTTGAATCTTCAAACCTCACGCCCAAACAAACTAACCTATGAACATCCTTCACTAGGTCTTTCTTGGCTTCATGTATGTGATACATACTATCCATAGTCATACAACTTAGAGCATCCAAAACCAAATTGGCTTTGTTACGGTGATAAAGGACACTCATGTGGTAATCTTTCAATAATTCTTACCACCTTCTTTGTCGGATATTAAACTTCATTTGGGTAAACACATATTGGAGACTCTTATGGTCGGTATAGACATCAACATTGACAACATACAAGTAATGCCTCCATATTTTCAAGGAAAACACTACGGCCGTTAACTCAAGGTCATTAGTTGGATAGTTTTTCTCATGCACCTGAAGTTGCCTAAAAGCATAGGCTATCACCTTCCCATGTTGCATAAGCAAGAACCCCAAACCCACTTGGGATGCATCACAATACACAACAAACCCCTTTGAACCCTCCGATAAAATTAACACCGAAGTGGAAGTAAGCCTATCCTTCAACATTTCAAAACTTCTCTCATATGCCTCCGACCACACAAATTTCTACATTTCGGGTAAAAGTAGTCAAGTGAGATGCAATAGACGCAAAACACTCCAAAAATGTTCGATAATAATTCACTAAACCAAAGAAACTCCTAATGTCGGTTGGAGTCAATGGTCTGGGCCAATTTTTCACCGCCTTCGTTTTCCTTTGATCAACCTCAACTCACTCACTAGAGATGATATGACCAATAAATGTCACCAACCTCAACCAAAACTCACATTTTCTATATTTGGCAAACAATTAATGTTGTTTGAGTACTTGTAACACCACCCTCATATGTCTCATGTCATCACCCTTAATTTTTGAATATACCAGGATGTCGTAATGAAGATAATGACAAATAAATCTAGGTAACTTCGAAACACCCTATTCATTAGGTCCATAAACACTGCTGGAGCATTACTGAGGCCAAAGGACATTAATAAGAACTCATAATGACCATATCTAGTCTGAAATGCCGTTTTGGGTATATCCTTACCTATCAACCTAAGTTGGTGATACCCCGACCTCAAGTCAATCTTTGAAAAGTAGCTTTCCCCTTGGAGTTGATCAAACAAGTCGTCAATCCAAGGCAGAGGATATTTATTCTTGATTGTGACTTTATTGAGTTGGCAGTAATCAATACACATTCTTAAGGACCCATCCTTCTTCTTCACAAACAAAACTGGAGCACCCTATGGAGAAATACTAGGTCTAATTAAGCCTTTGTCTAGTAAATCTTGGAGTTGTGCCTTTAACTCTTTTAATTAAGACGTACCCATCCGATAAGAAGGACTTGAAATGGGATTTTTATCCGGTAGCAACTCGATACAAAATTAATTTCCTGTTTAGGAGGAATACCACAAATATCATTACGAAAGAACTCTACAAATTCACTCACTACGTAGACCGACTCAATGGGAGGAATTTCGGAGTCTAAATCTTGGACTCTTACAATATAGTATAGACAACTTTTAGAGATCATTTTTCATTAGTTTAGACAAGAGATTATACAACCTCTAGGAATAGAATTTTCCCCCTTCCACTCTATAATGGGTTCATTTGGAAAGTTAAACTTCACTACCATTGTTCTACAATCAGTAGAGGCAAAACAATCATTCAATCAATCCATGCCGAATAAGATATCAAAATCAAGCATATCAAGTTCTACTAATTCATAATAAGAAACTCTGTTTGGAAACATTATTGGACAATTAATATACACCCTTCTTGCAACAACCGATTCACCCATGTGAGTAGACACTATAATAGTTTCATGCCATATATTAGGCAAAATATCAAACCTTTTGTGCTACTAGAGGGGTAACAAATGATAATGTAGCACCGGGGTCAAGTAAAGCATATACATCAATAGATAAGACTTTCAACATACCTGTCACTAGGTGGGGAGAAGTCTCTTGCTCATTGCTAGAGCGGAGAGCATAAAAGCGATTCTTCTTTGGAGCCTCACTAGAATAACTTGCTTGATCTTCAACACCCTTTTCTTGAACCTTAATATCGGGGCAATCCCTAATCTTGTGTCCACTCTTGCTACAACCAAAATAATTTCCCGTCCCAACCAAGCATTCACAAAAATGACCCTTTATACACTTGGCACATGTATGCTTCTCATTGGGTGAGTTTCCACTCCTTCCCTTTTGGGCTCTAGGTTTAGTCACCTTATGATCACAAGCCTTAGGGAACTTGGATGGAAGTTGATTACAAACACGCTTCTTAAATCTAGGCTTTTATTGTATCTCAAGCCTATTAATTGAAGAACCTCCATCAAGAGATGTTGTACTCTTTGCATCTCTACTCTTCCTCTTAGGCCTTTCCTCTTCCACATGTTTGGCATGGACCATAAGACGAGAAATGTTCATGTTGTGATGTAGCATAGACAAATGATACTCGTCTTGCAAATCATCGGGCACCCCTATCATAAAGAGGCTCATTTTATCTCTAGGATCGGAAACTAAACAAGGAGAATATTTTGACAATTTAGTAAACTTTAAGGAGTATTCATGAACACTCATACCTCCTTGGCGAAGTCTTATAAACTCCACCACTTTATCTTCCCTCATCTCCCTAGGAAAGAACTGATCAAGAAAAGCCTTCTTGAAGATCTCCCAAGTCAACGGACCAGCCCTCAATGGCCTATTATCCCTCCATTGTACATACCATACTTGAGATACATCTTTGAGTTGATAGGTGGCTAACTTGACCTTTTCACTAATGGATAACCCCATAGTCAAAAGTATCTTATAGACTTCATAAATGAACTTTTTGAGGTATTCTTCAACCTTAAACCAATAGAACGTAGGAGGATTCATCTGAGTGAAATCCCTTAGACGGGAGGTCATGGTAGCAAATTCTTGATGAGCTAGAGGTAGAACCTCCTGATTAGGTTGGGCTGTCATATCTTGGGCTTGAGCGGTGGCGACTTGTGCTAAGTGGAGCATTGCTCGGAGCTTGTTCAACATTATCATCTTCTTCAAGAGGAGGAACTTGATAACCACAGGAGGAGCCCCTACATTGGCAATCTCCACTTCAATCCTTCGTGCTACATTCCTTTGAGTTTTCATTTCCTATAATCATAACAATAGGTTTAGATGGAAAAGCACATCATAAGTATACTCTAATGGTATGATTTTAGATTCCTAAGAAAGTGAGAGTTTCCTAGGCATCACGTAGGTTCCTATCCATAAGTGTAGTGCGATTCACAATTATGAATACCAACTTGCATAGACGTGGTTGAGAGAAAAATTAACTCTAAGATAATTCAACCTCATGCTGTGATACAAAGTTTGTCACATCCAGGTTACCCTCCAAGACGTAACCGGCGTCGTCGTCCTCTTTGAGGACTAAGACTAGTCTCTTAGTTTACATCATTATATTCATTGGTCAAAAACGTGGAAAAATTTATAACTTCTCATTAATTCTACTTTGAGGTTTACATAGACCTCTATATACACATAATATATGTTCGTCGCGAGTATACATAGACCCTTCGTATAGGAAGGTTACATATCCTTCTACTTTATTGCACATAAGTATAAGTATATAGAAATATAAGATATTCTTCAAAGATTGTCTCATCTTGTAACCATCTAACAAGGTTAGCAAATTGGGCATATCCCATACATCAAAGTAAGAGAGACACATATAGGCGTTACACAATCCGTACTCAAATGAAAGGAGATAGAACGTAAAAGTCTTAAAACTAAAACAATATCATAAGCTTGATATCGGCATCGCCCTCGAAAAGTGAGGACCTACCCACTTGGATGAATAAGAAACTCCAAGCCTTCTTCAAAGTCATATCAAAGAGCCTTCAACGATCGGAACATAAAATGTTGGGGAAATGTAAGAATTGGAATTAGTACGCCACTTTTACTAAGAATGATACCCCATGCACATATAAGATGAAATCATGATAAAAAGGACATTTTATAAAAACGTGCTACTTTATTCTTTGAAAGCCTTATGCATCACCAAAGGAAAACATACAAATCAAAAAGGCATATTCATTAAGTCAAAGCAAATAACATGCTCTTCAACATACTTTAACCCATGATCAAACACAACCCTATCATCAAGTAATTTCATCACAAACATGGATAAGGGTTCATCACATCATAATAAAGTAAGAATACTACTCATAAATCCTCGTCAAGCGAACAAGTACAATAACCAAGTAAAGCCCCATAACCTTACTCAATCAAGTGACCCAACAAGAACCATGACTAATATTCACTTTCACATACCATAACCTTTAATAATACCCAACCTCATACTTTAAGCAATATAGACTAATTACATGTTCATAAGAATATCAATCAACATATAATATCATTTACATGTAAAGTCATCATATTATCATCTTTTGCATTCATTATCATATACATATATATTATCAACCTTCTAAAGCTTCCATCAAAGTTAACTAGTGCAAGGCATAGTTAGAGTCCCATGCCCCTACCTAATCTAAGTCAAACCCCTCATGTCACCCTAGTTAGTTTATACTTTATTTCTTCATTTTAGTTTAGGGAACACTTGCCTTAACCGACATAGACCACAAGAGTTAAGTGTGGAATCTGGTATTATAAAACTTTGCATTGATGGAAGGTGGTCTACTGTCCAAAGTAAAACCAAACATAAACTTAGCTTTCTAGGTGGATCAAGTAGCTAGTCTTTGATGGGGGAAACATAGTTCAAGAACTAAGATATATGTATAGTCCCTCTATATACCACTTGGTAATTGGGGCCTCCTCGCATGGGAATCCATTGGATGAGTATCCCTCTTTGGGGAGTCAACACCACATGTGTAAATATACGGCGAATCTTCCTCTATGGGATGCCATCACCTCCCATTGTGGTTAACTCGAGGCTAAGCTAAGTCCCTTTATTGAAATATCTTTAATGTCATTATTAATTATCATATCTTATTGTTGGTTATAGGGTCTATACCTTTTATAATCATCATCATCATAGCTCAATAAGAATTCGGATGAGTAAAGTCCTTTCATCTCAATTATTATGAGTGAAGTTATCACATTTACATATTCATTCAAAATAAGGACATTCGTAGTCATTGCCATTCTTATAACTTATACATATTAATCAACCTCAAAACATTGTTAATACATTTTAATTCAACATCATACCAACCCAATCAATCCTAATAAAAGGCAGGATCCAACACAATATCATGAGTTAATCAAAATTAAGTACAATTTAAAGTAAATGGTAGAGATCATAAGACTTACCAAGTCTCCTTCATAGTTCATCATCAAGGTCTTACTATAAACCCTCAATTCAACCCAATTTAGGTATACATCATCACAAGTCAATATCCAACATGATAACAAGGCTAGAAGAATCATAATATCACAATTCAATACTAGATCATAGCTTAAGACAAGATACTTAGGTCAGTTCACTTCCTAACCTAGATCATATTCTCAATAACTATCGTGAAAGAACACAAATCACTGTAATATGTTCATGAATAATGTAAAAAATCATTTAATATCCATTCAACCAATAACCAAGTTTATTGAACCAATTACAACCTAATTCATATCAAGATCAAACCTAGGTTAAGGGTTAAGGGTCATCTTCTACAAACTAGACCAAACCATCAAGATATATCATAATTATGTTAGAATATATGTTAATAAATTTATATCATCCAATATAAAACGTAATGAACAAACTCATAATCTAATTTTCAAAATTGAGAAGAACATACATGAAAACCCAACTTTTGAAAATACTTCGAAGGAACCCTTTGAGGAAAGAGGTCTCAAAGGTGAATTAGATCCCATACCTCAATGTTTGATGAATATTTGATGGTGAAATAGTCCCTTTTAAGCCCCCAAATGCCTCACCTATCTAGTCTTCAATGGTGTCTTCCAATAGAAAGAGAAAGAATAGAGAAGGAAGAGAGTTTGTTTTGAGAGTCTTAATTAGACTAATGTGGTTGGGGTCTTTATATGGGGGTTAATTAAGTTAATTAGGCTTACCTAAAACCCTAAATAACCACAAAACCACTTAATTATTAGCTAGGACTAAACTCAAAACGTGCAGGAAAATTGCAGTACCATCGACTACACCACGATCGACGGATCATGGGTCAGTGGAGGGACCAAGCTTTCTCCGTGCTACACATCCATCGTCCTTGTTAGAGACTGTGAAGGTGAGAGAATCCAACTAATTGTCTAACCTTTGGTCGACGGTTGGAATCGACGCCCCATCGGTTAACACATGCCCCATCGATTTCCCTTTCATGGATGCACATTGCCAAGACAACGTTGACCCCAATGTGCAAGGGTCCTCAAGGGCCCTTGGTCGGTCCTTGAGGAGTAATACCCAGATGTTTCAACTACAAATTTACTTAAACACAATTTAAATAACCTTCAACAAATTTTCATATATTTCCAACTCCTAAAAGCTAGTCAAATAGGCTTAGGCATGCTAGTACCTCCTAGAACTAGTTTCCAGAAGTCATACACGTTCTTGAACGTTTGGTTTCTAGACTTCATAAATGACTTGGAAACATTAAATTAGGCCTTAAAGTAGTGTATAGACCTTATGAAACTTATTTTAGGCTTTAAGACACGTCTTTGGATGTTCGAAATAGTACAAACAAGAATCCTTCCATGTATTATTGATTTCTATGATGAGTTTCAGGAGCATTGTTGTTTTTTAAGATCTATTTCATGTTTGGTTATCATAGTTTGAGATTAGGCCATCAAATGTCCCTAATACAACTTATCAGATCTGATATGGACATTATGAGTTTATAGAGATGTTATTTTGGATGATTAAAGCACATGCAAAATTCATAGTATTTGGAAATTAGGTGTTTGTCTTGTATTTTGACTCATTTGTGATTTTATTCGTTACTAACATCTTTATCTATTACAAGAACGAGGATAACGATGTTCACTATTTAAGAATCGTTCTTTAAGGGTTGAAAGAGGAGGTGTTGTGCTAAATTCTCAAAGTAAGAGTTTGATCTTAATTCGGTGGAATTTTTTGTACATGTGGTGTCCATAAAGGGTAGTAGGGTTGATCAGGCAAAGTTTGAGGAAAATAGAAGTTGGATAGGGCCTACTTCTCCTACTAAGTTTCATAGTTTGTTATGGTTGGCAGGCTACTAAATGCGTTTTATGTAGGGTTTCTCAACACTTTTTGCTCGAATGCCAAGATTAACTCGCAGAGTCTGTGTTTTCTGTGGTTTCACGAGTGTGAGTATATGATGTACTATTATTTTATGGTACTTTTGTAACATTTCACCTAAGAGTTGTGTGTTTCTACAACCATTTTTATTGGTTTTTATATATTTTTATCATGTTTTGCATGAAATATGATCTGGCACAAAAACATAGAGAAATTGCTGAAATGTGTCGAAAAGGACATCTACAGAGGTGATCTATGAACCATAGGTCCGTCAACGCTCCATAGATGAGAGATCATGGAATTCTTTAGCAAGTGTGGAACCACGGAGGTGATCGACGAACCATAGTTTGATCTATGGACCGTACTACTGCTTGGTAAATTAAATCAGAGAGTTGGGTCCAATACCGATTTTGAGGATTCTAAGTATGGATCTACATAGGGGATCCACGGACTGTAGAATCAATCTATGGCCCGTACTACTAATCCATTATTTGCATAAGAGATGTTGATTTTTGGATGATTGGAAATTTTCTTGTGTCCCAAGTTACGTAAGAGACATACGAAATGTAGGTCGATCCACGATCCGTAGTCCATTATCGTAGATTGAAGATGCATCCTGAAACATTATTTCCTTATTTCATTTCATTTTAGTTAGGACATGTTTTTTTTATAAATAGGGCACATTTTAGACTTTATTATTTTTATTCTAGTTCTTGACTTTGGAGATTAATTTGAAACTTTTGCAATTTTTGATTTCTAAAGCACGTTTTGAATGTTTTTACTTTTCAATTCAGGTTGAAGATCTGAAGATCTGGATTTTTTCTTCTTATTACGTGTTAATGATTTCTTCATCTAAAAATATGAAGAGTGATCTTGATACTATGGGTAACTAAATCCAGAACTAGGGTTGTGGTAACCATGACCTATTAACAAAGTATGAATAATGATTAAGCTATTCTTGAATAGTATTCTTGCATGCATTGATAATTCTTTCATTTAAATGTCTTTTTAACGAGTGCTTTCGTGAGAACTCCCCTTGTTTTTACTTTCCAAACAAAGGAGGTAGTTAATAAGAAAAGAATTATCAATATTGATCTAGTGTGATACTATCTAATAGTTTGATTTTGTGAGGGTGAAGACTACGTGATACATCGATGTGATGTATAGTATGAGGCAAAGGTAAGGGTTCGTAAATTATACACACATAGTCGGATCAAGGTGCAAGGTGAAATTCTCATGTTGCCAGACAAAGGAATTAGATATACCTAACTTATCACTATGCATGTAATACACTTGGAAAGGGATGCTTATACTAGTATTACCGTGTTATAAGCTTGTGGGGAACAATATATCCTAGTTACTTTCTCATCTTGAAAACAACTATAGTTTGAATCTCGCTCACTAATTCCTTACATAATTTTCTAAATTTGTATCACAAATCCCTCCTTTAATACTTGTTTCTTGAAATACATTGGCTAAACTAATATAATCATCAGTTAAGTTGAAGTCTAAACTATATTCCTCATGGGATCGGCTACAACCTACAAGTTGGGTTCTTTACCTGATAATGGTCGCTTATACTTCTTTAGGGAGGTGGAATTTGAGCGTATTAAAGTTTAGCGCCACTACTAGGAATTTGTAATTTAGATTAAGTTTAACAACACTATTGAAGTTTACAAATATTTCCTAATATTACTTATAATTTTGTTTGTGTCTGTGTTAGGTTCCAACTCTATTGTATGACAAGTACACGGAGTCAAGGAGAACTACTTACTCCCAACGATCAAGAATTGAATAGAACATTATAGAGAATGAATAATCAATGAGTGCCAATTAATCCTATTAGAGGAGAATTAGGTGATTGTGTTGTGTTGCAGCACCCTAGGGTTTTCAATGAGAATAATAAGGATCCAACTGATAATTTATTAGGATATGCACAGAGGATGAAAAATTCACCAATGCCATGACCACATGAAAACTACAGGCTTGTCTTACAAACCTCTTGTCCTATCTCTTTTACCACCATGACATACATTTTTGGTGACTAACAGCTTGATGCAGATTCTTACAGGGAGAGGCTTGATTAGGTGTTGGCATCAGATGACCCAAATACTCACATAAACAAGCTAAGGGTTGATTGCAAAATTTTATAGGTCTGTCGGACTGGGACATGAATGTGATTGGATTGTGAGTATTCCCTCTATTATTCACTGACGATGTAGATGTATGGTTTAATGAACTTCCTAATAACTCAATCTCTGTATGGGAGCAATTTAAAAAGGCGTTCTTCACAAAATTCTCTCCAGTATCCAGGAAGCTGAAAAAAAAGGATAAGCTATACAATTTCGTGTCACTACCTGGAGAGTTTGTGAGTAGTTTATGGGAAAGCTTCATTGTTTCCAAAAAAAGTGTTCAAAATCACCGTACTGATGATAAGTCACTAAAATAATATTTCTACCGAGCAAAGGATGATAACAGTAAGACAATGTTGGATACTATTGCTAAGCGTTCATATAGTGAGTGAACTTTTGAGATGACTGTGGAGAAACTGGAGAAGATCTCTCGAAACAACAAGGTTTGGAGCATTAGAAAGCGGCTAAGTAGAGGAAAACATTTACAATCAAAGTCCCAGTAACCCAATCAACAGATGATATTCATAAAGAGATGGCGTAGTTGAGAATTGAACTGGGTGGGTATTGAAGCATGTGAGAAGAGGCGCTGAGAAGGTAGATTTTTTTGAACTATTTGACTGAAAATCCATCACCAGTTGGAGAGTGTTACTATGAAGAGGATGCTTATAAGGTGAACGATAAGATGGGGGATTTTTGACCAAACGCCTAAGGTTAAAATATTGATAATTGGCGTTAATGTCAAGGAAACCAAGGTTGGAACTATGGAAATTATAACAGAGAGGGTCAATATGTGCGAGATAGGAATGAAAATTGCATCAATAACGACAACCGGAACAACTATGAAAACAAAAATGATAAGGTAGGACCTTATGTTCGCACTCAAAATCAAGACTTTGTTCCTAGGTAATCTAGAAGTAATATGGAACGTGTTGAAGATATGATGTATAAGATGATGAGGAGGTACGATGTGACTAATGAGAATGTAAACAGAGATACAGAATGACTTTTCAGGCATTGGTCAAAAAGTTGATGCCCATGCTTTGTCAATTAAACATCTTGAGCAACAGATGAAATAATTTTCTATTACGCTAAACCTACATCAACCTAGCACTCTTCATACCAATACCATAAAGAATTCAAAGAATGATGGGCATTATATGACAATCACTACACGTGGGGTAAGAAAACCATTGATCAACCAATGTCGTCTAGGATGAAAGTTGAGAATAGGAAAAATTATGATGTGGTTGAGGTAAGTGGAGAGGCATAAAATGCAATTAGTAAGGAAGAAAAGGTATTTGAGAATGTTTTTACAGTACCTATAGTAAGACCCCAAAAATGACTTAGGTGAATATAGATCCTAACGTGGGTGTAATGATGGTATAAGGTACTAATTTGGTATAAAATGTTGATTAGAGGCAGTAGCTAAGAGTTAAAGTGCATTAGAAGTCAAACGTCAAGGGACGACCAAGACGGTCGACGAGTAAGTTACCTAAGTGCCTCATATGTGGTTTTATGTGTTTATGTGTGATGTATTAGATTATATGGTTCTTAAACGAGTTTATATGTTTTTTAAAATCAGTGTGTCAAGTTTCGTGAAGTTTGGAGGTGAAACGTCCAAGAACGTCCATGACGTTCGAAAGGTTTACCTTGCAACGACCTTGCTTTTCTATGTATGTTTTTTCAAGTTTTACGTGTTCATTTTTTATGAAACTCATGAAGTAGGTCATAAATTCATATACGAACATATTTGGGGTGGAAACGTGTGGGTACGACTCCACATAGGACCCTCAAAGGGGCCCTAAGGGAGAACCCCAACTTAGAGACCAACACTACCAGACCGTTGAAAAAACGACGGACCGATCGATGGCCCGTAGATGTTTCTAGTCGGTTGTTAAATGTATAATTCAGGTTGGGGAATCACCGAAGTGAAATACGAGACCCCATCGATGGGACATGGCCTGACCAACGGTCCGTTGATCGCCACGTCTATGGTGCTGAAAGGTTGGCATTTTTTCTGTTAAGACTTGGGGGTTTTCGGAAATTCTCCCTAAGGATTATAAAACGTGGGGACGGCTGTTTTATTTTCTTAGGGGTATTTTAAGAGTATATAAGTAATTAAACTCTCATTTAAACCCTAGCATCTAAATAAAAACCCCTTTCCTCCTAAAGTTTCTCCTAAAACCTCCATGTGACTTCAAAGTGAAGATGGAGCTTGAAGATGGGTATTCAATGGAGTTTATTCTTCAATTATATTTTTATTCTTCAAATAATGTATGTGATTTCTTCATCTTAGGCTTTCTATCACCTTAGATCAAATTCCAAAGATGATTTTGAGAGATCTCAAAAAGATGAAAAATTCCAATTTCTACTCTAAGTCATAGATTCTTGCAAAAATGATTTCCAAACGTTCATCTATAATGAAATTGATGTTTTACAATGAAATTCTCCACGAACCTTTGATCATCTAAAATCTCTAAATTTCACTAAAATATGGGTGAATTTATTATGCTTTGATATTCATGAATTCATTTGTAGATTGTTATGGGATTTTGGTTCATGTATAGATTATGTTTGTATGATGTATAGGCTGTTTCAATTTGATTAATGGAGTAATGAATACTTTTAGATATATTGCATGGTAAGCTTATTGTATTGATATTGATTTAATACTTATGATTTCTAATGTATTTCTCCATGGGCTATCTAATGGTGCAATAATTATATTCAATTTATATATATGTTGTATTAGGTTGATAAGTATGTAATGATTTGACCTAGTTTCATTGATTATTGATATAATTGTATTGAATTTTTGTTCATGGACTTGGGTTAGGGCCTTATGGTATCGAATTGGATTATTTAGCTTTGGAATTAAAGTGGTAAGATGGAGTGGGGGTATGCTGCCCTATTTCCTTTTATTTAATGTTAATTAGACTTAAATTCTATTGTTATTGGTGTGGTCAACTTATGGTGGCGGTTCTAGGTGAATTGATGTGGCCTTGTTGGCATTACTTTATGCAATATGATGATTGTTGACTTGTTGGCACTACTTGAAGTACTATGATGATTTTATGAGTTGATTTATGTGAAGTATGAGTATATCTATCTATTTGGGAAGTTATGGGAAAGTATGTATTCTTTCTATGTATGTTAGTAAATCATGTTGACTATGACTATGTGCTTATATGTGTAGTCTTAGGGTTGATACATGGTTGTTTCTACTTGACTATATGAGCTATAATAGTTATATTGATGATGATATGGTAGTGTGTAGGATGACTTACAGATGATAATGGTTATTCGTATGTTCTTATAGAATGACTAGTAATATGTGTTAAGGTGAAGTATGTGGTGTCTTGTCTTGGTTGACTTGTGTCCCTTAGTTGATGATTGTATGAGTATAAATATGTGATATACTGACTTAGGATCCTTAAGTCTCTTAGTATTAAATGTATAATTGATATATGACCTTGAATGTGTTAAGAGGGTCTTTTATGTGAAACCTTGAACCTAGTGGTAGGGTTATATATGTTGAAGTCAAAAGTAGTAATGGTATCCTTCAAGTAAAGGAATGGTGGACTTAAGGTGGATTGGCTGGAACGACATCATATAAAACCTTAGGAAAATCATAATGAGCTTCTTGTACACATTGTGAGGTAGACTTAGTGGACCTTTCTTTTGTAAGGTAAATGTGATTGGGTTATGAAATTTTTATGGAACCCTCTTCTGTGAACCTTTAATGTGAATTACTCTATGAGAACGAAGGCTAGCACGGAGTGAGTATTGTATGGGTAGTATTTCTAGTTAAGTATGAGACTAGATTACAAAGAATGTCTTTCATATTCCTTAACCATGTGCCTACATGGGATGTGTCCTAGTTCTACCCTTGTCAAGTAGGACACCCTCATCGTAGTAGGGTAGAACTCTGGATTCCATGAGTTGCTACCACGGTCTATGTCAAGTATTTCCTATTCTCATCATATGAGATACCTACTAGCATTAGAGAAGTTCTATAAAGTTTAGGTGGTGGTATGGAACACTATCTAGACATTGAACATTAGGCTTTGAAGGTGTTAGTGAGAGTCCGTAGGTCTTGTTCATGACCATTATATGAATGTCCTTTATGTGTTGAATGTCTCCTAATAAACTACTGAATGTAATGGCTTAAGTTAAGAAAGTATGTTAAAATGAAGTAGTACTTATCTAGAGTATTTAAGGGTTGTCCAGTTAAGGTGTGAAGGGGGCATATGAATGGTCACTTCTTATCTTGCCTAGATAAGTCTTAAGAATGACATTAGTTAGGGAAGTTTGTGAATTATGTGGACATGATATAAGACTTAGGTAATCTTAAGGATTATTTAGGTAATCTTGTAGAGGTCACTATGGAGTTTATGTTCTTGATTTACTTAAATATGTCTTTTGATATCTCTTAAGTGTGTATGTGGCTCATTATAAGAAATCTTGAGGGTCGTGTAGGCACATCTAGAGAGGGTGTATGGGCAGCCTCTGTTTGTGTATATTAAGTGAATCTTAGTATAGCTTTGAGTGATAATATTACATGCTAAAGGGTGTTTGAAGTGAAGTGAAGGAACTTCACTGTAACAGTGAATTGAGTTCACTGTACAATTACGTGACATCATTGTAATGTTTGCTAAAAATGTGACTTTTTTTTAATGATTTAATATGTGTTTCTAAGTTGTTAAATGTTGTTCTTATGATTATAGTATGATGTTTTAATTGAAGTTGATGAAAAGCACGTAATATACTAACTGTCCCTTTTTCATGGTTTTTGAATGGCTTCCATACTTAGTACATCTAATGTGGTAAATTAAACTGTAGGGAAATGGAATCTTGTTGTGCCATGAAGGATGTATATGTTTATAAGGGTTGAATATGAAGTATTGGTGAGTCCTCATGGATTCGAGGACAAAACCCACATGTTCTTTTATGTCATAAGTCTTTACTTTATGTCTTGTATGGGATTAGTCCCAAGTGTTGTTAACTCTAAAGTCTAGATGGTTGAATGGGATGTTGTATAGTTTTAATGTTTTAACGAGAAGTCTTCCTCTTGCGTATTGTTTATGAAAGAGTTCTTCGTGTTGAAGAATGTTTTGAATTCTTATCTGTTTTAGTATGTTTATTATGCAATGAATGGTACGAGAGACTTAGATGAGACTTCTTGAAGTCTCATTTGCTGTGTGACAACGCAAGGATGTCCTAACTTTTAGGGTGTACTTGCGGGTCATTACACCTAGAACTCCACCTCCCTTCCAACAAAGGTTAGTGAAGAAGACTGAAAAAGGAAAATACCGCAGGTTCATTACAATGTTAAATAATCTTTCCATATATGTGTTGTTGATAAAAGTGTTGGACCAAATGCCTGGGCATGCTACATTTATGAAAGACATGGTAACAAAGAAAAAGGTTGTGAATTTTGAAGATGATGATAAAATACAACATTAGAGTGTTATGTTATAAGGTCCCTTGTGCAGAAGAAAGTGGATCCTGGTGCCTTCACTGCTCACTGTACCATTGGGTTGTTGCATTTCACTAAGGCGTTTTGTGATCTTTGTGCTATCATAAATCTCAAGCCATTTTCTATTTATAACAAGTTTGTTTTGGAGATCTAAAACCGACTATGCGGTTGCTCATGGCTGATAGAAGCATGAAGAAGCCCATTGGTGTGCTCCATGATGTGTTAGTAAAAGTGGAGTCATTAAGCTTTACGGTGGATTTGTAATTCTTGACTGTGAGATCTATTATAAGGTTCCCATCATTTTTGGGAGATCATTCATTGTCATTGGGCGTGCGTTGGTTGATATGGAAAAAGGGCATATAAAGTTTAGACTCAATATGAAAGAAGAAACTTTCAACATTTGTTGGTCCATGAAGTAGAGTGTATAGATCCAAGCGCTTTATTCTATTGCATATAGAATTGAGAGTGGGAATGTGGTACATATTGAATAAATATTAGATGTGGAGGAAATATCAGCGTTCATGATGAACTCCAATAGTGATGGTATTGAAGAGTATTATGAGTTAGTAGCCAGGATTCATAGGTGCAAATATCATTCAAAACAAAAAAAGCTAGAGTTAGACATGGAAAATCGTGAGTCCCCACCCTCAAGACCATTTGTGAGACGCTAAAATTGGAGATTAAGTCTCAACAACCACATTTGATGTACGTATTTTTTGGGGAAGGAGATACCTCAAAGGCAATTATTACGAGACATTTGAATGGGCGAAAAGTAGAGTGTTTGGTTTCAGCGTTGAAAAGGGTAAAACGGGCCAGTGGGTGGATTGTTGTGGACATAATTGAGGTCCCTCCCGGTATTTGTTTCCATAAAATCTAACTCATGCATAGTATTGAGCAATAGGGAAGATTGAGTATGCGTATGCCAGTGGTAGTAAAAAAGGAGATCATGAAGTTGTTAAATGCTGGACTAATTTATCCCATTGCAGATAGTATCTAGGCATGTCGTATTTAGTGTGTTCCCAAGAAGGGTGCGATCCAATGGTTCCTAATGAAAGAAACGAGCTTGTTTTGTTGCGGCTTGTGACAGGATGAAGAGTCTACATAGAGTACCGAATGTTAAATGCTTGGACAGAAAAGGACAACTTTCCTATGTCATTCATCCATCAAATACTAGATACACTTGCAGGTAAGGGTTGGTACTGTTTCTGTGATGGTAATTCGGGCTACAAATAGATTTCTATAGATCCAAAAGATCAAGAGAATAACACCTTCACTTGTCCTTTAGTTACTTTTGCCTTCAAACGGATGTCATTTCAGTTGTGCAATGCTCCAGTGACCTTTCAGTGTTGCCTTTTGTGAATCTTCTCTTATATGGTTGAGGAAACTATTGAGGTGTTAATAGATAACTTCTTTGTGGTAGGTGACTCATTTGATCATTGCTTGGATAATTTTAGTGCGGTGCTTAAGAGGTGTGAATACTTCAATTTGGTGCTTAATTGGGAGAAATGTTACTTCATGGTGAAAAAGGTTCTAGCTATGGGCCATCAGATCTCTAAGAAAGATATTTAGGTTGATAGAACAAAAGTTCAAATAACAAAAAAGCTTCCACCACCTATCTCTATAAAATGTATTAGAATTTTTTTTAGGTATACATGTTTTTGTAGGAGGTTCATCAAGGATTTCTCTAAAATTGCACATCTATTATGCAAGATGCTTGAAAAGGAGGTAACGTTTGAGTTTGATTATGATTGGTTAAGAGAATTTGCAGAGTTGATGTAGAACTTAGTGTCTGCACTTATCCTTATTTCACAGGATCGGGAACAACCATTTGAGGTTATGTGTGAAGCACATCTAGCGGATCTTTGTGTGGTATTGGGAGAAACGAGAGAGAAGATTCTTCATCCTACTTACTATGGCAGATCAACTCTAAACATGGCCCAAAAGAATAATATAGTGACTTAACAAGATCTACTTGCAGTGGTTTCGCATTTGAGAAATTCCGCTCCTACTTTCTTAGTACTAAGATCATTGTGCACACTGACCATTCTGCACAAGAGGCTATGCTAAGTTTGGTGATAGGGCTGAAATTAATGATGTTTTCCCTTATGAACATGTATGGGCTGTTTCTCATGATCTGATTCATTGGTTTGCAACTTTTACAATTATTTGACAAGCAATTTTGTGCCCCCAAATCATTCATATTACCAAAAGAAAAAGTTTATGGATGATGTGAATAAATTCTTTTGAGATTATCCTTACTTTTATCAGAGTTTTGCCGATGGAATTATTCATCGATGTTTGCCCGCGGTGGAGAAGTTGAGTATACTTGAGGCATGTCATTAATCACGTATTGGTGGACATAATAGTTGTTTTCAGACTGCGCATAAGATTTTTCAGTGTGGATACTACTAGTCTAACATCCACAAAGATGCTCTGATTTCGCCAAGTCTTGAGACCATTGCGAAAGAATAGGTGGGATTACAAAGAGACAATTACTTCCGTTAAATCTTTTACAGGTGATAGATTTTGTGATGTATGGGGCATTGACTTTACGGGTTCTTTTGTGAGTTCACATGGGATTGAGTATATATTCTTGTCATGGTTGACTATGCATCAAAATGGGTGAAAGTAGTTGCGCTCCCTAACAATTAAGGAAAGGTGTCATCAATTTTTTTTTAAAAACTATCATCTCCAGATTTGGTATATCTAGGGTGATTATCAGTGATGGAGGTTCCCACTTTTTAATAAGTTGTTCAAGGTGGTATTTTAGAAGTATGGTGTCTGCACAATGTGCCACTCCTTACCATCAACAAACTAGTTGGAAAGTTGAAGTGTCAAATAGAGAGATTAAATTGATTTTGGTGAAGACTATGAATGCCAACAGAATAGATTGGTCAAGGAAGCTTGATGATGCTCTATGGGACTATAACACTAAATATGAAATTCCCATAGGCATGTCCTTATACTAACTTGTATATGGGAAGTCTTCCCATTTTCGGTAGAGGTTAACCATAAGGCTCTATGGGTTGAAGAAGCTAACTTTTGATTGGGGCGGTGCATCTAATAAGACGATGAATGACTTGAATATTCTTGATGAGTTTCACCTAAAATCCTATGAAAGTGCAGCCTTGTATAAAGAGCAGATGAATATGTACCATGTTAAAGGATTGAAAAGCGACAATTTGTGGTTGGAGGTCTTGTTCTTTTATTAAACTCTAGGTTGCTATTGTTTATAGGCAAGCTCAAGTACAAATGGATTGGGCTATTCCAACTAAACCAAGTACTTCCACATGGAGTAGTAGAGTTCAAAAACAATGAGGGAACAAGGTTCAAGGTAAATGAGCAGTGGATCAAACTGTATCTAGGTAACGCAAAGAGTGTGTAAGAAGTTATTGAGGCCTACTATGAAGTCTTAGTAACAAAGAGGCATGTGTCGCGCCGCTATGTTAAATCAAGTTGCTTTGGAGGCAACTCAATATGTATAGTTTAGCTAGCGATAGGTTTCTGTTTTCCATTTAACAGTTTCTTTGTCTATCTGGTCCTCTATACTCATTTATATAGGTTCTTTATATTGCTTGTAATGTTAGCTAGATATAGCATATGGTACGTCTCTTAAAATCTGTAAAGAAAATGTAATTAAGTCCTAAATGGTTTCTACATGTGAAGGGGAGAAAATAAAAATATGTCGAAACATGTTTGATGCAAAGGTCTACGGACCCCATCGATGGTCTGTAATTCATTCTACGAACAGTGAATGGCGTCCGCAGATCCAAGGTAAGTTTTCTAAATTATTCTATGTATGAGAGGGATTTGCCTCCCCTTCTATGTACTTTAGCTTGACCCACGGTTAGTAGATGGGGTCTCGTGGGTCCAAAGCCTAACCTTTCTGACCTCACCCAACTTGCCTTTAATAAAAGAACCTTTGTTCAATTCACTTCCCACCTCTCTAAAACTCGTTCCAAACAGTTTCTTGTTCAAATCACTTCCCACCTCTCTAAAACTCTTTCTAAAAAGTTTCTTACCATTTTCATTTACTACATTTACTCACCAATACCATAATAATCACCACACAATTAGCTTCCATATTTTCAAGTTTCGATCATTTATCCCAACCCCTATTATTCCCTATTTTTCTTACAGGTTTGGTGTTTGAGTTTGGTGAAAAAGGCAAGTAGCACTAATCAAAATTCTTGAGTGGTCACACGATCACCCTAGATCCCTTGCTTGTCATGTAATTTACTTCTTATTAAATTTCAATTCCAAAATTCATGGTTTTTACCGAAAGTCGGGAATTAGGTCTTGGCCTTGAGTAAAGTAATATATGAAATTTTATGCTAAATTAGAAGTAAAATAATCCTTGGGATGATAGATTGGGATTATGATTCCTTGATAATATGTAAAGCTGGTGAAATATAAGTCAAATTGTAAATTTCAACTTAGGTTTCCTTATTTGCATATAATACTTGTAAAATTGATTAATAGAAATCCTTTAAATGATTAACTATCATAATCTATGAAGAAATACATGATTACACTAAGATATTGTTGTAAATATTACAAAATTTGGGCTTCTAATTGAAGCATGTCTGATACCTTACACATACCCAAACCACGTGACCCTGTATATGGACCGTGGATCAGGTTTATGGTAGGTGACACAAGAACTTTCCACTATGTATGGAACCACATATTTGCACACGGTCTATAGTTCAATCTGCGGACCATTTTTTCACATCTATGGTTCCCATCAGAGACCAAAGTTTTATGGCTATCTAAATTAGTGAACGAATTCACGGACCATAGTTTAACATGCGGATTGTCTATTGGCACTGTAGGTGATCACTATAGGTTCTGTCTGAAGTTTTTTTGTTAATTATTTTGGTTCATTTTTTGTTCTATGTTTTTTAGTGTGTGTTTTAGTTTTTTTGGGTACTAACACCACCACCACATGTACAATGGCACCAAAGAAGGCAATCACCATTAAGGGGAGGACCAAGCCAACGTCACCCTCTAGCAAATTGATCTACAAATATACAGTTTGGGAAAAATACCTTGAATATGTCCCCACCACTGGGAGGACACCAACAGCAGCATCCTATGCTACTCTTAACAATCCCAATAAGCTGCTCCCAGATGAAGTCACTTCCTCCCAGTCTAATGAGGATGATACACTAATAGGGTCACTAGCTAGGTCTAATTCTGGTATTGAGTCCATCTCTGCTCCTAGATCTTCTTCAATATCCACCACCGACTAAAGTTCAAAGAGCCAAGCTACATTGTATTATAAGACCACCAGTTTAAGAAAATCCCCAACACTAGGAAATGAGGACCCTATTTTACTAGCGATAAAGCCAAGAAAATGATGGTGTTGAGAGCCAATGACATATCTATGGGGATGACAACATTCTTAATGAGAAAGAAAAGATGACTTGGCTGATTATTGAGGGGCGTAGAGTCCTCATGGGGAGTTTACACACTATGGCCAACATTCATCGCCTCTATCCTCTTCACGATTGCTACTGGATTTCTTGAGACACCAAGACTAATAGCGAGGAGACTATCCGGAAGTTCTATGCCTCCTATGCTGCCACTCTCAGAGGTTTGATCGGCAAGAGGTCAAGCAAACATACTAGGACCCTCTCACCTCTACTATAGTCTGAGGCTTTGCAGTGGACATATTACACACACAAGAGGCTTTTAAAAGACCTCCGAGAGGTCAAGTACTCCATGTAACTTCTAGGGGGTTTTCCCCGGTCGTTACCACATGGTATCAGAGAATAGGGTTATGAGAGATAGTCTTAGGGTCCAAAGTCTCACAATCCATGTCGAGTAGAGTGTTTTTAATTGGTGTGAGTCACAACACATCTATGAGCGAGAGGCTATAGGACGATAGATGTTTCATAATTTTCATTACTCATGTGTCATGCCATAGGGTTGTGTTTTATAACTGTATTTTTTCTAATCTCTTCTCTTGTATTTATAGGATACAAATACAAGAAGGTTACTCGCATGAAGAGTGACAGAGGGAGTTCCTTCCCTGGGTGAACAAGTCTCTGTAGACAACCAAGAGAATTTGAATCAGGTCCCCTTTTTAGTGTATCAAGGTCCTCAAGCTCCTAATGTTGAAGGGGATAATGACTAACGTAGAGATATGGGCTTCTTTTGAAACTTTGACCCAACTGATGAAGGCTCAAGCTCAAGTATTCAATACTCATACTGAATAAATGACGACCCAAGATAACCAAGGAGTTGGACCTCAAGTGAACCCTAATGCAATTACTTTCACTTTTAGAATCGATGATTTTATCAGGACGAATCCTCATACTTTTTACTCCACCAAGATAGATGAGGATACACAAGGATTTATAGAGGAGGTATTCAAAGTGGTAAACTCAGTGGGAGTAACTTTTAGAGAAAAAGCGAAACTATCCGCCTATCAACTAAATGATGTGGCACAATTGAGATTACAGACCCGTAAGGGAAGGCCCAATAGATTGGGGAGTGTTTAAGATGAGTTTTCTTGATACGTTTCCCCTATGAGTCGAGGGATAAAAAGTTAGTTGAGTTCATGAACCTTCGTCAAGGAGGCATAAGTTTGAAGTATATTCTCCCAACTTCACCCAACTCTTTCAGAATGCCCTGAACTTGGTATCAAACTCTAGGTCTAGAATGAATAAGTTTGTGATTGGGGTGTCTAGTTTTGTTGAAGAAGACTTTCATACGACAATGCTCCATCATGATATTAATATCTCTAGAGTCATGGTGTATGCCCAATAAATTAAGGAGTCCAAGCTTAGAAAGATAAATAGAAATGGGAAAAGGGCTAGGTTGGATGAACTGAGTCAACCTAAGTCTAAGAAGAGGTTTTGTATTCAAGATTCCTCTATTCTAAGAAAGGATAGGGCTTCAACAAAATTCTCAAGGAAAGGGTGGAGGTGGCCTGCTTTTGAGTGAGCTATCACATATGGGAAGCAACACTTGAGTAAGTGTCTTGCCAGTACAAATAGATATTTTGGATATGAAAACAAGGGTCATAAGGTTAGAGATTGCCCAGTCCTCAAGGCAAATGGGAAGGAGACCAACAAAGCTCCTAAAGATTTCCCGGAGGCAAATATTCAAAAGAAGAACCATTTTTATATGCTACAATCAAACAAAGAAAATAATCTGGAATAAAGGCCCCGGAAAGCCATAGTTTCTTATGGTTGTTTTTGATTTCTTACTAGATGGGTTTACCCTAAGTGGGGGAGAATGAGTTGAGTTGTAAGGTGATTGATATACTTATATTTTCCTTCCGTTCTTACTCAAGGTTTAGACCAAAATTCTTAGTAGTTTGGTTATATTTTTTAGTCTTGCATATTAGTATGAGGTTCATGTCTCCTTATTTTATTATTTCCTTTTAGTAGTATAATGTTTTGTATGCTTGACATCATAGTTACATGGTAATAGTGGTAGTTAATCTATATTTCTCATGTCAATGTGTATCTAATGATATTTGCTTAATTGTTTTATGAGTTGTTATGTTTATATGCCAATATTCAATTTAAAAGTTATTGAATGTGGATCTTTATAATGGAATGATGGTCATGTTTAAATTTTATACGGTAGTTCCTCCATAATGCAATGAAAATGATGAAGTATGTGTGCAGTATTCTTTTAGGAAATATTTCCAAATCGCTTATGTTTCTTAGAGTGCATAATGATGTGAAGTTTGTGTTCCTTGTAAGTTGGGTTCATTAACTATGAATGTTGTATCCATGATGAAGTGTGTTGTGAGCTTCTAGTGGACTCTCGTAGTCCTTGAAGGTGTTTAGTGTCATTCGAGGACGAAAGTTTTTATATGTAGGGAGAATGTAACAATACTCAAAGTGAAATAGGACAAGATAGAGTCTATTATGAGTATTATGAGTTAATAAGGTGTTAAAATTAATAATAATAATATCCTGATAAGTCAATTTTAAGAGTTTGAAAGTCGAACATCAAAGAACGATATGACGTCCGGAAACTAGCCTTGGGTGTGTGCTAGTGTGTCCGTTTATGGTGTATATATTTTTAGGTGTTTTTTAGTGTTAATATCAGTTTGGTTTACCCTAACACCTATAAGGACATGTTTAGGGTCAATAGATCCGGAAACGACTCCCCAGGACCACCCTAGGGGTCTTTGAGGAGGACCCAACCTTTAGCCAACAAGCTTCCCAAGGCATCAAGAAGTTGCACATGGATTAAAAAAATCCGCGTCAGGAACTAGGTTAATCAAGGGCTAAAAATTTGGTCCACATCTCGAAATCATCGCAGACTCTACTGCCCAAAAATTTATTTTCTACAATCTTATTGGAATATCTCCCCGATGCGGAGTTGCTTTGCGACGATAATTCCAAAAATTTATGTTAAGTTTGACTTGTTTAAAATGGTAAAATTAATGTAGGGTTATTTTTGGTATTTGGGGGTGTATTATATATTTAATTAATGTCATTATACACCCATTACCCTAATTAAAAACACCAACCCTCACTTAGAATCAAAAAAATTATACGCTGTCATCTCTCTAAAAATATTCTCTTTTTAGTTAGATCCTCCATAAATGAACTTGAAATCCAAGGAAAATAGCTAAATTTCCAAGTTTTCAACCCTAATTTCGTGGGCTTTCTTCAATTAAATGTGGTAATTCATCTTGAATCTTTTCTCATTCAAGGAGTCAATCCAAAGACTTTTTAAAACAGTTTCAAAATCCTAAATTCTTCTATTTCAAATTTTAAGCATGGGTTCCTGCATGAAAAGGTTTTAATGGATAAAATATGATGTTTCAATTTTAATTGATGATTTTATGATAAAAAATTCCGTGAACCCACGATCACCCTAATTCTTTAATTTTGGCTTATGAAGTGGGTTTCATTATTATGATTGGACATCATTAGAATTGTGTTTATACTGAGTTGTATTATGATTATCTACTGCAATTTATACCAAATTATGGTAAGTTGTTAGAGAATTGAGTAAAGATGATGAAGGCTTGGATGAAGGGTAAGTTTACCTAAATTGTTCTAGTCTTATATAATTAATCTTGAGTGGTATGGTCCACGTATGATGGCGGTGTTTACTTGATGTAGATGAATGTATTTATGAATTGTGATTATGGCCTTGCAGGCATTGAATGTGAAGTAAAGTGAACTTAGGAAGCATAGGTACATGGATTTCTTATGAAGTTATGAATGGGTATCTTGAAGTTACTATGCCTAATTGAAGTATCATGTGAATGTGAAGTATACATGTGTGTGGATCATGATGAATGTAGTATGATCATGATCAAGAGACAATGTTATGAATGATGGTAGTCATGTTAAAGGATTTATCACTTATACTCCCACAAACAGAGAACGAATGTAGTTAAAGAATGAATAGGGGTTACACTATTCATGAGTAAAGATATAGTGTCTAGCATCAACCTCGATAATTCTAGGAACTCTAAGAATTAAAAGGGGAATTCTGGGGTGGGCACTCGTCGTGAGTTAAGATGAAGTGATAAGTAGAAACCTCATTGTTTCCAAGATCTTTCTAATGTAATTAATGTTAGGTTGACATGTAGTACTTAGTAGCTATCTCTTATTATATAGCTAATGAAAGTAATTAATACCTAAGACTTCATGGGGGAACTATACTTAGCTTAGAGAAGATTTGAAGAAGGGGTGGATAGTCTTCGAGAGTAAAGATGTTGTATCCAATGCACCTCATGAGATGAGTGTTCTTCGTGAGTTGAGACGTAGTACTTAGAAGAAATCTCCTTATCCCTAAACTATGAGCCCTCATAGGTCTAGCTATTGGAGATCCATATAAAGGCTAAAAGAATTACCTTACCTGAGGTATGTGGGGATCCCTCATCTGGTAGGGGTTAATACCGGGATTCCATGTCAAGAACTCATGGTCTATGTCGATTAAAACTAGACCCCCCCTCACAAATGCCAAAAAATAAACTAGGTCTTCCTAAGGGTGTACTACTTAGGGTAGGTGGTATAATGGGACACCATTTATGCAAAAGTAGACATTTGGAGGGAGTCTTGGTGTGTTCTTGTTACGTAAAAGAATGAATGGGATACTATATAATTTTAATGGAGAAAGATGATTAGTTTTTTAATGTTAATTAATGATTTGTAATGATAAATGGTATGTGCCTAGTCTAAGGTGACTCCTAAGGAGCACTAAGTGGAAGTAGTAGTATGAGATGCTATTTTCACATTGCGCTAGTGTAAAATGAGGAATGTCTTAGAGGATGGTCTTTATGTGAAGTTCTTAAAATCATGTATGTTTTCTCTAGTATCTTTAGTAAGGAATGTTGAATTTTTAAGTTTAAATGAAATGTGCTTATCGTCGGTAGTCTTAAGGGTCACTTAGGTGTGTATTGAAGAGGTTGTATGAGCGGTCTATTCATGTAATACCTAGGTAAGTCTTAGGATAACTTTTGATAGGAAACTCTAAATGATTATTGTATTTCTTAATGAAAATGGATATATGTTGAGAATAACAAAAGTATTATCTTGTATGTTAATGATTACTTATATGATGTCTTGTAAACTTGATTCATGAGGTTTTATCACAATAGCGTGAAAAGTATATTTGATCTTAAGTGTCCTCTTTAAATCATGTTTTTGCATATTGCTATAACACTCCTAAAGTTCATGACCCAACCAAGAGACTCACATGATGAAATAAGACTTAAAAAAATGTTTCTAATCCTAAAAAAATGAGTTGAAAATAGTTAGGAAGTGTTAGATTCAAAATGTTAAGAAACGACCAAGATATCTAGTGAATTTTGAAATGTGAGCTACTGTGACTTGGCATGTTTCAATGGGTTGTAGGAGTCGGAATTTAGTGAAATTTGGTTTAAAGGTGTTTAAAAGGTATTAAAGTGTGCTTAGGGTCGAAATGTCTATGTACGACTCCCCAAGGATCACCCTAAAGATCCTTGTAGAGGACCCTACATTTAGACCCAAAACTGTCAAAATGATAGTAGCCAATCGACGAGACAAACGGCGACCCGTCGTTTGATCTGAGCTCCGTCGATGGATCCGTAGGTCTAAACTTAGAATATTTTCAAAAATCCCCAAAACTACCCTTACTAACCAAAACCATAGACCAACAGGATGGTCCGTTGTCCATTCGATGAGGTGTAAACGTGGCTTCGTCGATTGGGGGTCGAGTTTCACTGTTAAGTTTCTAATGAGGGAGTTAGTTAGCTAATTAATTACCTAAGGGTTAATATATGGTTGATTGAGTTAGTTGTGAGGACTATATAAAGACTAAATTCATTAAACTAACCCAACGCCCATTATTTCCCTAACCCAATTCTCTCTAACTTCTCTATACTTTCTCTCTCAATAATAAGACTCACCATTGAAAACAAACTCCACACTTGATTATGGATCCAAGACTCAATATTTCTTCTATTTACCTTAACAGAATCCTAAGGTATGTAATATCCTCAATATTGGGATCTTTTCCACTTAGAAGCTCTTTAAAAATTAGTTTCCAAAGATGTCAAAAACATGGGTTTATTCCAATTTCGTGAATTGTCTTTCAATTGGATTTGATGTTGATTTCCTTTGATAAATAATGATATATTTTGATTGTTTATGGGTTAATTGATGGCGTATTAATGATGGTGATGTTAAATTGAAGTATTATACATGATTTGATTAAGAAGATGATGATATGATGATTATGACGAAATGCCATGACTATGTTGAATTGTGAGACCATGTTAAGGTTATGATGATACAATGTTGAATATAAATCACTTGTGTTCCTTACATTGATATGATGATAATGTGCTTATCTCACTACATGAAGGGTTGTATTGAAAGGAAATCATCATGCAATACCTAATGATACAATGACATGATTATACAAGGGGTTATCCTTATATGACCTATATTAAGCTATGATGATTAAGAATGACCTAAAGGCATTTTAAAAAGGGACTTTATCTTTGCACAGAACAAACTAGACATGGGAGGTGTCCCTTCAAAATTTGGGAAGGTAGGTTCACAATGATTCTCATGTGATAGAGACTACAATGCAAGTTTGCATGATTTATGTGTTGGTTGGGGTCTAAATTTATAGGGTAGGATATTAACTCGTTCACACCCAGGCACGACTCCCTAAGGATCACCCAAGGGGTCCTTGTGGGGGACCCAAAGTCTACCTAGAACACTGTCTTGGCTGTGTCAATCGACGCCCAAGCAGTCAATAGACCGTGCCTTCATCGACGCCCTGTGGATTGGGGACGTAGCTCATAACTTATAGGTGTGAGCTCAACTCTCGAAAAAGGAGTCTCAGTCACCAACTATGGATGTGAAGTACGGTACGATTGTTCAAACGACAGTGTGTCAGTCTTCATGTAAATGGAAGTGTGCAACTTTCCTGCAGCGTGCTGTCTACTTAAGGGGTGAATGGGAAATTTACCACACGTCCTAATTAGATATAGATGGTTTATTTAAGTGTTTTAAGTATTTTTAGTTACTATATAAGCCTTTATACCAATTATACCTTATTCTTAGAATCAAAACTTTCCCTCCCAAATAAGAAACCCTAAAACCTCCATTGAAGACCAAACTCAAGAGAAACCTTTGGAGAAGGATTCGTGGATATTTCTTTTCAAATTTTCGTGGGTTTTCTAATGTAGAAGGTATGGTAATCCTTCTTTCTTAGATAACTGTTAATCTAAGGAGTTCTTTCAAAGCTTTTTCAAACATCATTCTATTAAAAATCTCATCTTTCAATCTAGGCATGGATTCATTGTTAATGTGATCTCAAAATCATTATAATGTTGAATAGATGATGAATATATCATTTTAACATGATTTTCAATCCTATTCTGTGAAGAACCCATGATATATTTTAACCTCTCAAATTATGATGTGTTATGGTTCTTGTTATCTTGATAAGATTATGATTCAATTGTTATTAGATTATAGTATATTGATTAATCCTAGTCTTATCTATATCCATTGATTATGAATTATGGTTAAATGATCAATGTTGATCATTAGGTTTGAGATTTGGTAAGTTGATCTATTTTTTTAATTAACTTAAAATTGTATATCGAATTGTGATGATAGGTATGGTCCACTTATGGTGGTGGTGTTTAAATTCTTTTACATGTATATGTGTTACGATCATGGCCTTTAATACATTTGTTACAAGATGAAATAATATGATGATTTCATGTTTAGCGGAGTTGAAGGATGTAGCCTTGATTCTAGTATCATGTTCTAATTGTATTGATGTTATGTGAAGTTATATAAATAATCTTCGGCATTAGTTGCATGATCTAGGTGTGTGGATGATGTTTTCTAAATGTGATGATCATGTCAGGGTTAGGTGTGGTCTAGATGGCTAATGATGATGAATAATTTTATAGCATGATCCCTACATATATGTACCCTATATGAATGTTTGATCAAAATATGTTAGGAGTTTTCTACTCCAATGTTGAATATGTTCTAGTCTTCTATGATGCAATGTGAGTGTGTGTAGTATATAGTACTTAATACTCTGTATGTGTGTATGACTTGAGACTTGAGGGATGTTGTACATATGTTGTGATCTTTAGAGGGTGGCTTCCTTAATGTTAAGTTATAGCCATTACGTGATCATGTTGATTAATGTACACACACTTCATGAATATCTATGCATAGTGTAGATTTATGATGATTTAGGAAAGTATAGTTCTCCTACGAAATATATGATTTATGAAGTTATGAAAATGTGTGACTACATAGATGTTGTCTCATGAGATGGAAACCTCCACCCTAGTAAGTCATGGTTTCTAGTAACAATCTCCATATTCCATAACTACGTGCACCTGTAGGTTATAACTCTTTGATACCACCAAGATATCTATGTAACATTGGTTATAACTTAAGTAAGTGTTAACCTTTTCTTTACCTATTTCTATGCATCTGAAGTATATGATTTATGAATTTATTAACATGTGTTAGTAGAGGTGTTTCTCTGAAGGTAGATCTCACATTGTATGCACACATTCATGATCTATTATTGTATGAATACATGAAAGGTCATTCTGATATGAACTAGGGTCAATGATGAAAGGACATTATCATGTTAGAATTCTTTGAGCTATATGATGTACGAAGGAGAGAGTTTGTAAAATTTCTTTATGAATTAATACACTAAAGGACTAAATATATTTAATAAGAGAGTTAGAGCCTAGCGCCGAGTGAACACGACAAATGAGAGCGGGGCTTCACATTTAGTAAGTCTGGCTTCCCACAAGAGAACCTTCCTATTTAGCAAGTCTGATTTCCTAAAATAGATGTTGTCTCATGTGATGGAAAACCTCCACGCTAGAGTAATAATTTCCATGTTCCATAACGCTAGTAAATCAAGTGTTAACCCTCTCTTTTAAGGGTTGGAGGAGAACACCGGATTCCATGTAGCTCACATGTTCAATATCGATTATGGTTATGTCTCCCAAAGGTTAAAATATGAACTAAGATAAAATTATGGACTTTAATCACAACTCCTTGAGGAGGTTACTTAGTGTGGGTAGGAATATGGACCCTACCCATGCATTGCACTAGTGAACTCCAATAAAGGATAAGATTAGTCTGTGTATGAAAGTAAGACTTATGTTATATATGTATGTATTGTATGAAGGAATATTATGGGATTTTGCTATGCCAAGGTATGAATTATAAGTATGCACGTGAATTGCACTTGTGGCTTCTAAATGAGTTTACTTAGTATATGTTGGGGTATGGGACTTCATGTTTACATTGAACAAGTAGGCTTTTGAAGGGGTTATGAGGGTGGTTTACTTATTTTATGAATTAAGTGAGTTATGACTAAGGTTTTAGTATAGGAAAGACACTTTATATGATAGTATGAAGTATGCTTCTTATGTATAGTTATGAATGAAAGTGTTACTACTTGTTGAGTATGAAATGTCTTGTCACATCCAGGGAGTACCTGTCGCATCCAGGTTTACCCCCTAGACGAAAACAGCCTCGTCGTCCTCTTAGATGACTAAGACTATCCCCTTAGCCTCAGATCATTACATTCATAGGCTGAAAATGCGGAAAAATTTAAAACTTTTCATTGCATCTACTAGGAGATTTACATAGACGTCTACATACACATAATATAATCGTATCGAGTATACATAGACCCTTCGTATAAGAAGGTTACATAGCCTTCTATTTTTATTGAGCATTATTATATAGACAATATCATAGTAATTAAAGTTGTCCCATCTCATAACCATCTATTTGTAGTATATCTAATTTGGGCATATCCCTTACATCAATCCAACAAGAACAAGTATAGGTCATACAAAGGTATAATAGTCAAATGGAAAGGAAAACAATGAAACAATCTTACATTCATAACAAGTCCGTAAGATAGATAGCGGCATTGCCCTTGGAATTTGAGGACCTACCCCACATGGATGAATAAGGAATCCAATCTTTCTTCAATGTCTCCTTCCAAAACACTTCAACGACAAGAACCTAAAAATGTTTGAAGAAAGGGAAGAAAACGGGGTTAGTACTCCACATGTACTAAGTATGAGACAATATGCATATATAATGTCAAAACATGCTAAAAAAGGACTTTTAGTAAAAAACATGTGACTTTACAAGTTTAAAAGTCCCACGAATAACAAAGCAAGACAACTAATCATGAATCCTTATCAAGTCAACAAGTGCAATGACCAAGCAAATCCCCATAAACTTACTCAATCAAGTAACATCAACAAGAAACCATAACTAATGTCCAACTTTATATAACATAACATAACATTTATACATACATTTCATCTTATGTTAACAATATAACCCAATACATAATCATAAGTGAACTAACCAACATATAGTATAAATAATGTGCAAGTTCAACATGTACATATCATATATCATTAAAACATAAACATATATAAGAGCATGCTACAAATACTCTGCTCAAGGCAAACTAGTGCAATGCCTAGGTAGAGTCGCATACCCCTACCTAGACTAAGCTAGATCCCTTAGCTTATCCAAGTTAGAGTTCAAACTTATCCAAGTTAGAGTTCAAGTCCTTTAATTAGTTTTACCTTCTGGGAAATTCTTGCCATAACAGACATATTCCACATGAGCTAGTGTGGAATCCGGTGTCATAAAACATTACACCGAAAGAAGGCGGACTACTTGCCAAGGTAGTACCAAAACATGAATCATAGCAACTATGTGTATCCGCTAGCTAGTATTCCAATGGGGGCAACATAGTTCAAGAACTAAGAGATATAGTTGGGACCCTCTTTATGCGCCATGCATTATAGTCTCCAATCTCAAGAGTAATGTAGTGCTACTACCTTCCTTATGTGGGAACGGACACTCCTCAATCTAGTTCACTCGGTGCTAAACTAGATTCACTTTTTCAAAATGTATTTCAGCCTTTAAATATTTATCATATCTTTGTTTAGGTCATCAGGTCTACCCCTTGTATAATCATCATCGTCAATAGATCAATAAGAATTGTATGAGTATAAATCCTTTCATCACAATTCATAAAAGGGAGGTTAACACATTACTTATCATTTCATAATAAGGCACATTGGTATAGATCACCACCCTTATAGCCTTTACACTTGGTTAAGTGTCTTTCCTGTACAAATAGATGTTATGGATGTGGAAACAAGGGTCATAAGATGAGAGCTTGCCCAGTTCTCAAGGAAAATAGAAAGGAGACCAACCACGATCTTGAAGATTTCACGCAGCCAAATACTCAAAAGAAAAACCATTGTTATATGCTACAATCTAACAAAGAAGCTAATCCGAAATAAAGGCCCCAAAAAGTCATAGTTTGTTATGGTTGTTTCTGATTTGTTCTTAGATGGGTTTACCCTAAGTGGGGGAGAATTAGTTGAGTTGTAAGGTGATTGATATACGTATCTTTTCCTTCCATTCTTACTCAAGCTTGAGACCAAAATTCTTAGTAGTTTTGTTATATTTTTGAGTCTTGCATATTAGTATGAATTGCATGTCTCTTTATGTTATTAGTTCCTTTGATGGTATACTATTTTGCATGCTCTTCATGATACCACAGTAACATGGTAATAGTGGTAGTTAATCTATATTTTTCATGTCAATGTGTATCTAATGATGTTTGCTTAATTGCATTATAAGTTTTTTATGTTTATATGCGAATGTGCGATTTGAAAATTATTGAATGTTGAGATTTATAATCGAATGATGGTTGTGCATAAATTTGGAGAAGGTAGTTCCTCCATAATGCAATGAAAATGATGAATTATGTGTGCACTATGAAATTTGGAAATATTTCCAAATCGCTTTATTTGCTTAGAGTGCATACTGATGTGAAGTCCGTGTTCCTTGTAAGTTTGGTTCATTCACTATGAATGTTGTATCCATGATGATGTGTGTTGTGAGCTGCTAGTTGAATCTTGCAGTCATTGAAGGTGTTTAGTGTCATTCGAGGACGAATGTTTTTCTTCTTATTGGGAGAATGTAACAAACCTCAAAATTAAATAGGACAACATAGAGTCTATAATGAGTTTTATGAGTTAATAAGGTTTTAAAATGATGAATAATAGCTTTACAAGTCAGTTTCAAGAGTTTTAAATCCAAACATTAAAGAACGACCAAGACGTCTGGAAACTAGTCTAGAATGTGTGCTAGTGGTGTCCTTTTATGTTTTATATATTCTTAGGGGTTGTTTAGCGTCTAAAATCAGTGGGGTTGACCATAACACCTAGAAGGAAATATTTAGGGTCAATAAATCAGGCAACGACTCCCCAAGGACAACCCTAGGGGTCCTTGAGGAGGACCCAACCTTTAGCAAATAAGATGCCCAAGGCATCAAAAAGTTGTTCATGGATGAAACAAGTCCCCGTCACGGACTAGATTAATCAAGGGACAAATATTTGGTCTGCGTCTCGAACTTATCATGGACTCTACTGCTTAAAAGTTTATTTTCAAAAATCTTATTGGAATATGTCCACGATGCTGAGTTTCTTTCCGACGATAGTTCCAAAATTTATGTTAAGTTTGACTTGTTTTAAATGGTAAAATTAATGTAGGGTTATTTTGGGTATATTGGTTGTGTATTATACATTAAATTAATGTCATTATACACCCATTACCCTAATGAAAAACACCAACCCTCAATTAGAATCAAAAAAATTCTAAGCTCTCATCTCTATAAAAAAATTCTCTTTCTAATTAGATCCTCTATTGATGAACTTGAAGCTCCAAGGAAAAAGGCCAAATTTCCAAGTTTCCAACACTAATTTCGTGGGATTTATTCAATTAAGTATGGTAACTCATCTTGATTCTTTCTCATTCAAGGAGCCAATCCAAAGGCTTTTAAAAAAGGTATCAAAATCCCATATTCTTGTATATTTAATTATAAGCATGGGTTCCTGCATGAAAAGGTTTTAATGGATTAATTATTATTTCCAATGTTAATTGATGATTTTATGATAAAAATTTTGTGAACCCATGATCACCCTAATTCTCTAATTTTGTCTAATGAAGTAGGTTTCATGACTATGATTAGATATCATTAGAATTATGTTTAAACTAAGTTGTATTATGATTGTCTACTTATAGTTATACGTAAGTATGACAAATTGTTAGATAATTGAGTAAAGATGATCAAGGCATGGATGAAGGGTAAATTGACCTAATTGTTCTAGTCTTCTTGAATTAATCTTGAGTGTTATTGTTCACATATGATGGTGGTGTTTACTTGATGTGTATTAATGTATTTGTGAATTGTGAATATGGCCTTTTAGGAATTGGAAGTGAAGTAAAGTAAAGTTATGAAGAATATGTATAGGGTTGTCTTATGAAGTTATGAATATGTATCTTGAAGTTACTATGCCTAATTGAAGTATGATGTGAATGTGAAGTATACTTGTTGTGGATCATAATGAATTTAGTATGATCATGATCAGGAGACAATGTTACGAATTATGGATCTTATGTTAAAGGCTTTATCACTTATACTCACACAAACAAAGAATAAATGAAGTTTAAGAATGAACAAGGTATACACTATTCGTGAGTAGAGAAATAGTGTTAGCATCAACCTCGATAATTCTAAGAACTCTATGAATGAAAAGGGGAATTTTGGGGTGGACACTCTTCATGAGTTGATATTAAGTGATTAGTAGAACCTCACTATTTCCAACACCATTCTAATAAAATTAATGTTAGGTTGAGATGTAATACTTAGTAGTTATCTCTTAATCTATAGGTAATAAATGTAATGAATTCCTAAGACTTCATGCGGGAGCTATACTTAGCATAGAGAGGATTTGAAGAAGGGGTGGATACTCTTCATGAGTAGAGACGTTGTATCCAATGCACCTCATAAGATGCGTATTCTTCATTAGTTGAGACGTAGTACTTCGAAGCAATATCCTTATCCCTAAACTATGCTCCCGCATATGGCCAGCTATTGGAGATCCATGTAAAGGCTTAAAGAATTACCTTACCTTAGGCAAGTAGGGATCCTACATCCGGTAGGGGTTAATACCAGGATTCCATGTCAAGAACTCAAGGTCTAGTCTGTTTAAGCTAGACCCCTACAAATGAATATGATAAACTAGGTCTTCCTAAGTGTGTAGTACTTAGAGTAGGTGGTAAAATGGGATGCCATTTATGCAAAAGTAGACATTTGGAGGGAGTCTTGGTGTGTTCTTGTTATGTAAAAAAATTAATGGGATACTATATGATTTTAATGGATAAAGATGATTAGATTTCTAATGTTGATGAAGGAAATGTAATGATTGAATAGGATGATCCTAGTCTAGGGCAATTCTTAAGGACCACTAAGTGGAAGTAGTGGTATGAAATGCTACTTACACATTTCACTAGTGTAACTTAAGGAATGTCTTAGAGGATAGTCTTTAGGTGAAGTTCTTCAAAATCATGTATGTTTTCTCTAGTATCTTTAGTAATGAATGTTGACTTATTAAGTTGAAACGAAATGTGGTTATCTTTGCTAGTCTTAACGATCACTTAGGTGTGTATTGAAGAGGTTGTATGAGCGGTCTCTTCATGTAATACCTAGGTGAGTCGTAGGATAACTTTTCATAGGATATTCTAAATGATTATTGTGTTACATTAATAAAAACGGCTATATGTTAAGAATCACAAAAGTACTACCTTATATGGTAATGATTATTAATATGATGTCTTGTACACTTGATTCATGAGGTTTTGTTATGATAGCATGAAAAGTATATTCCAACTAAGGTGTCCTCTTTAAAATATGTTTTTGAATATTGCTATACTACTGCAAAAGTCCATGACCTAATCCACAGCCTCACATCAAGTATCCTAAACAAATGAGTTGAAAACATTCAGGAAGTGGTAGATTCAAAGCGTTAGAAACGACCATGATGTACGCTAAATTGTGAAATGTGTGCTAGTGTTCCTTGGCATGTTTCAATGGATTTTAGGAGTCAAAATTTAGATAAATTTTGTATAAACGTATTAAACAAGTATTATAGTGTGTTTAGGGTCTAAAAGTATAGGTACGACTCCCCAAGGATCACCCAAGGGGTCCTTGGAGAGGATCCTACATTTATACCAAAAACTATCAAAATGACATGAGCCAATCGATGAGTCAAACGATGAGTTGTTATTTGATAGACACTCCATTGATGGATCCATAGTTGGAAACTTAGAATATTTTCAAAAAGTCCCAAAACCACCCTCTCTAATAAAAACCACAGACCAAAAGAATGGGTCGTGGTCCAACAGGTGGGGCGTTGATGTGGCTTTGTCAATTGGTCGTCGAGTTCATTGTTAAGTTTCTTGTTTAGGGAATTAATTAATTCGTTAGATAATTAAGTAAATCAGGTCTAAGATATGGTTAAATATGTTAGCTGGGGGTCTATATAAAGACTAACCCTCCTTACACTAATCCAATACCCATTATGTCCCAAACCCAATTCTCTCAAATTTTTTTTTACTTTCTCTCTATTCCAAGACACAACATTGAAGACCAACTAAAAGCTTAATTAGGGCCCCAAGACTAAAGATTTTTTTGCATCAATATTGATGGAATCCTACGGTATCGAAGCTCTACACTCATGGGATGTCTTTCCCCAAGAGGATCTTCAAAAATTACTTTCCAAAGATGTTAAAAAGATGAGTTTCATTCCAATTTTGTAAGTTGTATTTCAATTGGATTTGATGGTTACTTACTGTGATAAATACTGATAGATTATGTTTTTTTTTTTTTGGGATAATTGATGTATTTTTCAGTCTCTTTCTTAGTTCTATGGAATAATCAATGATTAAACCCTTCCTCCTAACCCTAACTATGTCTTAGAGTTGTAGATGATTAGGGTTATTGAAATGGATTATATTATTATTTAAATCACTATATTATGATAATTATGTGTGGATTATTGAATCATTGTGATGAATTGAGGGTAAGATTTTGATGAAGGGTTTGGAGGCTATTTGGTAATACTTATTAATCTTGAATTCTTTACTTCATTGATGATGGATTATACTTGGTGATGATGTTCAATTGATGTTTTATATGTTAATAGATTAAGAATATGATAATGTGATGATTATGATGAATTGCCATCAGTATGTTGAATTGTGAGATCATGTTAATAGGATGAAAATACAAGGTTTAATATGAATTACTTGTGTGTTATACTATGATATGATATTGATTTGATGATCTCACTACATTAAGGGTTTTATTAAAAGGAAATTATCCTGCAATGACTAATAACCTAATGACATGATTATACAGGGGGTCAGTCTCCTATGACCTATATTAAGCTATGATGATTAACAATGACTTGAAGACATTTCAAAAAGGGAATTTAGCTTAGCACAAAGTTAACAAGATATGAGATGTATTCCTTCTCAATGTGGGAAGGTAGGTTCACAATGATTCTCTTGAAATGGATACTACAATGCAAGTGTGCATAAATACAGTCCAACATATATCTCCTAGTTCCTTCACTATGTTGCCTATTTAGGAATACTAGCTAGTGGATCCACATAGAATGTTATGTTCATGTTTTGGTTATACCTTGGAAAGTAGAACACCTTCTTTCGGTGTGGGGTTTCATGACATCAGATTCCCTTTTTAGCTCGCTTTGTCTATTGTTGGTCAAGGCGATTGTTCCCAAAAATAAAATGAATGGATGAAAGTAATGAAGTTAACACTAACTAGGGTGACTATAGGGGTTCTACTTAGTGTAGGTACGGGAATGGGACTCTTCTTATACAGTGAACTATTGTCCTTGAGGGGAGTCCTAGGAGGTTGTTCTTATTTATTTATTATATGAAATGCATATGTTTAATTTACATGTTGATAATCCTATATGATGTTAGTTTCATTGATGAACATGCTTTTTGTCTAATTTGCTATATATGATGATCACTATTCATGATGTTATGTCATATAGAGCAATGTGTTACGTGTGATCTCTTCTCTTGTTTACTTGATTATTTGGGGTTATGGGGATTGATATGAGCATTGCATTTGTAGGCTTGGGATGAGATTATTCATAAAGGTCTTGTATACTTTAATGTAATGAACTTTTGTACATGAATTTTTGATAGGAAATTATGTAGGAGTTATTCATGTCGATATGACCTTATGATGATGCAATACATGTTGAGATGATTTTATGATGACATTGTCCTTATGTTGAATATGAAATTGTCTTAAGTAATGTAATGTTTATTGATTTTTATATGCTCTCTTGTGTGCGAATAAAGGTTTTCAAAGTGACTTATTATGGTTTTGAGAAAAATGTCCTTTTAAACATAATTTCAAAGGTTTTATGTGCATATGATTCCATACTTAGTACAAGTGGATATACTAACCCATATTCTTCACATTTTTAGAAATATGTATGTTCGGGACATTGAGAAGTAGAAGGCCAATTTTCAAAAAGACTTGGTCTTTTTCCCAAGTTATTGGTAGGTCCTCAATGTCCGAGGATGGTGCCACTTATCAAGCTTAGTAGGATTGCTTATGTCTAAAGAAACTTATTCATTTCTTATGTTGAGCCTATTGTTGTAATCCTATAATGGCATATTGTACTTGTGTATGGGATTATGCCCAACATTATAATACTCTTGAATGGTTTATATGTGAGACAATATAATTGACTCTTAATGTAAGTTATGCTAAACGAGAAGCTTATGTATGCTTCACTTAACGAGGAGACCATGTAAACTTCATATACGACTTGTGAGAAGTCTATTTATACTTCACTATGTAAAAGTTTTTAATTTTTTGCATTTTTGACCTTGATATTTTATGACGAATGCTAAGGGCTTGTCTAAGTTTTCTTCCATAACGAACACACCAGTTACGTGTAAGGGGTGCTCCACGGTCGTGACAATCGCAAATCTTAGAACAATGTTTGTACTAACTTCATAGTATTTTGTATTTCTAAATTATAGGTGGAAGGCAAAAGGAGGTTTATAGAAGTTGAACCTTGGGAAATATAGTTCTCTCAAGTTTTGTGTGTCCTCATATGTTCAAGGACATGAAGTATGTTTAGTTTTCCTACTATTAACGACTTGTAATAGACTACTAGTTTCTTTTATACGTAAAGGCCATGACGCAATGATATTATGATGTGTGTAAGTTTTCTTGTGATGATGAGACTTTGTTTCTTGCGTTTTATGAAAGAGTTTCTTATTAGTTATGTTGTAAAAAGTTTTAATTTCACACTACTGTTCATACCTATGTGATGAATGAAATCTAAAAGGCATGTACAAGACCTCCAAGAGGTAACGTATGCCGTGTAACTTCTAGAGGATGATTTTGGTCATTACAAAGTTTGTAGCAGAGCATAAGGTTATGATAGATAGTCTTAAGGTCTAAAGTCACACAAACCAAGTCTAGTAGATCCTTCATCATCAATATGAGTCACGACACATCTATGAGCGATAGACTATAGGATTATTGAAGTTTAACTTTCTCCATTACTCTTGTGTCGTGCCACAGAGTTGAGTTCTTTGAGTGTGTTTTCCTAATGTCATCTATTGTATTTATAGAATATGAATACAAGACACAAGCCCGCAAGAAAAGTGCAAGAGAGACTTTCTCCCTGAGGTGAACAAGTCCCTATAGATAACAAAGAGAATGTGAATGAAATGCTTCCTCCTCAAGAATCCCAAGGTCCCCAAGCTCCCAACATTAAACGGTATATGTCTAATTCGAGATAAGGGCTTCTTTTAACACTTTGATCCAACTCATGACGACTCAAGCTCAAGTCGTCACTACTCAAGCTCAAGTCGACACTACTCATGCTCAAGCCATGACGGCCTTACCTAACCAAGGAGTTGGACCTCAAGTGAACCCTTATGTAAGTACTCCTACTTCTGGAGTCTGACATTTCATGAGGATAAATCCTCCTAATTTATATGGAATCAAGGTGGATGAACATCCACAAGGCTTTATAGAGGAGGTATTAATTGTGGTAGACTCTATGGGAGTAACTTCTAGGGAAAAAAGAGGAATTAGTCGCCTATCAACTGAAAGATATAACATAAGTGTAGTTTGAGTAATGAAGGGATGATAGTTCTTTAAGGGAAGGCCCTGTAGATTGGAGAGTGTTTAAGAAGACCATTTTTGATAGATTTTTCCCATGAGAGTTGAGGCATAAAAAGCTAGTGTAATTCATGAACCTTCGTCAAGGGGGAATGAGTGTAAAGGAGTATTCTCTAAAGTTTCTCTAAAGTTCACCCAACTATCTCAGTATGATATAACCTTTGTAACCAAATCTATGGCTAGAACGAATAAGTTCGTGATGGGGGTGTCTAGTTTTGTTGAAGAAGAGTGTCGTACGACAATACTCCATCATGATATGAATATCTCTAGACTCATGGTGTATGCCCAAAAAATTGAGGAGTCCAAGCTTAGAAGATGAATAGAGATGGGAAGAGGAATAGGTCAGATAAACTAAGTCATCTTAAGTCTAAGGAGAGGTTTTATAGTTAAAATATCTCTATTGTGAGCAAGGATAGGGCTTTCAACAAAAATTCTCAAGGAGGGGGTGGAGTTGGCCTACTTTTGAGAGGGCTAGTTGTACTACATGTGGTAGAAACACTTGGGTAAGTGTCTTGCTGGTATGGATGGATGTTTTGGATGCGAAAACAATGTTCATAAGGTGAGATATTTACCGGTACTAAAAGAAACAGTTAAAGAGACCAACAAAACCTCCTCAAAATGGCCTAGAGCCTAATACTCAAAAGAAGAACCATTTCTATATGATACAATCTAACAAAGGAGCTAATCCAGAATAAAGGCCTCGGTAATTTATAGTTCCTTATGGTTTTTTTTATTTTTTCCTATATGGGTTTACCCTATGTGGGGAAGAATGAGTTGAGTAGTAAGGTGGTTCATATCCTTATAATTTTTTTCTGTTCTTACTTAAGCTTGAGAATAAAATTCTTAGTAGTTTGGTTATACTTTTGAGTCTTGCATATGAGAATGAGTTTCATCTCTCCTTATGTTATTAATGCATTTGATGGTATAATGTTATGCATTCTCTTGATGATATCATATTTACATCGGAAGAGTGGTAGTGAATCTACATTTCTCAATGTGTATCTAATGATATTTTCTTAATTGCCTTATAAGTTTTTATGTCTATATGCCAATGTGTGATTTGAAAGTTATTACATGTTTAGATTTATAATGAGATGATAGTCATGTCTAAAGTTGGAGAAGGTATTTCCTCCATAATACAATGAAAATTATGAAGTAGTCCATAATGATGCTTAAAGTGCATAATGATGTGTATTTGGTGTTCCTTGTAAGTTTGGTGCATTAATTATGAATTTTGTATCCATGATGATGGGTGTTTTGATATGCTAGTTAACTCTCGTAGTCCTCCAAGGTGTTTAGTGTCGTTCGAGGACGAATCCTTTTCTAAGAGGAGGAGAATGTAACAACGCTCAAAATGAAATAGGACAATCTAAATCCTACAATGAGTTTTATGAGTTAATAAGTTCTTGATATTATGAATAATATCCTTAATAGTAAGTTTGAGGAGTTTGAAAGTCAAACATTGAAGGACAACCAAGACATCCGCAAAAGTACTCTTGAGAGTGTGCTAGTTTTTCATTGCCTGTTGTATATATTTTTAGGTGTTGTTTGGAGTATAAAATAAGTGGAGATGACCTTAAAACCTAGAGACACATGTTTAGGGTTGAAAAGAGTGTCTACAATTCCCAAGGACCACCCTAGGGGTCCATGAGGAGGACCCAACCTTTGAACGATAAGCTGCCCAAGGCACAAAGAAGTTCGACATGGATGAAACAAGTCCGTGTCGCGGACTAAGTTAACCCAGGAAAAAATATTGTTCCACGTCGTGGACTCTACTTATGAATATTTGTTTTCAAAAATCTTGTGGGAGCAGCTTCGCAACACAGACTTGCTCTTCGAAGATAATCCAAAATTTTAAGTTAAGACTGAATTTTTTAAAATGGTCCAATTAATGTAGCGGTACTTTGGAGGTGTATTAGAGATTTAATTTAGGTCATTATACATCCATTACCCAAATAAAAAACCCCAACCCCCAATTAGAATCAAAAGATTTATAAGTTCACCTCTCTCTAAAAAATTCTCTCTCTTGTTAGATCCTCCAATGATAAACTTCAAGCTCCAAGAAACAAGAACAAATTCTCCATGTTTTTAACCCTAATTTTGTGGTATTTCTATAATTAAGGTATGGTAATTCATCTTTGATTCTTCTCTCATTCAAGGAGCCAATCCAAAGGCTTTTCAAAAAGGTTTCAAAATCCGAATTTCTTCTATTTCGAATTCTAAAATGGGTTCTTGCATGAATATTTCTTAATTGATGAATTATGATGTTTTTAATGTTAATTGATGTATTTATGATAAAAAAATTCCATGAACCCGTGGTCACCCTTATTCTCCAATTTTGGCCTATAAAATTGGTTTGATGAATATGATTCGATAGCATTATAATTGTGTTTATACATGTTGAATTATGACTATTAAATGCCAATTACGTCTTAATATGATAAATTGTTTGAGAATTGAGTAATAATGATCAAGTCTTGGATGAAGGGTAATGTAGTAACCCGAGAGTATGCCCTAGAAGAAATAGTATTCTCAAGTCGTAACACAGCGTATTCGATCTCTTAGAGGTCTTTTACAAGACTTTAGACATCATTTAATCGCATATATGTATGAAAAGCAACGCGAAATTACATTTTTCACAACAATAGAACCGTAGATCAACATCACTTTTATAGAAAATATAGGAAATGCTATTTCTCTTTGAACCCATCTTAGACGAACAAATATCTTGGGTCACAACACATACATCAATACAATGAAAATATCAAAGTCTAATACAATGTCTTTTGAATAGAAAAGAAAAACATAACTATGTCCTCCAATCAATTGAGGACATACCACAACAGACTTGAAAGAATTCTAATATCCAAGCTTCATTCCAATATACTCCTCTGAATTTCCAGCAATACCTTTAGAGATAAGACAATATATGAAATTAGTACTTTATAATCCAGTAAGTATGGTGTATATGTAATAAAATCATGCTAAAAGAACATTTTCTTTAATGTATGCTTTCATTCTTTTTTCGTAGAAGACCTCTTAACATAAGTATAAGAAACCACTAACAAGTCGTCATTCACACATATAGACATACTCCAAGAAATCTATAATGTAGCATTAACATCACTTCAAACCATATAAGCATATAACCCTCCTACCAAAGGTTATTCTATAACATACTTAAGTAAGACAAGAAGAGACCACCCGTACACCCTCTAGAAGCACACCTTAATAATCCTTAATACTACGTAAAATAATATTATTCACTTTACCATTACTTAGAATCTCTTCCCAAGGTTACTCTAGGACTCACCTAAGAAAGACATGAAGAGACCACCCATCCGCCCTCTTCAGGCCTACCTAAGCAATCCTCAAAGCTACCCTAGATAGGGATCCTTTTATTCACATGCATTAACTTAAATCTATCAATAGTCACTAGGATGCTTAAAACACATTCACATTTAGGGTACTTCATATAATGGTCTTGAAAGACCTCGAGAACCCTCATCCTATAGCCTTCAAACCATACTTGTGAAATGTTTAAATGGCGTCTTATTCCACTAACAACACTTTGTATAACTTCTCCAATACTAAGATGCACGTCACATAATGATAACAAACATTAAAATACATAGATCATACTATCTAGGCATGGAATCTGAAGTCTAGCCTACTCTGATGGAGGGTGTTCTACTTGCCAAGGATATGATTAGGACACAACCCATGTAGGCACACAGTTAAGGAATATCAAGGGTTTTTTGGTACTCTAGACTTATCTTAAGTAGAGTCACTCCCCAAGCATACTCACACGGTGCAAGCTATGTTCTCATAGAGTAAGTTCAATCATAAGAGACATATGAAAACGTACCATATTTTAGTCATTATGAAGTCATTGCGCTCTTACCAAATATATGTCCACTAGGGCTTCCATCCAATGGTCAATAAGGATAGGTCAATGACTTTATTAGAGATGGTTTCATGTCGTTCCATCCAACCTACCCTAAAGTTCATCATTCACACAAGAAGGATACTATTATGACTTTAAACTTCAAGGATATCATAACCTTCTTGTATGTTGAAGGTTCCAAGTATTGACCTTCTACATACACATACATATACATGGTAAATATTTTAAGCCTACTAAGTCAGGACTTCATATTCACATTCTTCAAGTATCCAGAGGGATAACGGTCTACCAAAACAAGCCACACAAATACCTTCATCTTCTCACATGTACCATAATATTAAAGTAGATTGTAAGGACAACTAAGTAACCTACAAATCACCCTATTCCATTTCTATAGAAATATCAACAGGTTACAACACAGGACTCACATAGTCAAGTAGAAAGAATCATGCATTAACATCAAGCATAAACATATAAAGACATTACCATAGTCTATCCTCATCACTTATAATCAATTAGGATACATAATGCTTTCACTTCACTCATTTACATAAGCCATATGAACATTCAGAATGATCACCTATACAAGATATAATAATGATAACATTCCAATTCATAAAGTAATGCTGACAAGTCAACGTTCTTCACAATTATAACACATAAACACCTCCATCATAAGTAGAACATACCAATCAAGACAATTCAATACCAATACTACACAATATAGGATGATTTGGTCATCTTACCACATTCCATCATCAACTTCTCCAATCCTTAGTCATTCCAACCAATTTAATTCACAAAGTTTCTTACCAATAGCCATATACACCATTCCAAAAGAACAATTAAACCATTCGATTATGCGACATGATACATTATGAAAATAATCAAATTAGGACAACCTATATACAATTGTAACATTATCTTAACATAATTCAATAGCCCTAAATAATCTGCACAAGAATTAAATACAATAGAACCATAATCAAATCACCAACATTATAGAAAAAATTAGCATATCATGAAATGCATGGGTTCACGGATATTTTTTGACATAAAATCATTAAATAAACATCAATTTTATCATAAATAATTGATTCAAATCATTTTATGCAAGAACCTATGTGTAGAAGTCAAAATAGAAGATTCTGTCTTTTTTTATCATCTTTGAAAACCATTGGAATATGCTCCATGAAAGGACGAAGATTCAAGGATTAAAAGGCATACCTTAATGAAGATAATAAATAAGAAAGATGAAGATTCAATGGATAAATCAAGATCCTAGCTTTAATGGAGTTCTATAGAATTCCATTAGGGGTGTTGTGTGTTCTTTTAAACGGTGAACTCATGTTTAGCTTCTAAACATATATGTCACTCAAAATAACACAAAACATCTTATGTAACCTCCAATACTTTATTTGTATTCTAGGTGAATTACCTAAATTACATCTAACATAGCCGAGAACTTGCATGAAATTGCAGGCCCCCAAAGGACCAGCGCACATAAGCTCCATCATTTGAGCGACGAGCCGTACAGGTGTGGCGTCATTTTGGTCAGAGACCCTTCTTTGGTAGATTAAGGTAACAACACTAATAGTGTATCAACGACCCCCATTTACGAGTCTTACTAAGGACTACGGTCCGTTGTTCACCCACGTTGAATTGGAACTGCTTTTCGATAGTTTCAAGACACAAGTTGGGTCCTCCTCAAGGACCTATGCAGTGGTCCTTGGGGAGTCGTTCCCAGATATTTAAACCATAAACAAGTTTGTCGAGATGTATGAACCTCTTTCATTAATTTGAACTCACACCAATACTTAAAATATCCAAAGGCACACTAAAAAATAGCAGCACATCTCAAGGCTAACATTCAAACGTCTTAGACGCTTTTGGACATTTGACTTCCAAACTCTTCAAAACTCTATATACTGACCATAAACACTAACCATTTTAAGACCTTATAAGTTCATCATACACAAGTTAGGTTCTAGCTTACCTTAGCTCGTTTTAGGGTGTTAATTCTCCCCCACATGGACAACATTTGTTCTCGAATGACACTTGCAACTCGTTGAGCACTATCAAGAGATAATCATTCAAGACTAGCCGCGCAAAATCATATGAAACAATATACAATACACGTAGATAGGATGAACATCAATAACGCATAATGAAAAGGCTCAAAACACAACAAGAAAGTAGAAACTACATCTACGTGTCATTATGCAACACGACACACATTCTTCATATCATCTATAAGGAACTCCTCCACATTTTATCATGATCATATACAATATTTCTAAGCACCATATAACCATTTCTTATGAAAACACAATTTAGCAAAATTTACAAATACTTCACAGTGAGGCATACTCAATAATTAATTCATGCAACATTTAAACAATCTATTATGCAGGAATAACAATATTTGAGACTAAATCATATGAACTTAATCTACCGTATAAGCATATTCAAATGAAAATTCACAATGCAAGGAGATTTATGAAATTTATTTTCACTTAGTTTCATAAAAAACATGCAACATGATACAATAACCTTCTAACTCTTATGATAGAATCGAATATAAATGAAAAGACATCATCTCACAACCCAACTACTCAACCTAGTCCCCCACTTAAAAGGAACCCATTACAACCAAAGAGACAAAACAATAACTTACCGTCATTCTCATCCAAATTTGTCGTAGCTTGGAGAACATAGAAGTGATTCCTCTTTGGACGACCACCATCCGGAGCACTATGAGGAACTTGCTTGTCCTCTATTCCTCTAGCCGCAATACTAGGACGATCCCTCACCTTAAGACCATCCTTGCCACAACCAAAGCACCAACCGGTACCGACTAGGCACTTCCCAAAGTGCTTCTTCCCTCAAGTATAACAATTAGGCTTAATACCTTGAGAAGTACTACATTCTAAGGCTTGACGTTAGGAGCACTAGATCCCTCTTGATTTTGAGTCCTCCATTGTTAAACCTAGGTTGATTTTTCTCATTGGATACACTCCTTTTCAAATTCATTGAAATACTATTAAATTTATACTCCTCAATGAATTGAGAATACAACATAAACCTAGAAAAGTTCATGTCATTATGGTGCATGGTCATACGGCACCCTTCTTTCGCAAGGACGGCAACACCGGTCACACACCTACTCATCCCATCCCAAGGGTTAGAAACCAAGGATGAATCATAACTAGACAAGGGAGAAAAATTTGAGGAATAATCTTCAACAATCATGTTGCCTTGTCTAATTTTAATAAACTCCTTGATCTTCACCTCTCTCCTTCCAAAGGATATTCCTAAAAATAATTCATTCAATTCTTCCCACTCTATGGGACCCAACTCAATTGGCCTATTATTTTTCCATTGGGTATACAAATCTTGAGCAACTTATCTTAATTGCTAAGAAACTAAGTACAATGTCTCCCTAGACATCATCTAGAAACACTTGGGGATCCTCTCCCACTTTAGAACGAAGAAAGATGGGAGGATTTATCCTTTTAAAATCCCTCAATATAGAGGTTCTGGTACTCTCTAGAGCATTCACCCTATGCTCAACACCTCTATTCACATGAGTTGTCAAGGCTCAGGCTAGGCCAAGAAGAGCCTTTATAATCTCCACATTATTCATATCTAGGGAAACCACCGAAACCTCATTCAATTCATCCACTATAGGGACTTTCTCACCTTGGGGAGTTTGAAAACCTTGTGAAGCTTGCTTAACTTGGGGAGGAACTTCCACATTCACCCCTTCCTCTTCCATTCTTCTTGCCTCCATCAATGTAGTTGTCATATCCTATAATCAGCAGAGAATAGATTAGGAAAAGACACTTAAAACCTCAATTCTATTGCATGACATAAGAATAGTGAAGAAAGTGAAACTCTATCATCCGATAGCCTCTCGCTCATGGATGTGTCACCACTCACACTAATGCACAAGACTCTATTAGACATGGCTTTAAAGAGACTTGGAATTCCTAAAGACTACTTCATAACCTTATGCTATGATGCAAAGATTTCTCATGACCAGAGAACATAACCTATAATAAATGGTATTATCAAGTCGCAACACGGCGTATTAGGCGACTCGGAGGTCTTTTACAAGACCTTAGACATCATTCATCGAATATGTCTATGAAAGTAATGCAGAATTAAAACTTTTACCAACAATAGAACCATATTTCAACATCTATTCATAGAAAACATAGGAAATGCTAAGTCTCTTTGTCTCTATCTTAGACACACGAATATCTTGGGTCACATTGCATATATCAAATAGAATGAAAATATTAAAGTCTAATCTAATGTCTTTTTAATAGAAATGCTAAACATAGTTATGCCTCGAATCGATTGAGGACATACCGCAACTTGCTTGAAAGGATAGTAATATCCAAGATTCACTCCAATATACTCCTCTCGATCGCCACCTACACCTTTAAGATAATACAATATATGGAATTAGTATATTATAATACGGTATGTTAGTAATATGCAATAAAATCATGATAAAAGTGTATTTACCAAGTATACTTTCATGCTTTTTTGTACAAGACCTCCTAACATAAATATAAGAAACCACTTACAAGTCATCATACACACATATAGAAATACTCCAAGAAATCTACAACATAGAATCAAAATCACTTCAAATTATATAAGCATATAGTCTTCCTACCAAAGATTATTCTATGACTTACTTAAGCATGACAATAAGACAACAGACATACATCCTATTAAAGAGAACCTAAATAATCCTTAAGACTACGTAAAGTAAGATTATTTAGATTCTCTACCCCAGGTTAATCTAAGACTTACCTAAGTAAGATTTGAAGAAACCGCCCATAAACCCTTTCCAAGCCTACATAAGAAATATTCAAAGCTACCCTAGATAGGAATACTTTTATTCAAATGAATTAATTTAAGTCAATCAATATACACTAGGACGCTTATGAGACATTTACATTATGAGACTTCATATAATTGTCTTAGAAGACCTCGGGAACCCTCATCCTAACACTTTCAATGCCTACTCGTGAAATATATAGATCTTGTGAAATTCCACTAACTACACTTTGTAGAACTTATCCAATATTAGAATGAATCCCACCTGATGAGAATAGGCATCAACCTTCATAGACCATACTAGCCAGGCATCGAATCTGGAGTCTATCCTAGTCTGATAAAGGGTGTTCTACTTACGAAGGGTTAAACTAGGAAATATCCTATGTAGGAAAATTTTTAAGAAGGACCAAGGATTTCTTTGTATTCTAGTCTCATCTTAAAAAGAGTCACTCCCCAAGCATTCTCAATCGGTGCTAGCCATGTTCTCATAGAGTAAGTTTAATCACAAGAGACATGAAAAGGTACCATATTTTAGTCGTTACAATGTCATAGTGCTCTTACCGAAAATATTTCCACGAAGGAAGAAACACAATGGCAATAGGGATAGCTCAATGATTTTTTTAGAGATGGTTTCTTGCTGTTCCATCCAACCTACCCCTAAGTCAATTATTTAAAAAAGAAGGATACCATTACGACTTTCAACTTCAATGATATCATGATCATCTTCTATTTTGATGGTTCCAAGTATTGACCTTCTTAACATGTTCAAGGTCATATTTCAATCATACATACCTATACATGACAAATGTGGTTAAGCTTACTAAGTCAACAGTTCATATTCACATTCTTCACTTATCAAGTAGAGGGAAATAGGTTTACCAAAACAAGACAGTCTTATAGATTCATCTTTCACATGTACCATAACATTCAAGTAGCATTTAAGGAAACTAAGTTTACTACAAGTCATCCTATCAACTTTTATAGAAACATCAATATGATACATAATAGAGCTTACATAGTCTACTAGAGATAATCATACTTCAATATCAAGTATAAACATATAAAGACATCACTATAATTTATCATCATCATTTATAATCAATTAGAAAAAATTATGCTTTCACTTCACTCATACACATAAGCCATATAAGCATCTAAAATGATCATCCGTACAAGATATAACAATAATAACATCACAATTAATCATGTAATAAAACCAAGGCCATGTTCTTCACAACTACAACACATAAACACTGCCACAAGAAGTGGACCATATCAATCAACACACTTCAATACCTATACTAAACAATAAAGGAAGATTTGGTCATGTTTCAACCATTTCATCATCAACACCTACAATTCTAAGCCATTCAAATCAATTTAATTCAAAAAGGCTTTAAGCAATAGCCATATTCATCATTCCAAACCAATAATCAAACCATACAATGATCCAAACATGTTACAATATGAAAATCATCAAATTAAGACAACCTATATACTACTCTAACATGATCTTCACATAATTTAATAGCCCAAAGTAATCTACACAAGAATTCAATACAATAGAACAATGATCAAATCAGCCACATTATAGCCACAATTAGGATTTCATGAATTGCATGGATTGAAGGATTTTTTTTACTTAAAATCAATCAGTTTACAACAATTATATTATATATCATAGATTCAAATCATTTTATGCCACAACATAAGAAACATGATCAACATAAAAACTCAACATATATACTAAAACATGAATTTTAACAAGAAGATGCGACATATAGGGAAAATCATTAAATTCTACACTTGACACACATCACTCCAAAAAATACTATGTTTAGGAGGAACATGTTACCTCAAATTTGAATAGGAGTAGAAGGAATAAGATGAGGATAACAGGACATGATATCGGTATTGGCCTCCCAAGTAAAAGTTTCTACAAGACGGTTCCACCATAGAACCTTAACGAAAATGATTTCCTCATTTTTCAACCTCTTCACTTGACGGTGTGAACTCTCAACCAGGACCTCTTCATTGGAAAGGTTAACATCAACTCCTAAAACTTCTAGAGCAAAGATAAACAACGTATTTCTTGTGCACTTTTTTATCACAGATTCATGGAACATCTGATACATTCAGGCCAACTCAATAGGTAACTCCAATGCATAGGAAACACTTCTGACATGTTTCAAAATCTCATATGGACCCAAAGACCGGGGGCTAAGTTTATCTTTCTTTCCAAGACTCATCACCCTTTTCATAAATTATATCTCAAAATTGACCAAGTCATCTACCATGAACTCAATCTCAAATTTCTATTGTTGGCATATGACTTTTTCAAACTTTGCACCATTTTTAATCTATCCTTTATGAGTCAGACTTCCTCCATGACCTCATAAAACCTATTAGAGCAAACTCACCTACCTCAAACAACCAAATATTAGATCTACATCTTCTCCCATAAAGAGCCTAAAATGGACTCATGGAAATATTTTAGTGGTAGGTATTATTGTAGGAAAATTCAATTAATGGTATATGGTGATCCCAATTAGCTTTGGACTTAATGAAACATTCTCTCAACATATATTCTAGGGTTTTGATGGTTCGTTCGGACAAACATTTTGTTTGGGGATGAATTGCAGTACTAAGTTTCACAATAGTAGAAAGTCAACTTTGGAATACCTTCCAAAAAAGAGAAGAAAACTGAGAACCTTTGTTTAAGATGATAAAAACAGAACCCCATTCATTCTCACAATCTCCTTAGGTACAATTTATAATTTTCTTCCGCCTAATAAGTAGTATTGAAGGGAATAAAATCAGCCGACTTGGTCATCCTATCAATAATAACCCAAATAAAATCATGTTGCTTTCGGGTGCGAGGCAAACACCATAACAAAATCCATATTTACATCACTCCACTTCCAAGTGGGTATTGATATATTTGGGTCAAGCCTCCCGGCCATTGATGTTCATCCTTGACATGTTGACAATTTGGGCATTTGTCCACAAACTCCACTATGTTGTTTTTCAAACCATTCCAACAAAAAACCTCCCGCAAGTTGCAGTAAATCATCGTGGCACCTGGATAAATGAAATATTGCGAAACATGGGCTTCTTAAGAAATTTTCTTTCTTAAGTCGTCCACATCCGGTACGCACGACCTACTTTGATACTTAGTACTACATTTCCCCCTTGGGGGAAAGCTTCAACGCATTTTCTAAGTACGGGGTCTTTTAACTACATCAATATGACATCAAGGTGTTTCTTGGGTTTTACATTAACAACTAAAGAAGACTCGGAGTAAGGTTGGATCATCAAACCTCCATAAGAAGAATCTAATAGATGGACCCCAACAAGGATAACCTATGCACGTCATAGACTGACTCCATTTTTCATCTTCTACATGATGAACACTACCCATGGATATGCGACTAAATGCATCCGTGAGAACATTGGCTTTGCCGGGATGATAGAGGACACTCATATAATATTCCTTCAAAAGATCTAACCATCATAATTTTTGGAGGTTTGACTCTTTTTGGGTGAAAATATATTTAAGACTTTTGTGATCGAAAAAAACATCTACATGAACTCCATATAGAAAGTGTCTCAATATTTTCAAAGCAAATACATGGCCGCTGGGTCATGATCATGAGTCGGGAAATTTAACAAAGAGTTGATTTTCTTTGTTAAAATGCCCATTCTTGGGGGTGTGATTATGTCATTCAATGTTTCAATAAACTTATGGGTTTTAATATTTATTGATTTTATTTTTGATTTAAAGTGGGATCAATTAATATTTTTAATTTTAATTGATGATTTATAGTTTTAAACTCAATTCTTTATTATCTCTCTAAGATTTCTTGAGAAAGGAGTATTAGGGTTTAAACTATTACTTAATGATTGTAGTGATTATGTTGTTGTGTATTTAGCTTTAAAAAGTGGGTAAAAATGCAACCCTGCAAATTGATCTTGAAAAAGAATATTGATTAAGGTATTGGGCTTCAAAGTTGTGCGTTGTTTGCCGAGGTCCGAAAGAACTCGTTTGAATTGTGATAGCTGATTGAGAAATGAATATCACACCTTAATCATAAACTTTATATTGAGTTTCAACGACTTTTCGTAAATACTAATCACTCATTAGCAAAATTTTAATTCATTTTATCACACTCCAAAAAAACCCTCTCAAGTTGTTTACTCCTGTTTATTTGCAATTGTTAATTGTTTACCAAAATCTCCCCATTTGACGTTAATTTTTAACGTCTTTTCATTTACTTTATTTTATGTGGAAATGTATACATCTTCAAATGAATAGAATACCATTTTACTTCGTTAATGATTTCTTTACCATATCACTCTTTGTTTGATCGACCTCAATTCTTAGTTGGTTATAACTTGTTATACACCGTGTACAATTGGTATCATATGAAGTGTAGTTGAGATATATTGATAAACTCATCATCATTTACCCAAAATATCAACTCATCAGATTCAACACCCTAAAGTGTTCTTCAAGTAGGCAACAATGGTTTACCTAATGTAATAGGCACCTCGACATCAATCTCGCTGTCTAAAATAACAAAGCCGGCTAGATATATAACATATGAACTTTAATCAAAATATCATAGAGTATGTCAACGAGATGCTTAAAATATCAATCGACTATGAGAAGAGGTATTTTTGTGGACATAGGTTTGGCAAAGCTATGTTTATTGAAAATTTCATACGAAATCAAGTTAATATGTAACTCCCCTAGCCTACACACTGGTTGAGATTTACACTCGAGAACCATTACTAGACTCAAGGAAACACTTGGCATGACTTACTTACGTAGGGAAAGAATTTTATAAAATAAGAAGAGAATTCTAATACAAAATAACTCAATAGTCTCAAAAATGAATCCTTCTTCTGGCTTACTTACTAAACGAAAGCCTTCTATGTGTTTATTAGAGAATTGAAATACAATAACTCAATAGTATAAAACAAACATATATATTTCAAAAATAAAAATATAACATAGCCAAAGTGGCTACTGAAATCTAAACATAAGACAATAATGAAATAATGAAAAATGAACTCACATCAAACTGTCTATAAAGCTTCTAAATAACTTGAGAAGGATTTCTCAACAAGACATATAACATCCTAATAATATAAAAATACTATAAGCAATAAAAAGGAGTCCTCCTGAGGCAATGAGTGTCACAAAAACACTATGGAGCTTAACTAGATTTAATGATGCGCTGGATGTTGAGCATGGCTACTTGAATTTGCATCATCAAAAGGTGCATGCGAAAATGCATCAGCACATTGAATGTGCGATTATGCGAGGGGAATTTTAAAACAAGGCATAAGAATGAAAGGGATTTCATGAAAGTGGTTGAAGAACTTTCCTAGCTCAACTTAACTGTATTCATTTCAAGCAGTAATGTAGATGCAATACAAAGAAATGTTTTTAAAACATGGATGTGAACTCGGTGTATTTAGATTAAATAATTCTCTGTGCAAAGACATAATATAACACTGAAATATATATATAATGCATATAAATTCTGTATATATTAATATAATTACTTTGGTGGGAGTTTCTCATCGATAACCATCACGTTATAGCCATGGTCATTATACAGTGTTTCGCCTCATGCTACCAAGGGTGTCCAATACCTTGTCGAGGGTATAGATCCTAACTAGTAAGTAGGTCCACTAGTTTATTCTAAAAAGCACTGAGGAATCATCTAAAAAGTATGACCCTTTTCTACCTATGATGGTTACATGGCTTGTGAGGGATGGGAGTTGTGTAAACTTTCCACCATATCAGGGCTCAATACTACTCAAAAAATATGATACTACCTCGTATGCTTAAGAACAAACTTTTTTCTGTGATTTGAGATAGGTTCTAAAATACATAGTTGAAGGGATATCATGGAAATCATAGTTTCCTTTGTTACTTAATTGTGAAAACATTTAGTCTTTTCTAGAAACTAGCTCAAAGTCTCTTTGGAAATCAAAATTTCCTTTTCTTGTTTAAACGTGAAGGCATTTTAAATCTAGTTCATAACACATAGTCCCCGTCTAACTTCGAATCAATGAAATTCAATTGTCACTCTTTACCTTTTAGTCTTTCCTAAACTTGAACTTTAAGTCTTAAAACAAAGTTAAAACATTTGAAAAAATCTAAGAACTTTTCTTGACTTGAATCTTACTTCTTTTGACTTTGATCTTCACTTTCCTTTAATTTGACTATGGATTCAAGGATCATGATCTATTGTTATGGATGATTTCATATTTTTAGACGTACCTTAGAGTGTAGAAATCAACTAGGAAACATAGGTATGTTTCAAGGGAAATACTACAGAAAAAGTGGGAAAAAGTAGAAGACCTGGCTTCCCTGGCACTATAACCCAAAAAAAACAAAGCTGAAGTTGGGGCGTTGTGGATGGTTCAGCACCCGACATCAAAACATCAAAAGAATCTTTGAGGATCGCTTTATTGCACGACGCCCACCCCCCACACCCCATAACCCAGATTTTTATGATATTCCTCCTTTAGTTTTCAACTTTAAACTCAATTTGGTCTTTTCACGACACTGACATTCTACTACATGACCAAAATATGCAAGAATCTACAAAAAAAGACATCAAATTTTGATAAATTAAAATCATGAACTCCTCCAAAACTTCAATCAAGAACCCAATAGAAACTTCAATAAATTCAATAAAGACCTCAGTTTCAATGCTTTCAAGATCATAATTTTGTTGAATAAATTATGATTTGTGTGTGGGTGAACAAATCTTATTCTGTGTGATCTCACATACCTCGTAGGGATCACCCCATGATGAAATCGACGATCTTAGCTTCACGAACTTGACAATTTCGTTTCTTGTCCTTCTTTTATCTTCTTTAAATCACAAAATTAATATCTTAATAACGAAAACTGAATTCAATTAGTTTAAACCGCAATTACTTTAGGCTAAATACTAAACAAAACATACATAAAAAAAAATTCAAAATTTTTTATTATTAAAAAAATGACGATTTCCAATTTTTAACCTAAATCAAGCTCCCAGCTTCAAACTTCCTTCATGCTTCAATGGAGTTCTACAGAATTCTATTTGGGGTCTTATGTTTTCGTTTAAATAACGAACTAAACGATAGGTTCTAGAATGATAATGTCACTTAAAATACCCAAAACACCTTAAGTAACCGCCCAATATCTTATTTTGATGCTAGGAGAATTACCTAAATTAACCCTCACTTAGCTGAGAACCATGCAGGAAATTTCAGGCCCCCAAACTACGAGCCCATCTACGCTTCATCATATTAACGACGGCCTTACTGGTATGGCGTCATTTTGTATGAAAATATTATTTGGATGATTAAGATCACACACCTAAGTGTGAAGCAACGGCCCCCATTGACGCGATGTAGCCAGGACTATGGTTCGTTGTTCACCCAAATCGATTGTGTCTCTGTTTTTGCTTGTTTCAAGGCACAAGTTGGGTCCTCCTCAACAACCTTAGGGTTGTCCTTGGGGAGTCCTACCCAAACATTTCAATTCTAAAATGTACTTGTAGATATTAGTAACCTCTCAAATCAATTTGAATTAAAACCAACACATAAACATGCAAAGGCACAATAAAAAACATAAGCACGTCTCAAGGCGAACTTTTGAACGTCCTGGATGTTTTACCTCCTAAATCTTTAAAAATATATATACTCCTTAAAAACTATAAGTAACCATTTTAATACCTTATAGGCTTATCATATATATGTTACCCTCTAGTTTACCTTAGCTCATTTTAGGGTGTTACAGGTAAGTTGACTTAAATTATTCTAGTCTTCTTGAATTAGTCTTCAGTGGTTTGGTCCATATCACGGCCGAGGAGCGCCACCTATACATAACCGGTGTCTTAGTCCTCGAAGAGGACATGGACTATCCCTTAGCATTCATCATAACATATCTTTTACACAGTGAAGTATATTTAAACTTCTCACATATCATATATGGAGTTTACATAGGCTCGTCGCTTATGACGTTTACATAGACCTCTCATTTAGGAAATATAACCAATTCATAAGAAATATTCTAATAATATTGACTCATGTAATAGAATATTACAATATTGGGCACAAAAATTACTTCAATACAATGTGCCACATATAGGCATACAACAATAGTCTCAATATGATAAAGGAAAGAAAAACTGTACTTATACATAGCAACATCATAGCTAGACTAGAAGAATGGTAACACCCTCAGACTTGTGGAACTACCAATAACATGGGAAATATGTCAAAGGCATTATTCAAAGTGGCCTCTGAAACATCAATGGCCTGAACCCACATAATTTTAGAAATATAAAGAATATGGGTTAGTACAACCACTTGTACTAAGTATATAAACATAAGTACATAAAAATATTAAATAATTCTTAAAGGATAAATTCAAAACCATGCTAAGTAACTTTTAAAAGACTTAATGAACATACAAGACATATACAATTCAATATGCATAAGATCAATTAAGGTAAGTTCATATCCAACATAAGGCCAACATCATCATAAAGTCATATCAACATAAAGATAATCATCATAAAGTCATAACAACAACTTATGTAAAGGATCTCATAACATCATAACATACAAGACCCTTACTAACAGTCCCATCCCAATCCTACAAGTGCAATGCTCATGTGAACGCCCACAACCCCACATAATCAAATAAATAGGAAAAGAGATCATAAGTAATGCCTTTCTTTACATAACATAGCATCATGTATAATCATCATCAAATATAGCAATTTTGGCTAATATCATGTTCATCTAATGAAACTAACATCATATAGGATCATTAACAGGTAAAGTCAGCATATACATTTCATTCATATAATAAGTTCATAAAGAACAACCTCTTAGGACTCCTCTCAATGCCAACTTGTGCATTGTACAAGTAGAGTCTCATACACCTTCACACACTAAGTAGAACCCTTTAAGTTACCTTGGTTGGTTCTCATCTTCTTTATTTATTCATTCATTTTTACTTTCGGCAAAAATCTCCTTAACTAACAATAGACCATGTGATCTAAACATGAAATCCAATGTTAGGAAGAACCATATCAAAAGAAGGTGGTCTACTTGCCAAGGTATAACCAAAATATGAACATAGAATTCTAGGTGGACCCACTAGCTAGTTATCCAATGGAGAAATAATTAAGGAACTAGGAGATATGTGTTTAAACCCTCTTTATGCACATATGCATTGTAGTCTCCATATCATGAGAATAATTTTCAACCTACCATTAAACACTAGGAAGCGACACTTGTCATATCTATTTTACTTGGTGGTAAGATAAGTTCCTTTTTGAAATGTCTCTAAGCCTTTCTTAATCATCATATCTTAATATAGGCCATAGGAGACTAACCCTTTGTATAATCATGTCATTAACTCATTAGGTATTCCATGAAATGTCCTTTCATTAAAACCCATCATGTAGTGATATCGTCACATAGTATCCATGTTGTATAAAGGCACACAAATGATTCACATTCAACCATGTATCTTCATACCCTTAACATGTTATCACAATTTAACATATTCATAACTCATAATATTTATCGTATCATCATCTTCTTAATCTAATCAAATAATCATACTTCAATTGAACATCATCATAAAGTATTAAACCATCACCATTGAAGTAACGAACTTATAACCATAAAGGTCTAACCAAATAGCCTCCAAAAACTTATTCAAGATCTTACCATAAATAAAAAATTATTCATCCACGAATTCACTTAATATCACCATATAATAGTAATCTAAACAATAATTAACTCGATTGAATCATCACTAATAAAATCAACCTCAATTCATAACCTAGAGTTGGTGAAAAGGGTTCAATCATGGATTCTTTCATAGAACTAGGTCAAAGACTATGAACTACAAGCATAAACAAACAATAAATCATAATATATCAATATTAATTAAACAAATTAAACAAAAAATAAATTTCAAAGATAATTCATGAATTTGGAAGGAAACCCATGTTATCAACATCATTAGAAACTAATTTTCATGAGCCTCGTGGGGAAACAGTTCCCAAGAGTGAATAGATTCCACACCTTAGGATTCATTGACGAATGATGTAATATATCTTCAATAATTGAGTATAGTTAACCTTGGAGCTTGTTCTTCAATGGGGTCTTTGAAATAGAAACAGAAGTAGACATAAGTTGGAGAGAATTGGTTTTGGGAATAATGAGGTGTTGAGTTGGGTTTAATGATGGTTAACTCATTTATAGTCCTTAATAAACAAAATTAACAACCTATTAACCCTTAATTAATCACTTAACTGATTAACCAGCTAATCTACCAATTAAAAGTTTGGGAGTAAACTTGACCCTCAAATGATGAACCCCCATCTACGGGGCATTGAACAAACCACGACACTGTAGTGGTGCTTCATGTTTTGTGTTAGAGACTGGTATTTTAAGGAATTTTTTGTGATGACTAATTATGGACCTAAAACACCATCTATGGGTTGTTGACTCATCGACGGCTCATCGTTTGATCCGTTGTTAGCCACTATCAGTTTGACAGTTTTGTGATCAAATGTAAGTGTCCTCTCAAAGGACCCTTAGGGTTATACTTGGGATGTTGTACCCGAATTTTTCGATCCTAAACACACTCTTCTATATGTTTAACACAATTTAACAAAATTTGACTAAATTCAAACTCTTAAAACCCCCTTGAAATATGCCAAGGCACACTATCTCACATCTCACAAATTCTTTGAATTTCATGGTCGTTTATTGATGTTGTGACTCTTAGACTTTCTAATTCATTTCAATACATTAATTTAGACATAGAAACAATTTCTTAGAGATTAGTTTATTATTTGAGGCTCTAAACTAAGTCATAGACTTTTGGAGTGTTACATTATCCCCCCTTAGGAACATTTGTCCCCGAATGACACCTTAATCTTTTTATAGGGAGAGGATAGACTCAATACTAGCAGCGCATGCAACAACATAATGTAATAAGCCACAAATCATAGGAGTACTTAACCACTCCATCTAACACATAAACATGGCATTACATATATCAGCTCAATTCATCGTTTACCACTATAAGAGATTAACTCTTCAGAGCACATAATGAGGAACTACCTTCTCAACATTAACATGACCTCAAAATAAACATCAAGAATTACCATGAGAGTATTCTTTCAAGACATATAAATATTCTTAAAACCATTTCATAAAGGAAACTATACACATAATACAAATAAATGCAAGTTAGGAAAAAGAGCATTTTTTTCATGAAACTCATTTCAACATGAACCTTTGCCATAAATATGCACATAGTACAAAGCAAGCCAAGTTCAACACTATTCATTTTTTTAAGGATGGTTATTACTAACCTTAACTTTGGATAGAATTTTGAGGAAAAAGATGAGGATAACAGCACTTCATGCCGGCCTCGGCATCCCATGTTTCTCCCTCAACTAGGTGGTTTCTCTATAGGACTTTTATGGAGGCCACCTTTTCGTTGCTCAATTTTTTTACTTGAGGATGTAGAATCTCAACCAGAACCTCTTCATAAGAAAAGTTCTCATCCACTCCTAATCCTTCAACCGGGAGAATGGATACCAAGTTACCTATACACTTCTTAAGCATAGAGACATGATATACGGGATGAACCAAAGCTAGTTCACTAGATAGTTCAAACTCATAAGAAACATTTCTGACGCATTTCAATATCTCATTAGGACCCATATACCGGGGACTAAGCTTCGGTTTTTTACCAAATCTCATCACCCCTTTTTATGAATGAAATCTTCTACTAGACCATATAACCTACTTAAAATTCAAGATGTCTTCTTCTATTATCGGCATAAGACGTTTAAAGACCATAGATTGTTTTCTACAAATTTCTTATCATCCAAACCTTCTACAAGGCTTCATATATTATCTCAGACCAAGGAGTGAAGACTAAAAAAACTGAAACTACCCATCTGGAGACCTACATCTCCTACAGTACAGTGCTACAAATGGTTCCATGGAAATACTCGATTGTAGCTATTATTATATGAGAATTCAATCAACGGTAGATGATCGTCCCAATTACCCTTGAACTTAATCACACAAGCTTTTAGCATATTTCATAGGATTTGGATATTACGCTCCACCTAACCATCTATTTGAGGATGAAAAATGGTACGAAGTTTCTCTTGAGTACCCAAACCTTTTTGAAGAGAACTAAAAAAATGAGAAGTGAATTGGGCACCTCTATCCGAGATGATGGAAAAAAGGATACCATGCAACCTCACAATCTTCTTAAGGCACAATATATCATATTCATCCGCCGAATAAGTAGATTTTACAGGAATAAAGTGGGAAAATTTCGTAAATATATCAATAATCACACATATTGAGTCATTTTACCTTTGTGTACAAGGCGAACCCACTAAAAAATCCATAATGATATTTTCCCAGTTTGAAGTAGGAACATTTATTACTTGAGCTAGACCTGCCGACCTTTGTTGCTTGGCCTTATCTTGTGGAAAATTACAACACTTAGCCAGAAACACTGCTATGTATCTCTTTAAACCATCCCACCAATAGACCTCATGAAGATTACGATACATTTTGGTGGCACACAGATGAATAGAATATCTTAAACCATGAGCCTCTTCAAAAACATGTCCCCTTAGATCATCCACATCTGTCATACACAATCTACCTTGGAACCTAAGTACACCATTCCCCCCTTGGGAGACTGACTCAGTGAACTTCCTAAGAACCAATACCTTTAACTCCATCAATACGTTATTAAGATGGTACTTCCACTTCACCTCAATCACGAAAGACGACTCACGGTTATGCTAAACCATGAAACCCCCTTTAGGAGAATCATCTAAACGAACACCCAACCAGGCAAATGTATGGTTATACTTCTCTAGGTCTTTCTTACCTTCCTTGAAATGAGACACACTACCCATGGTCATATGACTTAAAGCATCGCAAACACGTAGGCCTTACCAGGTTGTATAGACACTCATGTCATTATCCTTCAAAACTTCCAACCATCTTCGTTTGTCGGAGATTCAACTCCTTTTGGGTAAACACATATTTAGGAACTTTTTTGTTGGTATATACATCCACGTGGCCACCATAAAGGTAATTCCTCATATTTTTAAAACAAATACTACGGCCGCTAATTTAGGTCAAGAGTTAAATGATTCTTGTTATGCCCCTTTAGTTTTCTAGAGGCATAAGCTATAACATTACCATGTTGCATGAGGACACAAACCAAACCTATTCTAGAACCATTAGAATACACCACAAATCCGTTGGTACCCTCAAGGTCAACAATAAAGCAGAGGTTAGCTTATCTTTCAACTCTTGGTAACTTCTTTCGCAAGCTTTCAACCACTCAAACTTCACTTTGTTTTGGGTTAAAGTAGTTATAGCAGAATAAATGGATGCAAACCCATCAACAAAACTCCTAAATACCTTGATAAACCCAAGAAAATTTACATATCAGTTAGATTAAAAGTTTTAGGTCAATTCTTAGCAGCTTCTATTTTATTCGGATCAACCTTAATACCATCACTTGAGATACTGTGACCAAGAAAAGAAACCGATCTCAATAAAAAATCTCACTTACTATTCTTGGAAAAGAGTTGATGTTCCTTGAGGAGTTTCAATACAATCTTCAAATTGTCCATATGATTATAGTCACTCTAAGAATACACTAGGATATTATGAATAAAGGCAATCACAAAGGAATCAAGGTAATTTTGAAACACTCTAGTAATAAGGTCCATAAAAACCTGCGGGGCATTAGTGAGACCAAAAGAGATAATTAGGAACTCATAGCGACCATACGTAGTTTGGAAAGACATTTTAGGTATATCCAAAGAAGGTCAAAAGGGTAGATCTCACCCCACCATACGTAAAAGTTTTTGTCCTCAAATTCAAATAATCACAATATCAAGAATTTACAAAAGGTAAGACAAAGAGAGGGGTGAACAAAGGTCTTGTATATATACATCCACGTGGCCACCATAAAGGTAATGCCTCATATTTTCAAAACAAATACTACGGCCGCTAATTTAGTTCAAGAGTTAAATGATACTTGTTATGCCCCTTTAGTTGTCTAGAGGCATAAGCTATAACCTTACCATGTTGCATGAGGACACAAACCAAACCTATTCGAGAATCATTACAATACACCACAAATCCGTTGGTACCCTCAAGGTCAACAGTTAGCTTAACTTTCAACTTTTGGCAACTTCTTTCGCAAGCTTCCGACCACTCAAACTTCACTTTATTTTGGGTTAAAGTAGTTATAGCAGAATAAATGGATGCAAACCCATCAGCAAACCTCCTAAATACCTTGATAAACCCAAGAAAATTTAGATATCAGTTAGGTTCAATGTTCTAGGTCAATTCTTAGCAGCTTCTGTTTTATTCGGATCAACCTTAATACCATCACTTGAGATAATGTGACCAAGAAAAGCAACCGATCGCAATAAAAAATATCACTTACTATACTTGGAAAAGAGTTGATGTTCCTTGAGGAGTTTCAATACAATCCTGAAATAGTCCATATGATTATCGTCACTCTAAGAGTACACTAGGATATTATGAATAAAGACAATCACAAAAGAATCAAGGTAATTTTGAAACACTCTAGTAATAAGGTCCATAAAAACCTGTGGGGCATTAGTGAGACCAAAAGAGATAATTAGGAACTCATAACAACCATACGTAGTTTGGAAAGACATTTTAGGTATATCCAGAGAAGGTCAAAAGGGTAGATCTCACCCCACCATACGTAAAAGTTTTTGTCCTCAAATTCAAATAATAACAATATCAAGAATTTACAAAAGGTAAGACAAAGAGAGGGGTGAACAAAGGTCTTGTCTATGTGACCTCTCCTCCTGTAAAGGCATCAGTTCGTGATGCATCTTGTTTGAACTTGACAAGGGCTCCCGATGTGTTATTATCTTGTTCTTCATCCTTATTATTTTCCTCATTTTATTCAACAATATTAGATGCAATCATTTTTTTTATCTTATGAGCTCCCTGAAAGCATGTATTGCATTAACGAACCCTCAAGCCCATGGTGGAACACTACGATCGAGGGGAATTCATGTCTTGGCCTTGTCTTCAATTGTGTATTCCCACTTTCTGGCTAGCTATGCTCTCTTTTCAACATAATTAAATTTATGTGTTTTTATTTACCTGGGTGGATCATTTCTCCTTGCGACTTTTGTTCTGCCATTTCTGCAAAAGATCGATGAAAAGGTAGGCCAAAATTTAGAAAGGGGGCAAGAGACTTTCTAACTGTAGATTCAATTTTCCATTCTAATATGTAATGTGTTGATTTTGCTAGGATCATCATCAAAAAGAGGTACAAATGATATAAGGGTGCCGATAAAGGGAGAATATGGAATCTTTTTGCAAGTAGTTGAGTGCAATTTTTAACTCAATATAACTGTTGAAAGTTACAAATTAGCCAATATATAAAGAATTCAGTTAAAGGTTAATGGTGATGTTAAGACGAACCACCGAGCAGTTCGGCGAGTTGCACTTAGCTCGCCAAACAGCCCAACGTGCCTATTTTTAGTCCATTCTTTCAAATTCGATCTAATAACCTTGATAATGCAATTAAAACATTTTGAACTTCATTTTTAATTAAGACCTATAGCATTTACACAATCCTAACACAAAACAATTAAACTTAATGAAAACTCAAGAGGGATTTCGCCAACTACACACGAAATATCAAGTAATGGTCGACAATATATTCTATCTCATCAACGGACGTCTACAAAAAAATCTGGCATTATCAAACATTATCTAAATGAGTACAAATTTCGATAAAATAACCCATGGGTTTGATTACTAACCTATGGCAGAATTAGATTGTAATGACATGCTAGGAAACAACGCGGTCAAAATCCGAGCAAAATCAGACACATAATACTTTTAAAATACAAGAAATATAACTACTAAAATGCAAGTGTGAGTTTGTGAAAAAAGGATAAGTGAAAGAAAGGGCATGATATATAACTTTTAACCTTGTTACCTTTAACTGTCTACCTACTTTCTGTTTGGAGATGTTATTTTTTTTCTCATAATGGATTGGCTAGGCGCCGTATATCTATGTTATTTTCTAAACATAACAGGAGTTCCATATCTTCTCCATATCATGTCGGTGGTCTATATCGAGATCGCCTAATAGGTTGTTTATACACTAATAGTCTCTCCTTTCTGTCAATATTACAGGCTCAATCTTTGATTTAATCAAATGAGATGGCTGGCGTGATTTGCAATGCCAAAAAAGCCTACACTCAGCTAAAATGACCTGTTCGTGTCACATTGCATTTTCCCACTTACTTTCTTTCCTTTACCTTCACAATTAATACACAATTATTTTATCAATATAATAATAAGTAGTTAAAGGGTTTTTGGTTTCCTCCCAAATAACACATTAGTTAATGTTGTGGCACAACAAAAATTAATGTTTACCCTTCATCCTGGGAGTTACCCATGGTGTAGTTGGGTTGTCAAGTAGGGTTGCAAAAACTTTGTAGGGTTTAATCATCATTCTGCCATCGATAAGGTGTTCAACTATTCTTCTATTCTTGAGCTCTAGACCTCAATAGAAGAAATCCATCATTGTATTACATGGAATTCCATTGGAACGGAATGTTTGCAGGATTGCTTTGAACCTCAGCCACAATTCAATAATTATCTCTTCCCTGTCTTGTTTAAACGTAAGCAAATTATCCCTGAAGTTTAATAACTTCAATAGAGGGTGATATGTGTGATATTCATAATAATCATCTATTGTTTTTTCCTATTGTAGAAAACAAATAAGTAAAACAAAACTAAAATTAAGGTTAGTAAACCTACATTAGAAAGAACTATAAACTTTCAATAACTACATCTTCACGTGATACCACTTCCCGGAAGCAGCACAATTTTGATTCTTTTGCTTATTAATTTCTCGTGACCAACGAAACTATCCTAGAACCCAGTATCTACTGAAAAAGCTAGTTTAGTATCCCAACAACGAGTTGCGTTGGTCTCCTAAAAAAGTGGTAGTTAATGTATTAGCTACTCAAAATTCCATTGAAAATAGTGATAGCTTTAAAATTTTCGAATATAAAAAAAATTTCAGTTTGTGACATCAAAGTGTAAAATATGAAGATTTTTTTGTCACTAGTAGAAGAATGCAACAAAATATATGAGTAACAAGTATGGGACAAAGCTCTTGGGTGAGATCGCTATATGTGTAGATAGAATTGGTCGGTATATGCTTTTGGTAGTTATGTTTTGCTAGATAGTGATAACTAGGCTAAGATTTAGGTTAAAGCATGTTCTCTCTAGAGTAACTTACCCCATATCAAATGGGCTTCTCTTGAACACAGACTCATGAAAACTATGTAGCCTACGCCTTATCACACTTGCACTTTAAATGGAGTGCTTGGATATGGGAATAAGCCTCACCCTATCGGGATGAAACATATATCGACCCACTCCTTATGAGATTATTCTAGTGGTCTTAGTTTCACAACCTCTCTCCTTTGAGAAAAAGAAAAACATTTAAATGACATTGTTTTTGCGACTACACACTCATTACATTAAACTACAACCATCAGGTGAAATCACCATTAAAATGCAATCACAACGACAAGCAAGCAAGGCCAAAAAATTTAATAAACCCATAATTTCTAAATCACACCCTTGGATTTTTAGCAACAAATCAGGTAATTATCAAATATACTTAAAAGGGAAAATGCATATGTACCCCCGCAACATATGCCCAAAAATTCTAAAGACATACTTATAATATAATAATATCCTCTTACCCCCTTAAACTTATTTTAAAATTAATTTTCTACCCCTTTTCGTCCTACGTGGCATTAGCTTTAAAAAAATTCAACAAGCGTTGGGCCCATAATATACTGCCCCGTAGGCTGAAAAGGGGTAGAAAATTATTAAAAAATAAATTCAGCGGGGTAATGTGACCTTATTATAATATAAGTGTGTCTCTTAATTTTCGGGCATAGGTTGAGGGGGTACTTGTGCATTATCCCTACTTTAAATGATAAAGGAATCGACTGGGTATAAGAGATTAAACCTTAAAAGTAGAAAAGGAAGGTAAATAGAGAAGACACACTACCAAAATTTGAAGAAGAGATTCTTTCTTCAAGCTTCCACAAAAACCCTCTCTATACTTGAGAGAAAACTTAAGAACAAAGTGTCTAGAATAAAATATTAAGTGTAATTGTTTACTCTCTAATTTTCTATATCTAGATAATAGAAGAGTTCACTATTTAGAGATATTAGAATTGTGCTGGCGAATTCTTCCGGTGCAGTTCGTCCTGATTTTCTAAGTTATTTGGAGAATCGCCCTTCTTCAGTTCATCGCCACTTTTATGTTGCCTTCCTTGAATACATGCTCTCAATCAATGGGCGCAAATCTTTTGCTTTTATGGCACTTATTGGAGAAGCGCCAACTGCTTATTTTCATCGCCGTTTTATCCATTTCCTTTAGGTCTCACTTGTTGTAACAGAAGGTGAAACTTATCTATATCGAAGATTGGAAATTGTGCCTTGTGATGCGCACCTTTGTAAGTTCAGATCTTTTTCTTTGTTTTTCTTATACTTTTGTCTCTGTGTCCACAACCCAACAAAATCCTAAAATATCAAAAACATAGGATTTTCTTTATCAGATATCGAAATAAAATAAACAAGCAATGACACTATTTGCATTAAAATAAGGCCCTAAATGACTGTAACTTGAGGACTCATCCATGATAGTCGGATCTGAGTTGTATCTTACAAAAACAACTAGAATCCTAAAGTCTGTAAAAAAAAATTAGAGCGAACCATATTTATTTTAAAGAACAACATAGGAGCACCCCATAAAGAGATATTGGATGTGATAATGCCCTAATCGAGAAGGTCTTTCACCTGCTCTTTCAGTTCCATGTGCTCAACAATAGACATTCTGTAAGGATGAACGTAAATGGGTAGGGTATATCAACGACATCTTTTTCAAAGTCAATTTCCCTTTTGGGTGGGAATCTCAAAAGATCATCTGGAGACACTTTTGGAAACTCATATACTACTTGGACTTATTCAAAACTGTGGGTTTTATACTTTGAATCCTTAACTTGAAAAACATGGTATATATAGCCCTTGGAAAATTATCTTTATGGCCTTAAGTTACGAAATGAATCGACCCATAGACATTGATTAACTACCCTTCCACTCTAAGAGTGCCTCATTTGGAAAATAAAGTCGAACAATCCTAGTTCTACAACCGACTCTTGCATAGAAAGAATGTAAGAAATCCATGTCTACAATTATATAAAAATCTACTTTTTCTAACTCTACAAGATCTACTAAGGTGATTTTGGGAGTGACTATGAAGGGGAAATTTTTATATACATGTCTGAATATAAGTAGGTCACCAACCGAAGTAGAGACTGAGAAGGGTTCTTTGAGAGTTTTTTGACAATCACTGAAGTTTCCTTCTACATAAAGAGTTACAAATGACAACGTAGCTCTCGAATCTTATAATGCATAAACATTTAATGAAAGACTCCAAAAGTAATTGTGACCTTATCAAGATAATTTTGAAGATCGTGGCAAGCGTTGAGAGCATACAACCTTTTCTTGAGCTGACCACCACTTGTACTAGATTAAGTACCTTTCTGAGTTTAGTGAACTACCAGTGCTACTGGTGTGAAAGACTAAGCTCGTAGTTGTAACCTCCTTGCTCCTACCTGGAAGAAGGGAAATCCTTTAACCTATAGCAGGAATTACCACACCCAAAACACCCTTCCGTGCTTGCAAGACACTCACCCGGATGGGTATTACCGCACATTGGACATGTTGGCTAAGTTTGTTACCTAATGTAATCCCATCCGATTTAAAGCTTCATGCCCTACATTATTAATCCCGTCGAAACCTGGGGGACAAAGAACTAGATTATGAAGGTGTTGGTCTTGTAGGTCTCTACTGAAACATAAAGCAATTTCCAATGTCCAACTTTGATTGTAAGTACTCATTATTTAATGTTCTTGTCATTTTGTTGTCGTTGCCCAAGACTCTTATCTTATATTTGTCGAGCTGCAGTGCATTATTAAGTCTTGAGATATCCATATCCGCTAATAGGATACTCTTCCTTTACTCACCCTTCACCCGATAAGGTAACCCAAAATAAGAACTTACTCATCTGCCATTGGATCAACAAACATGTGTGGAACATACCATGAGACCAGAGTGAACTTCAATCAATATTATTGGAATGAGATGGAACCTTGTTTCGTATCGTGGTCCTTAGCCTCCTCTCTTAACCCCTTTTCAAACAGCATGCAAAAAATACCTCCTGTAAAACACTCCCAAGTCACAAGAGTTGCATCAACAACCCTATTTTGTTTCAACTAAGTGAACCAAATATGAGATAAATACATAAGTTGGTAGGATACACACCCTATAATTACAGGTTAGTTCCATTACATAAAAAATAAATTAGACCTCATCAATGAAGTTTTGTGGGTCCAATTCACCATTAGTGTTAGTACGAATAGGGACTTGAGGATTATTCTATGTGGTTACACTCTAAGAGAAGAGATGGATTGCAATAAAAAATTCTACATCTGTAGAATCACAGATTTGTACATGAGTAACTATGTTAATTTGTTTGCATTATTACTCCTTGCATTATCTCTACGAGGATGCATGATCTAAAACACAAGACAACGAAATATAAAGGAGCTCATACCCACGCATGATAAGAATAACAAAAAAGTCAAGATTTTTTTAAAACACCTCGTAGACTCCCTTTCATAAATGTGGTGCACTTTACATTAATGAATGAGATCCTACTTAGTGCAGCTTTCATACATCCTAGGACACTTAAACCTAATACTCTAATACCAAGTTTTTAAAGCTTCGAGGCTACCCCTTGATGAATAACAAGAACTAGGATCCCGAGTAAACCTAACCTACCTTGTAACTAACATGTCATAAGAATAATTAATGATTAATATATAACCAAGAACTATGTGGAAACTTAAATAGTATATAGGCAAAAATGGGGAATACTCAATTAGTCTGAATGTATGAAACATGCAAAGAGGTTAATAACAACTTAAAGGTGAGTATGAAAGGCTTTTGATAAACGTAAATGTAAAGACTGAAACGATAGCATGTTTATTGTCTTAGAAATATGAGGAGTCACCACTGAAGCTTCTAAATACAGATCGACAATGGATCTAAGTGTGGTCTGAATGCTCAGTGTGTGAACCTAAATCATCTAAGGATGCATAGAGAGTATATGTTACTACATTGAGCATGCAAGATGTAGATACTTTACTAAGATGAAAAAAAATATGCATGAAAAATCATACTTGAGCAATGACATAAGTTAAATAAGTAAGTAAATACTCAAACTTAGCTGAAAAGGTAAATTCAATTTTATGACCAAGTAATAATCGTAAAATCAACATGCTTAACTGAATGTTGAAATTTATGTCAAAAACCCTATCAAATTAATCAACCAAAAGTCTGAATATGAATGTTATTATTAAAAGACATAAAACAAATATATCTTAAGGTGGAGTCCTGTGTATATGTCCCATCAAAATGACCCAATACCTTCATATGTGTGTCATAGCGTCACTGACTTGATCACTAGATCTTATGCCCACAAATGAAACTTATATTTAGTCTACTCACACCAGAATATACATAAAATCGAAATGTATGTGGTTAGCTAATATCTCAAAGCCCGTACATGCCAACTACAAATGAAACATTTTATATTAATCATGTGACAATTAAAAACAAAAGCATTATTATCTCTTTATTCACATAGAATGTCTAGTTCATGAAGAATCTACACAAGTAGTTTTTTCAGTTTCATATATGGAATTAAACAATGTTTCCAAGAAGAAAAGATTTAGATTGTTTCTACTATTGTATCTAAATAACAATAATCATCCAAGAATTTGGAAAACCTGGGCCTAAACAAGATATGGTAAATAAAGAATCTAACTAAATTTTAGGGATATAGTGGAAGAAAAGAATCCACTAATTAAATCACGATACCTGGTAAAAAAATCTACCGAGAAATCCTTTGATTTTGAGGATGGAACTTTAATAAAACCTTCTACTTGTTGTTGAGGGTTTGGTCTACTCTTTCTACTCATTATGCCCTAAGTGTTTGTGATTTTTGAGAATAAATTTTTAAGATAAGTGCTTACGAGAGTAATATGCTTAAAATTAAAATAAACATGTACTTTAAATGTAAAATAACGTAGTTAACATATCTAAAGCATAGGGGAAAGACAAAAATTACTTTGACTGAATAGTTGTCGAGGAAATTGATGAACCATGGTCCGAATGATTTTCCTTCCTAGTAGGGCGTCCTTTGGATTTTCAGACTTGGTGCCGAGGGTCACGATCCACAAACTTGGACCAGGGACATTGTCCCACCTATAGTGCGTAGGTATGGTTATGGGTCATGATTTTTCTAGAAATTTTAGGTGGCCAACACAGACACTACCTGCGGACCGTGGTTTTGCCTCCATCTGTTTCACGTGAAAACTCAAAATATTAGCTAATGGCTCTCTTTCGATACAGGGTGTCACAAAAGGCTATGAAATACCCATAGTGAAAATACAAAAAATTTAACTAACAATATAGGCAAATTAACATCACTAATTGAATAGACTATAGTAGGAAACACTATTCACTCCACTCCTAGTCGGCGAGCCATTTTCGGATATACCTAACTATTAAGCGTGACGACAGGACAAAGATGGGTCACTGAAATATACAGAAATTTGGCACTCTAGTGGGGGAAATAGGGTGAACTCATTCTACCTCACTGATTCGTTTTTGCGGTGCGCCGAAAATCATGCATCTCACAAAATATTCCAGAATGAGTCTCAATGATTTATATCAGATTCCGTGTGTATTTAGGCTATTTGGGGGATGGATTGGAGCCGAAAAGTTTAGACCACCACCCACTTTCCATTCATTCAAAAATTAGGGTTTCAACCTACACAATTAACAAAAGTTATTCAATAACTACTAAATCATGGGTTTCCTCCAAAGAAATATGTTATTTTATGTCGTGGAATGATGAGGGAATTCTTTCAAGCATCTTCCAAACACACCAGTTCAATTACTGATATATCCATACAGTCTCCAAATTAAATCTTCTAGGAAATTCCATTTACTTTGAGTGTCGATCCTTGTTTGCTTTCTACTTTAATTTCCCCATTTTCGAACACTCGAGACACTTTGAACGTCCCTGAGCACTTATATTTTAGTTTACCCATAAGAGTCTCAAATTATAGTTATATAGAAAAAATAGATCAACAAATTTAAACTCTCGCCAAATGATTTAAGCTTCATGGCACTCCATCATTTGCTCCTTCTAAAGGGTTGAACTCTCATACGCCGCTAGACGAAATTCTTATTGAGTTGATTGACTCTACATTTTGAAGTGTCTCCCTAATTAAAGTTTAATACATTCACTACAAATTATGACTTGTGTTCAAGCTCTATTGGTAGGTGAAAAGACTTTCCACATACCTATTGGAATGGCTGCATGCGGATTGGGGTCTTGAAAAAGGTGCAGTACACCAAGAGAACATCATCTCACTTCCTAGACCATTCATTCCAGTTTTTATTGATTGTTTTTGCCAATATTCACTTGGTTTCATGATTCGATACTTCAACTTCCCTCGTTGTCTGTGTATGTTAAAAGGTTGCAACTATATCCTAACTCCATATTTTCTCAACAACGAAGTAGACAAATTTTTGTAAATATAAGACCCTCCATCACTAATAATTTCAAGCAGAGTGTCAAACCATGTTAAAACATATCACTTCAAGAACTGGGCAACACTGTTCCCTTATTTGTTGGGTAAATATACATCTGCTACTCATTAAGAAACATAGTCAAACTTCACCAAGATATACTTGTTTCTGAAAGAGCTCATAAATAGTCTTATGAAGTTGATTCCCTAGACATGGAACACTCTACCTCTAAAATAGCATAAATGGGTAACTTATGCTTTCTCAAAACTGCTCCTTTTTTTCCGCATTGAATAAATTTCTTATCATGATAGTGAGCATCTTAGTATAATGATAGGTAATAGCAACCACTTTGAAGAACTCTAAATCTGGTGTGCAGCCTGCTATTATATCCACCTATAGGCGATGCATGGAAAGCATTGAGAATTACATCTTCCTTATTTTCTGATACGCACCTTTTCATTTTGTGATTTTCGCATTCTCAAAATAGGTTAGGTTTATACCAAAAGTACTTATCACATCAAACAAGAACCTCTTCCGTTGGTAGAATTTTAGTCCATCGGGAATGATCCCACATATTACATTAGTTTTCAAAATCAGCATACTATGGTGGATTTCCATGGTTTACACTCAGCACTGCCTCATTTTTAAATGCTTACTCAATTTCCTTCTTAATAGGAACAACAACATTTGTTTCCAGCCTTGACAAGTGGTCCTCCACTTAGTTCTCACTCTTTTTTCAATCGTTGACCGCGAAATCAAACTCTTGAAACAATAGCACCTACAGAGTCAACCTTGGCTTTGAATCTTTCTTTGCCATAAAATATTGAATTGCATCATGATGTGTGTGCACCACCACTTTAGTACAAAATAAATATGCTTTAATCATTTCAAAAGCATACACTACCGTTACCGATTCCTATTCAGTGAAGGTATAATTTTTAACCTACATTTAAAGTTTTACTTGCATAATAGACTTGGGGAAATAGCTTTCCTTCTCACTAACATAGAACAACTCCCAAAACTAGACAACCACACATCAATTCAAATGGAATATTTTGATAAGGGGCAGGAATGATCATAGTTGACACTAGTTTTGTTAAGATTAACAAATCTCTGAGGCAAGCTTCATACTAGTTAAAGTAGATTATTTTTCTAGTAGTTTTCAAAGGAAGTAAGGTACCCGTGGAGAAATCCTTTGTAAACCGCCTATAGAAACATTCATGGTTTAGAAAACACTTGACGCCTTCATTGAAATATGAACTAGTTTAGAGTTGTCTTCAACTTTATCCGATCTACTTACATTCATTCTTTTAACAATTTGTGCCCCAAAAATATACCCTCTTTTACCATTGGTGACATTTTTCTAAATTTTGAACAAGATTACTATCTATTGATCTTTGTAGTAGCTTACTGGGATGATTGAGACATGCTTCAAATTAATCACCCACATCATAAAAACTATACATAGAGACCTCCATTTAATATTTAGCCCTTGGGACAAAATAGAGATTATACGACGTTGGAAAGTTGTGGGCGCATTGCACAACCAAAAAGAGAAATCTTTAGAAAGTAAATGTCCTATAGGAATAAGTAAATTTTTTTAATTTTAATCCATTAGTGTCATATAAATCTACTTGTACCCCGATAACCATCTAAAACGCAATACCATCCATGCCCACACAAGTATTTCAAGCATTTCTTCCATAAATGGAGTAGGAAGATGATATTTCTCAGTGTCTGCAACAAATCTTTGGTAATACATGCATAGACGCGACTTAATAACAGTTCTCATTGGAAAGAGTTCCCTTTTTTTGGAACTACTTAGATTTCTCCTTTCTTGGTACACCCTACATGGGATGTACCCAATTTCTAACCGCAATAGGGTTTACCACACCTGCATCACGCCATTTATTAATTTTTTCTACACCCCTTATAGTATTTGTAGGTTTATCCTTATTTGGTTCTCAATTCTTTATTTGCATTCACTCTCCAATTGAATATAATAAGTATAAATCAAGAGGTAAAACCCCACAATATTAACAATTGTCCATCCGATGGCTTTAATGTATTGTTTCAATACATTTACAAGTAATTTTACTTTCCCATCAAGAAGATGTGTTGAAATAATGACACGAAAGGTGTTGTTTTCTCCCAAAACACATACTAAAGGTGGGTTGGGAGCACTTTTTTTTCAAGTTTGGGTAGTTCTTCATTGGATGATTTAGATATTGTACTTCCATGATTTTTTGGATCAATGTCAAGCATTAACGAATTTTAGAATGATAACAGAAGGTCATCAGAGAAATCACAACTTCATCATAATCCTGAATTTCTTCCTCACATAATACAAAATACGACATCTAAGGGATTACCCACATAAAATAATTTACTCATATTATCCATGTTTCAGAAATCACATTAATGATTGAGACAACATGAATGTAACGAGGTTACTTCATTGATTTTTATACATCGAATGTAATTGATGAGTCAGGGATTTCAACTCATTTAGGTCTTAATATTCAAATATTTAGTGTCCTCAATAAATGTTTTATGCTTTAAACTGATGTTAAAATGATAATTTGAAGCAATGAAGGCAAAAGACCAATGCAAGGACATTACGGGGCAAAGAGAAGAAAAAAATCTAAGGCAGTTAAAGTAACGTAAGGTTGGTATGTATCAAAGCCACTCGGTGAGTCACCCAATGAAACTTCAGCTCGGTCAAAGTTCAAGCAGCCAGCCATGGATTAACCAACTTGGAGATATGTTAAAGATTTTGGTGATTTATAAATTTCATTCAACGATGCCAATTTATTTCCCTTAATGTTATAGAAAATACGTAGTCCAAGAACATATCAAGATGGCGAGAGAAAAACTACTCTGCGCGTTGCCAACAATAGCGGTGAGCCTAATCTACATTGCAAAAAGTTACAAAGCTACTACTGAAAGGCTAAGATAAGAAGTTTATAGAACCGAGAACTCAGTGTATCACTAATCAAATTGGCGAAGCCTTATTTACATTGCGGAGTTACTCCGATGCTGAAACTTGGAAACATATAAATGCAAATTTCAAAACAAGAGAAGGGTACATATATTGTCTAGTTCAAGGTTTTTTATCATCATCATTATAAGCATTGATTTAAAACTTTATAGTAGAGATTTATGGTTTGTTTGATTTTTTTCTTAACTTTGAGCTTTTTTAGACTAGAATATTGTTACACAATCTAATAGAAAACATAGTTGGTAACTATTTTTGCTATATATTATGTTTGGCTAAAAACCCAATCTTGGGGGTATGATTATGTAGTTGAATGTTTCAATAAGCTTAAGGGTACGAATATTTACTGGTTTTATTGTTTATTTGAGCTGGGTTCAATTAATAGTTTGTGTTCTAATGTATGGATTGTTGTTTTAAATTCAATTCTATTTAGTGCTTTAAGATTTCTTGAGATAGGAGTATTAGGGTTAAAGTATTTGTTAGTCCTTGTAGTCATTGTGTTGTTGCAGTTCTATCTTTAGAAAGTTTGTCTAATTTCAATCATACAAATCTAGCTTAATAAAGTACATTTATTAAGATATTGGGCTTCTATGTTGTGCATTGGTTTTAGAGGTAAGGAAGAACTCGATTAACTCGTGGTAGCTGATTGAGAAATTTCTATTGCGCCTAAATCCTAACATTCCCACCGAGGTTCAAAAACATTAGAAATTAATAATAATCCATTAAGAGAAGTTGGGTTTCAATTTATCAAACTCATACGAAGCCCACTCTACTTGTTTATTCCGGGTTATTTGTAGTTATTAATTGTTTACCAAATTCCCCAAACTCACATTAATTGTAAAAACCATGTCATTTAATTTATTTATTTTGAAAATATCTTCATCTAAAAAATTATACTTCGCAATCGAATACTTTATTATATCACTTAATGTGGGATCCACTACAATTCTTAGTTTAATTTACACTTGTTAGCAACGGTTTACACATAGTATCAGCTGGAGTGTAGTTGAGAGTTATCAAAAATGGTGTCGATGCAGGGGAGTGGTGCTTAGAATTCTTTTAGTTAAGTTTAGTTGTCAATCAATTTTGTTTTAGTTGAATCTACTTATCTATATTGTTTGTTGGCTTCCGATAAGCAATTGAAGAAATAAGTGTTAATGAAAGCAATGCCATCCAATTTGCGAACAAACTTGCATACAATGATGACATTGATAATTCGCACGATGTCAATAAATATCAATTGGGATGTGAAGTTCAAAAAGGATTCCAACAGTTTTAAATTAAAAATATCCTTTTATTCGAAAATTTTTTAATCGTATAGTCTTCCACATATAATTTTGACTATATTTTTCTTGATATTTCTTTGTGGGTGTCATTGCTTGGTAGGAATGCATGTCTCTTTTGATATTAGGTTGCATGAGGTTTGTGTCTCTCTCCTTATGAGGTTGGTGTCCCGAATGTCATTTGATTTCTAGGCATTTGCAATGCATGGTATTATAATTGTTAGATCTATTGTATGACCTTTTGTATTTAGTTGAATTTCAAATGTGCCTTATTTTATTATCTTGTTAAATAGTGTGTTAATCCCTTATATGTTGAATTATGTGTTTAAACTTCTTGAAATTGTGGGTGAGTGGTTGAGGCATATTTAAATTGGGGGTGAGTTGTTGACGCATATTTGAATTGGCGTGGGCGAAGTCTGAGTAACCTAAATTGTATCAATAGACTATATTTTCCCAATGACAGATTGGGTGAGGTCATTCTTAAGCGAAAAAGACGTTGGTTAGTCTGTTTTAAATAAAATTGAGAAAGCCTAAGTACCCCAAGGTTGGTAGTGATACGTGCTAGGTGTTAATTGCATAGAATAGGGATTTAACTTTTTTTCGTAAGTTGTACCTTAAAAACTTTAAATCGGGATAAGAATATGGAAGTTCGCCAATGTCTTTGCGATCACCCTTTTTACCCTGAACTATAGATGTTAGCCTCAATACTATTCACCGATATGCTTGTAATCATCTACTTTACACATAGGTTCACCGAATTACTTGTGATTTGTCGTTTTAGCCTAATTTTTAGAATTTCATATATTACATTCAACGAGCTACCCTTGGCTTGTAAATTCTTCAATTGACCCTAAACCTCACTAACTTCTTCTTAATTCTGGGCCTATTTGTTTTGTTACTATTAGAGATATCTCTAAGGATCCTTGAATAAGTGCGGCAACTAATCAAGATTGTCAATTAGTTTTTCCGCAATTCTTAAAACTTGATATTTCAATGACCTATTACTAATGTATTTGTTCGATATGTGTTATTATTAAGGTTTTTAAAGACCCAATTTCCCTTCGAAGAATGAAACACCTAGAAAGCACGCAAGAGCAAGAGAAAACACTGAGGAGGCTTACCCTCAACGATCAATACGGCCTAAACTTCCTTTAACAGTGGGGAGAGACACAACCAAGGGGAACAAATCTGTAGAGCCGAGCTTGAGTAGTTCCAACTACAACGACATCGGCATAGACTACACTCACCTCACCACATCTTTATATAATATTAAGAAAAACTAGGGATGTAGTCTGAAGTATATAAGTTATAGATAGAAGATGACTAAACTCTACAACGGAGACAGGCTTAGTTACACTCAAAAGTGTTTATTGATCAAGCTAGAATCCTAGTAACTCCTCCATCTCTAGACCAAACAAATGATAAGGAAGCAGTAATGCCTCTGGTACAGGCACCTTCCCCTTGCTTGATGAATAGGTTAATGGTTTTCGGGTTGCGTACAATATTGTTAGACAAAGGGTTCTCGGCAAAGGGAGTAATTGATAGGTATCCAAATGTGTGAAACACCATTAATTTCCAAAAATTTGTGCAATTTACACAGTTGGAGGCCCATACATACTAGCTTGAGACTAAGAGTTCTACACAAAGAACGCAAAGCTGGTGCTGAAGGGAAAGAAGTAATCGACCTACTCTACACCAATTGACCATGTAGTACTCTGAGTAAATAGAGTGAAGTGCACAATTTCATACGTAATTGAGGCATTGGGGTGCACCATAAATATAATACATTTCTTAGTGGATAAAATTCAAAAGAAGACCTTGGAATACCTTAAGGGGTGATTGGCTCCTTTCATGTAACGCCTCTAAATATGACCTAGGTTGAACTTGGGCCTAACATGTGTGGCATGATGTTTTAAAGTCCTAAAGTGGTTAATAATATTGTTTATAGGCAGTATATAAAGTTTGGAAGTGTTAAAAGGTCAAACGTCAAAGACGTCCGAAAACTAGTAGAAGTTAAACTAGTGTGTCATAGAATTTTCTAGTGTAGTTTTGGGGGATTGTTTGAAGGTAAAATTTAGTATCGATTGTTCCTACAAAGATATTGACATTTAGAGGGTCGAAACGTCCAAGAACCATGCCCCGGGGACCAGAATAAGATTCCCCAAAAAGGACCCAAACGTGGGTTGTCAAGCTACCGCACCAGCCAAGATGTGGCAGCGGCTACGCATCACGGGCCAGGCACATAATTGGAAAAAATATTACCTTATAACTCGTGGATGTCATGAACCATTGTGTGAAAATTTTCCGGAAAGAAGATTAAAAATGCCTCAGCGACGTAAAGTATACTCCCTGATCTGGTTGCGTCATTTTTAGGTCAAATATGAATTGGTCAAATTGTCTAACAAGTGAAGGGGTATTTTTGTTAATTTGGGGAAGAATTTTTGATGGTTATTGAGTCTTTTTTATTCCACTAAACTAACTAATCAAAGAAAAACCCTCAACTCAAAACAAAACATCTCCATTCTTCTCTCAAAAACCTCCATTGATGAAGCTTTAAAGCTCCAAGGAAGAAGACTGATTTTCTCAAGTTTTCTCAATCAATCTTATGGGATATTCATCACAATTAAGGTATGGCTTTCATTCTTGAATCCTCATTCTTTAAGGATCCAATTCCAATGATTTTTGAAACATGATCCAAAACATAAATCATTCTAATTCAACATCTAGCCATGGGTTCTTGCATAAAACCTTTTTAATCATTGTATTATGATTTAATTGATGTTAATTTTATGATTCTAACCTATAAAATCTATAAACCATGAGAGCAATGCAATGTAGATTTGACTATTTATGGGTGAAGTGATCATGTCTCTATACTATTGAATTCATGTGTAGTTTGATTTGGGCTATTGAATTATGGAAGAGTCAAGTTAGAATCATTTGTAGGTTGTATTAGATTTATTAATTCATATTGAATTACATTCAAATTCATTTTACATTATGATTATTTGATTGAATTGGTGATCATGGCCATTAGTAAGGGACTTTTGGTAGTATGGTTGTTGAATTCGCTATGGATTTATGTTGTGAGAGTGGATTGGTGGTATGCTGCCCTAAATATCTTTATATTATGTGATAAGGTCCTTAATTCTGACTATGATATGAATGATACACTTATGGTGGTGGTGCTTATGTGTTACCCTTGTGAATTATGTTGCCTCGCCGGCATTACTTTATTAATTGTGAGACAATGTGACCTCGTAGATATTACTTCATGTATTATGATATTATCATACTGTAAATTTATTATGTGAGTAATAGGGAGGTCTTGATGGAATAAAAGAATATGTGAAGTCTAAGCATGAGTTCTCCTAGTTGATGATATGTCTTTTTAGTAGACTATACGGAAGTTCTTATGTCTAATAATTTGATATTGAAGTATGATTCTTCGTGATGAATTATATGAGACTTGTGATTGTTTAAATTGATGAGCTTATATAAGTGTGTAGGATGACTTACAATTATATCTAGTTGTGCCTATGTGCTTCTTGAATGAGATGCTATATGTGATAATGTAAAGTGAAGTGTGTCTTTTCTAGGTTGACCTATGTACGTTTCTTGATACATGAATAAATATGAATCCTCGAATTGGTAGGTTAGAACACCCTTTTAGAAAGAAGTTTATGATATCCTTCAAGTAGACAACCATAACGGTATTCTTGTTTTGTGAATGATGGACTTAAGATTGGTTGGTTGGAATGGCAAAAAATCATCCTTAGGAAAGTCATTGAGTTATCCTCTGAACCATTATAAGGCAACCCTAATGTACAACTTTGGTAAGGTGTAATTCTATTTGGTTGTGAACTTGATATAGAACCTCTTCATATACTCCTTGATTGAAATACTCTGTAGGAACATAGGCTAGAATCGATTGAGTATCGTTTGGGGAGTAACTCTAGTTTAAGGTGAGGATAGAGCACAAATAAACCCTTCATATTCATTGACCATGTTCCTACATGGGATGCGTCTTAAGTTCTACCATTGTCAAGTAGAACAACCGCCATAGGAGTAGGTTCATGACTCAAGGTTCCATGATTAGCTAAAATTTCTATGACAGTTTTTTCCTCTTCTCACTGCACATGATGCTACTAGTTCTTGAGATGTATTATGAAGTTTAGATAGTGGACTGGGACACTACCTAGACATTTCACGACTAGGATTTAAAGATTTTAGTGTTTTGAGTCCTTAGTTCTTCTTCAAGACCATCATGCGAATGTCCTTATATGTTCAGTGTCTCTTAAAGGAAATAAATATAATGATTTAAGTGAAGATATTTTAATGAGAAGACAAGTATCTAGAGTATCTTTCAGGATTGCTTAGATAGGAAGTAGGGTACTGGCATTCTCCTCTACTCTTACATAGGCATGTATTAAGTAATTATAGGTAGATAGGTTATTTCAGGACATGGGAAAAATATTACTCTAGGTAGTCTATAGGATCTCTTTGGTGTGTATTCAAAGATTGTATGGGCAATATTTTCATAACACACTCAAGTGAACCTTAGAATCAGCTTTGGTAGGAGGACCTCACGTTTGTCTGTTTTGATGTATTCTTGATGCTATATTATGTCATATGAGTTACTATGAGTTCACTGTAATGTTATCTAAATTGCTATGAATTGATTATGACTTGCAATGTGTCTTATAATGTGATTTATCATGTTTAAATTTTTTTCTTATATTTATGCATGAAGTTTTAACCTAAAAGAGTATTTTTTTACTCAAATGTCCATTTTTCACGATTTTATGCATTGTGTCATACATAGTACACGCATTGTACTAATTCGATACTTTTTGTCTATCTCCAAAGGTGTGATTATCAGGTGAGGGATGTCATGAACCAAGGCTTAGATTCTAGAATCTTTCAATCAATGTTGAAGCATGTCCTCAATTAACTCTAGGCCATAACTATCTTTAGACTTCCTTTATTCAAAGTATAGTAATAGACTAAGTAATTCTATATTTTGATTGTATGGGCCGTGTCCTAAGTATTCTTAAGTCTAACATAGACAATATGTTGATACTTACATAATCCTACGGTTTTATATGAAAGACGTTTAGATATTATTCATGTGAAAAGTATTAATTCTTCACTATTTTTATACATGTATGCAATGAACAATGTAATAGTTCTTCTACAAGACCTATATGAGGTCAAGTACGCCATGTTATGATTCAACAATTCCTTAACTCTACGGTGTACTGTTGGGTCTTTACAAACTTTGTATTAGATCATTGGTTATGAATGTTGTCATAGAAATCCAACAAAAAGCCACTTCTAGTAGAGTCTTGTTCATCGGTGTGAGTCGCAAAAAATCTATGAGCGAGAGGCTAAAGGACGATGGAGTTTCACTTTATTCATTAATATAGTGTTGTGACTATGGAAGTTGAGGTTATAAGTGTCTATTCCTAAACTCTTATGTTGTGTTTATAGGAAGATGAATACAAGAAGAATTGTCGCTAGAAGGTTGGAAGATGGAGGAATGCAAGAAGAAGATTCCTAAGGTGGACTAGCTCTATAAGGAGTTCAAGTTCCTCAAGATGCTCAAGTGCCTCTTAAGGGTGATGAAAACCCTATTAGAGATAAAGGTAATGATGTTCTGATGGTTCCCCCGTACATGACTAATGGTCAGATTAGAGAGTCTTTACTTGCTCTAGCCCGAGCCTAGACCACTCATTTGACTAGAGATATTAGACCTAGAGTGAATGCTTTGGAGAATACCATGAACTCTAGCTTGAGAGACATTGTGAGGATGAATTATCCTATCTTTCTTGGCTCTAAGCTGGGAGAGGATCCCCAAGAGTTTCTTGATGGGATGTATAAGGTGTTGAGTGCCATGGGGTGACTCTTAGTGACAGGGAGGTGTTAAACCATACCAATTGAGGGATGTTTCTCAAGTATGGTACATTCAATGGAAATATAATAGGCTAGTTGAGACATGTCCTATAGTAAGGGAAGAGATTAAGGAAGCTTTAGAATGTACTTTCGGCGTTAGAGGATGGAGGTGAACGTTCAATAGTTCATTAACCTTAAGTAAGGTAGTATAAGTATTGAGGACTATTCCTTGAAGTTTAACATGTTGTCTGGATATGCTCCATCCTTGGTGTGTAACCCTAGGGATGAGATTAGTAGGTTTCTTACTAGTATTGACGACCTAGTAAAAGAAGAGTGTCGTACGACCGTGCTCCACAATGGTATGAAATTTTCTAGGCTCATGTTGTATGCTCAATAATTGAAGAGTCCAAACTTAGTAGGATCTCAAGGAATTTGAAAAGGGGTGGATCCAATGATCAAAAACAATCTAGGTTTAATAAGACGACTCCAAAAAAAGATAGATCTATTGGTCGTGAGGTCAAGGGTTAATATTGTAGTGGTTCTCAAGGTGGTAAGCCTACTTGTGTTACTTGTGTGAAGAAACAATTTGCGAAGTGCCTAGTTCGTATCGAAAATTATATTGGTTGTTGTAAGGATGGACATAAAGTGAAGGATTATCCTAATGGTGCATCTAGAGGGAAAGAGTCCAAGCAAGATCCTCATAGTGTTCTAGAAGATGGTGCTCCAAAGAGGAATCATTTCTATGCACTACGAGCTAGAGGATGAAACCTAGATGATGATGATAATATTGGTAAGTCCTTGTTTTCCCTTTATTTTATGGGTTTCTTCTAAGTGGGGAGTGTGGTGAGAAGTGGAGCTTTCATTGAGTGTCTCATCTCATCAATTGAACTCAAGCTTGATAGTTAGAAAGTGATTCTATCATGTTGCATGTTACATTGTGTCAAGGAGTCTTGTTGGAATAGAATATCATTGATATCATGCATTGTGGATTTTATAATGCTATAGTTATGTTGTGATTTGATTTTATATGGTTTTATTTCTCATATTCTCATGCATCCACATCAATTTATTAAGAGTTGCATTCTTGAAAATTTTAATATGTTTCTCTATGAGTTAGCAATTCACTGTTATGCTTTGGAAAAATTGACTCAATTGTTTATTTGTTAAAATTTTTTATAATATGTTTAGAATTGATGTATATGAGCATAATAATGAATGGAGAATGAGGTCCTCCTATTTGAAATGAAGAATGTGAGTCATATTGCACAATGAGTCCTTGATCCTCTTGTTGTGTGTTGAGTCTCTAATGTATATAAAATTTGTGTTCCTCCTGAATATATGTATTGTGTATGGTTTGGTATTGTTATGTTCTACTGTTATTGAGTTTATTATTTCTTGAAACATTTTAAAAAGAAGCAAGTGTCAATCAAGGACAAATGTTGTCATAGTGGGGGAGATTGTAACACCTCTAAAAATGACCAAGGTGATACTAGGGCCTAACAAATGTTTCATGATGTTTTAAAGTCCTAATATGGTCAATAATTGTGTTTATAGGAATTATATAAGTTTGGAAGTATTTGGAGCTTAAACGTCAAAAAACGTCTAAGACGTTTGGAGACATAGTAGAAGATAAACTTTTGTGTCATAGTTCTTTGTAGTGGATTTCTGGGGGATGGTTTGAAGGTGAAATTGAGTATCGATGGTTCCTACAAATATCCTAACATGTAAAGGGTCTGAGAATGACGCCCCAGGGGCAAACCTAAGGGTCTCCAAAGAAGACCCAAACATGGGACAGCCAAGCTTCCGCGCCAGCCAAGATTTAGCAGACGCGCAGCTGGCACTTAATGGGCGAAAATCTTTTCGTGCAACTTGGGGTTGTCGCGAACCATTCTGTTTCAAAATTTTACAGAAACAAGATTTAAAAATACCTCCGCGATGCGCAGTAAACTCCAGGAATTGGTCGCGTGGTTTTTAAGTCAAATTTGAATTGGTTTTAGTTTTCTAAAAAGTTCAGGGGCCTTATGGTTAGTTTGGGAATGAATAATTGATGGTTGATGGTTATTGAATCTTTTTATGCCCCTAAACTCACCAATAAAAGCAAAACCCTCAACTCAAAACAAAACCTCTCTATTCTTCTCTCCATAACCTGCATTGATTAATCTCTAAATCTCCAAGAAAAAAGACTGATATTCTCAAACTTTCTCCATCAAAACTGTGAAATTTTCATCACAATTAAGGTATAGTTTTTCATCCTGAAGTACTCATTATTAAAGGAGTCAATTCCATTGATTTTTCAAATATGATAAAAAAAATGTGAATCCTTCTAATTCAACATATAGCCATGGGTTCTTGCATAAAACCTTTTGAATCATTTTATTATGATTTAATTAATGTTAATGTGATGATTTTAACATATGAACTCTATGAACCCATGCAAGCCGTGCATTCTAGTTTTGACTATTTATGGGTGAAGTGATCATGTCTCTACACTATTGAATTCTTCTATAGTTTGATTTTGGCTATTGTATTATGGAAGAGTTATGTTTGAATCATGTGTAGGTTGTCTTAGATTAAAAAAGTCATGCTGATGTTATTCTTCTTGAGTGAATGATGGAGTTAAGGTTGGTTGGCTTGAATGGCATGAAATCATCCTTACGAAAGTATTGAGTTATCCTTTAAACCATTGTAAGGCAACTCTACCGGACAATTTTGGTAAGCTGTAATGTGATTTGTTAGTGAACTTGATATGAAACCTCTTCATATACTCCTTTATTGAAATACTCTATGATAACAAAGGCTAGCACTGAGTATGGTTTTGGAAGTAGATCTAGTTAAACGTGAGGCTAGAGTAAAAAGAAACCCTTAATATTCTTTAACCATGTGCCTATATAGGATGTGTCCTAAGTTCTACCAATTTCAAGTACAAAAAACCTCCATCGGAGTAGGTTCATGACTCCGGAGTCCATGATTATCTAATATGGTCTATGTAGGTTTTTGCCTAATCTCATTATGTGGGATACATACTAGTGTTACAGAAGTACGATGAAGATTAGGTAGTGGAATGGGACGCCATATAGACATTGCATGACTAGGATTTGAGAATGTTAGTATGTGAGTCCCTAGGTCTTCTTCAAGAACATTATGTGAATGTCCTTACATGTTTAACATATCTTAAAGAAGTTAATAAATGTAATGACTTAAGCGAAGATATGTTAATAAAAAGACAAGAATCTAGAGTAAATTTGAGGATTGCGTAGGTAGGCTTGAAGAGAGGGTATGAGTGTTCTCTTCATGTCTTACTTAGGTGAGTCTTACAGTAATTCTAGTTAGAAAGGTTAATTAATGACATGTGAATAATATAATTCTCGATAGTCTATAAGATCTCTTTGGTGTGTATGAAAGGATTGTATTGGCGATCCTTTCATAACTCACTCAAGCAAACCTTAGAATCACCTTTGGTAGGAGGGCCTCATAGTTGTTTGTTGGGATGTATTCTTGATGCTATCTTATGTCATATGAGTTAGTGTGAGTTCACTGTAATGTTACTTAAATTCTACAAATTGATTATGACTTAGAATGTGTCTTATAATGTGATTCTTGGTGTTTAAATGTAGTTCTTATACTTATATATGAATTTTTAACCTAAAAGAGCATATTTTTACTCAATTGTCTGTTTTCATGATTATTATGCTTTATGTCATACTTAGTACATGCATTGTATTAATTCCATACTTTTTGTCTATCTGTAAAGGTGTGTTTAGATGGTGAGGGGTGTCTTGAAGCAAGGGTTGGAATCTAGATTCTTTCAAGCAAGCTGAAGTATGTCCTCACTTGACTCTAGGAATTAATTATCTTTAGACTTCTTTAATTAAAAATATATTAATAGACTTAGTATTTCTAGATTTCGATTGTATGGGCCATGTCACAAGTAATCTTCGGTCTAAGATTGGCATGTGTTTAGACTTATTATTTTCCTATTGTTTTATATGAAAGATATTTTAAGATATTATTTGCATGAAAAGTTTAAACTCCACACTACTTTTCATACATGTATACAATTAACGATGTCAAAGGGCTTGTACAAGACCTCCGAGAGTTCAACTACGCTATGTTAATATTCAAGTGTTTACTAACTTATAGGGGTAATCTCGGGTCATTACATTTGATTTCTAACAATATGCCGACATGGATCAAGTTAGGGGTCCATATAGAGAAGAAGGATTTAAATGTATATGCATAGTATTGGTTTTGATTCATTAGCAACACCATAATTCCATCCCTAAATGAGTCCGTACTTTGCAGTCGGAAGGAATATTTGTTGTGCTCCATTATTGTCATAGGTAGACTAAATCATGGGATTATTATGTAGAAGGAGATGTACATGAGGGACAAGTAGAGTCATACATCACTCTTTTTCCCGACTTTGACAATAGAATTATGTCGGCTCACTTGAGTGCCCATTGTTTCAAACACGGATGTGTAAGTGACTCCAAGGATTGATGCAAAGTACACAAAGGAAGAGGTGAAGTGGAGGAGAGCATATGTGAAAACATCCTTGGCGGTCAATACTTATATGTTGTAGGAAGCTACAACTTTTTTCCAATCCGAAAGGTAGCCTTTAAGTACTACCACTAATTCTCATTCTACTCTTGCAACTACTACAACTGTTGACTCCTTTCAGCTCCCAACCCCATTGGCAAAGGTGATGCACTACAAGATTGGCCATATAGCCGATCTGCAGATGTACATGTTTTCCGGGTTGAGGACCTTTTTCTTGAATGTACTAAGAGGGATATTGCTAAATTGTTCAAGAACATGGAGTTTACCGTAGGAAATTGTAACACCTCAGAAACTAGTGAACTAAACTAAGATAGTTCTACAGCCTTACGAAGGAAATTTAGATTTCCATATGAGTGTTAAGATTTTAAACTACTCCCATTACCGTTAATAAAGCTTTTTTTTATGACGTCAAGGTACGCCCCTATACCAAGGACTTACCAATGGGTTCTTAAGAAGGACACCAAAACAGTCCCCAAATCTTCTATTTTTTAATGATCTACATATGGGACCTATGGGCGTAAGTTAATCCCACTCATCGCGGGGGTGAATCGTGGGGCAATACCCCATTTGGGGGTTCTACAGAACAACACCTACAGATATGCAACATGCATCATAGACCGACTTATGGTCTGTGGATCATGGTCTTGTGGGTAAGGGCTTCTTGTGGTCCAATTATTTTAAGTTGGTACTAAGGGGTAAAAACTCATTATTAGTCTGGGTTAAGAGAGGTTAGTTAATTAGTTATTGGAATAACTATATAAGAATAATAAACCCCTAAATACATTGATCCTTGACATAATTTCAGGACCCCAAAACTAACCTATTCTCCAAAAAAAAAACTCTCTCTAGAAAAAGGAGAAGGAGGAGGAGGAGGAGGAGAAGAAAAAGAAGAAGAAGAAGAAGAAGAAGAGAAGAAAATAAAAAACAAAAAACTAGGGAATATTTTTTCCATTGATCAAAGATTGTGAGAGGGATTTAAATTAAGCTATGTTATATTCTTCATCTGTGGGTTCTTCCACCCATATATCCTTCTACGCTTTCCCCCATTTGTAAAGTCAAACTCAAATTCTATCTAGGGATTCTTCCTACATTTTCGGTAGTGTTTACATATGATTCTAATATAATGGATAATAACTAATAATGACAGATTTACCATTAAATTATAATATTATGATGAATTTATCTTATTTATATGTTTAACCCTACTCTAATCTATAAATATTATATTTTGTGGGTTTATGCCATGACAGTTAAAATTGGGGATTCACAAGAAATCCTCTAAACTAAATGAAATGTGTAGTTATTATTCATGGTTAGGAACATATAATCATGCATTGAACTATACTTCATTAAATGTAAAGGATCATTACTAGTAAAGTTTGAAATTTCACCTTTATGATCAATGATTTCTAAAATCACCTACTAATGAAGAATATGATGAGAATACCTTGTAAGCTAGTTAAATGATTAAACTAAGAATTAAAGCATAAGTATAAGTCTTATAGTCACCAATATAAAAGATTTGGGGGTAAAGCTTATGTGATGTCATTTGTTGTGTATTTTTAAATTTCTATTCTCACATACAAAGATGGGCATAATTGTTCTAAGAGATGCATCGTACTCTCATATAGAGTGATTCTAGGTTGGCTTTAAAACCTAATATGAATAAAAGCTTGGTAGTCTAGAATAGATTGAAGTTGTGATATATGATCCCTTCATGTATACCTTTATTTGGTAAGACAAAAAAATAGAGGGTAGCTTAGGATTGAGGATTCATACTCTCCTAAGGGTAGCTTGACTTAGCATTTCATGATGCATGTCAAGGGTAGCTTGATTTAGGGATAGTTATGGTATCCTAGGATTGAGGATCTATACTGTCCAAACGGTAGCTTGCAATAGAAATATTAGGATGCCTTTAACGACTTGTTTTGGAAAAGACCATTTCATTGTAGTTTAGGAATAAGACATATACTCACCAAATGGTAGCTCCGAATTTATTACATATACTCTCCTAAGGGAAGCTTCGGATTCAGAATCATATACTATCCAATGGGTAACTTAGAATTGAGTATTCATATTTTATCAAGGGTATCTTGAATAACTATTGTAAGATACATGTCAAGGGTAGCTTGAGTTAGGTATAGTCATGGTAGTTTAGGAATGACGCTCTATACTCTCCTAAGGGTATCTAGAACTAGCATTATTAGTATTCCTTCATGATAACATGACATGGTTTTGCCAAGACTATTTCATGGTATCTTAGGATGAGGACATATAATCTTTCAACAGTAAATTAGGATTGAGGGAATATGCTCTCCTAAAGGTAGCTTAGATTAAGAAACATATACTCTCCTACGGGTAACTTATTATTAAAGATTCATATTTTCATAAGGGTAGCTTTACATAGCATTGTACGATGCATGTCAACGGTAGCGTGATATAGGGATAATCATTTTAGACTGGGAACAAGCATATTATCTTCAAAGGGTATCTTGAAATAGCATTATGAGGATGCTTAATGCTTGCATGGCTTGATTTTGCCAAGTCCATTTAATGGTTTATTAATATGAGTACATACTCTCCTAACTGTAGCTAAGAATTGAGGATACATACTTAACTAAGGGTAGTAAGGATTGGGAATCATAGACTCTCCTAAGGATAGCTTTTAAATAAGGATTCATACTCTCATAAGGGTAGCTGGATTTAGCATTGTAATATTCATTTCAAGGGTAGCTTCAGTTAGGAGTAGTCATGGAAGCTTAGAATTGAGTACATATACTCTTCCAAGGGTTTCTTACGATTGAGAATCATATACTTTTCTAAGGGTAGATTAGAATTGAGATTAATGTACCCTAGTAAGGGTAGCTTATATTTGCCATTAAGTGTGCTTGTAAAGGTAGCTTGCATTAGCATCATAGTTTTCTTGTAAGGGAAGCATGACTTAGTTCAGCTTGAACTATTTCATGATAGGAAGGACGTAACAATTCTACCCTTCTAGAATAGCTTGGAATTGCATGATAATTTCTTTCCAAGGTAGTTGGGTTAGCTTAATATAGTTTTGTTATAGCATGTCTATCCTATTAGTTGATTATTCCTTGGTAACTTTAAATTGAAAAGTAGAATCTATTCATGTGTTGTAACTTGACTTGTACTAAATAGACAGGTACCTTAAATGACAAATGGCATATAGTAAAGAAAGGCTAATCGAATATGGGAGCAACAAGTTTCTAATGAATGGAAGACAAAATACTTCAATGATTTTTTGATGTATGGACACACTGATTTAGAATGTTGGTATCAGAAATATTACAAGGAAAATGATTATTCAAGAGGAACTTGAGAACAACCAATAATTCTGCAAAAAGGAAATAAAGATAAGAAGCCTCATGCTCCTAAGCGAGTGAGGCAGACTGTAGCTAAAAAGGGCAATACCTCAATAATGTCACTTGAAGGAGAAGAAGTACTTTTGTAGAAGGACAATGGTTAAATGTATTTTTTATGGAGAAGAATGATACACATTCGAAGGCACCAGGAAGAAATTATAACGAAGGCGTATTCATCCAGGATATGGAAAGCAGGTGTTGACTTATACTTACTTGGGAGTATTGTGTAGTAAAAGTTCTAGAAACTCCTTGACTTTTGAACCACCATGATCATTGCTACCTGGAATGTAAGGGGTCTCAACCAGCCCTATAAGCAAAAAGGGGTAAAAAAAATTCTCCTAAGAATAAGGTGAAGTATTTGGTGTCTCAAAACAAAAGGCAAGGCACAAAAAGATCAGAGGATAATACATAAGTTACCTAGATATTTGCAAACTTCTAACAACTATACAGAACCACCACATGGGGGAATATGGATAATGTTGAAAAGGAATTTAAAGATGAACATTGTTGAGATCAGAGATCAATTCATGCATTGCACTATTGAGGAACCAAGAACTTAGAGGAGTACCTATCTCACTTTCGTTTTTACTATAAACGGTATACAGAAGGATAGGATGTGGGGTGAATTCATGCAGGTCAATAGGAGTACAAAATTTCTTGGTTATATATATATATATATATATATATATATATATATATATATATATATATATATATATACATACGTGCGTCATTATTCGTGTTCATGACTATCAAAATCTTTTTTCTTCATTCGAATCAATGCCTCCAGGATACAATCAAATGCCCTAACATAGTCAATCATATTTTCATCCATTCAAACACATTAATTAATTGCATCATGATTCTGCCACCAATTATTGTTGCCTCCTAGTTCAGTTGCTCATATCTTTTTTTGAAGTTGCTATAGAAGTCGAGATCTAGGATTCTATCTATAGAATTATGGCAAACCGGGTATGCCATATTCCTCTCCCGCATAATGATAAGGGTTTCATCAATATACTGAAATATAAAAAATATTAAAGACTAAGGATGAGTAATCGTTGAAAAGATAAAACAAACGACAATCATAAATGTAGGTAATAGTAGAGAAAAATTACACACTATCCCCATAAAATTTTCATGCTTGTCATATTCCTTAAATCTTAACCACTTAAAATATGCACGCCATTTTGCACCTGCAAATCCTTCCATCTAGTCAGGTCCAACACCTTGTCTTTTTCGGCTATAGACACAGCTAATAAACATTAAATTTTTTGTACTCTAACATTTCTTTGCGTTCAACCATTAGCAATATTCAAATGGTCTCCTTCTTTATATTTTGTATTGTATTTGTAAATGATTTTTCTCTCCTCTCAGTCAGTGGAGTATATCGATGCGGAATTCTTTAATAGAATGCCCTTGATCCCCCCTCCTGTTATGAAATTCATTGAGAGCTTAACTAAATGTTTGAAAATACATTATAAAATCTTTATCTTGATTCTTGCACTTCTTACGAAGAAATCCACAAAATCTTCTACAAGAGTTAGTCCCTTGTTCTTGTCAAGTACCAACACTAGCCCCAATATCAGAAAAAGCAATGTTACCAGCACCAGCATCAATGCCAACACCATCAAGAACACTAATTCATTAAAAAACCTATCTCTTTTGATGGTTGTTGCTCTAGCAAATACCATTTTAACTCTGTCGAGAAAAAGATCAAAAATGGTTTCAATCAACCCTAGAGTAATTAGATATCATTTGCAATTCATTTTCTTTTGGTACAAGCCATGGATACACAACCTATATTATAAACATCCGCAAGAAACTTTGGGTCATATGTTGCCATAGATATGTCATATGTTTGTTCATATGGGTTATATATTGCAACAAATGTGATATATGTTGCTAGATATAGGTCATATGTTGCGACATATATATCATATGTTACTACAGATAAGGAATAGGTTGACACATATGGTCATCTGTTACAACATTTGTGTCACCAATTGCGACAAATGAATAATCTGTAGCAACATAAGAGTCATTTATAGCAACATTTTTGGTGTGATATTATAGTAAGTTACTTTATCATGAGAAGAGTTATAAATATATAGATTGTGGCCATCTTTGGTACTTTTGTAACGCCTTAAAAATGGACTAGGTTTAAATAGATCCTAACATTTGTGTCATTTATTTGTCAGTTCTTAAAATGATAAATGATATTGTTAGAAGTAATTTTGAGGAGTTTGGAAGTGTTCGGAAATGAAACATTGAAGAACGTCCAGACATCCAAAACCTTGTCTAAGTTGAATTAGTGTGTGTTAGTATGTTATAATGGAATTTTGGGTTATGGTATGACGAATTGGGTATTGATGGTTCCTAAACATATAATTACATGTAAAGGGTAAAAAATTCCAAGAATAGCGTCCGAAGGACAAGCCAAAGGTTCCTTGAGGAGGACCCAAACATGGCAAAAGTAAGTTGCCGAGGCAATAAAGAATTGGAAGTTCTTGCACATCGCACCTGCATTACTTAAACGGAAATTTTTTTCCTTACGACGTGGGAACGAGAAAACCCTTAAATAAAATCCAGAACCTAGAATTGGAGGTGACCTCGCGACGAGCAATGACTTCATTGATTTGGACTCCTCGTTTTTAGGTCAAATTAGAATGGGGAAAAGGGTCCTATAAGTGCAGGTGTAGATTGTGGACATCTTATTAACGGGTATTCAGTCTTTTAAAATCCTAAAAGTTACCAAATCAAGCTAAACTCTCAATTAAACAAAAACCTCTCTATTTCTTCTCCCCAAAAACATCCATTGATCTAGCTTTGAATCCCTAAGGAAAATGATTGATTTTCCAAGTTTTTCTCCATCAATTTCATGAGATTTTCTTCAATATAGGTATAGTTATTGATCTTTTACTATTCTTGCAATCAAGGAGCTAATTTTAAATGTTTTTCAAATATGATAGAAAATATGGAATTTCCTATTTCAACTTCTAGCCATGTGTTTTCGTCTAATATTATTTGAAGCAATGTTGTGTGATAGAATTAATGTTAATTGAATTTTTTATATCAAAAACTCTATAAACACATGCTTTTCATGAATTCCTATTTTTGTCTCTATTGTGGGTGATTTGATTATGGCCTAATTGTATTGAATTCGTGTGTATTTTTCATTGGAATATTTAGGTATGTATAGATAACAATTTAATTGTCTATAGGCTTCCTTAATTTGATATTGTTCATATTATTTATTGTTCAACCATTGGCATGATTTGAATGTGGGCTTGGAATTGTGTATATGGCTGTTGGTAAGAGCCTTTGTGAAGTAAATTGATATAAATTTATATCGAATGGTAGTGTTGATGATGGAAAGGGGGTAGATGACCTAATCATTGTATATTGTCACATTCGGGTTTACCCCCTAGACGCAACCAGTGGCGGCGTCCTCTTTGAGGACTAAGACTAGCCTCTTAGTTTACATCATTACATTCATATGTCAAATTTAGTAGAAAAAAATTAAAACTTTCCATTGCTTCTACTTAGAGGTTTACTTAAACCTATACATACACACAACATATATATATCGAGTATACATACACCCTTCATATAGGAAAGGTTACATAGACTTCTACTTTTATTGCACATAAGTATATATATATATATATATATATATATATATATATATATATATATATAGTGTCTTCAAGGATTGCCGAACGTCATTACCATCTAACACAATTAGTAATTTAGGCATAGCTCATACATCAATATATAGAAAGCCACATATAGGCTTTATATAATCCGTACCCAAAATGAAAAGATATAAAATGTAAGAGTCATAAAACAAAAACAACAACAACATTCGATCGATATTGGCATCAACCTCGGACAATGAGGACCTACCCCTACTTGGATCATCACGGATCAAAGCCTTCTTCAAGTCGCCTTCCAAAACACTTCAATGAACGGAACCTAAAATGTTTGGTGAAATGGAAGAAATGAGGTTAGTAGGCCACTTGTACTAAGTATGAGACCATATGCACATATACCTATAAAATATTCTAAGAAAAAGGACATTTCATAAGTATGCATTTTACATTTAAAAAAGCTTATGTACATTAAACAAGACCTTACGAACTATTATTGCATATTCTTTAAGTCATAGACAAGTTCATAACATTACTACAACATTAAGTCTAGTCAAGACAATCATTCATACCAAATAAGTAGATACATTCTAAAATAAGTATATCATCAAGCCATATTATCCATAAGCAAAAAGAGTTCATTTTATTATAAACAAAGTAACACAATTACCCATAGACCCCTATCAAGTCAAAAAGTGCATTGATCAAGCAAAGTCCCATAACCTTACTCAATTAAGTAACTAAACAAGAACCATAGCTAACACCCTACCTCACATACCATGGCATTTCAATATACATTTCATCTTTTTTAATAATATAAGCCAACACATATTCATAAGTGAACTATTCAACATATAGTATCAATAATGTGCAAGTTCATTATTTACATATCATATATCATTATATGCATAATCATACATAAGAGCATCCTCATAAGAATCCCCTCAAGGCTAACTAGGGAAATGTTTAGGTAGAGTCGCATACTCCTACCTACACTAAGCAAGACCCCTTAGGTTATCCTAATAAGAGTTCAATCCTTTAATTCATTTTACCTTTTGGGAACATCTTGACCTAACCGACATAAACCATATTATCTAGTGTGGAATCACATGTTATAAAACCCTATAACGAAGGAAGACTGACTACTTGCCAAGATAGTAGCAAAACATAAATAACATAGAAACTACGTGGATACACTAGTTAGTATTCCTAAGGGGGAAACATAGTTCAAGAACTAGGAGATATATTTGGAACCCTCTTTATGATATGAATTGTCATCTCCAATATCTAGAGTACATTAGTTCTCCTACCTTCTGTATGGGGGAAGGGACGCTCCTCACTCTAGTTAAATCGGTTTTAAGATAGAGACCCTTTTTGAAATGTCTTTAAGCCTTTAATTATCAATTATAGCTTAATTTAGGTCATAGGGTCTAACCCTTGAATAACATCATCATCATAGATCAATAGGAATTGTATGAGTATAAATCTTTTCATTACAAGACATAAAACATAGGTTAGCACATTAGGATTTCATATCTTAGTAAGGCATATTGGTAGTCATAACCATTCTTATAACATATACACCTTAATCAACCTCACAACATAGTCAATACATTTCAATTCAAAATCATACCACCCTATCAATCTGTAACGATCGGAGTTTAGACCCCAGACGAGACCGGCGTCGTTGATCTCTCAGAGGTCGCAGACAAGTCTACATACATCATTCTTACTTAGTATAGGTTAATTTTAGCGGAAAATTTAAATTTTTTTAATTAACAAACATACTAATCATTCTATTCGATTCATAATTTTTCATCATAAACCATCTAACATAAAGATCAACAAATGAAAGAAATAGTTTAATATAGAATTAAATGTATACTTTCCAAAATGGCACCAATACAATGTCTGAATAAAAGCAGAAAGAAACGCTAGTGGAACATACTCCACCAGCTCAATCTTATTGCTATTCTAGAATATAATGGGAAAGCATCCTCGAAAGCATGAGGGCCTATAATGTCCGGATGAATTCTCCACATCCGTATAGTTTAAGCATCAACTTGTAGCTCTAGTGTAAACCTGTGTCTTTAGCTAAAATTGTAGAGTTGTATAGCGTTAGTACACACTTTACTAAGTATGGGTATATGCAAACACACATCAAGGAAATGCAATAGTAAGAATAGCTCTTTCCTAATGATATAATTATGGAAAGTTAGTGAGTTTTCCAAATGTGGATTAGGAAAGTGAGTGAGCTTTCCAAATTTGGATTAGGAAAGTCATGCCATGAGAGTAACATGCATCATCATACTTATCATATTGCACACAACACATAACCTCTTACGCATAGCACATAACATATTGCATATAGCACATAATATTTTTCATATCATTCATTCATATGCCATGAGACCTTGCATCATGGACTTAACATCAATACTTCCCAAAATGAGGGCTCAACATATGGGACCTCAACTAGGGAGCCTTCTTTAGAAAATACAGATTCTGCTTCATTCATTCATACGTACTTCATTTTATTTCTTTCATAGGCTAGTATATACACCAGCTATACCTAGGATGTAGTTTAAGACTTTCATCGGGTTTGCTGTGCAATGATCAAGAATGACCTAGTTTCATTACTTTAGTCAAGCTCACCTCCTGATCATCCTATCCTAACACCTTTGGTATCATTCATTTCATTATGTTCATCTTTTGAGGCTAGCATCATTCATTAATTGGGAACCTTAACTTTAACTGACATAGATCAATTGAACATTATAAAATCCAGTGTCTCCCCCACACCGAAAAGAGGTGAAACCATCGGCCAAAGTGACCCAAAACATGCTAGCATACATGGGAATTTAACCTCGCCAAATCCCTATATTGGCAGAATAGGTTCGAGACTAGGAGATATAAAAAGACCTTACCCGGCATGCCAAATAGTCTCATCTCATGAGAGTTACGTGAAACTCTTTCCTTCCCAAAAGAAGGCATCACCGCTCATACCTAGTCTATCAGTGCTTAGTATAAAGTTCCATTAAATTCAACTTATACGTTATGGAAGGTGGCTTCTAGTATGATGACATCATAGCTCAATATATGATTTCTCATCTCATCATTAGTATTTAGTGTGTTGATCTCTACACTTTTGTTATAGTGTTTATAGAGACTGGTCTCTTCATTAACGTTACACTCTCGTAGGTAAGTACGTTTTGATAACATTTACTTAGGCTCATTTCATATTGCGCTCATGTTTTAAATAAGCCTCATATAATGTTGTCACCACATTCATAAACATTTACACATTTGCCCTTCTTAATTACTCATCCAATTTTACATTATTGTTAATTTCATCATATGCCAATGCACTTGGCCATTTAGTGTGTTTCACACTCTTACTTAACCTTTGTAGGGTTTCATTATTTTATTGTTCATTTCATTATTTATTTTTTCATTTTATCATTTCATTGTTCATTTCGTTATATGCCAATGCATATGGCCATTTAGTGTGTTTCACACTCTTACTTAACCCTTCTAAGGTCTCATCATTTCATTGTTCATTTTATCCTATGCCAATGTACATGACCATTAAGTGTGTTTCACACTCTTACTTAACCCTTCTAGGGTTTCAACATTTCATTGTGTACATCTTATGTTCACTTATTTTTAGACGTATGCTAGAGTTATCGGTCTATACATACAATCCATGAGGCTTCACTCATAGTTCATTTAAGTGATTCATATCTTCTTAAGATTATGTGGTACAAGACTTACGCATATTGTATGTATGCCTTGATTTGGATTTCGATCTAAGTAGGCAAAATTATTCTTGAATATTTAATTAACGTATGACTTTTGTGTCAAAACGGAATTTTGGAAAGGGAACCCGGTTTCAAATCCCTTGCACCAGACTTACATTTTTTATATTTACTTTATTTGATCCATACGGCTTTGGGACCCATGTTTAAGATCCAATGCCTTCATTTTATTTTCCCCTTTATTTCTCCTTCATCTTTCGCTGAATATAATTAAGAGGATGTGGGATCAAACCCCCACAACCACATTTACTTTTTATTCTCATTATTTTTAATTTTTCTCCTTTGGCTGAGGGGTTTTGGATTCGAACCTCCACAACCCCTCTTTAATTTAATTTAATTCTCTTCTTTAATCTTTCTAGGAGGTCGTGGTTTCGATTCCCACACCACACATCTTGTTTTTTTCATTTTCTTAACTCTCCTTCACTGCCAAGAGGTCGTGGGTTCATTCCCATGCCTCACATTCTTTCCTATCATTTCCTTTACTCTCCTTCACTACCTATAGGTCGTGGGTTCGATTCCCACGCCTCACATTTCTTTTTCTTTCATTCATAACTTTCTTATAGTGAGGTCTTGAGTTCAATCCCAATTGACCTCACATATTTGAAACATTATTTTCAAACACCCTTAAACTTCAACGTTACACGAAATTAAACCATCAACATGATCGAAATTTTAATCACATTTGCAGCCTTCTTTCTTCAACATTTATACATAATATGATATGGTAATTCGTAAATCTTTTAATACGTTTTTAGCTGCATTTTTCATGGATTCGTTTAGCCAAGATATTATCACTCAAATCAGCCACAATTGAATTCATATGAACATCACGAATCACATAATCATTTGTACATGAAATACATCCACAATATCACATTTTTAAAGCCTTAACCCGAGGCACATAGATACGGTTCACATTGCACACACACGTACACATAATTTAGGAAAATCATCAACATAATTCACATAAATAAATATAAACACATAATCATCACAAAAACACATTTCATCCCTAGTTTATACCAGAAAACATAACCAACCTGTGATTCAATGGGAGCTAGTGACAGGGACATGCAACGGGGTACGACCCTAGTTATCAGAATAGATTTGTATGAACCTTAAGGGTCTCTTGGTAAAGGGACCAAGAGAGAAGATAAACCATATTTTATTGACATTAAACCCTCAACTTGCTTCCAAGAAACATTAACCAAGATCATGTCCAAATCCCCTCAAAGTCAACACCAACTCGACGGACAAACTTTTTTTTGCCTACGTGATTGATTTCATTTGTTTTCTTATAGTTTCGTTGTGATTTCTTCAAGTGTGAAGAAACTTGGATTACCTACTGTTTTTTGAAGTTATTTGGTAGAGAGAATCGTGAGAGAGAGAGAGATTAGCATGGGAGAGAAGAGTTTTCTTACGCTTAGGAGTCTTCTTTAGGACTTAGTCAAACAAGGTTTTATTACTTATTAAAAATTAGATTTCCTTATATTATTAATCATCTAATAATAAATTCAAATTATTTTCATTAATTTAACAACTTAAATTAAAAACAAATTAAATTCATTGCAACCACCTAGGTTCGAACCCAGGTGGAGCAAGACTTCACTTCAAGAGCCAAATTTCGGCCCTCTCTCCCCAAAATTCCACTCAACCTTATTAATTAAATAATAAATAATATATTTAGGGTAATTAAGGTACTACCCTTAGTGTGGAAAAATACCATTTTACCCCTAGACCCTCCAAACCTATGATTTTCCCTTTTTAAGTCCGGTAAAGACTCCTTCAATTAAATCTTCGTATCTGCGAGCCCTACATAGTTGGACCCAAACTTTTCTAGCTCCAATAACTCCCTAAGTTAGTTGGCATGGTTGTATCAAGGGTTCAGAGGTCTGGTTCTACGCGCATCAATCCATGTGAACCCAGTCTAATCGTAGGCATTCTAGACACATTAAGCATTACTTAGCATATTCATTTTTAGGTTTTTTTACACAATCCTAATACAAAGCATACAACAATATGACATCATGGCTATATCATAATTAACCACAATTTGAAGTAACCGATAGAGATCATAAGACTTAGCAAGTCTTCTTCATAATTCATCATCAAGGTCTTACCATAAACCCTCATTCAACAAAATTCTTAGGTGTACATCATCATAAATCATTAATCCACATGATAACAAGACTAGGACAGTCACTACATCACAATTCAATACTAGATTATAACTTAAGACAAGATGATGAGGTCATTTCACTTCCTAACTTAGATGATCTTCTCAAGAACTAACATAGAAGACTGTACTTCTCCCTAATTTGTTAATGATTGATATTATAACATCATCTAATAATAATTCAATACATAAGCAAGTTAACTTAGCAAATTTCAACCTAATTCATGTCCATATCAGACCTAGGGTAAAGGGTTAAGGATCATCCTCTACAATCTATATCAAACTATCAAAATTTATCATAATAAGGTTAAAATATATGTTGATAAATTCATATTATCCATTATAAAACATAAATAAACTGATTCTTAACATAATTTGAGAAATTGAGAAGAAAACACATGAAAACCCAATTTTCGAAAAGTCTTTGATAGAACCCTTTGAGGAAAGAGGTCTCAAAGGTGAATTAGATCTCATACCTAAATGTTTGATGAATATTAGATGGTGAATAGTCCCTCTAAAGCAACCAAATACCTCCCATAGATAGTCTTCAATTGTGTCTTCCAATAGAGAGAGAAGGAAGAGAGTTTGTTTAGAGAGTTGTCATTTGATTAATTTGTGTTGGGATCTTTATATGGAGAGTTAAATTAGTTAACTAGTGTTCTCATAATACCTAAATAACCACTAAACCCCTTAATTAATTAATTATTTAAAATTAAGTTAAAATATGCAGGAAAATAGACCCTCACAGACGAGACCTCGATCGACAGTCTGTTTGTGAGTCGACGGTCACTGTGCCCTTTTGTGCTGCATATTCATCAATGATCTCAGAGTGTGTGCAAACTATAATCTTTAATGAAATGGCTAAGTGTTGGTAAAGGGTTTTAATCGACTCCCGTCGATCAACACAAGCCCCGTCAATTGACCCTTCGTGGGTGCACACTGCCCAAGTTATGTTGACACCAACGTGAAAGGGTCCTTCTCAAGCGACATTAGTTGTTCTATGGGAGGTCGTACCAAGACTTTTCAATCATGAATTAACTTAAACATATGTTAACTACCTTTCCACAAATTTTTATAGATTTCCGACTCCTGAAAACTCATAAAATAGGCTTAGGCATGCTAGTTCCTCACTAGAACTAGTTTTCGGCCGTCATGGACGTTCTTGGATGTTTTAGTTCCTAGACTTCCTAACTGACTTATAAACATTCAAAATAGTCCTTAAAACATTGTTTGGACCTCATGACACTTATGATAGACTTTAAGAGACGTCTTGGATTTGAGAAGTGTTACATTATCCCCCCTTTAGGAACATTTATTCCCGAATGACACGTAAAATCTTTAGAAGGAAGGAATAGAGTCAAGACTATCAACCCAACAAACAACAATACATAACAACATCATTCATATCACTTACACAAGGAAATTCTAAACATCAATTATACCATATAAGGATCAACATTACATTATGAGAAATATCCTTCTCACAACAACAATATGATCTTAATATGCTTTACATTAGTCAATTATGTCAAACTTCAACTTATCAACATGCTACATATCATTTCATAAAGACACATTCTATCAAAATGCACAAGATAACTCAAACAAACTAAAGAACCAAATTTTAAGTTCAAATGCATAACTTCACTGTAATTCACTTTAAGTCTATTCAAAAATGCATATTTTGCAAGATGTCAGGAAAAAAAAAAACCAACCTCAATTTTCGTCATTTATTTCATTATTATTAAAAACACTAACCTTAGTTATCAAATAGATAAGGGTAACGGGAGTTCATGTTGGCCTCGTGCTCCCATGTTGCACCATCAACTAGGTTATTTTTCAATAACACCTTTACGGAAGCCACCTCTTTACTCCATTATTGCTTCACTTGTCTATCAAGTTTTCAAACCGAAACTTCCTCATAAGATAGGTTATCTTTACACAAAGACTCTCAATAGGAATAATAGACTCGAGATCACCAATACACTTTTTAATCATGGAAACATGGAAAACCGAATGAATCAAAGCCAATTCATTAGGAAGTTTCACTTCATAGGAAACTTTACCAACTCTTGCAGGGTTTCATAGAGACCCACATAACGAGGACTCAACATCCCTTTCTTCTCAAATCTAACCACCCCTTTCAAAGGTGAAATTTTCTAATACACCTTATCACCTTCTTCAAACTCCAAATCCCTTCTCCTATGATCGACATAATACGTTTGCCGACAATAGGCCGTTTGAAACTTGTTCTTTATAGTATGAACTTTCTCTAAAGTATTATAAATAAAATCGGGACCAAGAAGCAAAGGCTCACCATTTCAAACTATCCAATAGGAGACATACACCTCCTACCATAAAAGGATTCATAGGGCGCCATGGAGATGGATGAATGAAAACTAATATTATAAGCAAACTCACCCAAAGGCAAATGCTTATCCCAACTTCCTTTGAAATCAATAATACAAGCCCTAAGCATATTATCAAGGGTTTGAATAGTACGCTACAATTCACCAGCTGTTTGGGGATGAAAAGTGGCAGTCAACTTCAATTTAGAACCCAACCCTTCTTGGAATGACCACAAAAGTATACCCGATCTAATATTATGGATAACGAAATACCATGGCGACACACAATCTTATCGATGAAGATCCTAGCATAATCTTCCGCTGAATAAGTAGAATTAACGAGAATAAAGTGATTGGACTTGATAAACATATCCACAACCACCCATAAAGAGTTATATTGCTTTTCAGTATGAGGTAAACCCACTAAAAAATCCATATTGATATCTTCCCACTTCCAAGTAAGAACTTGGATTTCATGTAGTAAGCCACCCGGATTAAGATGTTCGCCTTGTTGGCAATTTGGACACTTAAAGACAAATTCCGCTATATCCTTCTTGATACCTTCCTACTAATATATTTCCCTAAGGTCATGGTACATTTTTTTTAACCCGGATGAATAGAGTAGCGGGGCCCATGGGCTTTCTCAAGGATCTGGTTCCTCAACTCATCTATCATGGGAACACACAATCTTCTTTGGAACCTTAAAATACCACCCCCTAGGGAGAATGCCTCATCAAGCTTGCCGAGGACTGATTTCTTGAAATCCATCAATGATTTATCAAGGTGTTTTTTTGACTTCACCTCAACTACCAATGATGACTCGAAGTTATTATGAACCATTAAACCACCATTCTAAGTGTCTTCAAACCTCACACCTAGGATAGCCAACCTATGAACATCCTTCACTAGGTCTTTCTTGGCTTCATCTATCTGAGATACACTACCTATATTCATATGACTTAGAGCATCCACAACCTTACTAGCCTTTTTGGGGTGATAGAGGACACTCATATCGTAATCTTTTAGCAATTCTAACCCCCTTCTTTGTTGGAGATTCAACTCCTTTTGGGTAAACACATATCGAAGACTCTTATGGTTGGTATAGACATCAACATGTACACTATACAAATAATGTCTCCATATTTTCAAAGGAAAACCCATGGCCGCTAACCCAATGTTATCAGTTGGATAGTTTCTCTTATGCACCTTAAGTTACCTAGAAGCATAGGCTATGACCTTCCCATGTTGCATAAGCACATACCCTAAACCCACTCTAGATTTATCACAATACACAACAAAACCTTTTGTACCCTCCAGGAAGGTCAACACCAAAGCAGAAGTAAGCCTATCTTTCAATATTTGTAAGCTTCTCTCACATGCCACGGACCACTAAAATTTCTTAAACTTTGGGTTAAAGTAGTCAAGGGAGATGAAATTGATGGTCTCGGCAAATTTTTCATATCTTCCATTTTCCTTTGATAAACTTCAACTTCCTTACTAGAGATGATATGACAAAGAAATGTCACCCATCTCAACCAAAACTCACATTTTCTAAACTTGTAAAACAATTGATGTTCTTTAAGTACTTGCAACACCCCCCTAAAAAGTTTTATGTGATCATTCTAATTTTTCAAATATACCAAGATATTGTTAATGAAGACAATGAAAAATTAATCTAGTTAATTTCGATACACCATGTTCATCAAGTCCATAAATGTCGTTGGAGCATCACTGAGATCAAAGGACATTACTAAGAACTCATAATGACCTTATCTAGTCTGAAAGACCATCTTTGGTATATCTTCACCTCTAAACCTTAGTTCGTGATACCCGACCTCAAGTCAAATTTAGAAAAGCAACTTTCCCCTTGGAGTTGATTAGAAAAGTCATCAATCCGAGAGAGAGGACACTTGTTCTTGATTGTGCTTTTATTGAGTTCGCAGTAGTCAATACATATTCTTAAGGACCCATCATTCTTCTTCATAAATAAAACTGGATCACCCCATGGAGAAATACTAGGTCTTATGAAACCTCTGGCTAGCAAATCTTTTAGTTTTGTTTTCAACTCATCTGATAAGAAGGAATTGAAATGTGATTTTTATCCGGTAGCAAATCAATACAAAAATCAGTTTACCATTCGTGAGGAATACCGGGAAGATCATTAGGAAAGACCTTCGGAAATTCACTCACTACAGGGACCAAATCAATGGGAGGAATTTCAGAGTGTAGATCTTGGACTCTTACAATAGGGTTTAAACAACCTTTAGATATCATTTATAATTCTTTTAGAAAAGACATGATACGACATCTAGGAAAAGAGAGTTCCACCCCCCCCTTCCACTCTACAATGGGTTCATTTGGAAAGTTAAACTTCACCACCCTTAATATACAGTCAATAAATTCAAAGCAAGCATGCCACCAATCCATACCAAATATAATATCGAAATCAAGCATATCGAGTTCTACTAGTTAAACATAAGAAACTCTATAAGGCAACATTATAGGACAATTTCTATACACCATTTTTACAATAACCGGCTCACCCACCGGAGTAGAAACAATAAAGGTTAATCCAAATATCAAGCAAAAAGTCAAACTTTTTGACTACTAGAGGGGTAACAGATGATAAAGTAGCACCGGATGAATTAGGGCATATACATCAAAAGATAAGACTTTCAACATACCTATCACCACGTCGTGAGAAGTATCTTCATCACCCCTAGATAGGAGAGTATAGAAGCGGTTTTTCTTTGGAGCCTCGTTTGAGTCACTTGCTTAAGCATGACCACTAAACTGTCTTGATCCCTCACATTAGGGCAATCCCTAACCTTGTGCCCAGTTTTATCACAAGAAAAAAAATTATCCATTCCCTTAAGTAAATTACCATAGTGCTTCTTGCCACGCTTTCAAGAAGTTGGCTTCTCGGTTGGTGAACTAGTACCTTTTCCCTTCTTAGGATTAAGGTTATGCACCTTATCATCACTAGCCTTAATTAAATTCAAAGGATCTTGATTAGAAACCCTCTTATTAAATCTATGCTTATCTTTTATCTCAAGACTGTTCTTTGAAGAACCTCCATCAAACAATTATGCCCTCTTAGCATCTCTACTCTTCCTCTTAGACCTTTACTCTTCCACATGCTTATCATGGAACATAAGACGATAAATGTTCATGTTATCATGTAATATAGCTGAATGACACTCCTCTTGAAAATCATCCGACACCCCTATTAAAAAGTGGCTCAATTCGTCTCTACGATCATAAAAAAAAGAAGAAGCATATTTTGACAATTTAGTGAATTTAAAAAAGTAATCATGAATACTCATACCTCCTTGATGAAGGTTGATGAACTCCACCACTTTAGCTTCTCTCATTTCCCTAGGAAAGAACTGATCGAGAAAAGCCTTCTTAAGATCTCTAAAATCACCAGACCACCCCTTAATGGCCTATTATCCCTTCATTGGACATGCCATGCATATGCCACGTTCTTGAGTTGATAAGTGGACAACTTAGCTTTCTCGCTTTTAGACAACCCCATTTCAAAGAACATGCTATAGAATTTATTGATGAACTCTTGGGGGTCTTCATCAACCTAGGACACGTAAAAGTAGGACGACTCATCCTAGTAAATCCCTTAGATGGGAGGCCATAGTAGCAACATGTTGATGAGGATGGGGTACAACCTCCTAGTTATCTTGGCACGTCACAACTTCGTCTTGAGCGGTGGTAGCTTGTGCTTGGGTAGTAATTGTTTAGGACATTTGGAAGAGAGCAGATCTTATGTCACCATCCTTCAAAGGAAGAGGATTGACTGGGACTTGGTCATCATTCACTTCTTCCTCAAGAGGAGGAACTTCATCACAATGGGAAGGATCTCCTGCATTGAAAATCTCTTTTTCAAGCCTTCATTCCACATTCCTATGAGTTTTCATTTTCTTATAATCACAAAAATTGGATTAGATGAAAAACCACACAAGAAGTATACTCTAATGGCAAGATATTAGATTTCCAAGAAAATAAAAATTTTCTATGTATCATGTAGGTTCCTATTCATAAGTATGCGCGCTTCACATTTATGAACATGAACTTACATAGACATGGTTGAGAGAGACATCAATTCTAAGATAATTCAACCCCATGCTCTGATACCAAGTTTGTCACATCTGGGTTTACCCCCTAGATCCAACCGGCGTCGTCATCCTCTTTAAGGACTAAGACTAGCCTCTTAGTTTACATCATTAAATTCATAGGTCAAATTTAGTGGAAAATTTAAAAAATTTCATTACTTCTACTTGGATGTTTACTAAGACCTCTATATACACATGACATATATATACGAAGTATACATAGACCCTTCGTATATGAAGGTTACATAGACTTGTACTTTTGTTGCACATAAGTATGTATGTGTATATATATATATATATATATATATATATATATATATATATAAGGTATAAAATAGTCTTCAGAGATTGTCTCGCACATAACCATCTAACATGATTAGCAATTTGGGCATAGCCCATACATCAATGTAAAGAAAGCCACATATAGGCTTTATACAGTCGGTACTCAAATGAAAAAAGATAGAATGTAAGATTCTTCAAACTAAAATAAAAACAACAATATAAGATAAATATTGGTATCTCCTTCGGACAATGAGGACATACCCCTACTTGGATGATCAAAAATCCAAGCCTTCTTCAACTCGCCTTCTAAAACACTTCAATGACGGAAACCTAAAATGTTTGGGGAAAAGGAATAAATGTGATTAGTACGCCACTTGTACTAAGTATGAGACCATATGGACATATGTTTGTAATACATGCTAAGAAAAAGGATGTTTCATAAGTATGCAGTTTTCAATTAAAACCCCTTATGCACATTAAACAAGATCATACAAACTATTATTGCATTTTCTTTTAGTAATAGGCATGTTCATAACATTACACCAACATTAAGTCTAGTCAAGCCCATCATTCATACCAAATAAGTAGATACGTACTCAAATAAATATATCACCAAGCCATATTATCAATAAGCATGAATACGAGTACATTCCATTATGAACAAAGAAAGACAATTACCCATAGACCCCTACAAAGTCAAACAAGTGCAATGACCAAGAAAATCCCCATAACCTTAATCAATCATGTAACAAAACATGAACCAAGAATAACACCCAACCTCACATACCATGGCATTTAGATATACATTTCATCTTACTTTAACAATATAAACCAACACATACTCATAAGTGAACTATTAACCTTATCGTATCAATATGTGCAAGCTCATCACATTACTACAACATTGAGTCTAGCCAAGCCCATCATTCATACCAAATAAATATATACATCGTCATGTAAATTTATCATCAAGCCATATTATTAATAAACATGAATAAGAGTTCATTTCGTTATAAAAAAGAGAGACCATTATCCATAGACCCCTATAAGGTAAAACAAGTTCAATTACCAAGCAAAGACCTATAATCTAACTTAGTAAAATAACCCAAAAAGAATCATGACTGACACCCTACCTCACATAACATGGCATTTAGATATACATTTCATCTTACTTTAACAATATAAGCATGTAAGACCCCAAAATGAGTTAGGATGTCTATATAATAAAATATTTGTCTTAAGTTTATAAGTTCCTAAAATTAATCATTATATTTTTTATAGACATTGGTGTAAAGTTTGAACTTATTTGGAAGTTGAACGTCAAGGGACGATCAAAACGTTCGACGACTAGTCACCAATATGCATCATGTGTCCATGCGTGTTTATAGACTGTATTTCACGAGCTTGATAAGTATTAAAATAAGTTATAATTATGTTTAAATATGGTATATTGGAGTTTCTAGAAGTTTGGAGGTCAAACCACAAAAAACGTCCAAGGAATTAGAAAGATAGCCCTTAAGACGCTCAGCGTGTTTATCGATGGGGCCAAGACTATTTTGATAAGTTGCAGGTGTTTGATATGAGTAAAAATTATGGGGAAGGTCTACAACTTATTTAGGGTTATATTTACGCTGGAAAAAATTGGTTATGACTTCTAAAGGGCTTCATAAAAGGATGTACAAGAAGGACCCAATGCTGGTCGAGGCACTGCCTTGGCAGTGTGAAGCGACGGACCAATCTACGGAAAATTGGTCAACCAACGGCCCATTGGTGAGGTATTGTCGATTGGTACTTATCTTGAACAGGTATCAACTAATAAACTGGCTAAGGACCAGTCGATGGAAGCCAAAGGACGGCCCGTAGGATGACCTATGGCCTGACGATTGCTCCGTGAATGGTGGTCTATCAACTGCTGCCTGCGTCTTTTTTAATTAAGGGTGAATGGGAAATTCACCCCACATCCAAACCTGATTCTAACAGGATTATTTACATACTCTGGGTACATATAAGAATGTAAAAACATGATCAACCCCACTCCCAATACAATTCACCAAATTAGACTTTTCCCTCAAAAAATATTATATCTAGAACCTCGATTGTTGGTAAAGATGAATAACATCTTTGACCTTGTTTTTACATCGATTAATAATAAAGTTTTAGAGGTTTTCATGTAGACTAAGGAATAGTGATCCTTCATCTCAAGTAATCCTCCCATTTAGAGTGTTAATTTCAAACTTTTCAAAGGGATAAAAATATGATAAATGTTTTTGTTCTTCAATCTAGCCATGGGTTCTTTCTTAAATTGATTTCAAAAAGAATAATATGAATGTATTGATTATTATCTACTGATTTAGACGTTATTTTCAACCCTATTGCATGAGGAACCCATGCATCTTTGACAAACTTGATTTCACCCTATGTTTGGCTTTATGATCTTAATCTTTTGCATGTCGATTTGTTATTCAATTATGTCAATATGCTTATGTATACTGTATATTATGTATATTTATGGTGAATCATTGATAAATTACCCATGTGAATCAATGCATAAAAGTTTCAACATGCCTAAGCTACTCTTCATTATTGATCATTCTAATTTGGGTCCTTAATTGATTAAAAAAGTGAATTTCAATCATGTTGTGGTTCTTGTAGCTGATTTTTTAGTCTAATGCCATGGTAGAATTGTGGATATAAATCTTGTATGATCAAAGTAAAGATGGGTTTGTTTTAATTGATCTAGGTTCTTCTAGTCTATGGAGTTGTAACTTGAGATCTTGACGTTAGTTAGGTGTTATATGAATTGATCATGGATAATATCATAGATGCTTCCTATATCGTAATATAAGGATGAATGATATGTAATGAATCCAACATGGGTCAATTCAAGATAGTTTGAATAGGAATAACCTATGTTTATTTACCTTCCATGAACTCCTAATATGAAGCATGCATGTGTCGACCTTAATGTCAATTGTAGTAGTGCCTCATATAGACTATGATCTCATTAGATAATTCCTAGAATTTACTTTATTGGTAAAATATGATTTATGATTAATACTTTGGTAAAATTAATAAAATGACTTATTCTCTCTACTCAACATTGAATTGATGGTTTAATGCCTATGATAATAGCTTGACGTTGATGTTTTTAGGCATAATTTTGATATGACTAAATGTATAATTAGATACTGCCTTGAATTGATATTATTCATGAAATATTATCTATAATACATGCAAGTAAAGTTGGATGATTATCTATGTCCTTCTACATTCTAGCACGTCAATGATATGTCGTACTAGTTGTAGCATGTCCTTGTAATAGCTTATGTTTAACTTTATGAATGACTATGGTACCTTAAGATACTGCTGTATATTTCATTTATTGTTAAAAGATTAGAAATGGTCAATGATGACCAAAGGCTAAAAGATTGGTAAGAATTCCTCTACTCTTCTTCTTCTCTATGTCTTTATAGTAATGTTGATGAAGTCTTGTATGGAATTGTGTGGTATGATCCACTTATGTTGGCGGTTTTTAATTTATATTTAATATATATATATATATATATGTGTTGACCATGTCCATAATGGCAAATTCATTAACATATGAACATCTGCCTATGATGATACTATATGAAGCTTATGCCAACTTTCCTACTGTAGTTGTAACTTCGGTTGTATGAATATTGTAGAAGCATGTGTATATCAATATTATGGTAAAATATAGGTGAATACATCAATGAGTTAAAATGGTTAACAATCACTTACCTATATACCCCTATGTGAGTGCATGAATAGTAGAAGTTAGGAGTCTTAAGTGAAATATGAAGTTGGCTTGTGTCCTATGTTATTTTTTGTTGTGTGTTTTATGCTTGAAAGATTATAATGATCTAAGAGGGTGTCTGCCTCAATATGTTGTTGATATCCATCATGTTATCATGTTGACCAATGTACACACACTCACTTTACATGCATGTTACAAGTACTAGAGTCATGGTGTTTAAATGAAAGGTAGTTCTCATATTCACTAGTGTCTACTACTATGAATGTTAAGATGATGCTTATGAAAGCATGATATGTTTCCTTAACTAGGATGACTTGATGGGTGTACTAGTATGGGCAAGGGTATGGGACTTTGCTTATGAATTGCACATGTGTTCCTTGATAGGATAGTTCTATTTTTTTTCTATATGTATGAATATGTATGTATGAACATATGTGTCTGAATTTGTTATGTGAAAGTTTTGCTCACATTTATGTATACACACACATATTTATGAAGTCATAGTTAAGAGAGGGGCCTTGAATGGTGTATTCATGTGCACCCTAAAATAGATGATGCTTTAAATAAGATATGTTCATGTGATGGGATTATTTATATGTTTAGGTTTATAAACTTCCATATATGACCTATGATTTAAGAATATGAGGGAATGACTCTCCTAAACATATGTTACATAAATTAAAAATATAATAAATGTGTTCAATGACGGGAGCTTAGCTTAGCACCGAGTGAACTTGAATATGAGTTTGTGTGTCCCTTCTTATGGTATGAAGGTATGTCACCATAAATCTCATGAGGTGGATAACCACAATGCCTCAATATGCATAAATAGGGTTCCCACGAGTGAATAACTACAAGGCCTAATCTTGGCCTAAAAAGGGTTTCAACATGTATCTCCTAGTTACATAACTATGTTACCACCATAAGATACTAGCTAATAAATCCACCTAAAAAGCTATGTCACATTTGGTTCTACTTAGGCTGGTAGACCACGTTCTTTCGGTGTGGGGTTTTATGACACCGGATTCAATGTTTATCATCAGATGGTCTATGTTAGTTAAGGCGATAGTTTCCCTAAAATAAAATAGAAAATGGAAATAAAAGACTAGGTTCCTAACTAGAAGGACTTAAGGGAGGTTACTTAGGATAGGTGGAAGTAATGAACCCATATAGACATTGCAAAAGTAGCTCCTTAGAAAGTTCTAGGAAGGTGTTCCAATCCATGTCACTATGTATATTTTCTTTATGCATGACATTGTATTATTTGTCTACTTGTTATGAAGATGTGCATGATATGAGTCTTTATACATGATGTTGATCTTGTTGACTATCTGATGAAGGTCTTGAATGAACTATGTCTATGTTGTAATATACTTCTATTATGGTGTGTGTTTCCTTGTATAGATTGTATGTATGTTTGCTTGTGGCCTTATGTTGATGCATTGCACCAAGTATTACTAAAGGGTTACTTGGGAAGTTAATGAATAAAAATGAAATTAGCTCACAGTTAAGGGAACAAGAGCTAACTATAATAAATCCTATATGTGAACCTATGAAATGTTTGGCTTTCGAATATATTCGTATGAAATATATAAATGATATGAAAGCAATTGTTTCAAGGTGTTATAAAGATTAACTCAAAAAGGCATGAAGTATGATTTGAATCAAATATCCCTTTTAAATGCATGTTTTTGAATGGTTTCCATACTCAGTTCATCTTTGTACTAATCCCATTCTTCTCTAATTTTTACACACATTTTAGGTTATGGATGCCTAAAAGATGTCTATGATTTTGGAGCTTGATATGTGGTTTCAAGATTAAGGATTCCCTACTCATGTCCTAATGTAAAATGTTTAAAGATTGTATAGTTATGTCTTATGTTTTGTGGGTTGTGTCCCTAATGTATTCTAATGTTATTGAGTCTAAGATGTCAAAGAGAAGAGTCTTTATATGTATTATGACTTATATTGTTTATGTATTTGAGGTAAAGTTTCAAGAATATGAGGTGCTATGAAAAGTTTTTAATTTTATGCTAAATTTACTATATCGATGCGATGAATGATAACTGTGGGTTGGTATAATATATCTTAGAGGTCAAGAACGCCATGTGACTTATAGGGGGTACTCCCCGGAGGTGACACATGTGGTATTAGAGCAAGAGGTTTTAAAATTAGTTTAGGGTCACAGAAGTCTCATATTTTCACGTATAGTAGAGTCTTGTATCATTTGTGGTGAGTTGTGACACATAAAATGGTACGAGTTGCTATATGACGATAGAGTTTCCCTTCTTCATCATTCTCATATCGTGCCATAGAACATAACTCTATAAGATCTCTCATTATGTTTTCTTTTCTGGTGGTCATTTAGATGTGATTGCTTGGATGAGACTTTTCTATATGCTTGAGGAAGAAAAGGTGAGTTGAAATGCTTATCTTGGTTTTATGGTTGAACGAGTATGTGTGAATGTGAATTTTTGGCATGTTTTGATGATGTGATTCCAATTATGGATAAGTATGATTTATGTTAAATAGCATGTTATATTGAGAAATGTATGTCATGACATGGTTAAACTATTTTAGAAGTTCGTATGGTTAATATGAGTTCTTTTTAAATGGTGTGTTCTGATATTGTTTTGCATGATGGTAGACTTATGCTATGAATTGAACATGAAAGGCTATGTGACTTACTATGGAAGCGTTCTACCCTAAGAATATGTGCTTAAAGGTGTTCAATGTATCCTTTTGTATGCATATGGTCCTTGATTAGTTTCCTAGTATTGATTGGAAATCTTTGTATAGACATTGATCCTTGATGAGATGATAGTATGCTTGTCATGGTGAAGTTTTGTATCTATCTGTTTCATTGTATTCCTACCGATTGCATAAATGTTGCATTTTTGAAATTTGGAAGCATGTTCACTGTAATGATAAGAAGTTTATTGTGAGATTTTTGGGAAACCAACTAAATTGTTTTTTGACTAGATGTTGTTAAAATGTGCATAGAATAGATAGATATAAACATGATAATGAATTTAAAAAGTAGAATTGCTAAATTGAATGAAGAATGAGATTCTTATGGCATGATGACTTGTAGAATTATTTCCAACTTCTTATTGTGTTGTGAGTTCCTTGATGATTGTGTAATTGACGTTTCCCTCGAATTGAGGGTAGTATTCTTTTCATTGTAGGGTGATGATTTGGGTTAGATTGACCTAGAAGTTACCTTATTTAAATATTTAAAGAAAAGAAAGAGTCCTTAAGACTAAGTATACTATATTTTTTCCCCTTATTATGACCTTCGTGCCTATTTTATTGTTTTAAAACCTTATGTGGTCGAATAGTATAACCTAACTCGATAATTGGAGGATAAATTTGCTAGGATATGAAGTTTAGAACACCTTGGTGTTCCTATGTTAGCTTAATGTAAATTCTTCTAGAGTTGTAATAACTTTTAAGTGATGTAACCAAGGTTGTTAAGTTAAGATCCTCCTAAAGGGGTTAAGTTGCTCTTAAATTAGTTTACCCTAAGTCCCCGTGATGTTGTAGTAAGGTTGTAGATATTTTCTACCATTTACCTTCTATTTTGGCTTGAACTTGAATGTATTGAATTTTTAGTAAGCTTGTTCATTAATAAGAGTTTTTCATAAAGTATGAATTGGATGACCTTAGATGTTTGGCATGTATTGATTGACATTACCTTGAATATATTAGGAATGTTCCAAATTGCATGAAAGAAAATTTTTGATAAAATCCACGTTTTTTCATGTTAAATTGCATCTTTATATGCTATTTGTGTGTTTAACTTCCTGAGATAAGATAAGAAATATGGTAGAAGTTACTTGTGAGGTGTAATTTTTAGACTTATTATGGAAAATTGAGTCTCCTTAAAATGAAATATATTTAGTCTCTTGAAAAATTATATTACTTTTATGATTTAGAATGCATAATTTTAGCCTCATTCTTGAAAAGTGAAAGCATGTTTAGCTAAGTGCTCATGTGTGTGCCTATGATTTGTGTGATTCTTCTAAAAATATGCTTACTGTGAAGGTGAGTACTATGTTAGAAATTAACATTTCGTGAAATTTCTTTCAATTTGTTTTGATGTGCTTGGTGTGACTTACCACTTAGACTTCACTAGGAAGGAAATATGAGCACGCCTTTGTTTAAAAGTTGAGAATTTCTCATTTTTAGAGAAAATTGATCTTTTACCTTGCTTATGTGTGAATTCATAATAAATTATAAGTGTTTTGAGGAGAAGGCCATTCCTCCATGGACACCACTGAACATGGTATGGTTGAGTATGACCTTCTTGGAACTAGGTCTCACTAATGAAGATATTTGTTGATTAAATTTACTCAAGTCTATGTGCATTGAAGTATGAGTGCCTACTTGTTTTGAGTATTGTTGAAATCTGCCTATGTGTGGCCTAGGAAGATTATCTCTTGATAAATTAATGTGTAATAACCATGTTATGATTAGGAGAGAGATGTTCCTCCTATGAACATTGATAAGAGTCTTTATGCTTGATGTATTAAAGAGTGAGTAAGTAATGGTTTTGATATCTTGTGTTAACTATGTGCTATAATGCCTTGATGTTTATTATAAATTTTACGAAATCCCCTATGATGCATTGAAGTCCTTGTTGTGATTAAAGATTCCTAAGTGTCATTCGATGATAATTATTTCCAAGTGGGGGTATTGTAAGACCCCAAAATGAGTTATGGTGTCTAGATACTAATATATATTTTTTAAGGTTATAAGGTCCTAAAATGAATTATAGTATGGTTTAGAGACAGTGTGTATGTTTGAAGTGATTTGGAAGTAGAACGTCAAGGGACGACCAAAACGTTCGACGACTATTCACCTATTTGCCTGATGTGTCCATGCGTGTTTATATATTGTATTTTTTTTTTATGTTTATACATATTAAAATGAGTTATAATGATGTGTAAATATTATATATGGAGTTTCGGGAAGTTTGGAGGTCCAGCGATCAATAACGTCAAAGGTTTTCAAATGATAGTCCTTAAGACGCTCAATGTGTGTCTCAATGGGGCCTAGCATGTTTGGATGAGTTTCAGGTGTTTGTTACATATTAAGGGTCTTATTTACTTCAGAAACATCCTGATACGACTTCTAATGGGTGATATACCGTGGTTTCACGATATTTTTAATCTTTTTTCCTTAAGTTTAGTGTGTGTCCAAAATCCTTTTTGTATTAATTTTTATGTAAGTTTCTCTTTATTTGTAGGAAATCAGGCTAATGATGAACGCAGAAGTTTTTGAGCAAGAAATGTAGAAAAGTATCACTTACGGAGCTTATGCGGTCCATTGTGCCTGTGACGGTCCAGAGGTGGCATCCTAGTGAAGCTGCTGAAGGAAAATGGGGAAGTCTGACCATGTGTGAGGTTATAAAGTGTGCGACGGTCTGTCGTAGCCATGACGGTCTGTCCTGCTGGTTCATCAGGAAGATGAAAGAAGTAGTCCCAGAACCCAAATTCCAAGAGTTCAAGTATTATGGAACGAAAACCCTCGACGGACCGTTGTGCCTGTGATGATACGTCATACCTGCCATAAAGGGTAATGAAGAGAGCAGCAAAATAGTTTGAGTATGGGACGACGGAGTCCATGACGGCCCATTGTGACCACGACGACCCGTTGCGAGGTCCATTGACCCAACCACGTTTTGATAGATTTTAAGCAAATAGAGTCCTTCTTTGATTAGGTTTTTGTTTTTTATAAATTGTTCGAAAAAACTTGTTGTTGGGGTTAGACTCTTGGTAATTAGACTCTCTTATAGTTAGACTCTTGATGATTCGACTCTCTAATAGTTAAACTCTTTGTGATTAGACTCTCTTATAGTTAGACTCTTGGTGATTAGACTCGCTTATAGTTAGACTCTTGGTTATTAGTCACTTTTATGTTATAATCATTGTGAGGAGATTATTTTGATTATTACACTTTGGTTTACTACACTTTACTATGGAGTTGATTTTTGGTTATTTTGTCGCTTAATCTAGTAAATTTTTGGATTTTATTCTTTCTCATTGAAGTAAGTGCATGAATTTTTATACTACATATTTGAATATTCTGATTATGACTATGGGTAACTAAACTCCATAAATAGGGTTTTGGGAACCATAGGCGAATAATCAGGTAAAACCTAACTAAAATAAGAATTCTAGCATAGTTTCCGGCATGTATTGTTTATTCTTTCACTTAGAAGTCTTTTTAATGGATCGCCAACGTTAGAATTTGCCTTAATGCTACTTGCCGGACCAAAGAGGCAGATAGGAAATATATTATCAACATAGATATAGTGTATACTATCTAATAGGCTAGTATTGATTGGTACGAGGTAATAACTTAGTCAAATATCGAATACAATGCTTTATATGAGGTAAAGGTAAGAGTTAGTATAGCAATACATGTAGCCAGAACAAGGTGCGGAGTGAAATTTTCTACATGCCGGACCAAGGATTTAGAAATACATAACTTATAACTTTGCATGCAAGATACTAGGAAAGAGTTGTTATAGTTAGAATTATCAAGTTAAGAATCTGTGGGGAACACGTAAACCATAGTTACTTTTATTAATTTATTAAACTCCAACATTTGAAGTTGTTAGTTGTCTACTTTGATTTATCTACTTATTTTCATTCATTTAGAAATAAAAAACCCCCTTTTATTGTCTTTGCTTTCTAAGGAAATAATTGACTAAATAGTATTAATAATAGATTGAAGTTAAGTCTGAACTATTTTCCTCGTGGGAACGATCCCAACCCCATTAGTTGGGTTCTTTACTCTATACGACCGCTTTACTTCTTATTTGAGAAGTAAGTTTGAGCGTACCAAATTTTGGCGCCGCTGCTGGGAAAATAGCTTTTAGATTAACTTAAACTTATTACTAAAGTTTTGTCAATATTTTCTTAATTTTACTTTGTTTCTTGTTTTTTTTATTCTTGTAGAACTATGTTCCTTGTATGCCAAATACACGAAGAGGAAGAGAAACCTTGTTTCTATACAATCATGAATTAGAGCGTACATTACGCAACATGAATTGAAACTTGGGGGTTAATGATGATGATCTAAACTAGAACATCCCAGCTCCCGTTTGATGTTTATGGTCAGTTGTTACCCGATGCCCCGGGTGAAAACAAACAGAGGAGACAAAATACCGCTCCACGGCCCCAAGAATACTACAGAGGCTGTGATACTATACCAGACTCTGATAGACAACTTGTCTTGCCCCCTCTACCACAAGGCCACACCTTTGTGGTAACTAGTAGCCTGATGCAAATGCTCACTGCCAGAGGTTTGTTTCCAGGGCTACCTTCTGAGGATCCATATGACAATATAGCTAAGGTAAGGGAAGTGTGTAAAAGATGTGTAGGGAGGCCTGACTTGGACATGGATGTAATAGGGCTAAGAGTGTTTCCTCTCTCACTGATGGTAGAGGCTGCTATTTGGTTAACTGAGCTCCCTTATAACTCAATTTTCACTTGGAATAAACTAAGGGACGTTTTCTCAGCAAGCCACTAGCCGGTCTCCAAGAAACTAAACCACAAAGACAGAGTGAACAACTTTGTGGCACAACCAAGAGAGTCAGTTAGTAGTTCTTGGGATAGATTCACCTCGATTTTGAGAAGCATCCCCAATCACCGCATAGATGATGAGTCACTAAAGAAATACTTATATCAGGAACATGATGATAATAATAATAAAGCGGTGTTGGATACTATAGCGGGTGGTTCTTATGGGGAGTGACCTTATGCTAAGATTGCTGAAAAGTTAGAGAAAATCACCCGGGCAATAAATCTTAAAGTACAAGGAAGTCAGATACTGGGAGAAATACCTTCGCAGTGCAATCCACTCACAACCTAACTATTGATGAGATTCGTGAAGAGATGGCTCAGATGAGAATAGAGCTTGGGTTGCTATTAAAACATATAACTGGGGGTGCAGAAAAGATAAATGAATTTTACTACTTGTCTAAAAGACCACCACCAGATGATGAATTCTATTATGCGGAGGATTCCTATGCAGTAAATTAGAAGATTGGGGGTTTCCGACCGAGTGCCCAAGGCTCAAATAAGGATAATTGGCTCCAAGGTCAAGGTAACCAAGGTCGGATCTATGGTAACTATAACTGTGAGTGTCTTTATGTCCGAGATGGAAATAATAACCGCGACAACTATTTCAGTAGGGGAATCTATGGTAACATAAATGATAGGACTAGGCCCCATGTCCCTCCTCAAAAGCATGAAGTTACTCCTAGGGATAGTGGAGATAGTATAGTGCAAGTTGAGGATATGTTGCACAAAATGATGAGGAGGTTCAATGCTAATGATGAGCACATTAAACAGTTAAAGAGTGATTTAGCAGGTATTGGGCAGACAGTCAATGCACATGCAATATCAATTAAGCATATTTAGTTGCAAATGGCCAAATTATCTACGACTGTGAACACACGGCAACCGGACACTCTTCCTAGAAACATTGTCCATAATTCGAAAAATGACAGACACTGTATGGCAATCACTACTCATAGTTGTAAGCAGACCATTGACCTACCTATTCCATCTATGGAGAAAAAGGTGATAAAAGATAATGATAAGGTGATAGAGGGTAGTGGTGAAGTAGAATATAACACTGAAAAAGATGTTGAAGTGCCTATAAAGCTATTTCCCATAACAATGTTGAAGTAGATTTCTATCAATGTCCCTTTGGTACAAGTTTTAGAACAAATGCATGGATATGCCAAGTTTATGAAATATCTGGTTACAAAGAAAAGATATGTCACTTTTGAGAATGATAGAATGCAGCATTGTAGTGTTGTTGCTACAAGATATCTCGTACAAAAGAAAGAAAATCCGGGTGCGTTCACTATTCCTTGTATAGTCGGGCATTACATTTTGTGAAAGCATTATGTGATCTGGGTGCAAGAATAAATCTCATGCCCCTATCGATTTACAAGAAGATGGGTTTGGGTGACCCAAAGCCGATTACGATGTGGCTACTGATGATCTATTGAACAGTGAAAAGGCCTATAGGGATACTCCACGATTTGCTAGTAAAAGTTGAGTCGTTCATATTTCCAAAAGATTTCGCTATCCTTTATTGTGAAGTTGATTTTGAAGTGCCTATTATTCTTGGGAGGCATTTATTGCTACGGGTAGAGCCTTAGTTGATATGAAAAAGGGGCAGATAAAATTTCGGTTGAACAATGAAGAAGCGACCTTCAACATTTGTAGGTCCATGAGGCAGAGTGGTGGTCTCCAATCAGTATATGCTATATCCTACAAAGAAAAGATGAATAAGGATTATGACCTAAAAAGTGAAAAAATGAGAGTTTATGGTTGGGGATTTTGTACTTTTAGACAGTTCTAGATTGTGTTGGCTTCCGGGCAAGATCAAGTCCAAACAGACTGGCCCTTACTTGATTATTCAATTTTTCCCTCCTGGAGCAGTTGAGTTACAAACCAAGGAGGTAGTGAGGTTTAAGGTGAATGGAGAACGAATAAAACCCTATTTTGGGCATAATAAAATAAAAAAACCAAGGAGGTAGTGATCGAGACATACTATCTTGATGAGGGCTGAGTAATCAAGTGTTCTAAGTCGTGCATCGACGTTAAATCAGGCTCTGGTTGGGAGGCAACCCAATGCTCATAGTTTTCCTTTTCAATAATTGTAGCATTTTCTACTAATGGGTTTTAAATTTGCAGGAACATCACAAGGAAATTCTGCAGAAAATCACTCTGCAGCAGTCACTGACGGAACCATCGACAGACCGTCATATATGCAACGGACCGTCGCATGAATCGGTCGTGCCAGGTACATCTTTCAGTTATTTTCAAAACTACAGCACACGCGACATGACCTATGATGAACCGTTGCAATTGCGACGGACCATCATCGGGGACTCGTCGCTTCAATGAGCATATCCAACATGACCCGGCTGGAAACTTCTAAAAAATTTCAACCTATAAAACACACCACCCCTTCATTTGAACGGTTTCTTTCCCTTTTTCTCCCATTACCTCCCTTTTAACCTTCCCACTTCCTACCTCTCGTTCAGCCGATCATTTCCCAAATTCCCCAATTCCTAAAATCCACATTTTACTAGTCGGATTCTGCTGCTGTGGTTCTCTTCATGATCACAAAGTACCTTCCTCGTTTGTTTTTCTAAAATTCACAGGTATGTGTCTCTGATTTCTATCGATATACATTGCATTTCTATTTATCAATCAGTATTAGCCTATTTCTTATTGATGGGTTCATTCTTTAATACATATTATGTCTGACCTATGTTGAGAATCCTCAAAATTACATTGGTAAAACTCTACAAATAGGTGCTTCAGCATTGCTAGTTCACTAGGTATTTGGATTATACATGTGTAGGTTAAAACAATAAAAATTCCATTAGGGTCATAGGGGATGAATGTGGCATCCCAGTCCTGTCATTGAATGACAGAACGAGACCCCAATGATGGACCGTTGTACCCACGACGGACCGTCATAGAGTCCGTCCCAACATCCCTAACACCGCATTGTCCAATTTTCTCCAAGTGTCCACCAATAGACACATGCGATGTGCTGTCGTTCCCATTTTTAGCCTTAATAAAATATACCCTTGTTCAATACACCCCATTTTTAGCCATAATAAAATAAAAAAAACAAATTAAATGTATCCTTCTTTGATACAAATAATTTGAACTTAAACTAGACCTTTATTTTTCACCCCAACTGATCTTTTTCGGGAATAATGTGTTGGCGTTGGTCCCTCCTTGAACATGTAAACCTCATCTTAAGCAAAAAGCATATGTTGAGGGTGTCTAATGCAGTAAACAACTTTTTTATGGCCCTGACCCAACTTTGGGTACTGTGTACTTTAACTCATGGCAAAGCCATCAGTTGAGGGTGACTATTTTGAGGAATGCTCTTGAAAGTGGGGTTTAAAGAACAAAGGTAAAATGACTCAAGAACCAGTTGAAAGAAAAGTGAAACAAAAAAATACAATAAATATAGGCAAGAAAAGAAGAGAGTCACTTACACAAATCAAGAAACAGAGGAAAATAGCAAGGTAAAAGAATATGAGAAATTGGGTGAAAAAAAATGAGGAAAAGAGGTATCTTTAGCCGATATGTCAAGGAGGGTAAAAAGTCACTGAAGTATACCTAAATATACTGTACCTGACTCTGATCCTATGTTAAAAGCTAAGAAAGACCCATCGTGATCCTAAGAGTTGTATAGCGATCTTAAAGCAATGCAAAAAAGGGAAAGCTTATGGCAATATGTATGAATGAGTTGTGATTTGTTCGGAGAGTGAGTGTTGAAAAGCAAACCTTATACTCTAACTGAAATCATGGTGTGAAAAATGAGGATGTTGTTTTGAAGTGAGGACACTAGTTGCAATACAGAAAATATTAGCACCTCGGTGAGAAATTGAAGAGGATATGTGTTAGTGCGTGGTGAATCTATGTCATGGTCTGATTCAAAATAATTCAAGCCTAATAGTGATAACATTCATGAATATGATGAGATTTATTGGTATTGATAGCCAAATGATTGCGAAAGATCAAACATGGATACTATTGTACAAAGATTTTGTAGTGAGTCATAGTGCGTCGCTTGAGACAAACAACGAATTTAAGTTGAGGGTGTTGATATACCGTGGTTTCACGGTATTTTTAATGCTTTTTCCTTAAGTTTAGTGTGTGTCCAAAAGCCTTTTTGTATTAATATTTATGTAAGTTACTCTTTATTTACAAGAAATCTGCTTAAAGATGAACGCAGATGTTTTTTAGCAAGAAATGTAGAGAAGTACAACCTACGAAACTTGTGAGTGTGTGTCAGGCCTGTGACGGTCCGTAGGTGAAATCGTAGTTAAGCTACTGAAGGAAGATGGGGATTTCTGAAAATGTGTGGGGTTACGAAGGGCGTGAAGGACCGTCGTAGCCATGATGGTCTGTCCAACTGGTTCGTCGGAAAGATCAAAGAAGTAGTCAAGTACCCAAATTCCAAGAGTTCATGTGTTATGGAAGGAAGACCCTTGATGGACTGTTGTGCCTCTGACGCTATGTCATACCTGTAGTCGAGGGTAATGAAGAGAGCGGCAGAAGAATTTTAGTATGGGACGACGGAGTCCATGACGGCCTGTCGTGACCACGACGACTCGCCGCGAGGTCCGTCGACCCAGCAATGTTTTGACAGATTTTCAGCAAATAGAGTCCTTCTTTGATTAGGTTTTGTTTTTTATAAATAGTTCTAAAAACCTCATTTTGGGGGTAATACTCTTGGTGATTGGACTCTCTTATAGTTAGACTCTTGGTAATTAGACTCTCTTATAGTTAGACTCTTGGTGATTAGACACTCTTATAGAAAGATTCTTGGTGATTAGACTCTCTTGTAGTTAGACTCTTGGTAATTATACACTTTTATGCTATATTATTTGTGAGGGATTATTTGATTATTACACTTTGGTTTATTACACTTTTATCTAGAGTTGATTGTTGGTGATTTTGCCGATTAATCAAGTAAAATCCTGGATTTTATTCTTTCTCATTGAAGTAAGTGCATGATTTCTTATATTACATATTTGAATACTGTGATTATTACTATGGGTAACTAAACTCCATAAGTAGGGTTGTGGGAACCATAGGCGAATAATGAGGTAAAACCTAACTAAAATAACAATTCTTGAATAGTGTCTTGCATGTATTGATAATTCTTTCGCTTAGAAATCTTTTAATGGATGGCTAACGTTAGAACTCGCCTTAATGCTACTTGCCATACCAAGGAGGTAGATAATAAGAAAAGAATTATTAATATATATATATAGTGTATACTATCTAATAGGCTAGTAGTTATTGGTACGAGGTAATAACTTAGTCAAATATCGAATACAATGCTTAATATAAGGTAAAAGTAAGGGTTAGTAAAGCAACACACGTAGCCGAACAAAGGTGGTGAGTGAAATTTTCTAGATGCCGGAGCAAGGATTTAGAAATACATAACTTATCACCTTGCATGCAAGATACTAGGAAAGAATTGTTATAGTTAGAATTATCAAGTTATGGAAGGTAGTCCTTATATTCACTAGTGTCTACTAAAATGCATGTTTATGAAAGCAAGATAGGTATTTCCGTAGCTAGAATTACTTGATAGGTGTATTAGTATAGGCAAGAGTATGGGATTTTGCCTATATATTGCACATATGTACCTTGATAGGATAGTTATAGTTTCGGTTTCTATATGTGTGAATATGTATGTATGAACATGTGTGTATTCATGTGTTATATGAAACGTTTGTTCAGATATACGTATACACACGCACATGCTTGAAGACCTAGTCAATTGAGGGGCATTGAATGGTGTATTCATGTGCACCCTAAACTAGATGATGTTTTACATATGCTATGTTCATGTGAAGAAAATTTTTATATGATTTAGGAAGATGACCTTCCATCTATGACGTATGAGTTAAGCATATGAGGGGATGAATCTCCTAAACCTAGGTTTTATAAAGCAAAAATATAATAAAGGTTTTCAAAGAAGGGAACTTAGCTTAGAACCAAGTGAATTTAAATATGAGTGTGTGTCCCTTCCTATTGTAGGAAGGTAGGTCACCATAAATCTCATGAGGTGGATAACCATAATGACTCAATGTGCATAAATAGGGTTTCCATAAGTGAATAACTACAATGCCTAATCTTGGAATAAACAGGGTTTTCACATGTATCTCCAAGTTCCATACTTATGTTGCCACCAAAGAATTAGCTAGTGGATCCAGCAAGAAAGGTATGTCACCTTTGGTTGTACTTTGGCCGGTAGACCACCTACTTTAAGTGTGGGGTTTTATGACACTACATTCCATGTTTAGCATCACATGGTCTATGTCGGTAGGCTATAGTTTCCCTAAGGTAAAATGGACAATGAAAGTAAATGACTAGGACCCTAATTAGAAGGACTTAAGTAAGGTTACTTAGGATATGTGGAAGTAATGAACGCATCTAGACATTGCACAAGTATGTCCTTAGGAAGTTCTAGGAAGGTGTTCCAATGCATGTCATTATGTATGTGTTCATTATGCATGACATTGTAGTATTTGTCTACTTGTTAGAAGTTGTGCATGATATGAGTCTTATGCATGATGTTGATCTTCATGACTATATGATGAAGGTCTTGACTTAACTATGTCAATGTTGTACTATACTTTTATGATGTATGTGTTGCTTGTATAGATTGTATGTATTTTTTCTTGTTGCGTTAAGGTGATGCATTGCACCAACAATCACTGAAGGGTTACTTGGGAAGTTAATGAATAAAAAGGAAACTAGCTCACTGTTAAGGGAACAAGAGCTCATTGTAATGTGACTCAAAAACGTAATAAATCCTATATGTGAACATATGAAATGTTTGGCTTTTAAATATATTTATATGAATTATATGAGTGCTATTGTTTCAAAGTTTTATAAAGATCTAATCAAAAAGGCATGAAGTATGATTTCAAGAAAATGTCCCTTTTAAATGCATGTTTTTGCATGGTTACCATACTCAGTGCATTCTTGTACTAATCTCATTCATCTCTACTTTATAATAAATGTGTAGGTTATGGATGCTTAAAGGATGTCTATGAATGAGGAGCTTGATATGTGTTTCCCAAGATCAAGTAAAGGAGTTCTTAAGTTCCAGGGATTCCCTACTCAAGTCTTAATGTAAAATGTTTAAAGATTGTATAGTTATGTCTTATTTTTTAAGGGTCGTGTCCGTAATGTATTCTAATGTTGTGGAGTCTATGATGGAAAAAAAAGACTTAGAGTCTATAAATGTTTTATGAATTATATTTTTTTGTATATGAGGTAAAGTTTCTAGCATATTAGGTGGTATGAAAAATTTATAATTTTCCGCAAAATTTACTATGTCGATGCGATTAATGATAACTATGGGCTTTTATAAAAGCTCTGAGAGTTCAAATACGCCATGTGACTTCTAAGGGGTGCTCCCTGAAGGTGACAAACTTGGTATCAGAGCACGCAGTTTTAAAAGTTGTTAGGGTCCAAGAACTCTCATATTGCCACGTCTAGCAGAGTCTTGTATCATTGAAAGTGAGCGTGACACATCAAATGGTACGAAAGGCTACAGGACAATAAAGTTTCCCTTCTTCATTATTCTTATATTGTGTCATAGCACTTAACTCTATAAGATCTCTCTCATATGTTTTCTTGTACGGTGGTCTTTTTGATGTGATTGCTTGGATAAGATTGTTCTCTATGCTTGAGGGAGAAAATGTGAGTTTAAATGCTTATCTTGGTTTTATGGTTGAATGAATATGTGTGAAAGTGAAATTTAGGCATGTTTTGAAGATGTGATGCCAATTATAGATAAGTAGGAAATTTATATCAAATAGCATGTTATATTAAAAAATGTATTTCATGATATAGTTAAAGTACGTTAGAAGTTATTATGGTTAACATGAGTTCTTTTAGAATTATGTGTTCCTATATGGTTTGCATGATTGTAGCCTTATGTTACGAATTGAACATGAAATGTTTAGTGACTACATATGGAAGCATGCTACCCTAAGAATATGTGCTTAAAGGTGTTTAATGTTTCCTTTTGTATACATGGGGTCCTGATAAGTTTCCTTGTATGGATTGTAGTTCGTTGTATAGACATTTATCCTAGATGAGATGATAGTAAGTTTGTCTTGGTAAAGATTTGTATCTCACATTGTCATGTTTTTACTACCGATTACCAAAATGCTGCTTTTTTTGAATTTGGAAGAATGTTCAGTGTAATGATAGGCAGCTTACTCTGAGATTTTTGGGAAACCAACTAAATTGTTTTCTTGACTAGATGTTGTTGAAATGTGTATAGAATTTATACATATGAACATGATGATGAATGTAAAAAGGAGAATTGCTATTTGGAATAAAGAATGATAGTATTATGGCATGATGAGTTGTAGAGTTGTTTCCAACTTAATATTGTGTTGTGATTCCCTTGATGATTGTGGAATTGACGATTCCCTATAATTGATGGTAGTATTCTTCTCTTTGTAGGGTGATGATGTGGGTTCTATTGACCTAGAAGATACCTTTTTTAATGTCAAAAGAAAAGAAAGAGTCCTTTAGACTAAGTCTCCTATATTGTTTCCCCTATTATGTATTACCTTGGTGTCTATTGCATTGTTTAAAAACTTTATGTGGTCGAGTAGTATGATCTATCTTTATAACCGGAGGATAAATTGCCTAGGATATGAAGTTTAGAATACCTTTGTGTTCCTATGTTAACTTAATGCAAATCGTACTAATTTTGTAATCAATTTTAAGTGATGAAAAAGAAGGTTGTTTAGTTAAGATACTCTTAAGGTGCGGTTAAGTTGCTCATAAGTGGGTTTACCCTAAGTGGGGGATGGTGGTGGAGAATTAAGTTTGTAAATACTCTCTACTATTGACCTTCTCTTTTTGCTTGAACTTGAATCCATTGAATTTTTTGTAAGCTTGTTCATGAATAAGAGTTTTTTATAAAGTATGAATTGCATGACCTTATATGTTTGGTATATATTCATTGACATTACCTTGAAGATATTATGAATGTTCCAAGTACATGAAAGATATTTTTTGATAAAATCCATGTTTTCTCATGTTAAGTTGCATCTTGATATGCTAGTTGTGCATTTGACTTCATTAGATAAGACAAGAAACAAGGTAGAAGTCACTTGTGAGGTGTAATATTTAGCCTTATAATGGAAAGTTGAGTCTCCTTAAAATGAAATATGTTGACTCTCTTGAAAAATTATGTGACTTTTTTATTTTAGAATGCACAATTGTAGGCTCATTTTTTAAAAGTGAAAGCTACTTTAGCTAAGTGCTCATGTGTGTGCCTATGATTTGTGTGATTCTTCTAAAAATATGATTCTTGTGAAGGTGAGTTCTATGTTAGAAATTGACATTTTGTGAAATTTCTTCCTACTTGTTGGAATGTGTTTGGTGTGACTTACCACTTAGACTTTACTAGGAAGGAAACATGAGTATACCTTTATGTAAAAGTTTAGGATTTTTCAATTTTAGAGAAAATTGACCTTGTACCTTGATTAGGTGTGAAATCATGATACATATTAAGTGTGTTTATGATTAGGACATTCGTCCATAGACACATCTAAACATGGTAGGGTTGAGTATGATCTTCATGGCACTAGATCTAACTAATGAAGATCATTGTTGATTAAATTAACTCAAGTCTATGTGCATTGAAGCATGAGTACATACTTGTTTTAATTATTGTTGAAATCTTCCTATGTGTGGCCTTTCAAGATTATCTCTTAATAAATTAAGGTGTAATGACCATGTTATGATTAGGAGAAGGACGTTCCTCCTATGAACATGCTAAAAGCTTTTGTGTTTGATGCATTAAAGAATTAATGAGTAACGGTTTTGCTTGCTTGTGTTCATTGAGTGCTAAAATGACTTGATTTTTATTAAAAGTATTATGAACTAATCTTTGATGCGTTCAAGTCCTTCTTGTGATTAAAGAGCCCTAAGTGTCATTCGAGGACGAAGGTTTCCAAGTGGGGGATATTGTAAGACCCCAAAATGAGTTAGGGTGTCTAGAGATTAACATGTTTTTATTAAGTTTATAAGGTCATAAAATTAATTATAATATGTTTTAGAGGAAGTGTGTAAATTTTGAAGTGATTTGGAAGTCTAATTTCAAAGGACGACCAAAACGTTCGACGACTACTCACATATATGCCTCATATGTCCATGCATGTGTATAGATTGTATTTCATGAGATTTTTAAGTATTAAAATTAGTTATACTTATTTTTAAATATGGTATATTTAGTTTCTTGAAGTTTTGAGCTAAAATGATCAAGAACGTACAAGGCTTTCAAAAGATAGCCCTTATGACACTCAATGTGTGTCTGGATGGGGTCTAGATTGTTTGGACGAGTTGCAGTTGTTTTACATGGGTGAAACTTATATTGAATGTCTATAACTTATTAAGGGTTGTTTTTACGTTGGAAATGACTGGGTACGACTTCTAAAGGACCCCGCAAAAGGCCCCACAAGAAGGACCCAAGGCTGGTCGAGACAATGCCTTGGCTGTGTCAATCAACGGACCAAACGACGTCCAGTTGGTAAACTAACGACCCGTTTATGAGGTATCATAGATTTTTTCTTAGCTTGGTCAGGTATAAAATAAAAATTTGTCTAAGGACAAGTCTTCCGAAGCCAAAGGACGAACTGTAGACTGACCTACAGCCAGTCGATTGCTCCGTCAATGGTGTTCTGTCAACTGTTGCCTGCATCTATGTTAATACTGGGGTGAATGAAAAATTCACCACATGTCTTAAACTGATTATAATAGGATTATTTATCTACTTTCGGGTGTATATAAGGGAGTAAAAACCTGATCAACACCACTCCCAATACTATTCACCAACTTAGACTTTTGCCTCCAAAAATATTCTCTCTAGAACCTCCATTGTTGGTGAAGATCCAGAACAGCTTTGAAATTTGATTTTCATGGATAAATCATCTAGTTTTAGAGTTTTCCATGTAGACAAAGGTATGTTTATCCTTAATCTCTAGTTATCCTTCCATCTAGAGAGTTAATCTCAATGTTTTAAAAGAGAAAAATATTATCAAAGTTCTCCTTCTTCAATCTAGCCGTGGGTTCTTTCTTAAATTGATTTCAAAAGCATCATATCAATGTATTGATTATTATCTACTAATTTTGACGTGATTTTCAATCATATTGCATGAGGAACCCATGCATCTTTCACAAACTCGATTTTATCATATGTATGGCTTTATGATGTTTATCTTATGCACGTCAATTTGTGATTCAATTATGTTAATATGCTTATTTTTACTGTCTATTATGTATATTGATGTTGAATCATTGATGAATTACCCATGTGAATGAATGCATGAATGGTTATGATCATTGCAATGTGGGTCCTCAATTGATTAAAAAAGTAAATTTTGATTATGTTGTGTTTATTGTAGCTTGTGTTTTAGGATAATACCATGGTTGAATTGTAGATATAAATCTTGTATGATCAAAGTGCAGAAGGCTCTGTTTGAATTGATCTAGGTTATTCTATTCTATGGAGTTTGATCTTGTGATCCTAACATTAGGTTGGGTGTTATATGAATTGATCATGGTTAATGTGTATAGATGCTTCATATAACATAATATGAGGATGAATTATATTTAATGAATAAAATAATAGGCAAATCATGATACTCTTATTTGGATTAACCAATGTAAACTTATGTTCCATGAACTCCTAACATGAAGCATGCTTGTGTCAACCTTAATGGCAATTGTTGTAGTGCCTCATCTAGACTATGAACTCATTAGCTACTGCCTAGCATTTAATTTATTGAAAAAATATGATTGATGATTAATACTTTTGTAAAATTAATTAGATTACATATTCTCTCTACTCTACATTGAATTGATAGTTTAATGCCTACAATAGTAGCTTCATCATGAAGTGTTTTAAGCATGATTTTTATATGAATAAGTGTATGATTGTCTACTGCCTTTAGTTGATATTATTGATGAAATAATATATATAATCCATGCAAGTGAAGTTGGATGATGGTCTATGTCCTTCTACATTCTAGCATGTTAATGATATGTTGTACTAGTTGTAGCATAGCCTTATAGTATCTTATGTTTAAATTTATGCATGATTATGGAACGTTAATGCCCTATACTTTATTTATTCATTAAATAGTAGTAATGGTCAATGATGACTAAAGGCTAAAGGATTGGTAAGAATTCCTCTACTCTTCTTCTTCTCTATTTCTTTATTGTAATGTTGATGAAGCCTTGTATGGCATTGTGTGGTATGGTCAACTTATGGTGGCGGTGTTTAGTTTATTGTAAATATATATATGTGTTGACCATGTCCATGAAGGAAAATTGATGAATATATGAACATGTGCCTATGATGATACTGTGTGAAGCTTATGCCTAGTTTCCTATTCTAGTTATGACTTAGGTTGTATGGATCTTGTGTAAGCATGTGTATATCAATGTTAGGGCAAAGTATAGGTGGTTCCATCGATGAGTTAAAAATTGTTAATAATCCCTTACCGATGTATCCCTATGAGAAATCATGAATAGCACAAGTTAGGAGTCTTAAGTGTAATATGAAGTTGCCTTGTCTCCTATGCTATTGTGTGTTGTGTGATTTATGCTTGAAAGAGTGTTATCTTCTAATGGGTGGATTCATCAATTTGTTGTTGATAGCCACTATGTGATCATGTTGACCAATGTACATTCACACTCACTTTACATGCTTGTTAGAAGTACTATAGGTCATGGTGTCTAAATGAAAGGTAATCCTCATATTCACTAGTGTCTACAACTATTCACGTTAAAATGATGTTTATGAAAGCATGATATGTTTTTCCTTAGATAGGATAACTTGATAGGTGTAATAGTATGGACAAGGGTATTAGACATTGCCTATGCATTGCACATGTGTTCCTTGATAGGATAGTTCTAGTTTTGTATTCTATATGTATGAATATAGATGTATGAATGTGTGTGTATTAATTTGTTAAGTGAAAGTTTTTCTCACATATAGGAACATTTGGACCTTGTATTTACATGGATTAATAATAAAGTTTTAGTGGTTTTCATGTAGACAAAGGTATAGTAATCCTTCATCTCATGTAATATTTCCATCTAGAGTGTTAATCTCAAACTTTTCAAAGAGAAAAATATGATATTTTCCTTCTTCAATCTAGCCATGGGTTCTTTATTAATATGATTTCCAAAAGAATAATATGAATGTATTGATGATTATCTACTGATTTAGACATGATTTTCAATCCTATTGCATGAGGAACCCATGCATCTTTCACAAACTTGATTTCAGCCTATATTTGGCTTTATGATCTTAATCTTATGCATGTTGATTTGTTATTCAATTATGTTAATATGCTTATGTATACTGTATATTATGTATATTTATGGTGAATCATTGATAAATTACCCATGTGAATCAATGCATTAAAGTTCCAACATGCCTAACCTAGTCTTCATTATTGAGCATTCTAATGTGGGTCCTCAATTGATTAAAAAAGTGAATTTCGATTATGTTGTGGTTCTTGTAGCTGATTTTTTAGTCTAATACCATCGTTGAATTGTGGATATAAAACTTGTATGATCAAAGTAAAGATGGGTTGGTTTTAATTGATCTAGGTTCTTCTAGTCTATGGAGTTGTAACTTGTAATCTTGACGTTAGTTAGGTGTTATATAAATTTATCATGTATAATATGATAGATGCTTCCTATAACTTAATATAAGGATGAATTATATGTAATTAATCCAATATGGGTCAATTCATTATAGTTTGAATATGATTAACCTATGTAAATTTACCTTCCATGAACTCCTAATATGAAGCATGCATATGTCGACCTTAATGGCAATTGTAGTAGAGCCTCATATGCATTTGTCGACCTTAATAGCAATTGTACTAGTGCCTCGTATAGACTATAACATCATTAGATACTTCCTACAATTTACTTTATTCGTAAAATGTGATTTATGATTAATACTTTGGTAAAATAAATAAAATGACTTATTCTCTCTACTCTACTTTGAATTGATAGTTTAATGCCTTTGATAATAGCTTGGCGTTGATGTTTTTACACATGATTTTGACATGACGAAGTGTATAATTAGATACTGCCTTGAATTGATATTATTAATGAAATATTATCTACAATACATGCAAGTAAAGTTGGATGATTATCTATGTCTTTCTACATTCTAGCATGTTAATGATATGTTGTACTAGTTGTAGCACGTCATTGTAATAGATTATGTTTAACTTTATGAATGATTATGGTATCTTATGATAGTGCTGTATATTTGATTTATTGTTAAAAGAGTAGTAATGGTTAATGATGACCAAAGGCTAAAGGATTGGTAAGAATTCTTCTACTCTTCTTCTTGTCTATGTCTTTATAGTATTGTTAATGATGTCTTGTATGGAATTGTGTGGTATGATCCACTTATGGTGGCGGTGTTTACATTATATTTAATATATATATATATATATATATATATATATATATATATATATATATATATATATGTGTGTGTGTGTGTGTGTGTGTGTGTGTGTGTGTGTGTGTGTGTTGACCATGGCCATGATGGCAAATTGATGAATATATGAACATGTGCCTATGATGATACTATGTGAAGCTTATGCCAACTTTCCTATTGAAATTGTAACTTAGGTTGTATGAATATTGTAGAAGCATGTGTATATTCATATTATGGTAAAATATAGCTGAATCCATCAATGAGTTAAAAATTGTTAATAATCCCTTACCTATATACCCCTATGTGAGTGCATGAATAGCACAAGTTAGGAGTCTTAAGTGTATTATGAAGTTGGCTTGTCTCCTATGTTATTGTGTGTTGTATGGTTTATGCTTGAAAGATTATTATGATATAAGAGGGTGTCTGCCTCAATATGTTGTTGATATCCATCATGTGATCATGTTGACCAATGTACACACACTCACTTTACATGCATGTTACAAGTACTAGAGTCATGGTGTTTAAATGAAAGGTAGTTCTCATATTCACTAGTGTCTACTAGTATGAATGTTAAGATGATGCTTATGAAAGCATGATATGTTTCTTTCACTAGGATGACTTGATGGGTGTACTAGTATGGGCAAGGGTATGGGACTTTGCTTATGAATTGCAAATGTGTTCCTTGATAGGATAGTTGTAGTTTTGTATTCTATATGTATGAATATGTATGTATGAACATGTGTGTATTAATGTGATGTGTGAAAGGTTTTCTCACATATATTAATACACACACACACATGTATTAAGAACTAGTAAAGGGAGGGACCTTGAATGGTGTATTCTTGTGCACCCTAAACTAGATGATGCTTTACATATGTCATGTTCATGTGAAGGCATTCTTTAGATGATTTAGGATGATGACTTTCCATCTATTACCTATGAGTTAAGCATATGAGGGGATGACTCTCCTAAACCTGTGTTTTATAAAGTAAAAATATAAAAAAGATTTTCAATGAAGGCAACATAGCTTAGCACTGACTGAACTTGAATATGAGTGTGTGTCCCTTACTATGGTAGTAATGTAGGTCAGCATAAATCACATGTGGTGGATAACCAAAAATGCCTCAATGTGCATAAATAGGGTTTCCATAAGTGAATAACTACTATGCCTAGTCTTGGAATAAAGAAGGTTTTCACATGTATCTCCACGTTCCATAACTATGTTGACACCATAGAATACTAGCTAGTTGATCCACCTAGAAAGCTATGTCACATTTGGTTCTACTTTGGCCGGAAGACCACTTTCTTTCAGTGTGGTGTTTTATGACAATGGATTCAATTTTTAGCATCATATGTTCTATGTCGGTTAAGGCTATAGTTTCTCTAAAATGAAATGGACAATGAAAGTAAATGACTAGGACCCTAATTAGTAGGACTTAAGGGAGGTTACTTAGGATACATGGAAGTAATGAACCCATCTAGACATTGCACAAGTAGCTCCTTAGGAAGTTCTAGGAAGGTGTTCCGATTCATGTCATTATTTGTGTTCTTTATGCATGACATTGTAGTATTTTTCTACTTGTTATGAAGATGTCCATGATATGAGTCTTTATGCATGATGTTGATCTTGTTGACTATATGATGAAGGTCTTTACTTAACTCTGTCTACATTGTACTATACTTTTGTTATGGAATGTGTTGCTTTTTATAGATTGTGTATGTTTTCTTGTGGCCTTAAGGTGATGCATTGCACCAAGTATCACAAAATAGTTGCATGGGAAGTTAATGAATAAAAAGGAAACTCTCTCATTGTTAAGGGAACAAGAGCTCACTTTAATGGGACTCAAAAATATAATATATGTGAATCTATGAAATGTTTGGCGTTTGAATTTATTTATATGTAGTATACGAATGATATTAATGCTATTGTTTTAAGGTTTTATAAAGATTTACTCAAAAAGGCATTAACTATAATTTGAAGAAAATGTCCGTTTTCAATGCATGTTTTTGCATGGTTTCCATACTTAATGCATTCGTGTACTAATCTCATTCTTCTCTACTTTTTACACAATTTGTAGGTTATGGATGCTTAAAGGATGTCTATTTTTTAGGAGCTTGATATGTGGTTCCTAAGATCAAGGAAACGGGTCCTTATGTTCCAAGGATTCCCTACTCATATCTTAATATATAGTGTTTAATGATTGTAAAATTATGTCTAATGTTTTAAGGGTCGTGTCCCTAATGTATTCTAATATTTTTGAGTCTAAAATGGAATAGAGACTTAGAGTATATAAATGTATTATGACTTATATTTTATATGCATATGAGGTAAAGTTTCTAGAATATGAGGTACTATGAAAAGTATTAAATTTTCCGCTAAATTTACTATGTCACTGCGATAAATGATAATAATGGGCTTGTATATGACTTCCAAGAGGTCAAGTACACCATATAACTTGGGGGTGCTCCCCGGTTATGAAAAATCAAACACATATTCATAAGTGAACTATTCAACATATAGAATCAACTATGTGTAAGTTCATCATTTACATATAAAATATCTTTATATTCATAATCATACATAATAAATCCTCCTAAGACTCCCCTCAAGGCTAACTGGTGCAATGCTTAGGTAGAGTCCCATGCCTCTACCTTAACTGAGCTAGACCCCTTAGGTTTATCCTAGTTAGAGTTCAATCCTTTTAATTCATTTTACCTTTCGTAAACACCTTTCTCTAACTGACATACACCAATGATCTAGTATGGAATCCGGCGACATAAAACCCTACACCGAAGGAAGGAGGACTACTTGCCAAGGTAATACCAAATCATAAAACATAGCTACTACGTGGATCCACTAGCTAGTATTCCTATAGGCGAAATATTTATCATAATTAGGTTGAAATACATGTTAATAAATTCTTATTATCCAATAAAAAATAAAAACAAATCAATTCATACCATAATTATTGAGATTGAGAAGTTTCCACATGAAAACCCTTTTTTTGGAAACACTTTGAAGGAAACCTTTGAGGAAAGAGGTCTCAAAGGTGAATTATATACCTTCCTTAATGTATTCTGAAGATTTTATATTGAATTAGTCCCTTTAAAGCCCCCAAATCCCTCCCCTAGCTAATCTCCAATGGTGTCTTCCAATAGAGAGTGAAAGAAGAGAGAAGGAAGAGAGTTTTTTTGGGAGTTTTCATTTGATTAATTTTGGTTGGGTTCTTTATATGGAGAGTTAAATTTGTTAATTAGTCTTCACTTAATCCCTAAATAACCAATAAACCCCTTAATTAATTAAAACTAACTTAAAATGTGCAGGAAAATTGACCCTCACAGACGAGACTCTGATCGACGGTCCGTCTTTGAGTCGACGATCACTATCTCATTCCATTCTGCACATCTGTTGATGAGTTCAGAGAATATTCAAACGATTATCTTTAATGAAATGTCTGTCTATCGCTCGACGGTTAGCATAATTCCCCATCGATCAATACATGCCCCGTCGATTGACCTTTCGTGGTGCACATTGCCTAGGCAGTGTTGACACCAACGTACAAGGGCCCTTGGCTGATCCTTGGTAAGTTGTACCCAGACGTTTTGACCATAAATTAACTTAAAAACATGTTATATACCTTTTTACCATTTTTCATGGATTTACAACTCATAAAAGCTCGTCAAATAGGCTTAGGCACACTAGTACCTCACTTGAACTAGTTTCACGATGTCATGAACGTGCTTGGACGTTTTGGTTCCTAGAATTCCTACATGACTTAGAAACAATAACATTGGCCATAAAATTGTTCTTTGATCTCATGACACTTAAGTTTCCTTTTAAGACACATCTTTGTATTTTGAAGTGTTACATATATTATGTAGAATTGCTATCGAATTGTAGGATTGGTATGGTCCACTTACGGTGGAGGGGTTTATGTGTTATAATTGTGAAGAACATGGCCTTGTCGACATTATTATGTTAATTGTGATGTTATCATTGTTGTAGATTTTATAGGTGATCCATGTTTAGAAGTATAACATGTGTGTATGTGTGATATCAAAACACGATTTCTCTCTAATGATTTATATCTAATTATGACAGATTAGGATGTCATTATATGTGTTGCTAATTGAAATGGTTAGGTATACTTAGTTGTCCCCACATGGTACTTCAATGTTATTGAATTTGTGATATGAAGTTGATATGTGTGTTTTATTGGTAGACCTATGTCCCTCTACTTTATACATGAAACTATGTGAAGGTGAACTCTTCATTTAGAAGTATTAAAAACCTTTTTCATGTAAGTATATGAAATAATTATGAATGAATGTCTAGGATCGGTACACCTGAGATGGTACCCTTTTATGTATGACTAATAAAACCTTGAACATGTAAAGAGTGTCAATAACTTGGAACCTTCAATATTAAAAGAAGGTTATTATATCCTTGATGTTAAAAATCTTAATGGTACCCTTCGTGTGTGAATGATGGACTTAGGAATATGTTGGTAGTAACGCCATGAAACCATCTCTAGGAAGTCATTGAGCTATCCTTTTTTATTATTAAGTGGAAACCCTAGTGTACCACCTTTGGTAAAAGTATTACGCTTTCATATGACTATGTCGTACCTATTCATATGCTTCCTTGTGTAAAACTTACGCGATGAGAACATAACTAGCACCGACAGAATATACTTGTTGTACTGACTCTACTTAAGATGAGACAAAATTACCAAGAAACCCTTGATATTCCTTAACCATGTGCCTATATAGGATGTGTCCTAGTTCTACCCTTGGCAAGTAGAACACTCTCCTTTAGAGTAGGGTATATACACACACACACACACACACACACACACACACACACATATATATATACATATATATATACATAGAAATTCTACAACGTGTAGGTAGTGGAATGAGACACTATCTATACAGGGCACCAGTAGGCTTTGAAGATACTAGGATGAGGGTACCCTAGGTCTTCCATGACCATTATATGAAGTCTTATAAATGTTTAATTGTATCTTAATTTGCATAATGAATGATAATGACTTAGATTAATGTATGTTTAATCAAAGGATCCCTATCAATTGTAGCTTTGAGGATTAGTTAGGAAGGCTTGGATAGGGTGTATGGTTGGTATCTTCACTTCTTACTTAGATGAGTCTTAGATTAACCTTGGGTAGAGAGTCTAATTGATGAAAAAAGAATAATCTTGCTTTAGTTGGTTTTAAGGATTAATTAGGTGTGCTAGAAGATGTCTATGGGTGGTCTGTTTGTGTCTTAAGTAATTCATAGGATAACCTTTTGTTAGGAGGTTTATATGCTTATGTGGTTTCTAAGTGATGATAGGTTTATATTGTGGGTTACTAGAAAAGTGATTATATGTAAAGAGGTATTTGACTATGATTCTTGTACTTTTCTATGAGGTTTTCTTTAAAAATAGCACGCAAAGCATGTTATAATAAATTATCTGTTTTAGCATTGTTGTATTGCATGTCACCTTACTTATTTCATTCCATGTAATAATTTAATCTGTTGTTTTATCTCATAAGGTGTTGGTGGCAAGTGACAAGTTTATTGAAGTGAAGTTTTGGGTTAGCATCCACTCAAGCATATCTGTCTATGTCTTCAGATGATTCGAGGACATAGTATTGTTTTAGTTTTTTTTTCAAAACACATTTTATTAGACTTGGTATTCCTATTTTAATGATACATGGGTTGTACCCAAATATATTAATTATGGTAAGATGGATAAAAAGAGACGTAGTCTTTCATATGTTCCGTTAAAGAGATTTGAAGTATTGTTCTATTGTTGTGAATTTTTTTTATTTTGCACTAATTATATATATATATATATATATATATATATATATATATATATATATATATATATATATATATATTCGATGTGTGTCTAAGGGCTTCTATTAGACCTCCGAGGGTGGGTACGCCATGTCGCGACTTTACAATTCCCTAACTTCTAGGGTATACTCTCGGGTTTTGACAAGCTTGGTATTAGAGCATAAGGTTATGAAATAGTCTTTAGGGTTGAAAGTTTGATGAAAGCCACGTCTAGTAAAGTCTTGTTCATTAGTTTGATTCGCGACACATATATGAGGGAGAGGCTATCGAACGATAGAGTTTCCCTTTCTTCATTACTCTTGTTTGGTGCCATTGAGCTTAACTCCAGATGATCTCTATCTTATTTTCCTTTGTCTGGTGGTATTTTAGATTGGATTACTTGTGAGGGATGATGTTGCAAGGTTTGAGGGAGAAAAAAGGGTGCTTTGATGCTTATTGTGGTTTGTGACTAGATGACTAATATGTGAAGGTGGATTGAAAAGTTTATTTTGATGTAGTCATAGCATGATAAGAGTTATGGTGGTTTTATGAAGTCCTTTAGGGGAAAATGAGTTACTTTCTAGTAATGTGCTATGACGGTATTAGGTTATGGAATAGATTTGAGGAATTCTTTTATGCCTTAGAATTGAATGACGTAATGTTTATTAGAGTTTTTCTATGCTTAGATCCAAAGATGATTGGTTATGCCTAGTAGTAAAATTGGTCAATTGTCTTGATTTTCATCAGATAGGTGTGCTCGTGTTTTTTCCTTATGAGGGGTATACTGGTTTATAAAGATAAGACCTGACATATTTTGTAAGGGTCATAAAAAGAGTTGATGAGAACTAGCAAGGAAGAAAATCCGGATAAAGATATCGGTAAGTTATGGTTTTCTCATTTAAGTTGTGATGGGTTCCTTTTATGTGGGGGAGTATGGTGAATTGTTGGGTCATGATTATTGTCTCTGATCTTCTATTTTATTTAATCATGAGAGTTAGAAGTTTATAGTAGCATGTTGCATTTGTTAGGATTCTAGGTGAAAATGAATTTCATTGATCTCCTTGCATTGTGTTTTTTCATGAGTTTATGTTTATGTGGTAAATGATTTTATACGATTTAGTCTCTCATATTTTCATGCTTTCATAATGAATTACATAGAAGTTGCATTATGAACTAGTGAGCATGCTTTACTATAAGGTAATTTAATATTTTTATTAATTGTGTTTCATGAGGAGCTGGCATTTTGTGAAAAGAAATGATATATATGAGCATGAGGATATGTGAAAAATAAAGTTCCCCCCTATATGTTTAATGGAAAAGATAGAGTCTTATTGCATGATAAGTTGTAGAAGTTGCTCCTACTTACTTGTTGTGTTTCAAGTCTCTTCATTATATGGAGTTGATATTCTTCCTATCTATGTATATGGTATATGGTGTTGTAAGGTTATGACCTTCGAGTCTTGTGTCTGTATCTTGAATGTTTTTAAAGTGTTTAGTGTCATTCGAGGATAAATGTTGTCCGAGTGAAAATGTAACGCCCTAAAAACGAACTAGGTTAAAATAAATCTTAACATGTGTTTCATTAGTAAGTATGCTCTTAAAATGATAAATTATAGTTTTAGAAGTCAGTTTGAGGATCTTGGAAGTCAAACATCGAAGAAAGTCCAAGACATCTGAAAACTAGTGTAAGTTCAAGTAGTGTGTGGTAGAGTTTTTCATTGATGTTTTCGGGTATGGTATGAAGCTGGAATTCGGTATAGATTACTCCTAAAAATAGAATGACATGTAAAGGGTCTAAACATCCGTGAACGATGCCCAAAGGACCAAACAAAGGGTCCTTGAGGAGGACCCAAACATGGTCAAAGAAAGGTGCCGAGGAAGCCAAGAATTGGCAGTTCTTGCGCGTCGCACCTCCACCACTTAAAGGGCAAAAATATTTCTATGTGACGTGGGGCCAACACGAACCATTTTGTTTCGAATAAAAGTCCAGAACCTAAAATTGGAGGTGACCTTGTTAGGCTCAGTGACTTCGTTGATTTGGTCACGTCATTTTTAAGTCAAATTTCAATTGTAAAAGGGCCCTATTAGTGGAGAAGCCTTTTCAGTATTTTAGGGACTTCTTATTGACATTTATTGAGTCTTTTTAAAACCCAAAAGTCATCAAATCAAGTTATACCCTAAAATCAAAAGAACACCTCTCTATTTCTTCTCTCCAGAACCTCCATTTGATGAAGCTTTGAATCTCAAAGGAAGACAACAAATTTACCATGCTTTTCACAAGCAATTTCGAGTGCTTTTCTTTAGTATAGGTATGTTGTTTCATGCCTGACTATTCTTCCAATTAAGGAGCGAATTTCAAATGCTTTTAAAGATGATAAAAAACATAGCATTTTCTAATTCAACTTCTAGCCATGGAATCTTGCATAAAATGATTTGAATCAATGTTGTATGATATAATCGATGTTAACTGAATGTTTTTAGATAAAAAGAACTCTATGAACCCATGCTTTTAATGAATTCCTATTGTTGGCTTAATGCGGGTGATTTGATTTTGACTTAATTGTATTGAATTCATGTGTAGTTTGCATTGGGATATTGAATAATATGTAGATCACAAAAGCATTGTATTTAACCTGCCATAATTTGATGTTCATATTGTATATTATTGGATAATGTCATGATAAGATTATTAGTTTGGAATTGTGTATATGTTTATTGGTAAGATACTTTGTGAAGTGAATTAATATAAAAGGAAATCGAATGGTGGTGTTGATGATGGAAAAAGGGAGAGGGGTAAGATTACTTAATCTCACAATATTGTGAAAAATTTATGTGAAATTGTATTAATTGGTATGTTCCACTTATGGTGGATGTGTTTATGTGTTATAATTGTGAAGAACATGGCCTTGTCGTCATTATGAGAATTGTGATGTTATAATTGTTTTAGCTTGTATAGGTGATCAATGTGAAGGATTATGTGGTATTTGTGTATGTCTGATATGAAAGCATGATTTCTCTCTTATTGGATAACATGATTATGAAAGATTATGACAACGCGTTTATATGTGTTGCTAGTTTATATGGTTAGATAGACTTAGTTTTCCTTACATTGTACATGAATATTATTGATTGTATGATATGAAGATGATGTGTGTCTTCATTGGTAGACCTATGTCCCTCTACTAAATACATGAAAGTTTGTGAATGTGAATTCTTGACATAGAAGGTTTAAGAACCTTTCTCATGTAAGTGTATAGAAAGAAGGTTATGATATTCTTGAAGTTGAAAGTCGTAATCATATCCTTCTTGAGTGAATGATGGAAATAGGGATAGGTTGGTTGGAACAACATGAAACAATCTTTAAGGAAGTCATTGAGCTATCCTTATTTACCATTTAGTGGCATCCCTAGTGCACCCATCTTTGGTAGGAGTAATATGCTTTGATAAGACTAAAATATGGTACCTTTTCGTATGCTTCCTTGTGAGTGAACTTACTCTGTGAGATCATGGCTAGTATTGTGAGAATATGCTTGTGGTATTAAATCTACTTAAGATAGGACTAGGTAAGGAGAAACCCTTGATATTCCTTTACCATGTGCCTACAGGGGATGTGTCCTAGTTCTACCCTTAGAAAGTAAAACACGTTTCCTTAGAGTAGGGAAGACTCTGGATTTCATGCCAAGCCTGTACGGTCTATGTAGGTTAATGCTTATTCTCATCATGCGGAATGAATTCTAGTTTTGGAGCAGTTCTACAACTTGTAGGTATTGGAATGAGATGCAATATATGCATGGCATGAATAAGCTTTGAAGATACTAGGATGAGCGTTCCCTAGGTCTTCCAACCCTATTATGTGAATTCTTATAAAGGCTTATTTGTTTATTAATTGTCTTAATGAATGATAATGACTTAAGTTATTGTATGTTGAATAAAAGGATCGCTATTTAGGGTAGCTTTGAGGATTGCTTAGGTAGGCTTGGAGAGGGTGTATGGGTGGTCTCTTCATGTCATACTTAGATGAGTCTTAAAGTAACCTTGGGTAGAGAGTCTAAGTGATGAAAAGGGAATAATATTGATTTAGGTAGTCTTATGGATTACTTTTGTGTGCTAGCAGAGGGTGTTTGGTCGGTCTCTTCTTGTCTTACTTATGTAAGTCTTAGGGTAACCTTTGGAAGGAGGTTTATACGCTTATGTAGTTTTTAAGTGATGATAGCTTCAAATTTAGGGTTACTTGAAATGTTATTCTATGTGAAGATTGATGTGACTATGATTATTGTACTTATTGTATGAGATTTATTCAAAAAGATCATACAAAGCATGTTCTAATCAAATGTCTGTTATAGCATGGTTTTATTACATGTCACCATACTTAGTTCATTCAATGTACTGATTCCATATGTTTTTGTATCTCTAAAGGTGTAGGTGGAATGTTTAGAGTGTATTGAAGTGAAGCTTAGGATAAGCATCCATTAAGGGAAGTCTTGGTATGTCCTCACATGATTCGATGACACAGTATTGTTCTAGCTTTTTATTTCAAAACACGTTGTATCGTACTTGGTATTCCAATTTTAATGATATATAGGCGATGACCCAAAGATATTAATGTTTCTAATATGGCTACTAAGAGATTTAGTATTTCGTATGTTCTATAAAAGAGATTTGAATTGTTGTTCTATTGTTGAGAAAATTTTTAGTTCCACACTATTTTTCATATATATATATATATATATATATATATATATATGCGATTAATGATGTCTAAGGGCTTTTATAAAAGCTCCGAGAGATCGGGTAAGTCGTGTCGCGACTTGATAATGCCCTAACTTCGAAAGTATACTCTAGGGTCGTGTCTTTTTTTATCTCAATATCCTTGGAGTTGAGATCTGTTCTTCTACAATTACGTGATGGGTCAAATGTGGATGGCCTTGAAGGTGTTGAAAGGTTTTCCAATGCCTAACCTCATAATTCCATCACCAATAACATTAGGCTACAGATGCACAAGGAAAGTTTCTGCATTGATAATTTTTGTCTCATCATCATCCTCAACTACATTTTATTCTTTTTCTTCTTCAAGCACAACTACTTCTCTAGTTTTCCTTCTTCTTTCTCAAATACTTCTATATTTTTCCTTTTTCTTCATCCACTTCTGTTTGTTTTCCCTCGTCTTCCTCATCTACCTCTTTATTTTCTCCTTTATCTTCCTCCTCAACTTCTTTTTTACTTCCCTTTTCTTCCTCAACTTCTTCTACACTTTCTCCATCATCAAAAACTTCATTTTTTTTCTTTTTAGCTATCTTCATATTCTTTTTGAGAAAATTCTTGTTCTACTTGAGAAGAAGAAACTGCTTTAGATGCAAGTTCTACAAAAAAAATGGTATTTTCATTGTTCGTCCTAGGATTTTAGTCCTAGACTTCTTCTGTATCTTTTTTTTGTAAGTTATATTAATTTTTCATTTGGAAGAAGCCATATAATTGTATCTTCAACCAAAAAAATAAAATATTTTAATGTCATACATGAGCTAGAAATGACGCTTTTTGACCTACACAACATAATACATAATACAATACACAACAACACAAACAAAAAATACGATTCTATGTCACACATGAACCAATAAACAAACCACAAAACCCTTCCTGAACCCTATCCAACGAACTACAAATTAGGATTTTGAAATCAGAAATAATTTCAAAGAGAATAACTACCGAACCAAAAAAGTGATAAAACACTCTAAAAACATGTCCAATTAAAAATTTTAAACCCTAAAAAAATATCAAAAGAGAAGATATCTACAATTAATTAAAAGTGAGAAGGAAAATGATGTTGTATTGTAGAAGAGGATCGCAACTAATTACTATTTTTGTTGTACGTAATATTGCAACAAAAGCCTTGATCTATGAAGGAATAATTAAACGAGAGGAGGAGAAAAAAGAAACAAGAGAAAAGAAAATGGAAATTAGTAATAGTAAAATTAAATTATGAAGATGAAATGACTTTTATGGAGAAAAGAAGAGAGAGGGAAAATGAGGGGACGATTGTTATAAAGGAGTTTTATTTTCTTAAAACTTTGACAATTCATAGTGTGACATACATTGTCACGTATATACATTTTGTTGGGGCACATACCTTCTTTATGCTTCATATGTTATATAATGTTGCCACATATCTTTTTTCTATGAAATATGTAAACACATTTTTTCTTGATGTGTAATATTTTGCCACATGTCTCCTTTCTGTTGGTGAACAAGCATATAATTATGCGTTATTTTTTACAACAGAAGCTATATACGTTGCCACAGAGACCACATTTCTTCCTTTCCATCATAATTGGCAGTTGTTCCACAAAAATTTAAATAATCATAAAAAATCATTTATATTAATATTATTAGAAAAATTTAACACCTCGAATTTTTTTATACAACTTATCAACAAAAAGGTAATGAATACATAACCAATAATCTAATAAATGGTCATAACCACATTATTTTCATCGAACTTTTCTTTTTCCGGTGTAGGCCTCTGTGGGTATTCATTGTTACTATCATAGGCTTTAAAATCCTTTAATTCCATAGAAGTGAAGTATATATTAAGTGAAGGGTTTCAAAACTAAGTCCACAAGATTGTACCTCCAGTCCATCACTCATAAACTCAGCATACCAGCAACAAAAAGTCCATATTCTCTTCATGGTATATAATCAATAATAAAATACGATAACATCATATTTCGATACTCTTTACAGAAAAATAAATGTGATACTTATAGACCATTGCTTCCTTGTTGGGAAATACCAGTAACATTGTCTGACTTTAAATGGGTGATATTTGTTCTTTCCTAGGTATCATTCAAGAACAGACAAGTTGGTTCTGTAACACCCTTATCCAAAATAGACCAAAAATTAGTTTTTAAAAATATCTGCTGGTGCAACCGATGGTTTTCATTGACGGACCGTAGCCTAACCCACGGCCAGTCATGTACATCCGTAAAAAAAGTCTGAAACCCCATAATAATCTTAGTCTAGAAAAATTTGACCAAGTATCGAATGACAGACGGACCTACGACCCATAGGTTAGACTATGGTCCACATTCTGTGTCTTTCAATCAACACCCCATTTACCCACTCTCTGATATGAACCACAATTGACCAACACGAACCTTCGTTCGATCTACGGTCTGTAGGTGGAAATTAACAGACAATTAGGGGGAATGCGATTCGGTCAACATCAATTGATCATAACTCTTAGAAAAAAAACTAATTAGGTGTACCATAACACACTAAAATATAGATATTTGAATTAGATTTCCATAGTCACCAACCTTGCATAAATCAGACATCCAAGTAAAAAGTTATGCCCAATTTAGTAAAGGCCTATTGGAAAGACATAACCTATGGACCCAAACGACGGACCATCAGTCCAGGTCGTCGTTTGGTTCAACAACAATTAACTCAGGGGTCTTTTGGTCTTTTTCCACAATGTTTAAACCCTATGATACTTTTTTTGACCCTAAATTATCATATTTTAGTAAGTTTAATCCTAGAAACATAACTAAAACTTATCTAATTCAAATCATCAAATCAAAAATTAGAAAATTAGAATCAAGAAAGTACAAAAAGGTCAAGAACCCTTGTTCAAGAACGCAAAAAGGTTCCACCAGTTCCAACCCCAAAATATGAATATTTCTCCGTAAATTTCATCACTAGGTATGTTGGATTTCAATAATGAGTTTCTTTAACCAATTGGGTTCCTAGTTTTCAGTCATATTCTTGATTCCCATTTAATGATTAGACCTAGGGTATCTAGAACATCAACAGAACTTCATTCATTTATTAGTTATGTTTTCAAAATCAGATATTCATGTTATTACTTAGATTATTGCATGAACTTCAGAACCCTAGCTATGTATTTCTTTAGATCTTGAATTACACATGCTAAGTTAGATATTTTAGTTACTTAAGATATGCATGCCTCATTTATAAATGTATAATTACCCGATTCAATATTGCATTCTGAGTTGGCATGTTCAATTTTAGCTATTCAGTATTTACATAAACTCAATCATAATTAGTTAATTACATAATTCAATAGGAGTAGCATAATACCGAGTTGGACTAGGGTTCAGCATACCCAATTAGTCCTAGAACTACTAGCCTAGTAGGTTTTAAGTCCCCTCTGTGGGCAAAAAAATTAATGATCACGCCAGCATGCCTTTAAACCTCTAGCATGGTATATTTGGTCCTCTCGATGGGCCATATACATCGGACTCCATATTTAGCTCATGTGTTTTTATTATCAGTTATTAGTAGCTCCCACATTTCAGTCAGACTCTATTGTATTTACCATTTCTCAATATATTCATTATTTAGATTCAACATGTTATAAATTGATCATTGCATTAAGTTATCTCAGCATTCAGTATATTATGTTTAGATTATTGCACTTCTTTTAGTGCTTGTTCAGTTATGTTTTATTTTAGCTTTATTTTATTCTATATGCTCAGTATCTTCCAAGTACGGACGCATATGTGCACTACATTTTCTTGTGATGTATGTTCAGGTTCTCAACATCTAGATCGCGCTTACATCGATTTCTGATCTCTACTTTAGGAGATTTAGTGGTGAGTCCTCATTATCAGAGGACAATAGTCAGGAGTTCATTTCAGTCCTATAGTCAATTACTTTTAGTTTTTACTAGTCTTAGCTAGGGCTTGTCTTAGCATTTCTAGTCAGTTAGAGTTTTATTTCAGACATAGTTAGTCTCAGTTAGTATTGAGTTAATAACTTATTTCTATTAAACTAATCAGTATTTTATTTATCTCAGTCATAGAAAATGTGTATTTCCTAACTTTTCCATTTAAATTATTATTTAGATTCAACATTTATTTTATTATCTTTTGTATGCTCATGACTATGCTTGAAGGGTTTGCTTGGGATCACTTGTGGTCCTAGTTTCCGTGTCTGCGTGTTGGGGGTAGCTTGGAGCATGACAAAACATGGTATCAGAACACTAGGTTAAAGAGTCGTAGGATGTTTGCAAAGTCACACTAAGTAGACTCTTTTTTATGGGTGTAAAGTGAACCACATCTAATGAGAAGGAGGCCACAAAGTGTTTTAGGAAAGATTCACTTTCTTGTTACTCTTATCATGCATATGGTATGATCTTATTCCATTCTAACTTGATGTTATACATTTAAAATCATGCCTCCTTGTAGATCTAATGCTCGGAATGAGAATGCAAGGAATGCGAATGCAGCTCCTCCATTACCAGATCAGGAATACTATAATGTTTGGTTCAGAAATGCTATACAGATGTTGGCTCAGAGTATGACAAACCAGAACAATCAGTTTCATGCCCTTGTAAATGGAAATGGTGGATCAGTAGCAGGAAGGGTCTGTGACATTGTTAGGATGTATTCACTTGAGTTCTTAGGATCACAAACTCATGAGGATCCTCACTACTTCTTGGATGAGATCAAGAAGATGTTTTAGGTAATGCAAGTCACTGGGAATGATCCGGTTGAGTTAGTATCATACCAGTTGAAGGATGTCGCTCATATCTTGTACACTCAATGGAAGGAAAATAGGGGTACAGATGCAACTCCTATTACTTGGGATTGCTTTAGTGAGACCTTTCTGGATATTTTTTTCCCAATAGAATTGAGAGAAGCAAAGACTAAGGAATTTATTAACTTATGGAAGGGGAATATGATGGTCCAAGAGTATGGACTAAAGTTTAAACTACTCTCCAGGTATGTTCCTTACATGGTTGCTGACTCCAGAGCTCCTTGGAATAAGTTCTTGTATGGAGTGTCGGATTTGGTGAAAACTGAGTGTAGAAATGCCATGTTACTTGGAGATATGAACATTTCTAGGCTTATGACTCATGCTCAGCAGGTTGAGGGTGATAAGATTAGGGAAAAATATAAGGATAATAACAAGGCTAGGAATTACTATGACTATTCTCAACTTAAATCGGGTGGTGGAAATCACTCAAAGAGTCAGCAAAAGTTTTTAGCTCCAGCCCCTTAGTTAGATAGTGTCCCATCCTCCATTAACAGGTGTGACCAGAAGGTAAGAGAACCAGGATCTAAGTCTCAAGGAAGTGTTTTAATCATCAGACTTACCCCACTTTTCCTATGTGGTGTATGATCTATACGGGCGAGTGTCTCTAAAGAAAAGAATGATGCTTTTGGTGCGATCAGTCTTGTCACAGGTTGAAGGATTGTCCTTATAGGTAAGGTCAAGGAGGTGGTAATTGTATAGCTCAGTCTAAATCATCATCAGCAGCAGAAAGTTGCCCGACTCAGTCGGGTTATTAATTTTGTATAGGTGGCGGTCAGCGCCGGAAGTGGTTGTATGCTCTTTAGGCTAGCCAAGATCAGGAAGGTTCTTCTTATATTGTTACTGTTACATTACGAGTCATTGATCTTGATGTTTATACATTGTTAGATCTAAGGTCTACTCTTTCTTTTGTAACTCCTTACATAGTAGTCCAATTTAGTGTTAGTATAGAAACACTCTTAGATCCTTTCTTAGTCTTTACTTCAGTCGGTGAACAAGTTATAGCTAGGCGGGTATATAGGAGTTTCCCTATCATAGTATCTCATAAATTCACCTTAACATATCGTGTAGAGTTATAAATGGAAGGTTTTGATGTCATTTTATGCATGTATTGGATACATTCCTTTTATGCCTCAGTCTATTGTAGAACTAGAGTTGTTCATTTTCAGTTTCCAAACGAACCAATCTTAGAATAGAATGGTAGTAGCTTAGCGCCTATGTGTCCATTCACTTCTTACCTTAAGTCTATAAAGATTATCTCCAAGGGCTATCTCTATCATAGAGTTTCGGTTAAGGTTTCTAGCTCTGAAACCCAAACTCTTGAGTCAATTTCAGTAGTCTGTAAATTTACAGAAGATCTTTCCAGATTCCCTCCAGAAAGGATAATCGACTTTGGAATTGATGTCCTTCGAGATACCAAGCCAATTTCTATTCCTCCTTAGAAAATGGCTCGAGCAGAGCGTAAGGAATTGAAAGAGTATGAAAGAACTTCTAGATAAGGGCTTCATCAAACCTAGTATTTCACATTGGGATGCACCATTATTTTTCGTAAAGAAGAAAGATGGTTCTCTTAGAATGTGCATTGACTATAGACAGTTGAATAAGGTCACAATGAAGAATAAGTATCCTATCCCCAGGATTGATGACTTGCTTAACCAACTTCAGGGCGCTAACCATTTCTCAAAGATAGACCTCAGATCGGGTTATCATCATCATAGAGGTAGAAATAATGACATTCCGAAAGAAGCCTCCAAAACTCGGTATGGTCTTATGAATTTGTAGTTATGTCATTTGGACTAACCAATGCCCTTGCAGCTTTTATGGATTTGATGAAAAGATTGTTCAAATAAGACTTGGACTTTGTCGTTATAGTCTTTATTGATGATATCCTCATTTACTCTAGGAATGAGGAAGAACATGCGAGTCATTTCAGAATTGTTCTACATACTCTCAAAGATCGCCAATTATTTTCTAAGTTTAGAAAATATGAGTTGTTGTTGCAATCTGTTGCTTTCATTTGTCACATTGTATCTAGAGAAGGGATGCGAGTGGATTCACATATGAAAGAAGCAGTAAAATAATGGCTTTGACCTACCTCTGCTACAAATATTAGATGTTTCTTAGTCCTAGCGGATAATTATAGAAGGTTTAAGGAAGGACTCTCATCCATAGCCTCACCATTGACTAGGTTGACTCAGAAGTTTGTCAAGTTTCAATGGTCAAATGATTGTGAGAAAAGCTTTGCAGAAGTGAACACTAGATTGACTATATCTCATGTCTTCACCCTACCAGAGGGTTCAGATAGTTATGGTATATATTGTGATGCATCCAGAGTTGGCCTAGGGTGTGTGTTGATGCAGCGAGATAAGGTTATAGCTTATGCTTCTAGGCAACTTAAGGTTCATGAGAAGAACTATCTAACTCATGACCTCGAGCTTGCAGCAGTGGTGTTTTCAATAAAGATCTGGAGACACTACTTGTATGGTGTTCATGTATATGTGTTCACTGATAATAAGAGCCTGCAGTATGTGTTCACCCAGATTGAGTTGAATCTTCGCTAGAGGATATGGCTTGAGTTCCTTAAGGATTATGATATGAGTGTCTATTATCATCAAGGTAAGGCAAATGTAGTAGTAGATTATCTATGGGTAGTGTAGCCCATGTTGAGGAAGAAAAGAATGAGCTAGTGAAGGATGTTCAGAGGCTTGCTCGCTTAGGAGTTTTCCTCGTGAGCATCTCAGACAGTGATGTCATAGTTCAGAATGGGGCAAAATCTTCTTTGGTAGTGGAGGTTAAGGAAATGCAAGACAGAGATCCAATCTTGCTTGAACTTAAAGGTGTAGTCCACAATCATAGGGTGGGGGTTTTCTCCTAAAGGGAAAATGGTGTACTTCGCTACCAGGATAGATAGTGAGTCCCTGAAAGTGGGTGTGTTGAGACAGCATATCCCTGTAGAAGCCCATAACTCCAGATGTTCTATTCGTCCAGGTTCCACTAAGATGTACCGCGATCTGCGAGAAGTCTATTGGTGGAATGGCATGAAGGAGGATATAGCATATTTTAAGAGTAAGTTCCCCAATTGACAGCATGTCAAGGTAGAACATTAGAAACCAGGAGGTATGACTTAAGAGATCGATATTCCTACATATAAGTGGGATGTGATCAATATGGATTTCATCACAAGATCACGTCGTTCTCGTAGACCGCATGATTCTATTTGGGTGATAGTGGATAGGATTACTAAGACTTCTCACTCTTTGGCGGTGAAGACTATATATTCGGTAGAGGACTGTGTTAAGATTTACATTAATGAAGTTGTGAGGTTACATGGTGTTCCTTTGTCTATAATATTAGATAGAGGTCCTTAGTTTACCTCTCATTTCTGGAAGGCATTTCAGAAAGGTCTTGGTACTCAAGTTAACCTTAGCATAGCATTTCATCCACAGACGTATGGACAGGCAGAGCGTACCATTCAAACCTTAGAGGATATATTGAGAGCATGTGTGATATATTTCAAGGGTAGTTAGGATGATCACCTTCCTCTTATTAAGTTTGCCTATAACAATAGCTACCATTCAAGCATTCAGATAGCCCTTATGTGACACTGTATGGGCATACATGTAGATCTCCTGTTTGATGGGTTGAAGTAGGTAAAGCAGCTTTAATAGGGCGAGATTCACTCTTTTATGCTATGGAGTAAGTACAACTCATTAGATAGAGACTTAAGATAACCTAGAGTCATCTAAATTCTTACGCATATGTAAGGAGAAAGGGACTACAATTCCAAGTTGATGATGGGGTTTCCCTGAAAGTGTGACCTATGAAAGGGACAAAGAGATTTGGCAAAAACGGAAACTTACTCCTAGATACTTAGGCCCTTACAAGATCTTGAAAAGGATTGGGATGGTGGCATATTAGTTTGAGTTGCCAGCAAAATTAGCAGTAGTGCATCTGGTCTTCCACATCTCACTAGTGAAGAACTGTATGAGTGATCCAGCCTCTGTAATGCCATTATAAAGTGTGGCGATGAAAGATATTTTTTCTTATGAGGATGTATCCTCAGCTTTTTCAATTCAATCTCACTCCTGCTTGAGGTAATAGTTCATCTTCACTTTTCTAGTCATTCATGCGTGAATTGAGGCTTTGAATCATGTTCCCTTAGTTTGTACTTGCATTTAAAGCGTATTGTCATGTTCTCGAAACTCAAATCAGTTAGAAAATCAGTTCAGTGTTTAGTAATAGTGTTTGCAGATCTTTCCTCTATTTCAGCTAGTTTAGTATTCATTTGAGGATGAATGTTCTCCAGGGGGAGATTATGTAACACCCCATATCCAAAACACAACAAAAATCAGCTTTTTAGAAAATTTACAGGTGCAATCTATGGTTTACATCGATGGATCATATCCTTACCCACGGACCATACTGCACATCCGTCAATTTAGTCTAAAACCTCAATAAAAAACTAGGCTTTGAAAAATTTGACTAAAATGTCGAACGACGGACAAACCTACGTTCGTAAGTTAGACTACAGTCCGTATTCTTTGGTCGTCGATCAACACCCCATTTATCCACTCTTTGATATTAACCACGAATGACCAGCACACACCTTCGTTCGATCTACGGTCCGTAGGTGGAAATTAATATACACTTAGTTGGGGAATTTAGTTAGGTCAACCTCAATTGATCATAACCCTTAACACAAAATGAATTAGGTGTCCCCTAACATACCAACAGATAGATTATTAAAGAAGCTTTCCATATTAACCCACTTCGCTAAAATCAGACCTCCGAATAAAAAGTATGTCAATTTTATTAGAAACCTATCTAACAGACCAAACCTACGGACCCAAACAAAGGACCGTCAAATGAACGATGGACTGTCACTTCAGATCATCGTTTGGTCCGACAACAATAATATCTAGGGTCTTATGGTCTTTTTGTACTTCGTTTAAACCCTAAGATACATCGTTTTGACTCTAAATCATAAGATTTTAGTCAATTTATTCCTAGAAACATAACTAAAACTTACCTAAGTCAAATCATTGAATAAAAACTTTGAAAATTAGAAACAAAAAAGGAGAAAAAGGTCAAGAACCCCAGTTAAAGAATGCACCGACATTCCAACAGTTCCACCTGAAATCTAAGTATTTTTCTATGAATTTCATCACTAGGTATGTGGGATTCAACTAGTGGGTTCATTTCAGGCAATTCTCTAGTTTTCAATCAGATCTTTTATTCTCATATCATAATTAGAGCTAGGGTTTTTAGAACTTCAACCGAACTTTATGAATTTATTTGTTATATGTTGCAAATAATATTATCATGTTATTACTCAAATTATTGCATGAATTTTGTAACCCTAGCTATGTATTTCTTTAGTTCTTGAATTACACATGTTAGGTTTGATATTTCAGTTACTTCAGATATAGATTCCTAACTTATAAATGCATAATTACTAGAATAATTAATGCATTATATGTTTGCATGTTCAGTTTTGAGCTATCCATTATTTAAATACACTCATTTATAATCAGTTAATTACTCAATTCTTTTGGAGTAGCATAATACCGAGTTTGACTAGGGTTGAATGTACATTATTAGTCCTAGAACTACTAGCCAAGTAGGTTGTAAGTACCCTCCGTGGAAATCAGTTTAGTGATCACGCCAGCATGCCTTTATACCTTACGCAGAGTATATTGGGTCTTCTCGATGGGACATATACATCTGACTCTACATTTAGCTCGTGCAGTTTTATCATCGGTTATTAGTATCTCCAAGAGTTCAATCAGACTCTATTGCATTGACCATTTATCAGTATATTTAGTATTCAGTTCTAGCATGTTAAATTGGTCATTGCATTGAGTTACCTCAGCATTCACTATATCATGTTTAGATTATTATACTTGCTTTAGTGCTTGTTTAGTTATGTTTTATTTCAGCTTTATTCTATCATATATGCTCAGTACTTTCCAAATACTGATGCATACATGCGCTACATCTTCTCATGATGTAGGTTGAGGTTCTCAACATCCAAATCACGCTTAGACTGATTTCTGATGTCCAGTTCAACAGATTCAATGGTGAGTCCTTATTCTTTAAGGACAATAGTAAGGAGTTCGTGTCAATCCCTTAGTCATTTAGTTTCAGTTTTTGCTTGACTTAGCTGGGGCTTGTCCCAACATTTCTAGTCAGTTAGAGGCTTATTGCAAACATAGTTAGTTTCAGCTTAGTAATGAATTGATAAGTTATTTGTATTAAACTCATCAGTAGTTCATTTATCTTAGTTATAGAATATGGGTATTCCCTATCTTTTAAGTTTAAAGTATGACTTAGCTTCCGCATTCATTTTATTATCTTTAGTATGCTCATGATCATGACATCATGGTGGTCCTAGGTTCCGTGTCCGCATCTTGGGGGTAGCTTGGGGGCATGATAGGTTCGCTCTTTTTTTAAAAAAAAGAAAACCGCCTAACTCAAGGTACTTTTACAACATTGTAGATAACTTTAGAATCTTAGAGGACAATTTTCTATTATTCCTAGATAAGGACATTGAATCATACACTTTTATGCGTCGTTACTTCAATGCAAGGATTACCAAAATCCAATTGAAGTGCCCATTATTATTTACAGGGATATAAACATAATCTGTAAAGTTCCAAGGAAGTCCACAAGGTGTACCAAACCTTTCGATAGTGCCAATGATTTTATTCCCATATTCAAGAACAACACTAAAATTTTCAATGTATGTATGAAAAATAAATCTAGTAGTGGTATATCGATATTTAGAATGTCTCTGTTTCTTTGAATTCTTACGCAAATAGTAAAGAAAACATCCACATACTACACAAATGCATCAAACAAGTGTATGTTGGTATCAATATATTTGTATATATTCATATATTAGTAAAAACATAAAAGTGGCATGGATTTTTCTAAACGGTGTAGAGATTATTGGGTGGAGACAATACATAGAACCAATTTTTATTCTTTGGAAATGCAACTTCAAAATCCAGTTGGTCAAACTAATGTTTTGAACAATGTGGTAAGTAGTGATCATCCCTGTCTCTTCTACAATTGTGTAATCATTAAAAATATTTATTTAGTGGACAACAAGAAGAAATACAAATAATAGTTGAACGACCTTACTGTTTTGCATGATGCTTGTAAACAAGACCTTCGTTTATCCATTCTGAGAAGGATGACATTCGTTTACGTGGACCCTCATCGTTAATGTTAAAACCTTCAAATGAATATTGTTGCTTCACATCACAATAGATAAATTCGATTTTCTTTTTTTTTCTTTTTACCTTTCACTTTTATTCATTATGTTTCTCCTTCTCCTTCTCCTTCTCCTCCATTGTGTTCTCCTCCTTATCTTTCTTCTCACTTATGATTGATAGTGTTTAGAAAATAGAATGTCTCAACCCCCAACACGTCAACGGCTGTGAAATCTTACTGGATCATTGGACATCAACATTATGAAATATTTCCTTAAAAATATCAGTGAGTTTTTCACACGACTAATGAAATAATCATGTTGGTGCTCACATTCTTCTCATAGACAAAAGGAGCATTTGATGTTACAAGAGGAAACAACACCAATAAAAGATTGAGTTGTTATCTTGGATGAAGATTGTGGTATCATTTTATTTATAAGGTAAATAAAAAAGATTGAGAGGTTACAATTCATTATAAAATAATAATAACATTATGTTGCCACAAAATGGGTAGTTTGCTGCCACATATAACGATTTTTTTCCCTAATGCCTAGGTGAGATGTTGTAACATATGACAACTCTTTTGGAATATGCACCAACATATCACTTAAATGTGGCAACATACGATACATCTTTGAACAAATGAATTATATATTGAAAAACTGAACATAACTACATTTCTTAAGTCATATCAACAAAATGACCACAAAAAAAACAACAAAAGCAACAAAAAATGACTTTTCACTAAATGTAAATAATACATATACATTTCCTCAAAACTAGGTTTTTTTTGGTTGGTTGATTTTCTTTAAAAAAACAAAAAATAATAGGAACCATTTTATAATTATTAAATTTTTACATCTATAGAGTGATTTATTGTTCATAAATCCAGAAAAAATACATAGTATTGTACAAAAATTGTAAAATCATTCAAAAAAATAACTTACCCTTTTTAAGTCGAACATGATTTTAATTTCACAAAGAGGAGAGAGTCACGAACGGAAATCAGGAGTAAAATAATGCAATTATTCTTACAGGAAGAAATGGCGATAGTCAAATTTTAAAATTTCTAAGGAAAAAGAAGAAGAACGGATGAAAGAATGCTTGGAATAGAAGAGGAAAAGAATTTTTAATTTTGTAAAAATGGTTTAGATTGAATTAGAGAAGTTCAAAAATGAATTATTTTTTTTATTTTATAAAACATTACAAAGTTTTAAAATTTTTAATTTTGACCCTGATTTACTTAATTACATTTTAGATAGGATTTGACAATCTCTTGGTCAATCTGTCACCAACAAACAAACAAACATTTAAGTGACACCCTTCATTTAATTTTCTCATGAAACATTTCAATGCTTTTGTAGAAATGGATTTTCTAAAAAATTAAAACGTGTTTTTTTAATCAAAACACAAAGTGATGATCCTTTACCAATCAACTGAACATTGCTCGCAAAATACTTCTTTGAATTTTCAATATCTTTTGGGAAACGACAATTCCAAATAGAAGCTCTTTTAGCTCCATTCATGATTTTTTCTTTGTTTGTCGCCAGCATACAAAAATCTCTTACGATTCTGTTGTCATTCACCTGTCAATGGAAATAAAAATAAAAGAGAAACGGTAGAGATGAGGCATGCGGTAGAGACATTGATTAAATCTTATTGGAAACTGGTGGAAGCATAAGAATTCCTAGAGACTACAATGGAGGAAAGAATGTGAAAGTTCAGAAAATGCTTGAAATTGGGGATAAATAAGTTCAAATATTATGATTACATTTTCCTTTAAATTATCAAGTAGAAAAAGGAAGATGATCCTAAAGTTTCATCACATCTAAATTGTTTTGTCGTAATAGAGTTTATCATGTAGATTCTAACATCAAAAGTCTAAATATTTTGCATCTGGGTTTATTGTGCGGGGTGGATTTTGATTTTATTGTGTTGTTTATTTTTGGGATTCTAGCTTCTGGTAGTATTACACCCAATTGATTCTATTATATCCTTTCAGACATTGTTTAAGAACCTCTTTTCTACATTTTCAGGCATGTCTATCATTAGTGAGTTCCTTATCCATATGGTATGCGCTGGTTAGTCGAGAATTCTTAGAACATCTTGCACCAAGTTTCGCACATCCATGTCTAATGGACTGTTGTGATGTGAAGGGGATGATTTCTTGGTCGTATATAGTGTTGCCTTCCCTTTTCCCTCACGATTCGTGATCTCGATTCATTTTTCTGCATTGCTATAATTTGTTGAAGTGATAAGCTTGTGTAGTTAGTAAATTGGTTTATAAGTCTCATATTTTATATGGGTGCTAGCTAAGGAAGCAACTTTGACACAAGATAATTTTATGAAAGGGGCGATAACCTTATGTTCTAGGTGTTTTCTTTGTGGAGAAACATAAGAAACTAACCATCTTTCTGTACACTGAAAATTTAGTCAACAGTTATGGAGGCCATTCTTGATTCTGAAAGGCATATCATGTGTTATGCCTAGGAGAATTACTGAATCCCTAAAAATATATGAGGCGGGAGGAATGCTAGCTAAAGACAAAATGAGATGAAATCTTGAAAATGAAGATCTTGAAAAATAAGAGAAAACAATATATTTTGCTGAAGTGAATATCTTTATTCACAATTTGATAAATATATATATATATAGAGAGAGAGAGTCTGTTTCAATATGTTTTGTTTGTCTAAAGACTGGATTTTCTACAATATGTAAAGGACATTTACTGTCACAAAATAGTTTTGCGGGAGTCACTGTAGAAATTTTGACCCCCAAAATCTCCTAAATCATATGTTTATTCTATATGTTCCTCTGCAGATTACAAAAGTTACGTTTTGTGAAGAAAATAAACTAATAACACAATATTTTATCGCGGAAAACCCCAACTCTTAAGGGTAAAAAGCACGACCTACATCTCTGTAGGTTTTTAACTCCACTTTATTAAACTTCAAGGTTCAACAAAAGATTACAAAGCTATATAACCTATGAAATGATAAACTGTAATTCCTAGAGAAATTATAAACTCTAATTTCTAGCTACCCAAAGACACAAATTCCTCCGGTTTTATATCTTCTAACGTCCGGCGAGTTTCTCAAACTTATTACAAGAATCCTACACACACACTCGATTGTAATCAAAACTCTAATTAAAATGTTACAACGTTTTCCTCACAAATTGGCAACACTCCCTTGTAACTCTCAAAACTCTCTCAAACCTCTTGATCGTATTTTGATCTTCTCTCTATGTAAGTGTTCTATTTTTTGTGATGAAAATAGCTCCCTATTTATAGATCAGAACTTCAATGAATCCTTGTAGAATTCAACTTGTATTTATCATCTCCAAATCCTTGTTGACTTCTACTTTATATTGTTTCAACGAAATACTGCATATGAACTTGAAATCCTTGTTACTCTCTAACTTGAATGGACATAATTTTCCTTAAATAAATCACACCTTATTTAAATAAGAAAACAAAAATTTCCTTCAATAAATTTCTGCTTTGATATTGATGAATCCCAGTTCAACTTGTTTTAGTTGAAATCATGTACTCATATTCTGCCGATTTGAACACGTTCATTTTCACCGTTTATTACGACCTATTTCTTGCTAGTTTGGCATCTTTCAGAAAAACAAGACTTCTAAAAAATTCACCCTTTTTTATTATGGCAACCATGCATTGCGAACACAACAAATAAGACACATCTTTCCTCCTTTTCCATGTTACTACTATAACTCCTTATCTTTGTCATACTTCAAAATAACGAGACTTTAACAAATTCCCCCTTTTTTACTATGGCAAATTTTTTCAGCTTGCATTGAATAGGTACACATAACTCATATGCAACTGCTTCCTCCTTTTGACATCAGTTCAAAATAATTTCAATACCCATGGCCATTGATAATCACTTACTCAAACACTACAAAAATCAAGAACTAAGTCGACTATAACATAGAGTTTGCACAAATATATGAGATAGACATGAACCTGAAACTCGAACTCAACATTAGAATTAATCAAAAAGCATATACACCACAAATATAATCAAAATTAAAGAGAGAATCAAGTACTTGTGATAGGGAAAATTGGGAAGTCAAAGGCTAGAGTGGCTAGGTAATACCAAAAGATCAGAGGATAAATAAAAGTCATTTTTCAGCAGCAAAGATATCTTTTGGAGTAACAAAATTAACAGTCTTCTAAATTTCAAAGTTAACCTTGGTCTATGAACGCTCAATCTCTTTTTTTTTCTATTTTTATATCTCTTTTAAGGAACTTGTTCAATTAACCATTTTCCTTCAGCAGAAACAGTAGTTCAGCAATCCTTAATTTCAATAGAGTCAGCAAGCAGAAAATTTTTTCTTGAATATCACTTATAAGGGAACATGTTCTCTCAATCTATTCCATGGACGTGTACTATCAGGTGCAACACCAACTATAATATTTTTTCATATCAATCCGAAATCGTAGTTTATATGGTTCCCAATAGAAGAAATAGGTTCTATATATCTATCATCGAATCCCCCTTTCTAGATGCACCCGAGTTGAGCCTAACAAGTAAACTTTGTTCAAGTGTAAGGTCCCCAAAATATTTCTCATCACAATGCACATCCTATAAGACTTTACTCAATACAAAAGACTCCCCCTAAGAACTAGCACACTCTACTTTCTTAATCTATATTTATACGGCACCAAAGTACAGATGTCCTCCATAAAATTCCACTCAACCATAGACCATCACATTGGTATAAGGCGTTTTAAGAAGATATTTGTTTTGGTAGTATTTAAGGAATGTATATCTTTTGGTACAAGTGGAAGAAATAGGTGCAAGTGCATTTACTTTGTATTTTATCGTGAATAATTGTAGTGCACATACCTTAGATCTCTGCATAATGCTGAATTTTGCTTCAATTTTACTAAGTCTCTCTCGTGTGCTAGATGCAAATACAATGTTATAGTGCATGAGTAGCATAGCTTTAAAAGTTGAATAGAGACATTCAACTTAATGTACAAAACAGAGCATAAAATTAAAGATTAGAGGGCAGAATGCGCAATGTTCATTAAACATTTTGGGATACTTAAGTGACCTTAATCATCCCCAAGTTCAAAATTTTTCCTTTTTAAAGTGTTTTCCTTGGCTGATCATATTTTTTGATTGATTGATCATCTTAGTGCGCATAACTGTTAGATACTGCATAGGTTGAACTTGTTTCTTTCAACATGCTTCTTCAGTCTTTCTCCTTTTTTTTCAACCTCTTTTTTTCTAGTCAATGTTATTCATCCATTCTTTTTTTTCAGAGGAATTTTTTCTAGTTACAATCATGCATCAAAAACAACATGTTCAATTGGTGAATGTTGTCTGCTTCCTCTTACTTTTCCTACAAATTCAAAGGTTAGATTTAGGAACTCAGACTAGCTTAAGTCCTTTTTATTGATAAAAAGGATAAATAAGATCTCTATAAGCACACTTGAGGAGATTATTTTTCCTTTGAAAATACATGTTTCTTTGAACAGTTTTATAAGTTACTCTTGCATTATTTTCTGCACTAGCTTTGTATTTAGGACAATATTGTTTAGAGTGACCTGAGATACCACAAATAATATAAAACATAGGATTCCCATTTGCAGGATGTTCATACTCTATTCCACTTTTATTGTTACCTAGATGTCTTACTATCATTGAGGATTTTTTCCACTTATTTTCTCTTTGCAAATCACTTCTCATTCTAGTTAATCCAAGATTTATTATCTTAGAGTTTTGTTTTTCTAGTTTAAGTTATATTTGAGTTTGTCGACCTCATGTTTTTGGTCAGGCAGTTCACCCCCTATTTCTTTACCAAGAACTTTTATTTTTAGAATCTCAGTTATTAGTTCCAGATTGTGAGATTCAAGTTACTTAATTTTCCCTTGAAGGTCATGTTTGTTCTTATTAATATCAATGTTCTCAAACTTTAAGGTAGACAAGGAAGCAAGTAGTTGGTCCTTGGTGTTAACAACTTCTTGAATTTTGTCTATAGAATCAAGCAATAGGAATGAAAGTTTTTTCTTAGAGAACTTTACAAGGTTATCTTTTAGGTTAAGAAGATTTACCTCCGTCAGAGTCTGATTCGGTTTCAGCATCCGATTCTTCTATCACCATAAAAACAATGTCCTCATGATCTTTTTCATACATGTCAGAAGAACCTGTCCCCCAAGTTTCATATATTGCTTGTTCTTTTTCTTTGTTTTTCTTTTTATTAAAGAATTCCGTACTTTCTTTTTTAGAATTTTCTATTTTCTATTCTAATTCAGACATTGGGAAATCCTTGATCTAATGATCTATCTTACCACACTTGAAGCAGCCTTCGCTTTGTGGTCTCTCAAGATTTCTTTCTTTCGTGGGTGATTATTTGTTGCTACCGTTTAATCCCCTTTTTACGAGTTTCTTGAAGTTCTTACTTATCAGAGCCAGATCATCATCATCTATGTCAGATTCATCACTTTTAGTTGCTAAGTCCAAGATTTTTTTCTTTATTTCCTCACCTCTTTTGTCAACATTCATCTCATAAGTCTTGAGATTTCCAACTTATTAATCTAGGGTCATATTGGTTAGATCCTTGCCTTCTGTAATTGCACTGACTTTTATTTCCTAAGATCTAGGTAGAGATCGAAGTACTTTGTCAACCTGTTCCTCAGAAGCGCATACTTTTCCCAAGGATATTAGTTCGGTTACTACAACGGTGAATCTAGTAATCATATTTAGAAGAGATTCTCTGTACTTCATTTTAAAGGCTTTACATTAAGAACAAAGTTTGGAAATTCTGAATTTATTAACTTAAGTTGTACCTTTGTGAGCATTTTGTAAAGTGTCCCATATTTGTTTTGCAGAGGTACAACTATAGATGCAGTTAAACTCATCAAGTCCTAGTTCACACACGAGAATGCACTTAGATTTTGCATTCTTCCCTAGCAACTTGTAGTCAGCTTCGCCGTATTATTCTGTAGGTTTAGGTACCTTATTCCCTTCACCATCAGTAATAGTAGGAATCAATTTTTAAAAAGTAATTCTAACCCATAGTTCGTAATCTTCAGCTTGAATGAATTCTTACATCCTTGTCTTCTAGCAAAAGTAGTATTCTCCATTAAATAATGGTGATTTGTTGATGTGTTGCCCTTTACCATAATGATCTTATCTTGAGTTATTAAACAATTTCAAAAATAACCTACTCTGATACCTATTGTTAAATTCTGACCCCCATAATCGCTTTCGGAACAAGTTTATTCTATATATTCCTTTGAAGATTACAACAGTTACGTTTTGTGAAGCAAATAAAAGAATAACACAATATTTTATCATGGGAAACCCCATCTCTTAAGGGTAAAATGAATGACCTACACCTCTGTAGGTTTTAACACCACTTTATCAAACTTCAAGTCTCAACAAAAGATTCAAATCTATGTAACCTAAGGAATTATAAACTGTAATTCTAGATAATTATAAACTCTAATTCCTACAAAGAAATTATAAACTCTAATTTCTAACGACACAAAGACACAAAATCCCCCTGTTTTATATCTTCTACCGTCCGTCAAATTTCTCAAACTTGTTAGACAAATCCTACAAACTCGATTGTAATCAAAACTCTTAATTACAATATTACATCTCTCTCCTCACAAATTGGCAACACTCCCCAGTAACTCTCAAAACTCTCTCAAACCTCTTGATCGTGTTTTGATCTTGTCTCTATGTAAGTGCATCTGAAAATAGCTCCCTATTTATCGATCAGAATTTCAACGGATCCTTGTAGAATTCAACTTGTATTTGTCATCTCCAAATACTTGTTGACTTCTACTTGATATTCTTTCAACGAAATACTGCATATGAACTCGAAATCCTTGTTACTCTCTAACTTAGATGAACACAATTTTCCTTAAATAAGTAAGGAGACACACGTGCCTTATTTAAATAAGAAATCACAAATTTCCTTATATAAATAAGAAAGCATACTTTCCTTATTTAAACAAGAAAACATAATTTCCTTAAATAAATTTGTACTTTGTTATGGATTAATACCAGTAGAACTTGTATTTATTGAAATTATGTACTCATATTCTGCTGATTCGAACACATTCATTTTTGCACCGTTTGTTATGATCTATTCTTTACTAGTTTGCCACCTTCCATAACAACAAGCGAGTGTGTGTGTAGTATTCTTCTATCAAGTTTTAGAAACATGACGGATGGTAGAAGATATAAAATCATTTCTTTGGGTAGCCAAAAACTAGAGTTTATAATTTCTTAGCTAGGAAATTGAGTTTATAATTCCTCTAGGAATTAGAGTTCGATTTCTTAGGTTACATAGCTTTGTAATCTTTTGTTGAGACTTGAAGTTTAATAAAGTGGAGTAAAAACCACTAGAGGTGTAGTTCGCGATTTTTTCCCTTAGGAGTTGGGGTTTTTTGCAATAAAATATTGTGTTACTATTTTATGTGCTTCACAAAATCTAACTGATGTAATCTTCAAAGGAACATATAAAATAAGCATGTTCCTAAGGCGATTTTAGGGGTCAAAATTCCAATAGTCACATTTGAGATCCTTCAGTGTTGATTATATAGCTTAGCCACGTAAGTTCTAAACAAGTGTTCTCCATTTAATACTCCGGCTCTGCTGATGATCTAGAAACAACTAATTGTTTTTTTGATTACCATGAGATAAGTGAATTTCCATGAAAAATACAGTATCTTGTGACAGACCTTCTTGTGACTCGACAACTACCCCAATCCTTGATACATATGACAATTTGCATAACATAATACCAATGAGGTTTTCTAGGTGCTTGCATAAATTGATTGATGGTCCGAACAAAATAAACAATGTCAGACCCTGTGATGGTGAGATAATCAATCTATCCGCAAGTCTTCTGTATTTCGTAGGATCATTCAACACAATACCATCAATAGAAGTTAGCTTTAAATTTTGTTCCATTGGAAACATTTCAGGGCTTGCTCCTGAAATTCCTGGATCTTGCAAAATGTCTCCAACATATTTCTCTAAGACATAAAGGGAAAGATTCCCTTCTTTTAATGAGAAAACTCAATACCTACAAGATACTTAATCTCTCAAAGATCTTTAATGCAGAAGTGTTTGAGAAGAAACTTTTTTAAACATTAAATTTCTTGATGATCATTTCCTTTGAGAAGTATGTTGTCCACATAGATAAGTATTGTTGTGAATGATGAACCTTTAGCATTGGTGAAAATGGAATAATCATCCATTGGTTGTTGAAAACCAACTTTTACGGATAACTTCTGAAAATGTTAGAAACAAATTTCTCGATGCTTTCTTAAATCCATACAAAGATTTGTGAAGTCGCCATACAGTGTTCTCCCCCTGTCGGCATAGACCTAATGGAGGTTCCATGTCGACCTCTTTATTTAGTGCTCAATGAAGAAAAGCATTTTGGACATCGAATTGATAAGTGAAACAATTTCTAGCAGAAAAAACTATATGTAGACAACGAAGTGTCCAGAGTATTGTTGTTGGAGAAAAGGATTCTTGATAATTGATTCCCTCAACTGAGTATATCCGTTTGCAACAAGACTATCCTTAACGCTGAATCATTCCATTTCGTATTTTATTTTGTCAACCTAATTGCATCCAATGGGTTTTTGACCAATAGGGGGTGGTAATAAGCTCCAAGTCTTGTTATCATTTATTTCTTCTAATTTAGCATTCATGGCTTGTCACCAATGTGGATAAACAAAAACCAAAGCATATGGTGAAGGTTGTGTATATTCTGTACTGTTTGCTAGGAAAATGCAAGGTGCTAAACATATGCAAGTGTAAATAAGATAATGAGAAAGAGGATACCAAGTACCTGATATTGTTGGACATGGTATAACAGAAGATTAATTGGCTTGAGCTTTTAATATGTAGTCTTTATGCAATTCAAGAATTTATTTTAGACGAGCAGATTATCTTAAAAGAGGAGATGAATGAACCACAACCTCTGAAGTGACTGGAACATATTCAAGAGCATCATCAGGTTTAATTTTGAACGATTTGGTTGGCATTGACAAGATTATCATATGTTGTGTTTTCAGAATAGGTGGGATTGCTGGAAATAATTTAAGATTTGGTAGGATTATTAGAAACAATATTTTATTGAGTAGGATTTCTAGAGACGTCCTATGTAATTCCGAGTTCATGAGATTCTACTCTCCGGACAGATTGAGGTTGAGGAGATGAGAGATCTTTTATTATAGATGGTGGAGAGGAACAATTGTCAAATATACTCAAAAGGATTGAGATAATAATGAGGTCGAAATTGGTGTAATTGAACTAATAGGGAAAATAGTTTTCGAAAATTTGACATCACGACATACAAAAAATTGTTTGGTTTCCAAATGATGAAGGTTATAACCTTTTTGAACTGTAGGATAACCAATAAAGATAGAGGGTTTGGCTCGAGAATCAAACATTTGTTTTTGTTTAACAAAAGTAGCATCACACAAATAACCAAAAACTTTTAGTTTACTTACGGATGGTGATTTATGATATAGCAATTCATAAGGAGACAAAATGTAACAATGGAGTTGGTAATTGGTTAAAAATATAGATAGCTCTCAATATACATTCATCCCAAAAAGTGATTGGCAAGTGACTTGAAAATGTAAAGCTCGTGCAACATTAAAAATATGACGATATTTTCTTTCAACTACCCTGTTTTGTTGTGGAATGTAAACACAAGTTCATTGGTATTTAATTCCATGAGAGTGAAAAAAAATTCATGGGTTCAAATTTTTTTTGATTGTCTGTCCGAATTTTCTTAACTGAAGCATGAAATTGCTTTTTAGTAAATTATATAAAGGATTGAAAAATTTGAGAAGTTTCAGACTTGTATTTCATTAGAAATAACCAAGTACAGCTTGTAAAATCATCTACGATAGTAAGAAAGAAACGAGCCCCTGAATCAATAGGTAATCGATGTGGACCCAAAATATCACAATGTAATAAGTCAAATGGAGAACGAGTAGATATGTTACTCAACGGAAATGCAAGACACGTCTATTTATCCCAAAGACAAATATCACAATTATTAACAAAGAAAAACATTAAGAGAAGGTATTAATGGAGCAATTAGTCTAATGTGCGCATGTGATGGGTGTCCTTGACAAATGTGCCACAAATCATTTATTGTGAAACTTGATTAGAGATGGGTGGTTTCTGTACTTATTACATGTAATAGAGACCAACATGATGTTTGCTCGAGCCAATCAGCTTGCCCGTAGACAAGTCTTGTAATACAAAAAAAGTGGGAAACATAAGGGCACAACATTTTACGTCATTACTGAGTTTGATAAAAGACATTAAATTTAATCGAAAAGAGGGAACATCTAAAACATTGTTAAAGGTAACATCTGAGTTAAATATATACAATGTATCACATTGTGAATAAAGAAAATCATTAGAGCAAAATATATTGGTCTCTCTCTATCTATCTATCTATCTATATATATATATATATATATATATATAGCTTGATACAAATCAATCTAGCCTAGCTTTAGGTAAGAAATCGTGATCTCCAATTAGTGGGATTTTATCTACTAATATGGAATTATATATACAAGAATATATGTAAAAAATATGTATTTCTCAACAAAAAATTATCCCTGCTTCAATCTGCTGGGCAACCTGGAAATAGAGAAATTCTAGATGTTTTGAGAGCATAAAATATAGTATGCAGAAAGCTTAACTAAACTGAATTTTGTTGGTATAGTTTTTCTGCAATCAATTATGCTCATATAAAATTGTCTCTATAATTGATGTTTTAGACTCAATTTAGATTTAGAATAGTGGAGTTTTGTAGTTCGTCTGTTTATATGGTTTAGTACTGCCCATGTATTTTTCTATTAAAATATAAAGTTACCAACTGTATAAAAACAGAATAAGATGTTGTGTATTCTGATTGTTGAGTAGTGCAGGCGTGTCGCTTGCTCCTTCTATTTTGAGATTAGAGGTAAGTTTATGAATGGTGTACTTTGAAAGACCAAGTAACTTTTACTTGTTATATATAGTTACATACCAATAAAATGTAACATGAGAGTTGTGATTTTATTAGATAAAAACATGATAGAGATCAAATGATAAATCTATATAGATGGAAAAAAGCTGTGAAGAAAGAAAAAGTTCACATATAATATTCGTTCAAAGGACTAGTCATAACAAATGAAAATTTTTGTTGTTTCCAGAAAATTAAACCACACTAGCTTTTGTTGGTAGTTCTTCATGCCTGCAAACTGTTGTTATGCACAATTCACTAAAGATTAGTGTTTCTTTTTTTATTGAATTGCTATACTAGAATGTAATTTATTCATTTCCACCTTATTCATACTTTTTCCGAATAAAAATAAACCAGTGCTTACAATAACTCTCATGTCCCATTTCTGTGAATAAGGTGTCGGGTGTTCCCCTCTAGCATGCATCTTCAGTTAGCTTGATTAATTCTTATGTTAACTTTCGTTTTTGCCTGAAACAAATATCTCACAAGTTATCTGGATCTTGTAGACTCTTCTCTATGAAATTGTAAATAACTACTCTGCAATTGCTACCCAAAAAAATGGATGTTCTGATACAGTCATGGGTAAAATCTGCTGGTGGAGAACTCAGAGATTGCATAACTGTTAAGATGTTGAAAAATGCAGTGCAGCTATCCGAAGATCAATATGGATATGGCTTGTTTCTCTTTTTCTTGTGCTTATGTAATTCCTTTTTATATTAGAACATGGATTTTAAGCTTGCTAACAAGATTGAAAAAACTTGATATACAGAGAAATGAGATGCCTTTGAGAAATTACAGGGGAAAAGTTCTTGTTAATGTCAATGTTGCATCAAAATGGTAATTAAAGTAATCTAGTTATGTCTAGGCGTTTTTCCCTTTGTCTTCCTTGATCGCTGCAATCAGGTGCTTACTTAATTTCCATTCAAAAGTGTGTCAACTACTTCACTAATTAATATTATATGAGTTATATAAGTGAGACTAACATCTAGTTACTTCTGCATAGTGAATACTATGTCAAATATTATGCTACTGGGTGCATACAATTTATTGTACAATGATAATGTTAATTGCCACAAACTAGATGCACTCGTTTCGGGGATAATTTCTGTTATTCTTATTAATGTCTCTTTACACGTTCTTGCTAGCTCGAAAATTCCTTAAAGATGCCGTTCTATATTAATTTACGTTGATCCTCGTGCTTTCTTTTCTTGGATTCCAGACTAAAGAAGTTAATACTAGGTTCTTTAAATTTATTTAACCTAGTCTTTTTTGCGAAGAAAGCAATAATGAAAATTTGAGATTAGTGTTCACAAAGTTTTGGACTATCTTAGTTGATGATGTTGATTGATGACGATATATCACAATATCTAAAACTAAATTTCCCAAAAAACCATAAATTATCGAGAACTAGATGTGCACCTTATACTGTTGAATAAGAGAATTATAGCATTTGTATGTTTCCTCACTCTGAAATTGGTTAGGTAATTATAAGTATGCAATTTATTACCAGATGTCTTGCCTACTCTTGCCTTCGATGTCGAATACTGTATTCGAGAGATTATGCACGTAACTCCTTTTGCACACAGTCTTTTTATACAAAAGAAACCACACATTTCTTTTGGTATGAAAAAATATGGATTGTTTGATCTACGAGATTACTTTTGGAACATAAGCATGGTAAAGTTTTGACTATTTTTTTTGTTGAGTTTATTGCGCATCTAATTTGCTTAAATTTTTGTATGATAGAGTGGGAAAGTATTAAATGTATGCATTATTCGAAGAGAACTACGTTATCTACTGATGATGTGGATGCTGCACTTAACTTGAGAGGTTTAGATGTACATTTTCTATTTTATACGAGCCTACGTTTCTTGGAATCTTCAACAGTTTTGATGATTGAGTGTCGGATCCTCAAAAAGTAGTGCATTTTCGGATGAGTCAATTGGGGGCAGTAATACTTTTGCTTCAGGAGATCTTTTAAGGTTCAGGAGAGCAGTTGGACATAAGGATTTGGTCTACATTGAAGAGAAGGATGTGGAATTCAAAGATGTAATGAATTTTGATTCATGAGGTATAGCAGATTTAGTTAGTGAATTTATTGAAGTGATGCTTATAGTAAGTTGTCGCTTTTCGTAGTTTAGGTAATCGAAACCTTTGCCGAATGCACTTCTAGATGCTGCTGTTGTTGCCCATTGGTTAGCTAAAGAAGGTGTACAACCGGCTATTTCTGAAAACACTCTGCCTCAAGGTCCGTATCTGGGTGTAGTTTACTCTTGGTGATGCATAGTGTTTTTCCTTACGGATACCCATTCTCTTAGTTTGCTTCCTGCCTTGAATAATTTTCTTTTCCTCACAACTACAACGAAATGAGGAGCATTCTTGTAGTATTAGTGCTAGTTAAAATTTGTATTTAATTTCAATATTCCAAACATACAGATTAATTTCTCACTGCCTAACCTATCCCATCTGTTAATAGAAGTACCGAGTATAAGGAGGATGGAGTTCCTGTTTTTATTAATGTACCTGTTAAGAATGTTCTATTGTATGAACATCAGGTATATTTGTACGAAAATGTTAGTATCCTTTTTGCCCATATTTGTCCTTATGCATAATTATTTTTTTTGTAGCTCTGTTATGAAAATTAAAGAGCTTACTGCGAATAGATCTAATCCCCTTCTCTTTAAAGAAGCTCTACGAAGCATAGCAACAGGCTCAGGTATTCATCCAGTAGTACCTAACTTTACATATTTTGTTTCTAATGAGGTAATTGTAGTCAATTTAAGCCCAGTTGATGTAACAATTGAGGGTGATAATGAAGAAAGCATCTGAAATGTGCTTAGTTACAGAGAAAAAGAATTCTGATATGATGAATTACCATGTGAACCCTTTCTATATCCCAACCTGATCAAGATTAGTTCATCTATATGAAGTAAAGAAAAGAATCTTTTTGTAACTAGTTTAACTAATTATTTTCTATCTAATCCTCTAATTTCTATTATTTACATAATAACCCTCAGCTTACTATGTCATAACATCTTTAATACACCCCCTCAAGTTTGTAGGAGTGAACAAATTCAACACTCCAAACTTGGATAATAAATACTCATCTTGAAACTTGCTAAGAGCTTTAGTTAGTATATCAGCCTCTTGCTCTTTGGTATGAAGATACTCAGTCTGAATTAGGCCATTCTGAATTTTCTCCCTAATGAAATGACTGTCCAATTCTATATGCTTAGTTCTTTCAAGTAATACTGGATTAGCAGCAATTTGTATAGCTGACTTGGTATCACCATAAATCATAGTTGGGGTTACAACATCAGCTCTTAGTTCCTTTAACAGTTTTGTTATCCACACTACTTCAGCTACAACACTTGTCATGCTTCTATACTCAGCTTCAGCTGAACTTCTAGATATAGTTCCTTGTTTCTTGGATTTCCATGATATTAGTGAATCTTCTAGCTTAACTATGAATCCAGTAACAGATCTTCTAGTATTTACACAAGCCCCCCAATCTGAGTCACAGTGGACCTTTAACTGTTTGTTACTCTGGCTGGATAATAGTACACCTAGTCCTGCTTGTCCCTTTACATATTTGACCACCTTAAGAGCAGCATTGAGATGTGATTGTTTAGGTTGATGAAAGAAATGACTCAGAGTTTGTGTAGCAAAACCAATGTCAGGCCTGGTAACATTTAGATACAACAATTTTCCAAGTAATCTTATTTTTACTGTTGGGTCCTCCAGTAATTTATGTTCCTTTCCTGTTCCATTTATTTCATCATACTCCTTGGTAGTTAACAGTACATAAAGATCAATAGGGGTAGAAGTTGGTTTAGCAGCTCCAAGTCCAGCTTCAGAAATGATTTCAAGAGAGTATTTTCTTTGATGCAGTACAATCCCTTCTTGTGATTTAGCAATTCGATTCCTAGGAAATACCTGAGTTCTCCTAGGTCTTTCATCTTTAAAGTGTCTTGTAAAACTTCTTCGGTTTGTTAAATAAGACTAAAATCATTACCTGTAATAACTATATCATCAACATATACTAGAAGTACCATAAAAGATGTTTTTGTTTTCTTAATAAACAGTGAATAATCTGCATGACTTTGAATAAATCCCAGTCTGATAAGTGCATCTGTAAGCTTCACATTCCACTGTCTAGGGGCTTGTTTCAAACCATAGAGGGATTTAGTGAGCCTACACAATGGTTTCTCCCCCTGCACAATAAATCCCTCAGGAAGCTGAAAGCCTTGAGGTAGATTCATATAGACTTCATCAAATAAGTCACCTTGAAGGAAAGCATTTGACACATCCATCTGATGAATATGCTTGTTTTCAACAGCAGCAAAAGCCAACACACTTCTAAATGTAACTATCTTAACATCAAGGGAAAAAGTTTCTTTATAATCCAGTCCCTCTCTTTGGTTAAAACCCTTTGCAACTAATCGAGCTTTGAATATTTCAACCTCCCCTGAAGCTTGATATTTGATTTTAAAAATCTACCTACAACCAATAGCCTTTTTGTGTGGAGGTAAGGGTACAACTTTCCAAGTCCTATGAGTTTCCAAGGCTGAGATTTCAGCCTGCATGGCTTCAACCCATCTGGGATCCTTGAAGGCCTCCTCAAAGGTAACATGTTCAACCTCATGACCAAAAGAAGAGAGAAAAGCCTAATAGGACTGACACAAATGATTATAGCCAAGATATTTGTCAATAGAATATAGAGGTCTGATAGGAGCGAGATGAGCAGAAGCAACATAATCTTGCATCTATAAAGGAGCTTTGGTACTCCTCTGTGATCTCCTTACCTTAGAAACTTGAGAACTAGCATTAGGTAACTCTTCAAAGGCAGTTCAGGAGATTCAACCATAATAGATGGAGATACAAAATGTGATAAATCTAATGGAACATTGACAAAAGGAAACAAGTTCCAATCAGTGGAAGAAGAAACTGCAAAGGAAAATGTGGATTCCCTAAATTCCACATCTCTGCTAACGAAGAACTGTTTTTCCTTAATGTTGTTGAGAAAATAACCTTTAGTAGTTGGACTATATCCCATGTGAATGGAAACAACACTTCTTGGTTAAAACATATCATGTATGTACATATTCTTTGCAAAACACAGACAACCTAAAACTCTCAAATGTTGTAGAGTAGGCTTGGTTTTATGAAGTACTTCATGAAAAGATTTACCGTGTAACACAGGAGTAGGCAACAAATTTATGATGTAAGCAGCTTTAAGTATGCAATGACCCAAAAATCTAATAGGAATATACCCTTGAAATTTGAATGCTCTAGCAACTTCAAGAATATGTTTATGTTTTCTCTCTGCAATACCATTTTGTTGAGGTGTATGAATGCATCTTCTATGATGAATGATGCCTAAGCTTGTAAATAGTTTGTGACACTCAACATTTGCAAACTCGGATCCATTTTTAGTTCTGTCTATTTTAACTACAACATCGAACTGTGTTTTGACAAGAATGAAAAAGTTTTTCAGGACAACACAAACATCACTCTTCATTGTGATTAGAACAAACATAATATTCTGGTACAATCATCAACTATAGTAACAAAGAATTTGTGTCCATTATAGGTAGGGGTGTTAAAGGGACCCCAAACATCAATATGAAGTAGTTAAAAAGAAGAAGTAGAAACTGTAGTACTATTGGGATATGGTAATCTATGTTGTTTTGCCAAAGGACAAATGATACAATTACGAAGATCTTTAGAACATTTACTAGGTGAAAGAGCTAACAGATGAGCCAGAACAGTGGAAGAAGTGTGTCCTAGCCTTTGATGCCGCAATAAAGCTTGTGAATCTGTGGAATGAGTATCTCCATGAGCTAAATGTGATGAACATTGTGCATTTGTGTTGAGAGGAGAGGATTTGTTAGGCAGAACATAAAGACCATCATATTCTCTACCAATCACCTTCACGTGCCCATTGGAGAGGTCCTAAAGAGTAATAAAATTAGGAAAGAAGCGCACAACACATTTAAGATCCTTAGTAATTTGTGATACTGATAGTAAATTGAATTTAAATTTTGGAATAAGGAGAACGGTTCTTAGTGTGTTTTGAGGAGTTATATTACAGGAACCTATATGTGTGATTTGATTTGTTTCACCATTGGGCAATTGAACATGTCTAGGTTTATCACTAGGAAGAGGATGTTTATGAGTAAGAATATCATAATTTGGAGTCATATGATTGGTTGCACCAGAGTCTATTATCCAACCAGTATTTGCTGAACATACAGTGAGAGCAGTTTCATTACCTGCTGGGGCACCTGTTGAAGAGCAATTGTCCTGGGCCATATTAGCACTGAAATGTGATCTAGATGCTGCTTCAGAATTTCCCTGCTGCACATTAGTCTGTCCAAGCATGTGTAAGATCTGATTATATTTTTCATGCAACATATTCATGCCTTTTTGACATTCAACATGTTTAGTATTTGTAGATCCTCTTCCTTTTCCCTGATTTTCTTGAATTCACATCTCTGTTAACATCTATATCACCATCACTGACTGCATTGTGAGCCGTAATATTTTGCCTCCTGTCATTATTAAACCTTCCTCTCCCATGATACTCATTATTAGACCTTCCTCTCCCCTGATATGTATTGTTAGGATTCTTCTTCTTTCTTTCAAATCCTGGGGGAAAACCATGAAGTTGATAGCAAATTGTTTGTGTATGACCTCTTCTTTTTTTTACAGTAACCACAGAATTCATTAGGATCATAGCCAGAATTGTTGTAAGGCCTTGATCTAGGTACCATTGCATTAGTATTGTTTCCAGTAGTGAACATGGCACTCAATTAAGAACAATTAGCACTACTGAAGATTTGAGAAATGGTTCTCTGAATTTGTCTCTCAATTAAGAGTGAATATGTTTTGTTCAATGAAGGTAGAGGTACTATCATCAATATTTGTCCCCTAACTTGTTCATATGAGTCATTCAGACCCATAAGAAACTGAAGTAACTTATGATTGTGTACAAATTTCACAAATTCTCTTGATTTACACACTCACAACTTGGAACATGAGTTAGACTATCATATTCTACCCACAGTTTACGTAACATAGAGAAATATGTTGAGATTGAACTAGTACCTTGACTTACAGTAGCAATTTCCTTGTGTAGTTGGAAGAAACGAGATCCATCGACTTTATCATATCGTTCAGCCAGATCATTACATACAGATGCAACATTTTTGGAATAAACAATACCTTCAAGTAATTCTTTTGAAACACAATTCATGATCCATGATAATACAATTGCCTTGTAGCGTTCCCACAAATTCACAAGATTTGGACCATATGCCTCCTTTTTACATGAACCATCGATGAACCCCAACTTATTACGACCTATAATAGCAATCTTAATACTCGACTCCCCTCCGAAAAATTATCGGCCCCAGTCAATTGAATTGAACTTAGCAGTACACCAGAATTGTCAATGGTGTTTTGAAAAAGAGGATGATTATGACTTAACTTTTTAGGCAACTTGTTATCAACAGTCGCTGTATCTTCGTCTGTTGCATATGCAGATGAATCAGTTATTTGAACAACCATTTACGGTCGCCGAAGCTCTGATACCATGTCGACTATTAAGAAGAAAGCATCTGAAATGTTCTTAGTTACAGAGAAAAAGAATTCCGATATGAAATTACCATGTGAACCTTTTCTATATCCCAAACTGATTAAGATTAGTTCATTTATATGCAGTAAAGAAAAGAATCTTTTTGTAACTACTTTAACTAATTATTTTCTATCTGATCCTCTAATTTCTATTATTTACATAATGACCCTCAGCTTACTATGTAATACCATCTTTAATAGACTTGATGTCGAATTCTCTTACTTTGGAAAGTAGGTTTAGGATAACATATAAAATTTATTGTTGATGATTGGATTGGTTAAACTTTATTGTTTTTGAAATCACTTAAAAATGACGGTGGAAAAGGGGAGTAAATTTCTATTTAAAAAAGAGTGGGTTTAATTGAATTAGTTAATTTATTTAATGTGAATAAGTTGTGTTATGTTATTTTGTTCATTAAAGAAGTGTATTTCCGTACAGGATAACTTGGCTTTGACTTCAACCATGCAGCTTCAATTTTTTGTGTTGTCTAATTTTCTGTGGCTGATTTGATAATTTACTGCTCCATGCTACTATTTGTTTTCGTTTTTAAAAATAATTGAGTTATTCTACCGATTTTATGTCAAACTTCACCAGTTGATACCTTCTATTATGACATGCCTTGTCGCAAGAAGGTTGGGAAACATATTAATTGACAATCATTGGGAACTTAGGGACTTCTTGGCAACATTTGTTGCTTCAATATGCAAGAGGTAAGGAAATTTTCATAATCCTGCTTTAGTTTTTTTCTAAAGACGGGAGAAACAATTAGAAGAATTACGAATTTAGAGGAATCTAAAAATTTATGAGAAGTGCCGAGTATGTAAGTGTTTTTTGTTATGGTATTTCCATATTAATCAGCGAGTATGTAAGTGTTTATTCTATCTTTTATAGAAATTACTGGTTTTGACATCTTCATTCTAGTGTTAAAGTTCTTGAATTTGTACTTCGTTTCCATTCTACTTACGAAAGTGTTGAATTTGTACTTTGTTTTTCTGTTGGTTTCTCTTCTATGTATATCTTTGTTAATTTAGAGGACTTCTTTTATGTAATCACTCACCTTTTATAATAATTAGGGTTTAGTGCGTCTAGGGTGTACCCCTGGGTCGTGACATGTCTTCAGGGTTAACTAACGCTCTAGCGGCGTTTATTGACTTTATTAATAGTGTGTTTAGACAATACCTTGACATGTTTGTGATTGTGTTTATCGATGAAATTTTGATCTACGATAGGATTGAGGTCATATTGATCATTGGAGGATCGTATTGCAAGTCCTTAATGACCAACAACTTTTTGCAAATTTTAGCAAGTGTGAATTTCGGTTAAGGTCTGTAGCTTTTCTTTGTCATATTGTCTCAAGCAAGGGTTTTGAGATAGATTCTAAGAAGAAGATGTGGTAAACACTTGGCTTAGACTTTGAACTCCTTCGTACATAAGAAATATCTTAGGTTTGGATGGTTACTATGGAGGGTTTGTTGAAGGTTTCTATTCAATTGCCTCTCCTTCGACGAGCTTGACTTAAAAAAAGGCCAAGTTCATATTGTCTGAAGCTTGTGAAAAGTGTTTGCAAGAGTTGAATGATAGACTTACTTCCAGTCTGATGTTGACCTTACCAGAAGAAACTTATGCTTTTTTTGTTTATTGTGATGCCTTGAGAATTCGTCAAAGATGTTTGCTAATGCAAAATGAAAAAGTTATTGCCTATGCCTCAAACAAACTTGAAATCCATGACTAAATTATCTACTCACGATCTTTTGTTAACATTGGTCATATTTTTCTAATGATTTGGAGACATTATTTGTAGGAATTTCTTGTTGGGGTATTTACCAACCACAAGAGATTTCATATCTATTTAATCAAAAGTATTTGCATCATCTCCAAAGAAGGTGCGTTGAGTTATTGAAATACTATGATATGAGAGTCCTTTATCACCCCGGTAAAGCTAATGTTGTAGGTGATGCTCTTAGTCGTCTCTATATGAGTAGTGTTTATCATATTGAAGAAGAAAGAAAGAGTTGATTCAAGATTTTCATAGATTGGCTCGATTAGGTGTTTAACTAATGCACTCGAACAAAGGTGGTGTTATGGTTCAACATAGTTCTTAATGGTCTTTTGTAGAGGATGTAAAATCTTAGAAAGGTATTGATCCAATTTCGGTAGAGTAGAAAAAGGGGTGATTAAGAAATTCGCTGTCACAATATCCCGGGGATGGGTAGGTGGGGAGTATACAAATAAAAAGGTCGCTTATGTGTTCCAAATGTGGAGGGATTGAGGAAACATATTTTTGTGAAAGCTCATAGTTTGCGGTATTCCATTCATGAGTGAGCCACCAAGATGTACTATAAATTTGATATGTTTATTAGTTGAATGAAATGAAAAAGGGAGATTGAGGGATTTTTTTGTAAGTGTACAATTTGCCAACAAGTAGCGATTGAGCATCAAAAATCTATGCCAAGATACTAGAATTCCTACTTGGAAGTGCGAACACTTGAATACGCACTTAATTGTAGGTTTTCCTCGTAGCCGGTGACAACATGACTCTTTTTAGGTTATAGAAATCGGATGGTGAAATTGATTCATTTCGTTCTATTCAAGGTTTCCATTAAGCGGAGGACTAAGCCAATAAGTACTCAAGAGAAATTGTAAGGCTACATAGATTTCATTTGTCGATTATACCAAAAGTTGCTTGGCACTAAGGTTAAGCTTAGTATATATTTTCATCCCTAAATTTATAGTCAGAGTTCATGGCTTGAGACCACAAGATCACCTTTGTGACACCAAAAGATTGTCCAACAGGACGGGCAGTGGGTCAAAGTACGGTCCATCAACTAAATTTGTCGCTGGCAGTTGTTAGTCAAACTTAAGGGGCATTAACGTGTTTTCCAATTAAATTAGTTCCTATACTCTTTCATTTTCCCTATGTTAGGGCCCATATATGTATGTTTTTAACCCCCAATTCACATTATTTATTTCATTCTTCCAATTCTAAAAAGAACACCAAATTGTTCTCTCAAATATTCTCTTTTAGAACTTTAAAGAAGAAGAAGAAGAATGAGGATTCAACATAGGGTGTCAATATAATGTTCAAATTTCTCCATTAAATAATAGAATTTAGACTCATGGATTCCTTTCATTCATGTAGTTCCCAAACCGCCTATTTCAAAGGGTAGAATTCCCCAATTTAGTTAAGGTTTCTCTAAAATTATCATGGGTTCTTATCATTATTCATTTAAATGATTTAATTATGGTTTTGTATGAATGAATTTTTGAGTTCTAATGCTTTTATAATGAAATCCCCTATATACACATGTGATCTATGTGTTTTCAAGTTATGAACTATATGTTGTGGTATTTTGATCTTCATAGAGGATCTTCATGAAATTTATCATGTATTACTATTTTTACATGGATTTATGCTGAGATCCATATCTAACTCACGTTTTCTAAGATTTGATTGTTGAAATTCGGTTTTGACCTCAAAGAGGTTAATTATGGACTTATGCACTATTTTATGAAATCTATGCAAATGTTTCAAGGGTGCTTTGGGAGTAATGTACCAATTATGAGGTTGTGTTGTGAAAGTAGTTTCTCTCTAAAACACATGCTAGCATGATGTGAAATATTTTTTCACATAGAATTGATTCATTTGTTGTAAATCTTTCTCACCTTTTCAAGTCAAACACTAAGAGTTATGTTAATTAAACTAGCCTTAATTGGTAGAATTATGGCAACATTTCATAGTAATCAAGTCAAGTATGAAATGACTATTCTGTGAAGATTTATTCTACGAGAGGATGTTGAATATGAGACGGAATCTCTCACACAGTAGATTCTGCATTTCCAAAGTAATGTAAGATGATAAAAGCGTTCACGTAGTGGAAGTTGGATTTCTACTAGAAGTCTTCTTGTCCCAAAAGTATATGCCCTCTATGGTTGATTATCTAGTAGGGGATTTGATTGATTATCAATCTTTGGTGGCTCCTCATGCTTTAAAGGCAGACTTTATTGTTTTCACTTTCTTTCATTTATATTCTCTTTTGTATTCGATTTATGGACTAGACCCAATTTCATTCAATTGTATTTGATATCTATGTTGAGACGAGTGGTTATATTTCATTTTTCGTTTTAAATAAATGATTTTTACAGACTATTCTTTTACTCTTTCAATTATATATCTAATGTTATGAGAGAAATGTGGCTTTTATGGAGTCCTTTAGGTTTCTATGCGCCATGCTACGTATAGGAGTGTAACAATCGAAAAGTACCCCCAATCATCACTGGCGTATTCATCCTCGATGAGGTCTTATACAAGCCCTTAGCATAACTCGAAATAATGTGAATGTAAAAATTTTTACAATAGAAGTTCAAACTTCATTTTCATAAAAAAAATAGTAGGAATCTAATATTAGTGTCATACATACAACATCTACTACTACGAATACAACATAAATTTTTCAAATAGGGTCCGTAGCCCTTTAGACACAATATTCTTATAGAAAGAAAGTACACAAGGAAGAGTACTAAGTCAATTAAATCTATAAGAATTCACAGGGTGGCATAAATAAATCATTAGTCCTTGGATCTTTGAGGACCTACCACAAGTCTTGTAGATAAGAAGTCCAAGCTTTCTTCAAGAATATAGAAGCCAACCACCTAGCTAGAACCTATACTCATAATACAAAAAAAAAAAAGAAAGGGGTTAGTACAATTTATGTACCTAAGTATAGAGAAATTCACAAAAACCTTTAAAACATGAGAAAATGACATTTTCATGAAAAGTATGCATTTTTGAGGTTTTTGAAAACATTTTACATCATCAACAAAATACATAATCAACAGCCCCAAAATGTGCATACTACAACAAAAGTACGACTTTAGCACTTCCTAAGGTCTACTCGTGCAATATAAGGTTAAAATCTCTTAATACCAAATTTACTAATCATCCCCTAGTAAAAACCATGGCACACACCTTATCGTTACATTTCACCACATACCACAAGCATAGTCGAAGCACATACATCATGCACCACATTTGAATATAGAGATAATTCCACCCAAACCATTATACATTCAACATACATTCTTTAATATCATTTCATAACTATAAGGAACTACCCAAAATTCCCTTATAAGCTTACTAGTGCCATGTACAAGTGATGTCGCATAGCTCCACTTCTACTTAGTAAACCCATTAGGATATCATAGACTAGTTCATACTTCATTATTTGGGGAAGATCAACCATAATAGACACAAACCATGAGAGCTTACATGAAATCCGATGTCAAAAAGCCCAACACCGAAAAAGGGTGTTCCACTTCCAAGGTAGAACCTACTTACTAGCTACTATGTGGATCAGTAGCTAAGTCCTACGGATGCACGTAGTTTAGGGATAGAGATATTGCTTCTAGATCCTCTACCACTTAAATTAATGTAGGAGTCCCCATCTCATGAGTATCTCTAGGATGATCCAGCCTCTTGCACTAATGGAAAGGTATTTTTTTTCATTGGTCATATCCTCTCGGTGTTGAGTATAATCTCCCAATTTACTACCATTAGTCTCTTTAATTGTATCTGTATGTGTGAAGAAGTATTCCCTCTCCATCAAAAATAATTCGACAAAAATCTCTTAGATTCATTAGATGACAATACATTTTCAACCTAAATTTAACATACGTATGTGAGTAGTACTTTTACAAGACAATCATTGTTTTTTCATGAGGACTATACTTTCAATGAAAACATCACCTAAGTATCATTCTACACATTCGTGCAACATAATAGATAAGGTTCAAGAAAGTGTATACCATCCAATAATATCTTACTTGCATCCTTTCACAAGCCATGTAACTTAGAAGCAAATCCAATAGTTCATCTACCACATTATCCATATATATGTAACAAACCCTTGGATTTAGCCCTTTTTCATGCTCAAAAGTAAATTATCATAATTACACCCAACAACATCACAATAGGCATGAAAACACAATTCTACAACTAGGTAATCATCATTACAATTAAAAATCTACATATCGACTCAATTCATTCAACAATATTTATGAAGTTAGGTCAGAGGGTGAACATGGGTTCTTTGGAGATTCTTAAAGTACAACTCATCAATTATTCCAAACACACTCATAACATAAGTCAAATATTGTAATGAAAATGATATTTGAGTGAACCCATTGCTAGATCACAAGCCCTAATTTTTTTCATCATATAAATTTCTAAAATAGATGTTTTGAAGGACTTCATGGAGAAACTAATAGGTAAATCAGCATCCCCATACCTTGTTTGATTTTAGTAGACAAGTGTGAAAGGTGTGTATTCAGTACCCATGCTTGAGTTCTTCCTTTTTCTTCAATGGTGGGTTAGAGAGAGAATTTTTTGAGAGAGGAAAAGTGGGTTTTTATTTTATGCTTGGAGATATATGGTGGAAGAATTTTATTTATTGCTTTAGTACTCTTTATATACCTAAATAACCAAAAATAATCATTTTATGTGTAAATTAAGTGATTCGATAATTACCTCACTATCCCTAATTAAGCCGTATTTTAGGAAGTGAGTAGTGCTGATTGACGAGTTTCTGTTTATTGGGTGTCGTTGCATTGACAGAACGTACTGGGCCCTCATCAATTGGGATAGAGTCTAGTTTTTTGGGTTTATGTTTGAGGAGACTAAGTATTGACTCATGAATCCCATTTATGGGGTGTGAGTCCATTAACAAACCATCAATGGTCCTTGTGAACCAAGCTATTTTTTGTAAACTTTTTGGACACTCCCTAGGGTCCTCTCATGGACCCTTGAGAGGGTCCTAGGCTTTTCGTACCTTGACGTTTAGGTATTGAGACCTTAGTTAAGGGTTGAGAAATTAGTTTAGGACCTTTACCTAACATTTAGATTTCCTTAGGCTGTGAGACGATGGTGTGGGATCTAGTATAAGTCATTAGGCATATGTTATCTTACACTATCTCAAACTTGGGAACATTCATCCCCTAAAGTCAAACAAAGAACCAAACCAAGTTTGAAACTCCATATCAATAGCGTACATAACCTAAACATTGAAAAAATGTGCACTAATCGAAAATGCCCTATTCTTCACTTGAGCCACACTTATAGTATAAAATTTCAATCAACCCACAACATGGCCAAAGCAACTAAAGTAGGTAGGAAATACATATACAAGTTCAATATGCAATCACTCATTAACTTACATAAATATAAAAGGAACTAACTTCTCCAACATCATTTATGATCATAACAACAATTTAGAGCAAAAGTATGATCTCCTCACACATCTTCACATGTTCACCTCATGAACCAAAATGCAACCATAATACTACATGCAATTCAACCAGAGAAACATGAGCATCCTTAAAACATAATATTTATATACTAGTACATGAATTTTCACAAGAATACGCAACATATAGGAAAAATCATTAAATTTTACACATGAGACACATGACTCCTGAATATACTAAGTTAAGAAAGAACTTGTTACCTCAAGTTTTAATAGGAGTAGAAGGAAAAAGATGAGGATAATGGGACATCATATTGACCTCTGCCTCCCAAGTAGAACTTTGTACAAGATGGTTCCTCCATATAACTATAACGGAAACTACTTCCTTATTTTTCTACATCTTCAGTTGTCAGTCTAAAATATCAAGTAGGACCTATTCATAGGAATGGCTAGCATCAACTGCTAAACATTCTAGAGGAAGAATAGACACCGGATCGCCTATATACTTTTTTTTATCATAAATACATGGAACACCTGATGCACCTGAGCCAACTCAATAGGTAACTTCAATTGGTAAGCAACACTTCTAATATGTTTCAAAATCTCATATGGCTCCACATATCAGAGTCTAAATTTCCATTTCTTCGCAATCATCACCCTTTCATGGGTGATATCATCAAATATACTAAGTCACCTACAATAAAATAAAGGTTTGTCGTTCTATCGTCAGCATATGAATTTTTCCGACTTTTGGAAGTGTTCACTGTATCCCTTATGATTAAGAAATTATCCACGGTATCATAAACTACTTCGAGACCTATTAGATAAATTTCACCTAAGTAAAACCACCCAATCATAGATCAAGATCTTCTTTTATAAATAACCTCAAATGGAGCCATGTCAATACTTGAGTGGTAGTTGTTTCTGTAGGAAAATTCAATAAATGGTGAATAGTCATCCCAATTATCTTTGAAGTCAATGACACATTTCTTCAACATGTCTTCTAGGATTTGGATGGTTCATTCTTCCAAACCATCTATTTTGCGGATGAAATATGATATTAAGTTTCACATTATTACCAAGTCCACTTTGGAATGCCTTCAAAAAATCAGAAGTAATTGAGTACCCCTATCCGATATGATAGATAAGGAAACCCCATGCATTCTCACAATCTCTTTAAAGTACTATTTAGCATATTCTACCATCGAAAAAGTAGTCTTCACAGGAACAAATAGGGTCAACTTGGTCATCCCACTAATATAACCCAAACTGAATCATGTTGCTTTCGGGGGCGAGGCGAACCCACAACATAGTCCATATTGACATCTTCCCACTTTCAAGTGGGTAATTCTATATCTTGAGTCAAGCCTCCTGACCATTGATGTTCCTCCTTGTCTTGTTGACGATTTGGATATTTGGTAACAAATTCCGCTATGTCTCTTTTTAAATAATTCAACCAATAGACCTCCTGCAAGTCACGGTGCATCTTGGTGGCACCCAGAGGAATGATATATCAAAAAGAATGGTATTCTTGCAAAATTTTCCTTCTTAAGTAGTCCACATTCTGTACGCATAACCTACCTTGATAACTAGTGCCCCATATCCCCCTTGGCAGAAAGCTTCAACGTATTTCCTAAGTACGGAGACTTTCAAATCCATCAATATGGGATAGAGGTATTGCTTGGGTTTTACAACAACCACTGAAGAAGACTCGAAGTTAGGTTGGAATATCACACCTCTATTGAGAGAATCTACTAGATGGAATCCCAACTGGGCGATCCTATGCACAACAAGAACTAATTCCTTTTTGTTATCTTCTCCATGAGCAACACTACCCATGGACATGTGACTCAATGTATCCATGAAAACATTGGTTTTACCGGGATGGTAGAGAATATTCGTATCTTAGTTTTTTCAAAATCTCAAAACATCTTCATTGCCGGAGGTTTAACTTTTTTTGAATGAACATATATTGAACAATTTAGTGATCGACGGACACATCCACATAAACTTCATATAGATAGTGCCTCCATATTTTAAAAGAAAATACCACAACTTCTAGTTCAAGATAATAAGTCGGGTAGTTTTTATCATGTACCTTGAGTTGCCTTGAGGTATAAGCTATAACCTTACCATGTTCCATTAGAACACAACCCAAACATACCCGGGAACCAATAAAATATTTCACAAACCCTTCGGCTCCCTCCGACAATGTCAATACAAGAGCGGAGGTAAGCTTGTCTTTAAACAATTAAAAATTCTTCTAACATGCCTCACACCATTAAAACTTATCCTTCATTTGAGTGAAGGACGTTAATGAAGATGCGATGGTTGAAAATCACTCAATAAACCTCCTATAGTACCCGGCCTAGCCCAAAAAACTTTTGATGTTGGTAGACTCTAAGGTCTAGGTAAACATTTGAATTTACCCCTTTACTACAGATAATGTGACCAAGAAAAGCAACTTATCTCAACAAAAATGCGCACTTGGTATATTTTGCAAAGAGTTGATGTTTCTTAAAGACTTGAAATTGTATCCTTAAATGTCCCATGTGTTCATATTCGTTCTTCGAATATACCATGGTATTGTGTAAAAACACGATTACAAATGAATTAAGATAATTTCATATCACCCTATTCATAAGTTCTACGAAAGTCTCCACGGCATTAGTTAGACCAAAAGACATGTCCGGGAACTTATAATGACTGTATGTTGTTCGAAAATCCATTTTATAAATGTCAACTCCTCTAAATATAAATTGGTGATCCCACAACCTCAAGTCAATTTTAAAAAAGTACCTCGCCCCTTGGAGTTATTCAAACAAACCAAGGATCCTAGGGTGTTGATACTTATTCTCTATTGTTACATTGTTCAAATACTGTTAGTCAATACATATACGAATACACATGTTTATTCGTCACAAACAGTACTGGAGAACCCCATAGAGATATGGTTGGTTGAATAAAAATTCTATCTAGAAAATCCTTGAGTTGAACCTTAATTCCCCTAACTCAGACGAGGCAATCCATTAAGGAGATATTGAAATAGGTTGAGTATCTGGATCAATTCCAACATCTATTTCTCGTTTGGGAGATATTCCGAGCAAGTCATCAAGAATGACTTTTGAAAAGTCCTTCACCACGGGGACTGACTCTAACAAAGGAGTCTCGGACTCAAGATCCTTGGCCTCACAGTATGATATAGACAACCCTTTGAGATGTTCTTACAAGCTTTTAGACATGAAATGATTCGGCCTCTAGGGATTAGGTTTCCCCCATTTCATTAAAAAATGGGCTCATTTTGAAATTTAAACATTACTACACAAGTTTTACAATCAATAAAATGAAAACAAGCATGTAACAAATCCATCTACACAATGACGTCAAAGTCCAACATATCAAGTTCTACAAAATCAACTAATGTGACTTTATTTGATAATAAGATAGGACAACCCCGATAAACTCTTTTAACTACCACAGAGTCACTCGGGGTGGACATGGAAAAAGGTTTTTAAAGGATTTCGGGGAGCACAATGAATTTTGTATCCACCAAACATGTTACAAATATGAGGTTGAACAGGTGTCTAATAATGCATAAATATCTATTGTAAATACTTGTAACATATAGGTAACATCATCCAGAGATCTCTCTTAGTTAATCCTTTTTAGAGGGCATAGAAGCTATTCTTCTTGGGAGCATCGAAGTTTGGAGCATTACCTGGATATCGGGTACCTTATCTCCCTTTGGCTGCACGGATTAGACAATCTTTAAATTCGTGGCCATTTTTCTCACACCCATACCAAACTCCCATACCGGCAAGAAACTTCCAATCATGCTTTTTACCACACATGGTACAACTAGTTATTTCAGCAAAAGGACCACTTCTATTGCATCATTAAGGCTTATTAGTAGACATCTTCCCTTGATTTGTCCTAGGAAAACTGGAGGGACATATAATAGAAGACCTCTTTTGAACCTTTGCTTGTCTTATAATTCAAACCTAGCATTTGAAAAGTTTCCCTCATCGGGCCTTCACTTTTTTAACTCTCTACCAACTTGCTTATGCTTTTGTTCCTCAATTTGTTCTTCATGAAACATAAGACGACACTTCTATGCATGGAGTTAGCATAGCTGAACTACATTCATTCACCACAACATTGGATATTCCCATCACAAATTTATTGACCTTTGACATATAGTCCACCTTAATAGTAGGAGTATGCTTGGATAGTTGAGTGCAATTAAGGCTATACTCTTTCACACTCATACCTCCTCTAAAAATCTTAATGAGTCTTTCATTTTCCGCTCCCTTGATTTCAAGGGTAAAACTATCAAGGAAGCCATTTTGAATGTTGCCTAAGTAACCAGATGTAACATTCCACAAAACATACTCGTCTAGTGATGAGCCTATTAAGTTTTAAGAATAAGCATTGGGAAAAAATAGGCATCCCAATGCCCAATATTTATTAATATTGGTCATAGTAAAAAATGCTATCTTAAATGGTGTTAACAAAATTTCTAAGTATTAATGAGATATGAGACATACATGTGTCAAGTCTATGCACCATATCACATGACCAATTAAAATGGGCATGTAGATTTAACAGTGCCCAATGATATAGTGAGGATCCTTGGGGAAATAAGTAAACATTCCAAATGAACCATCAAGAATAGATAGTTACGAAAGTACAAGAAACACATGTGAAAGCACATGTGAAAAACCGGCCTAGAGAGGGACCACCCTAACCGAATTTGGTTAGGGCAGTTAGGGGACAAGCGAGCACACGGGTCCACCGATGTGGGGCCTAACACTCTAACCAACTCTAGACTATAAATAAATGACCTAGCTAGCCAAAAAACCTAGGACAAAGAAAAAAAAAAACTATCTAGTGCACCCGACAACCTAAGACTTAATTGGGTGACACTAACCTAATAACTAGTTCAAGAGACAACCTAGTGCCTAACCTAGGATGGTCCAAAATGGTTAGTTATGGTCCTAATGACTTAGGGGTACTTTAGTAACTACCTTAGGTCCCTTAATTAATTACATTATCAATTTAATTAATTAATTAAAAATCAATATGTATGCCGAATCACTTAGGAAAATTTCAGATTTGACTAAGTCAAATGCTCTCTTATTTTTAGTAAACTTAGGAGGGGCATTTTAGTAATTAACTAATTTATTTATTTAATTAACTTAATCATACTAAGTTGAATTAGTCAAGATCAGTTCCTAAGTCTTAGACTCACGTTAAAACACTAGTAAATAAATGACTCAAAATTCTACGCAATCGTGAGAAAAATAATGAGCAAAACGTAGAAAAGTTCTCTTAGGAGATTTTAAGATATTCTTATAGGTTTTCGTGCTAGGTGATCTTCGTAGATTCAATTCTGCATAAGGTAGGGGTTTTATCTCCTGGAATTCTTTCTCTAAGAGACCTTTCAAACGTTTTGAATTCATGAACTTCAAAACTAGGGTTATTCACCAATGATATTGTTGAACGTCCACCTCCATGTTGTCCTTGTTTTATATTCTATAAGTACTATAGATGTAATCTTGAACATGTTGTTTGTTTGTGGTGCTAACTGATTATTAAGTATAGGTTCTTGATTTTTTCATGACTAATGAGGCCTATATATTTGATTCATATGATTAGGTTATTAGTTAAATGAAGTAACGAATGATGTAATGCTTAGTTTTGTTTCGAGAATATGAAGTTTGATTAATAGTCGACTATGAAGTTTAGTTACTATTAAATGTTAAAGTGTCGAATTGTGTATGTTGAAGAGATGACTATAGTACTTTCATGAAACTAATTTATTTGGTTGGTGACAACATAATGAAAATTGTTAAGTAAAGTTTGGTTCTGTGCCAATAAAATTTGGTAACAATACTTTGTCCAAAAAGTTGAATGGAATTAACTTATAATGTTGTTTCAAAGATATGATGAAAAAAATGGCTAATGAATAATTAAACTAATTTAAGCACGAAGAATGTAACTTTCACTTCATAAACAAGGGTATGCCAATCATTGGGACAAGTCCCAACATACTCTTTCCAAATAAACTATAAACATAGTAACTATATGGAACAAAGTTCTTAACATTTATAAAGAATTGTATAAAGCTACAAAAAAACATGAAACTGGTTAAGGTGAGTAATAACAGAATTAAAAGTATTTGAATTATTAAAGTGATTAGAATGGGGTGTTAAAGGAAGTGAGACAAGTCTCACTTACACCTACACAATTATGCTAAAGATACTTACATAAAAGGTTTTTAATAATCGTGAGACAAGTATCATTAACACCAAGATGATAATGTAAGGTTAAATTCACATTTCATCAAGTATAAAAAGGGATGACCGATTGTCCAAAGAGTTAAGTAAACATCATAACTAGAAGCAAGCTTCCATAATATTTGAGTTAACTCTAAAAGTTGTAAAGAAAAAGAATTTGAGTAAAGTAGTGATAGACTGGCAATGAGCTTGTGCCTGAACATGTAAGTCTCTTGAGATGAGACTACCACCAAGGTGTATAAGTAGTCTCCGCATGTCTCCTAGTCTTTGAACTATTTGGCCAGCATAGGAACTAGCTGGTGGATTCAACCTAAGAGAGCTAGGTATGATGCGGTTTCCCATTGGATGGTGAAACCACCCCTTTCTTGTGTGTGACAGACACTGGATTTCATGTTTATCTCACATAATCTATGTTGGTTAAATGCTCAAAGAAAGTATTAGGTTCACTTTACCGTGAACCACCTTTTTTTTAGTGTGGGGAAGACACTGAACTTGGTTTCACTTAAGGCGGTGAACCACCTCTTTTCAGTGTGGGGAACACACTTGGTTTCATATTTATCTCACATGATCTAGGTTCACTTTGACCGGTGAACCACCTCTTTTTTGTGTGGGGCGGACATTGGATTTCATTTTAGCTCGCATGATCTTAATGCTAAAGATTTCTTTACGAACGTAAGAAAGGAAGAAGAATAAATGTAATTTCAAAGTGAGCTGAGAAATTAAGAGCTTAAGTATGTCAAATCATATGTGGTTGATAAGAATGGAGTTTTAATAGGTTATTGTGTTGTGACAAATCAAGATATATGCTCCAATGTCTTCAGATTATACGAATGATCAAATAATGGGCATAGCCAAATAAAAATTGTCTTATAATGACTTATTATATTATGACAATTAAGGGGAATAAAACATAATGTCAAATCAATGTCCCATGATCTCCATAATATGAAAATGATGAAATAAGTGGCCTAGCCAATAAAGATTGGCTTATATAGATATCATGCCCAATCTAACAAGAATAGAAAGAGTAACTTGTAGTAAGGGTAGCCAAATCATTTCCCTTGTCTTTTGGATCACTTACTTGATTCATTGTAGGTATGGGACTTCAATGAATCATTGCACTTGTAAGTAAAACATAAGATTAAAGAGATCTTTGAACTACACAACAAAAAGAACAAAAATACTGAAACATAAACTAAGTATAAAAAGAAGAGCTCTCGGGATTGGAGGAGGAAATTAAAATTTTATTGCTCAAGTTGTTCTAAAATTATGTTCATGATTCTAAGGTGTTATGTTCATATAGAAAATGAGTTTCGTGGTTTAAATGTATTAAAATATGTCATATTCATACCATAATTCACATATAACGAATGTAGAAAGTCTAGTTAATTCACTTTCCTGAAATTTCATGTTGTTATAGGAATAACTTTCCTTGATCACGCATAGTCCTTGCATGTATATGTGCATATACCCATAAATAGTACAGGTGTGTACTAAACCTATACTATTACCATTTAATTGGCGAAGGTCAAAGAGCAAATTGAAGACTCATTGAAATGGTTTGGAATAGCAATATCCAGAATTTGGTTGGTCCTCTTGCGTTATTGGATGCCATATCTATCATTATATCTTAGTAATTTGCACATATGTAACGGATGTTTTCCCTAGCGTTTCATTTATGACTTTTTTTCAAAGCTTTGTATTACGGTCATTTCACAAAGTATTAAGATATATTGATTTATTCATTGAATCCCTTAATCGATTGTAGACCATTGTTTGATTTGAGGTCATTAGATTATTATTCTATATAGTAATCATATGGAGTCTATTTGTATTTCACTATATTTTAAATGTTCTAAATTTTTTGGAAATTTAACTATATGAATTTGATAGAAATTTAAGAAGAGGCTTGTCTACGACCTCTGAGAGGTTAACAACATCGGTTGCATTCATATTCCAGATCCAGGTGTGATAAACTTGGTATCAGAGCATGAGGTTAAATTACCTAGGAACTAAAGTTCAAAACAACCACGCTACGTTGTTTCTAACTTATGGTTGTGAAGTGCGCCACAATAATGACTTAGAGACTAAGTGACGATAAGAATCCTCCCTTCTGCTACTCTTTATCATGCTGTGTATAGATTTGACATTTTGTATCATTCTATCATCTAATTCCCTTCTTGTGTGTGCGTGTAGAAAAATAAACACAAAGAGAAACGGAGACAGGAAAGTTGGAGAACCAATTGCTGGGGGAAACCAAGCTCCTCCTCAAACCCCAACTGCTGGAGTGCAATTGCCTGTCAACCCAGCTGCGTTGACGCACTAGTTCAGATGGCCCAAGACATCACTACTCAGCCACATGATATCATAAACTAGGCCACTAGAGAGGGTTCTCCCAGGGAGAACCCACATTCTAGCACCATGGCTAGAATACTGAGGGACTTCACTAGGATGAATCCTCCAATCTATTACGGGTCCAATTCCAATTAGGATCCCCAAGAGTTTGTGGATGAGGTTCATAAGATTCTCTCTGCTATGGATGTTAATGAAGAGTAAATGGCTGAGTTGGCTGCTTACCAACTAAAATATGTAGCTTAGGTGTGGCATAGGATGTGTCGACATAGCTGAGCACAAGGAGAAGTTCCCATTACATGGACGTTCTTAAGACTGCAGTCCTAGAGAGGTTCTTTTGCAGAGAACATAGAGAGGCTAAGATTGAGGAGTTCATCAACTTACGACAGAGAGGTATGTTAGTTAGGTAATACTTCTTGAAGTTTGCTAAGCTATCCAAATATGCTTCTTCTCTAGTGTATAATAGCAGGGATGAGATGAGCAGGTTTGTGACTGGTGTGTCGGAGGATTTTTTAGGAGGATGGAGGGCAGCCATGTTTCATGATAACATTGACCTTGGTTTGTTGATGGTACATGCACAGTGGGTCGAGGTGAGTCATCTGAGAAAGAGAGACCGAGAGAGCAAGAAATCTAGGTCCTCAGATCAATTTGGTTCGAGTAATGGTAATAATTCATTTGGAGTTTGGGATAGGCTCAAGTTCAAGTAGGGCTACAAACACTCAGGTAATCCTACTCCTTCTAAGAACACTAATGCCAAGGAGGGCAATGATTCAAATGCCCAGCATGATAGAAAGTTGTGTGATAAGGTGAGTGTCTGGTAGGTACTAATATCTGCTATGGGTGCGGCAAAAGTGAGTATATGGTCAATGACTGTTCAAATATGAGGATTCACGCCAGGACAGATGCTCAGCCTCGTCCTAATCCTACTGCTGCAGCCAAACCTCTCAAGAGGAACATATTCTGTGCTTTGAAAGGTAGAGAAGAGCAAGAGAAGTCAGCTGATTTGGTCACTAGTATGTTGCATATAATCTCTTTTCCTGTGTATGCCTAGATCCAGGATCCACTTTGTCATTTGTTACTCCTTTAGTAGCTAGTAAATTTGACTTGCTTCATATGATCTTACATGAACCATTTATAGTTAGTACTCCCATAGGAACAATGTTAGGTCGGAAAGAGTATATAGAGATTGCCTAATAATTGTTCTCTATAAAGTTACTCATGCTGATCTAATAGAATAACAATGCTTGATTTTGTGATAGTTTTGCCTATGGATTGGCTTCATAAATTATATTCTACCATAGACTATCGAAACAGGGTAGTTAGGTTTAAGTTGCCAAATGAGTTAGAGTTGAAATGGAAAGGACGTGGTTCAAATCCAACAAGCCAAATAGTTTCTAATTTGAAAGTCAACAAGATGTTATGTAAGGGGTTAGGAGTTGATGAAAACCTCTCTCATGATGAGGTTCCAGTTGAAATATAAGATCACCAAGTGAAGTGGCTGAGGAACAAGAAGGTTGCTACTGTGAAGGTATTATGGAGTAACCACCTTGTTGAGGGAGCAATATGGGAGGCCGAGGGATATGATATCCCATTACCCTCACTTGTTCAGTTCTGGAGGTTATATATACTCTTCCTATGTTTGGTTTTTTTCTTATGAAACTCTGAGTTATTAGTGTATTAGTCGATTTGATGTTTTAAGTTCATAATCGTGTGTCTTACACTTGCACTATATGAGTTAAAATGTGTCCAGGCTTGCATTCATGGTACTGTTTTTGTATAGCGTGGACATGACTTTTGTATTCCATGAGTTGTGATGTGCATTAAGTTAAGTGTGATTCAGAAGGTAGTTCATGAATCTCAAATATAAAGCTTCAGATAAGCTTGAGTAATATGCATCATCCAGAGAAGTGTGAATCATAAATTCACTAAGAATAAAGTTTCAAGTATGTTAATGTGTTTATGAAATTACCCTCTTTGATTTAAAATGATATGTAGTGTAATTCGGGGAGGAATATTCCTAAGGGGGGATAATGTAACATTCCAGAAAATGTACTCGTCTAGTAATAAGCCTATTAAGTTCTAAGAATAGGTATTGCGGGTAAATGGCAATATTGGGCATAGTAGATAATATTGGCTTAAAGGGTGTTGACAAAATTTCTAAGTATTAATGAGCTTGTTTAGTAAATGTACCTGCAATAAATACCCTAAGCTAAAAACAGATGTTGAATAGTATTTGCATAATGGATTTGATGCATCCATGTATCAAGCCTAGGCACCATAGCACATAACCAATTAATATGGGCATGTAGATTAAGAAGTGTCCAAGGAGATAGTGAGGATACTTGGTACAATAAGTAAACATTCTAATGAACCATCAAAAATAGGTAGTTAGGAATATATAGGCAACACATGTGCAAGCACATGTGAAAAACCGTCAAAGAGGGGGACCACCCAAACCGAATTCGGTTAGGGTAGTTAGGGGGCAGACATGCGCACGGGTCCACCCATGTGGGGAATAAATCTCTAACCAAATCTAGACTATAACAAACGGACCTAACTAGCTAACTAACCTAGGACAAAAAAAACTAAACTATCTAATGCACATGACAACATAAGTCTCAAGAGACAACCTAGTACCTAACCTAGGATGATCCAAAAGGGTTAGTTATGGTCCTAATGACTTAGGGGTACTTTAATAACTACCATAGGTCCCTTAATTAATTAAGTTAGAAATTCAATTAATTAATTAAAAATCACTATATTGGCCGAATCACTTAGGAAAATTACAGATTTGACTAAGTTAAATGCTATCCTATTTTTAGTCAACTTAGGAGGGGATTTTTTGTAATTAATAATTAATTTATTTGATTAACTTAATTATCCCAAGTTGAATTAGTCAAGATAAGTTCCTAAAACTTATACTCATGTTAAAACCCTATAAAATTCACGACTCAAAACCATAAGAAATTATGAGAAAATCTTTGAGCAAAACGTAGAAAAATAGAAAAGTTCCCTTAGGCGATTTCAAGGTTTTCATGCAAGGTGATCTGCAAAGGTTCAATTCTACATAAGGTATGGATTTTGTATCCTGGAATTATATCTCCAAGAGATCTTTCAAACATTTTGAATTCATGAATTTCGAAACTAGGGTTGTTTCCCATTAATATTGTTGAACGTTCACCTCCCTAGTTATCCTTTTTTCGATTCAATAATTATATACATGTTATCTTGAACATGTTGTTGTTATGTGGTACTAAATTATCATTAAGTGTAGGTTCTTGATTTGTTAATGACTAATGAATCCTATATACTTGATTAAATATAATAAGGTTACAAGTTATATGAAGTAAAGAATGATGTAATGCTTCGTTTTGTTTCGAGAATATGAAGTTTGACTAAAAGTCGACTATGAAGTTTAGTTATTGTTAAATGTTAAAGTGTCGACTTGTGTATGTTGAGGATATCACTACAGTACATTCATGAAACGAATTGATTTGGTTGGTGATAACCTAATGAAAATGGTTTAAGTAAAGTTTGTTTATGCAAATAAAATTGGCCAACAATACTTTGTCCAAAAAGTTTAATAGAATTTGCTTACAATATTGTTTCAAAGATATGATGAAATAAATGGCTAATGAGTAATGTAAACCAAATTAAGCATGACCAATGTATCTTTGAGTTCATAACCAAGGGTATGTCAATCATTAGGACAAGTCCCAACATGCTCTTTCCAAATGAACTATAAACATAGTAACAATATGGAACAAGGTTCTTCACATTTATAAAGAATAGTATAAGGCTACCAAAAGACATGAAATGATTTAAGGTGAGTCATAAAATAATTAAATGTCTTTGAATTATGCAAGCGACCAAAATGGGGTGTTAAAGGAAGCGAGACAAGTCTAACTTACACCTAGACAATTATGCTAAAGCTACTCATATAAAAGGGTGTTAATAATCTTGAGACAAGAATCATTAACACCAAGATGATAATGTAAGATTAAATTTACATTTAATCAAGTAAATAAAGGGATGACCGGTTATCAAAATAGTTATGTAAGCCTCATTACTCCAAGCAAGCTTCCATAGTTTTTGATCTACTCTAAAAGATTTAATGAAAAAGAAGTTGAGCAAAGCACCGATAGACTGGAAATGAGCATGTGATAGCACGTGTAAGCCTTATGATATGAGTCTACCACCAAGGTGGATAAGTTGTCTCCATTTGTAACCTACTCTTTAAACTACGTTGCTAGCATAGGAACAAGCCGGTGGATTCAACTTACGAGATCTAGGTATGATGCGGTTTCACTTTAGCCGATTAAACAACCCTTTTTAAGTGTGGGGCAGACACTAAATTTCATGTTTAGCTCACATGATCTAGGTTCACTTTGAGCGGTGAACCACCCCTTTTCCGTGTGGGGCAGACACTATATTTCATATTAGCTCGCATGATCTCAATGCTAATGATTTATTTAAGATTGTAAGAAAGGAAGAAGAAAAAATGTAATTTCAATGTGAGCTAAGAATGTAAGATATTAAGTACGTCAAATCATCAGTGCTTGATAAGAATGAAGTTTTAACAGGTTATTGTCTTGTACCAAATCGAGATATTTGCTCTAATATGTTCACGTTATGCCAATGATCAAATAATGGGCATAGCCAAATAAAATTTGCTTATAATGACTTATTATATTATGCCAATAAAGGGGAGTAAAACATAATGATAAATAAATGTACCACAATCTCCATAATAAGAAAATGATGAAATAATTGGCCTAGCGAATAAAGATTGGCTTATAAAGGTTTCTTGTCCAATCTAACAAGAATGGAAAGAGTAACATGTGGTGAGGGTAGCCAAATCATTTCCTTATTCTTTTGGATAAGTTACTTGATTAATTATAGGTATGGGACTAAAATGAATCATTGCACTTGTACGTAAAGCATAATATTAAAGAGATCTTTGAACTACAAAATAAAAAGAAGATAAACACTGAAAAATAAACTAAGTATAAAAAATAGAGCTCTCCAGTTTAGAGGGGTAGATTCCAAAATTTTCTCTTGAGTTGTTCTAAGATTATGTTAATGATTCTAAGGTCTTATGTTCATATAGAAAATGAGTTATGTGCTTAGAGTTCATTAATATATATCACATTCAAACCTAAATTCACAAATAACGAATTTAGAAAATCTAGTGACTTCAGTTTCCAAAAATGAAATATCGTTATACGAAAAGCTTTCGTTTATAATGCATAGTATTTACGTGTATATGTGCATACACCTATACTTAGTACAAGTGTGTACTAAGCCTATACTATTACCAATTTATAGGCGCAGGTCAGAGAGCAAATTGAAGTCTCATTGAAAAGGTTTGGATTAGTGATCTCCAGACTTTTGTAGGTCCTCTTGAGTTCAAGGATGATACACCTTTCATTTTAGGTTAGTACTTTAGGCATATCTAGTGGATGTTGTCCCTAGAGTTTCATTTCAGACTCTTATTCAAAGCTTTTTATTAAGGTCGTTTGACAAACTATTAAGATATTTTTATTTCTTCATTGAATTGCCTAATCGATTGTATATGTTTGTTAAATTTTAGCTCATTGGATTATTATTCTATATAGTAATCATATGAAGTCTATATATACTTCTCTATGTTTTAAAAGTTTTAAATTTTCTGCAAATTTAACTATATGATTGTGATGAAAGCTAAGAAGAGGCTTGTTTGCGTCCTCTGAGGGGTTAATGACGCCGATATATTCGGATTCTAGAATCCGGGTGTGACACCGGACCTTCTCTAATAGTCGTGTACTCTTTCCATTGCTCATAAAAAACTAGAGGCCACATCTTTAAATTTATAGATGACTAGTTCCGCCTTTTCATTGGAAGACACTAATAAGAGGATAAAGTACACATTGTTATTATTATTTACCTTACATTTACTATTTATGTTTGTCCGTTTTGATAATAAATTTTAGGGATTATGCTAAATTATGTATTATATTTTTAGAATTAATTTGATGAAAAAATGAAGAATTTTGGAGCTAAAACGAATGAAAAATCAAAGGTTGAAGAAGAACATCAAGCAAGAAACTTAATGGATTAAAATTATATATATATATATATATATATATATATATATCAAAAGGTGTATGAAATCAAATTGATTTAAAATTTTGTTGCCACGCTTAAATTATTGAAAGGGCTCTTAATTTGAAAGCGGAGGCAGCAATATTTTTGAGATGCAGAAATAATTTACGGAAATCAATTCCTTTTCGGTTTTGATTTCCTAATTTGTTTGGACTCAATTATTTTATTTAGGGTTTTCTTTATCTATAAATAGGACATATAAATTATTATTTAGGGGAGGCCAAAAACCAAAATACAAGACATAATATATATTTTCTTTTAGCTTTGAACCTTTATAAGAGCCGCTGTGGAGGCCGGAGAATTGTGGTTTATTCTTTCTTCTCATTTATTATTTATTTATATTAGTAATTAATAAAATATTCTGTAGCTTTTTTTCTTACCTTTTTATAATTAACACAGGCATATTTATTTCAATAAATATTGATTGTGTTTTGAGGTAATGAGTACCTAAGCAACACAACTAGGTTTGTGGGAACCATGGACGATTAACCAAGTATAAATAGTAATTGAGTAATTCTCAAATAGGTTATTGAATGTATTGATAATTCTTTCACTTAAAAGTATTTTTAGCGAGTGCACGCGTTAGAACTAGCCTTATTGCTACTTTCCGGACCAAGGAGGTAGTTAATAAGAAAATAATTATCAATGTAGCTTTCATGGGATACTATCTAATATTCTAGTGTCTATTAGTGGAAAGAAAAATAGTAAAATTGATAGTGTTGTGTTGCGATGTTAAATTATGCGCTTATTGGGAGGCAACCCAATTAGAAGTGTAACTTTTTTTAATTTTATTTTTATTTATTTTATTTTATTTTATTAGTATCACTTTTTTTATCTTGTTTTTGCATATTAGGGGAAGTATTAGTAACCAACAAAAAAAAGGTAAAGGAGCACGTTTGAGCTTAAGTGTGGGGTGACGACCCTTGATATAAATTTAGAGAACGTGCTACTAGCTAGGCCTAAAGGCCTCAGGACGTTTTGGCAACCCTTATTATATAATTTATTTAATGAATTGGATACATAACAACTTTTTAAGTTTGTGGTGGAGGAATGAATTCCTAGTTTTAACTGTTTTATTGAGTTTGTTTTTTAGAATGGGTTCCTTGGCTTTTGTTGTCTGTTCTTTTCCTGAGGATAGTCCCGTTGAACCTAGTGTCCTTTATTTATTTATTTTTGGAATAATTTTTTTTAATTAATATTTTTGGAGAGAAAAGAAAAAACCCTTTTGAGTTATGTGATACTTATTTGAGCCTAATTTTAAGTAGTACTTTGTTCTGAATACTTGATTACTAGTGAAATTGCAAACCTTTTGACATCTAGGTTCATGGTTGAGACTTTGTATATAGCTTATTTTAATTTATAGTTTGTTAGGATCTTGTCTTTCTTAGAACATGAACTGATCCATCATGATTGATACTTGTGTCATGTGTGGAAAGATTTGCTTTATTCTATGTTTTGCATCTTAGTCTAGAAATTACCCTGCATGTTATTGAACCAAAATAAGAAAAGTGTTGCCTTGTGTAGGAGATGATAATAGGTTTTCTTTGATTTTTCTTATAAATTTTAGCCTTTTCAGATATTTTATCACTAGTTAGCCTCTTTGAGATTGTAGCATTTTGTTGTTAGCCATATTTTCCCTTGACTATTTTGGTGAATCCTTACTTTTTTGCACCTTGCTTCCTTAAGCACCATGGGATAGAGTTATTTTAATTATCAATTCTGAGAAAAATGGATTAATGAGTGAAAAATTAATCAATGATAGCTACAAATTTCTTAAAATCCCTCTTTGAAAGATGTTGAAAAAATATAATTGGAATGTGAAATAAAAAAAAAAGAAAAAATAGGTTACCTTGATGATGGCCCTGGTCCTGCAAAGGAGATTGTGCACCTTAAATCATGTAAAATACTTAAGTCAATGGTTGCTATTATGAAGGGAAAAAAAGTGAGAGAATAATGACTGAAACATTCTTTTGATGATGGGAATTACTTGTGAAATAATTGTTGAAGAGAGGGCTGAAAATAAAGATAACAAAGCATGGGTAATGAAGGCTAAAAATTGCAAAGTGTTTAAGGAAGTGGTATTCACTATTATATTGTTTTCCTACCCATCCCCCAGATTACATTACAACACGTTAAAGTCGTATATGATTCAATTCAAGCTTGTTTAATTAGTGGATAAGTACATAGTGGGCAAGCATATGGTTTTTTGTCCATACATGTGAATTTTATTTGTGAGTGTGAGGGATTTCTTGATATTAAGTACTTAATTTATATTCAATCTTTTGAATTGAGCGTGTGGACTATTTTTTTTGTGAGGGTACTTGTTTCATGATAGATAGATGATGTTATTAACTTTCTTTGATGAGAGTAGGTGAGTAAACATAAATTCTATGAGTTCAAAGTTCTTCTTGAAGTTACGAGGTTAGAGGTTTATTATTTACTTGGATATCTTGAATAATCATTGAGAAGTCTACTGGTTATTTTAATGGGTATATGGCCTAATTGTTTGTATTAATCAAAGTGACGACATTGCTAGTATAATTTTTTTTAGATGAGCTTTAATGCTTGCTTGAGGACGAACAAAAGTGTGGGGTGTTGATGTGAGGCCAAAGCACACATTTTTTTAATTATTTACCTCATTTATTATATATATTTGTCCATTTTGAGCACAAATTTTATGGATTATACTAAATTGTGTATTTTATTTGTAGAATTAATTTGATGAAAAAATAAAGAAGTTTGGAGCTAAAACGAATCAAAAATGAAAGGTTGAAGAAGGAAATAAAGTAGGCAACTTAATGGATTAAAGTTAATAAAATAACACACACACACACACACACACACACACATGTGTGTGTGTGTGTGTGTGCGTGCGCGCGTGTGTGTATGGAAAGGAGACTGAAATCAAATTTATTGAAAGTTTTGTAGCCACATGTAAATCATTTAAAGGGCTCTTAATTTGGAAGTGTAGGCAGCAATATGTTCGATATACAAAAATAATTTACGAAAATCAATTCCTTTTCGATTTTGATTTCCTTATTTGCTTGGGCTCAATATTTTTTTAGGGTTTTCTGTATCTTTAAATAGGACATATAAATTATTATTTAGGGGAGGCCAAGAACCAAGATACAAGACATAGTATAAATTTTCTTCTAGTTTTGGAGATTTGTAAGAGCCGTCGTGGAGGCCGGGGAATTGTGGTATATTCTTTCTTCTCCATTATTATTTATTGATATTCATTGTTAATAAAAGAAACTTTAGCTATTTTTCTTAAGTTTTTATGATTAACACATGGATATTTTTTTTAATAAATTTTGATTGTGTTTTGAGATAATGAGTAACTAAACTCTACAACTAGCTTTGTGGGAACCATGAACGATTAAAAAAGTATGAATAGTAATAAAGCAATTATCAAATAGGTTATTACATGTATTGATATTAATTTCGCTCTAAAGTCTATTTAAAGACTGCACACGTTAGAACTCGCCTTGTTGCTACGTGCCAGACCAAGGAGGTAGTTAATAAGAAAAGAATTATCAACATAAATTTAGTGGGAAACTATATAATAGTCTAGTGTCGATTGGTGCGAAGTAACAACTAAGCCATACATCAATTATGATGTTTAATATGAAGTAAAGGTAAGGGTTAGTAAATTATAAACACGTAGTCGTACCAAGATACATGGTGAAATTCTTTAGATGCCGGACCAAGGATTTTGAGATACATAACTTATCACTTTGCATGCATAATGCTAGGGAAGATTTTCTATTACTAGGATTACCCCATTATGAGCTTATGGGGAACATTCGTAGTTATTTTATTAATTTGGATATAAATAAATACTTAGTTCAATGCTATTTTTTATTCTTTTTATTTTTGTTTCAATTTAAAAACCTCCATATTATATAAGGACTATGTAGTGAAATATTTTCTTTTGATAATATTCTTCCACATTCTATGTGGGATTGACCCCGACTCATAGTTGGGTAAATATAATGTACGCGATCGTTTATATTTATTCTCAAAAAGTATATTTGAACGTTATCAGACACAACAATCGTATCTAGCACCTTGAATACTTCATCGATGAAACCACGAGGGTCCTCTAATTTTGAGCCAAAAAAAGTAGGGGGATTAATCCTTGAAAAATCCCTTATTCTTGAAGAAGTTGTGCTAGCATTTAGGTTCACTTGCACCATAGCATCCGGAGCACTTGAGTAGACAACAATTGGGTCAAACTATGGATGACAACCCTTATCTTAACATTTGACATAGTACCCTCTTCAATAGGGACTTAAGGGTTTTGAGGAGCTTGAGGGCGGACCACCTCATTCGCATTCTCCTCCTCGGCCCTCCTAGAATTAGTCCATTTGGTATTCATGGCCTATAATAACAAGAAAACGGTTAGATGGAAAGTACTAAATTGAGTTACCATTACGAGCACGATAATAGAATATTAAGAAAGGAAGGTTCTAATCATCTCATGCCCTCCAATTCATAAATAAGACGTGCTTCACATTAATGAATAGAACTCTACTAGACGTGGTGTGTGACAAATCAACCATAATATTATCCCAAAACCATGTGATTTTATTCAAAGTTTGTAACGACTGGAAAGTATCCCCTAGTCTTTACCTATGTATTCAGCCTTGTTAAAGACTTATAAAATCCCTTAGCATATTCGTCATTGCATAATGAACTCGAAATAATGCTGAAATTAAATTTTTTTACAATATGAGTTGAAACTTCATATTCATATAGAAATCTTAGGAACATAATATTATCGTCACACATAGATCCTCTACGACAACGAATATGACATGAAGTCTTCGAATAGGGCCCGTAACCCATTAGACACAATAGTCTTATAGAAAGAAATTACATAAGAAATACTAATAAGTACATTATATCAATAGAGATTCCATAGGGAAGTATAAAAAAAGATAGTCCTCAAATTGCTGAGACCTACCACAAGTCTTTGAGACAAGAAGTCCAAGCTTTCTTCAAGAATGTAGAAGACAACAACCAATCCGGAACCTATACTCATAATGGAAAAAGGAGAAAGATGTTAGTACAATTTATGCATTAACTAATGAGAAATGCACAAAAACCTTTAAAACATGATAAAATGACATTTTCATGAAAAGTATGCATTTATGAGGTTTTTGAAAGCATTTTACACCATCAACACAATACATAAAGCAACACCACCACAATGTCCATGCTACAATAAATACATGACTTTGGCACTTCCTAAGAAATACACGTGCAATATGAGGTTCGCATCCCATACTACAAAATTTACCAAGCATCCTCTATAAACCACATTTCCCACACAACTTACCACCACGTTTCACCACATACCATAAGCATAAGTGAAACACATACATCATTACCCACAGTTGAATATAGATATAAGTTTTACCCCAATCATTATTCATTCAACATACATTCTGTCATTTCATTTCATATGTAGAAGGAACCACCCAGAGTGCCATTCTAAGCGTAGTAGTGCCATGTATAAGTGAAGTGTCATACCTCCACTTCTACTTTGTAAACATAATAGGATATTTTAGACTAATTCATTCTTCATTACATACATTATTATTTACGAAATATCAACCATAACCAATATAAACCATGGTGTTCCACTTGATGGGTACAACCTATTTAGTAGCTACTATGTTAATCCACTAGCTAATTCCTACAGGGTAACACAGTAAAGGGATAGATATATTTATTCTTACGGAGGAGTACTCATATCCTAAGTATCACTAGGGTTACAAACCTGTTGCATTAACAGAAAGGTCCTTTCCTCATTTACCATATCATCTTGGTTCTTAGTATACTTTCCAAATTTACTACCATTAGTCAATTAAATTTTATCTACATATGTGAAGAAGTAGTTCTACTCCATTCAATAGAATGAAACATAAATCTCTTAGATTAATTAGGTGAGGATACACTTTCAACCTAGAATCAACATACGTATTTTAGTAGTGCTTTTACAATATTAATCATAGTGTTTTCATGAAGATTGTACTTTCAATTAACACATCACCTTAGTATCATTCTACACGATTCGTGAAACAAAATAGATAAGGATAAAGAAATTGAGGCCCATACAAAAATACCTTACTTACATCCATTCATAAGCCATTTAACTTACAAGGAAATCTAATATTCCTCTACCATATTCCCCACATATATACAAACCCTAGGATTTACCACTTTTTCATGGTCAAGAATCAAGCATGATAATTACACCCAACAACATCATAATGATCATGAAAAAAGATTCAATAACAAGATAATCATCAATTAAAATTCACAATGATCATATCTACTCAATTCTTTCAACAACATTAGAGAAGTTAGGTCATATGGTGCACATGGGTTATTTGGAGATTCTCACAATAGAAATTATCAGTTTTCACATTAAATCGAGGAAGCCTAAATGTTAGTTAATGGTCCTAAACTAAGATTTTAATACCTAAAGGTCAAGGTACAATTAGCCTAGGACACATTCAAGCGTCCATTAGAAGACCCAGGGAGAGTTCACAAAGCTGACAAAAATCAGCTTGGTTTACAAGGACCATTGAGGGCTCGTCAATGGATCATGCCCCTTCAATCGGAATCTTGAGTCCATACTTAGTCTCCTAAACTTAGCCCCGTAAACCATCCTAGGTACTAATTGACGAGTGGCCAATACGGTCCATTAATGCACTAACGCCCCATCAACTGGGACTCGTCAATGGGCACTACTCACTGCCTCAAACGTGTCGTAATGAGGGATAGTTAGTTTATTAGCTAATCACTTAATTCAAACTTAAACACGATCATAGTTAGTGATTTAGGTATATTAAAGAGCATTTAAGCATTAAAAGAAGTCTTCCACCATATAACTCTACTTATAAAATAAAAACCCACTTTCCTTCTCCCACAAAATTTTGTCTAGAACCTACCATTGAAAAACAAGGAAGAACTCAATCTAGTGTACTCAAGACTAACACTTTTTAAACATCAAACTCGTGGACTAACATAAAAAAAATATATAGGGATGTTGATTCATAGATTAGTTTCTCCATGAAGCCCTTTAAATCTTCTATTTTCAAAACTGATATGATGAAATAAAAATTAGGGATTTAAAATAAAGCCATACGTTCTCAAAAAATTCCTTATATTATGACTTTTTGGTTCTTTCAAATAGAAACATGTTACAATACCCCCCTCCCCTCCCTTGGAAACATTCATTCTCAAATTATATTAATATTACTAGGCTAAGGGCGTAACATCAAGCATATAATTCAAACACCAAACAAGCACCATACAATAACAACATGCCAACTTATTACTAAAAATTCCAAGAAAGGGATTAGTACGTTAATCTGGAACATCTCCGGATTTGAAGAGATATGGATATGTATTTTTGTAATCATCCTCAGCTTCCTAAATGGCTTCATAAACAACCTGACCTCTCCAAACAATATTGACTAATGCTACATCCTTTCTTCTCAACTTACAAATTTGGCAATCGAGAATCTGAATTGGAATTTCCTCATAAGATAAGATATCATTGATTCCAATATCTTTAGTAGTTATAACCAATGAAGGATCATCCATTAACTTCTTCAACCTAGAGATATGAAATATAGGATGAACCTTGAAAAACTCATGGGGTAACTCCAACTCATGCGCTACATTTCAAACCCTGTTGGATATTCCTTAAAGGCCTATATACCGGGACTAAGCTTCCTCTACATACCAAATCTCATATCCCCTTTAATAGGTAAAACCTTCAAGTATACCGAAGCATGTTCTTCAAACTCTAGCTCCCTTCTCCTAACAACAATATAGGATTTATGATGTAACTACACCGTTTCTAACCTCTCTTGAATAACTTTTACTTTCTCAATAGTTTGATAAAAAAAGATTTTGTCCTATCAACCCAAATTCACCAACTTTGAAAAATCAAATAGGCGATCTTCATCTCCTAAAATAGAGATCTTCATAAGGAGCCATTTGGATTCTAGAGTTAACTATTGTTGTAAGAAAATTCAATAAGAGGCGGGTGATTATACCAGTTACCTTTGAACTCAATTAGACAATCCATCAATGTAACATCCCGTAAAAATTACATGTCTAGGAATCCAAGTGTCAATCCTAGTACCATAGCACATGATCATTTAAAATGATCATGTAAATTAAGCAGAGCCCAAGGACATAGAGAGGGTCCTTGTGACAATAAATAAACATTCCCAAATGAACCATAAATAATATTTAGTTGGGCAAGTGAAACAATCCCATGTGCAAGACATGTGAAGAAGCTGCCAAAGGAGGGGACCACCATAACCGAATTCAGTTAGGGTAGTTAGGGGAAAAAACGTGCTCAAGGGACCACTCCATGTGGGGACTCCTCCATAAAAATTCTAGAGTCAAACATAATAACACAAATGACTAAATAACATAGAACTAACCGAATTTTACCAATTAATGCACTCGAAAACCTAGAACCAAAACCGGGTTGACACTAAGCTAGTACTAATTAAAGAGACAACCTAGCACCTAACCTAAGATGGTCCAAA